>OZ025298.1:186805794-188025294 GCA_964019185.1 Maratus speculifer | reverse complement strand
TAAAATACGATTATTTATCACGATTATTTGACAAAATTAGAGTATTTTTCTGCAACCTCTTCACAAAAGTCATGTTTTCCCAGCAATTTTTTGACGAAAATTGCGTCTTGTTCGTGATCATTTAACAAAAATCGTGTTTTTTCTCGCGATCCTCTGAAGAAAATAGTATGTTTTCTGCGATTGTTTGAAGATTTTATAAGTTTTTTTCGATCCTTTGGAGAAATTTGCATTTTTTCTGCAATCCTTTGAAGAAATTTTCTTAATTTAGTGCCGTTTGACTTGTGTTTTTGTTATATTATTTCATCGTTACCCCCCCCCCCCTACATATAAATGACATAAAATTTTAATGCATATTTGCATTGATCCCAAGGATAATAAAATTCATCGACGAAAAAGTGGAATTCCGCGTTTCCACGGAAAAGTAGCATGTCTGTAATCCTCAATATTTTAGCACTTATAAGATGGCCCCATTGTACACATTTCAGACTCTGATTTTTGATGTATTAACAGCAACTTCATAAAACTTTTAGATTAGATATTTATACCTTTGTCTTTTGTTGATATTAATAATTCAAATTAATAATAAAGTTATTAACAAAACACTTGAGAAGAACTATAAAAGTCTACTACTTCATTACAAAAAAAAAAAAAAAAAAAAAAAAAAAAAAAAAAAAAAAAGAAAAAGAAAGCAAAACAAAGTTGAAATTGTAGTTGATATTCTAGTTTTGGTTTTACAATTACAGTTATGACAGAATTATTGAACACTGCAGTAGAGGTCTGCACGGGCCCGGGCCTGGCCCGTGGCCTGTACCCGGCAGAATCAGAATAGTTTTCTCAACGGGCCGGGCCGACAAACAAAATAAACGGGCCGGGCCGGCAAAAAAATTGAACGGGCCATACGGGCCGGGCCGGGCCGATAAAAAATTTTCAGGCCTGCCGGCCCGTTCTGAAGATTTAAGCGGAAACGATGAAATATGATCTATTTTCAACGCAAATGGTTTTAACGATAATAAATATAAATGTGCGTCACGAGCCATACTAGTTTGACAGCATCAATATAAAAATGTAACTTGTACAGAGTGAGATCAGCACCGGCAGTTAAATTGTGTGTAACCCGTTTTAATATTTTTTTTAGCTGACTCATACGGGGCCGAGATCAAGCTTGCATTATTTTTCTACATATAGACTTGCCGGATTGAAAGAAGACTTAATTGTTCTCAAGATCTGTAGGGCAGACAACATGATTTGTAAAATTATTAACAGCGATACAGAACTTATGTTAGATTAATCTTATGGATATATACTTCTTGATGGTTTTTAAATTAATTTCTCAATAACGCGAAAGTTTGTTGATTTTTTAATTAATTTCTCAATAACGCGAAAGTTTGACACATTTTCAGATTAATCTTTAATTGAAAAAACATAAAAGTGATAAGCCTGACTATTGAAGGCATTTGGAATCGAATAGCATTTTTCATTTTTGATGAATAAAATACTTGCATAAATTTGTTCAGATACAATAATTTTTCAAATGGTTGCAGGTTTTTCTCCCTTCCCATGCTATCGCTTCCGGAAATTCTATTGAAAATGCTGACTATAACAATAATTTATTTCCTTTCAGTGTTCTTAAATTGCTTGTATCAAAAAACGGTTAATGCCACTTGATTATATAGTTTCTGAATAAAGATACCTGCAGTGCGTTTCTGAGAAAAAAATGAATTTAGAAATGTATCAGAAAGGCGCATATTTGAGTTAACGAATGAATTTGGATTTAAAATCTTTAATAAAATGATATAGAAATATTTTTATAAATCTTCTTTTATTAAACAGCTTCAAAAGTTACGATGTTTTTAACTTTCTTTCTTTTTTCTTTTATCCTAAGCCATATTAATTTTTTGATGAATCTTTATTTGATTGTTGAAAACCTAAGAATCTTAGTAATCACTAATGTTGCTAATGTGTATTTCCTGTAAAATGTACTGTAAAATCATTCCATAGATATGTATGCAGTATTCTTTAAAGAAATCGTAATTATATGAAAAAAATCTGAATTTTTTAGAAATCGTAGAAATTGTAACGGGCCAAAACGGGCCGGGCCGGGCCTGTTTTCACTGATTTCTGTACGGGCCGGGCCTAAAATATAAAAATTTAAACGGGCCGGGTCGGGCCGAAAAATTTTTCCTACGGGCCGGGCCTGGAAATTCCGGCCCGTGCAGACCTCTACACTGCAGTTAAATTTTGACTGGTGAAAATTACAATAAAATTTTTGAGAGGTGTAAAATTATTTCATTACTGAAATTTAAGAAAAATGTTTAAGAGAAATAAAAAATGTGAAGTTGAAGTACATATTCTAGTTTTGTTTTTACAATTGCTGTTATAGGTTATGACAAAATATTGTCATACTTTAAATATATCTTCATTTACATATAAACATTATAATTTCATAATTGTGAAAATATACAAGTATTTATTTTTGTTAACATTGCTTTTTAATAAGATAAGGTATGCAAGGAGCAAATTAGTTTTACATTTGTTTTTAAATATAAAAAACAGAATTTAAAAAATGTTTTACTATCCGGCAACCGGATATTAAAATATTCGGCCGGAACGGATATCCGGTTCGAGTGCCGAATAAGCAGTATATCCGGCAGGAGCCGGATATCCGGTGCATCCCTATTTTAAAGACAGAATTCCATCCTGAAGAAGGATAACTTGCACCCATGGTTATAGTGGTGTATGCATTTTTTAAACTTCAAAATTAAAACATTTCAATATAATTAAATTTGCACTATGCATTCCTACATTTAAAAATAAATTAATGGAGAATTAATTAACGTCAACAAAATCCTTATCAATTGTTTATTTTTTTATATTAATGCAACAACAGTCATAAATTGTATGAAATGCTGAAAACAAAGGTCTGATCATAAAAATAAAAAGTTGCCAGTAAATTTTAAAATCAAATAAAAATTGTGCTTATTTTTTGTGTTTGTTTTATTAAAAAAAATTATAATAATAAAAATAATATACCTTTTTCTTCTGGTACTTTATCTTGAATACCCATATGAGAGTATTCGGACATCAGCATGGATCCAGAAGTGAATAACAATTTTAGTATTAGCCATGTTTGTGAAACATGTGGACGGTTTAATTGAGCAGCTACATTGGCATTGTGTTCACAAAGGTCAGGAAGAGGCTTTCCATGCAGCTGATACCTTTTAGCAGTTTCAACAAACCAATCCATTGATAAAAGCTAAAAAACAAAGAAATAAAAATAAAATGTTAATTAAAAAAATGAAAATTTTAGATAATTTAGTTATACATGAAAATAAATGAAGCAACTATTCTAAAACAGCATGAAAAATATTTAAAAAGTTAATGTAACTAGCATCATTCATTGAAAAAAGCTGCAATAATAATAAAAACGTAATTTTACAGTAAACCAAAAATATATTAATAAACTCTTTTGAAACAGGAAAAAATAAAAATAAAATTTAAAAATCTGCAGGTCTTCTAGTTTCAAAATCAGTTAGAATAAATATTTATGTTTTTTGCATGAAAGGGTTATTTTTAAAGTACAAAAACTAAATTTATAAAACTTTTTTTTTTTCAAAACAATATACATTTTATGGTTTAACCTTTATGTACTAACAGTACTGTTAAAGAAAATATAATAAAGCCTTTATTATATTTACCTTTATTATAAAAGGTACATATATATTAAGACAGACATAAACACAATTAATACAATAACCCAACATGGAGTGAAAAAACAGCCAGGGCCAGGAATCAAACCTGGATCAACAGCATAATGTGCTGTTTCTCTTCTATCTAAGCTACCTTAACGATATCCAAGAATGGTAATTTCCCACTAATAAACCATGTTGGGGAACGCTATCGGCCAGCATCTGTGATGACAGGAAAAATATGATGAATAATTTTAGTAATCCATCGATCTGCAATATATTTTTAAGGACACAGAAACTAACGTCTGAATTTAATTAATTTTTAAAGGTACATCTGTACTGAGAGACAAACACATATTAATACAAACATTTGTATTAATTGTGTTTATGTCTCTGTTAATATATATGTACCATTAATAATTAATTAAATTCAGACATGAATTTCTGTGTTTTTTTTTAAATATATTATGGATCGATGGATTATTAAAATTATTCATCGTATTTTTCCTGTCATCGCATGCTATAAGGATGCTGGCCAATGGTGTTCCCCAACATGGTTTATTAGTGGCAAATTACCAGGCTAGGATATCGCCAGGGTAGCTTAGATAGAAGAGCAACAGCACATTATGCTGTCGACCCATGTTAGATTCCTGACCCCGGCTAATTTTTCACTCCATGTTGGGTTGTTGTATTAATTGTGTTTATGTCTGTCTTAATGTATATGTACCTTTAATAATTAATTAAATTCAGATGTTAATTTCTGTGTTCTTAAAAAATATATAAGAAATTTATTTAACCCATCTAATAATAAGAGTAGGTTTTACTTTTCATACATAATACTTTGCTTAAATTACATTAAAAAACAATGTGAAACAGTCAAAGCTAAATACTTTATAAAGTTGTAATTTTCTTAATCATTTACATAAATGTAGCTTCTCTCTCATTAAAAAATGCTATATAAAAAATTTGCAACTGCAAAAATCTTTCTATTTACAGACAAAATCACAACAGATTTATTTACAATGTTTTTATAGAAAGTTGTGAATTTTTCTTAATAGCATTTTATTTAATTAATCTAATTACTCTAATATATATTTCATATTTTGCAAAAAGAGATAAGTATTAGAGATCATTAAATAAATTTTATGAAAAACCTTATCTAAATTTCATATTATTATACTCCCTCTGTCCCAAATTAGTTGTGACATTTGAATACTTTTGTACTGATTATTGATATTTATGACTTTATGTTTTTGTTTGAAATTTTTTTAGAAAGCTATACTACCAATCAACAATATTTACGTGCCTAACATTTCCTCCATCATTCCATAAATAAATAATTAATTATTTTTAAAAATCCCGGTTCACACGCTCTTAAGCCACGCCCCCATTTTTAAACACTTTTAACAGTAATCACATAAAACTATCTTCAAGCTAATCAATCGTGAATTCATTTACGGATATTTTATTCCAACATTTCTGAAAATTATCTTTTTTTGCATAAACATGCTGCAAACAAAATCGAATTCTGTCAAGCTTTTTTTTTCTATAAGACATAATGATGGATGAAATATGCTCCAAGATTTTTTCCGCTTTGAGAATTATGTGTAATATTGATTTACAAATTATAACAGCATATCATAATCTTCGCAGTGATTGTCTCCGTTTTATTAGGATATCTTTGATCTTGCTCAGTGGCATTTTTTTCGCCCGCATTTATAATTTTTTGTAAACTTTCACTGTAAATTTCCACACCTTTTATTTTTGACGTCTTTTCCTGCTTCTGCAAACGGGATAGGATGTAAACATTATGATGCACATTGAATTCAATAGCTGCAGCATTTATGGCATTGAGGCTTATTTTACAATTTTTCAAATACCATTTCAAACATTCAAATGTAGCGTTGCGTTTATTTCTTTCTTTCTTCAGAGAATTTTCTAAATTATTATTTAATTTACATTTACTTTAAGTTCATATTAACATTGCTCCAGACACTTAGTATATATCTTAATATTCATTCTAGTATAATTTTACTGGTGTCGGTCTTCTAAACTGCATCAGAAGTTATTTATGACTCCGCCTACTTGAAATGTCGCAACTAATTTGGGACAAGATTTTCAACCTAAATGTCGCAACTAATTTGGGACAGAGGGAGTAATATAAATTTTATAATATATCTTTAGACATCATGAAAAATAATTATTGAGATGGAGCAATATGTTGATTCACAATTTGAAACATACTGTTTGTTTTGCGAAAGCAAAAACCCTCTGCGCTTTTGTACATATGCATCAGGTTTGTTTTGATTTTACTGAAAAAGAGGCAAGTTGAGTTTGTTTATTTGCAATTGGTTAAGTGTCAATTTTAGTGACAGCATACAAGAGAATAATGAAATAGAACTTTAGAAAATTCACATCTCAGTGTAACACCTCTTTGGATATTAGAATTGTCCTAGAGCGTTAGGCATGGTTTTCGAAAATGAACAGTAAAAGGTTAAAGAATAATGATGAAGACAATAAATAGAATTTCAAAAACAAGAAGATATTTTAAACAAAAATCACATATTTCCTATTATGTGATTCTGATAACTGGGAAATTAATCTTTTCATAAGAAACATTGCATATTTATTTAGCATAATTTATCCAAATCTATAAACTTAACTTATGCTATTATTTTTTATTTTAATAATATACAATAGATATCAGATTATCGAATATTTGTAAATATGACAGCTACAAAATCTAATATTCCAGCTTTTTTTTTTTTAATCCTAAAATTGTTATTTTCTATGTTTTTGAAGTTTTATGCATCATGCAAAATGACCTCTGATGTTTAATAAATAAATAAACACAACTTTTTTTGGTGACGTAGTTACAGTATTTTAATTTATGACAATAAAAAAATGTAGATTTAATGATTTCAGTGATGAATCTAATCAATCATTTTACACATGTGAGGGAAAAAAAAAAAAAAAAAAAAAAAAAAACATGTAAGAAACATATTGAAGTGAAAGATCTGCTGGATACGAGTCTAAACTAGTAGTTTCTAAAATGGACCAAGGTTCTCAGTTTGGTCCTTTTCTTGAAACAGAAATTTTGAAAATCAAATTTTCTATTATTTAAATAATAAAACTTTATTCACAAAACAGATATATGGATGGGATATATCAGGGCAGGTATTCATTGACCAAAAGTCTAAGCAAGAGTTGATCAAAAGTTTAGATTGTTAATATGATGAGAAATGTAGAGAAACAATATATTTTTTTAAATTGCTACAGCCTTATTTGGGATATAAAAATGTGGCACCATAACATAAGAATCTTAGCCAGTGCAATGACCAATTAAAACAAAATTTTAATAAGGGGTTGTTAAATGATACTTTTTCTTAAATGAATTTTCACCAATATACATTGCTTTAAAAATTATGTACAATTATGTAAAACAGCATAGAAGATTTAAATAATTAAGAAATAATAAAAATAAAAGATAGAGATGAAATTAAAGTTATGAAAAGAAAAAAGAATACACAATGTATACAAATATTAAATGAATCTAATGAAATGTACATTCGATTTAGAATACTATTTCTTATAGCTTATTCTGAATCAAATTTTTAAAACACATTAAATATAGAAACAGAAAATACAGTAGTTCAAACCAAAAATATTATATAAAAAATGGATACAGGTATAATGCAAATTTTTATATGATTTTTAAAAAATATAGTATTTTTCAACCCAGTGATAGATGTATCTTTTTTCGACATGCACACACACTAAAAAGAAAAATTTCTAACATATTTTTGAAAATTTTTCCTAGCAGTATGCTAATTTCTTTCACATTTTGTTTATTTTTCCCGGGATGCCTGAAAAGTAAAGGTGGAGCCACGAGAGCTCTGCGGAACCCACTTTGGAAACCTTTACTTTGGATTATTGTAGCAAACAAATTTTTATTTTTGAAATAATTTAAAAAAAAAAAAAAAAAAAAACATGTTTGGAAATTATTTAAGTTTATGAGTATATTGAATTACAGATTTCAAGCATTTTTTAATTAAGATAATTTTTTTTGTTCTATTTAATAATATAAAATTTGGAATTATGCAATGCTTAAAAGAAAATATAATGGTGAAAAAGCAAAGGTGCGAAAGCTGACCTTTACCATCTTCATCAATGTCAGCATCATTATGACCATGGGTGCAAGAAGTGCATCCAAGCCAAGACTGAACATTTATCAGATCATTATAAATAACCAAATGAAAATGGGTTAGAATATTTCTATGGCTAAAATTTGATGGCTTACAACGAAAGGAAGTCATTAAAAGTTCTTGATAACAAATAATGCTACTATTTAAGTAGATAAAGTAGAATTTATTATGAGTCAAAAACCTCTTCAAGACTGAAATCAGTCCTGAGACTGAAGGTCTTGCACCCATGATTATGACGAAAATGTTTTAGTTCTATAATACAGACATACATAATACTATTTGTGATGCATACACACAACATTCACTGCAGAAGGCAAAGATATACCTGCCTCATGTCCATTTTTTAGGACACTTAAGGCACTAAATTCAACTTTAGTTTTTTCTTGGCTGCTTGTTGACTTCTTGAAAAATGCAGGCAGTTTAGGAGCAGGAAAATTAGTTGTTTTCAGAGTAGGCAAGGCGACTTCTTTTGCTATTAAAGCAGCATCTCTGTGATGAATTCTTTTAAATGCATAAGACATATCACCATATGGATTTATATCAAGACCAACAGGATTAGCTCGTTCAGCAGGGCGGGATGCACTGGCAAATACATGGTGAATAAGGGAACAATCTTTACTAGTGCTTAGTAGACTATGAGGAGAACACCAAGAAAATCCTAAAGAAAACAAAAATATGGATATTGTAATTTTACTTAGAAAATTAAAAGCTTCTTTGAACATTAGTAATCAATGCAGCAATAAAAACAAGTATCAATGTTGCTGGAAAGCAAAATACTTTAAAAGAAATGTAGTATTTTATTTCCTTCTATATTTCAAATCTTAATAAGATATCTTTAACATGAAAGCTGAATGTTATGAATAGAGCTGAGTTGAAAGCTGTAAGTTTCTGTAAAATATTTAGCAACAGATTAAAAAAGAATTCTCTATCCTTATTAAGCAAAAAAACTATGACTTTTGTAAGAACTTATGAAATCTTACTTTACATATGGCTTTCATAGAATTTGAGAATGATTGACACCCTGCCCTGTACGTTAGTACATGCTAAATACCAATTGATACCACTGCATATTATTCATGCCTTTTGAAATTACTTTAGGGATTTTCTTTCACTTCAATACTGTGACTTTGTGTAAGGAAAAAAAACAGATTAAAAAAAATGACATTCATGAATGAAGACTGAATATTTTATGATCATTTCATTGCATATTTTAAAATTGAAAAAAATTACAGCAATTAATAAGTAGTAATTAGTTTAATTGTGTTTAAAATTTTATTATCTTCAATAAAATTATAAGGACTTTTATAATTATTTTGCTTCTCATATTAACCAAATTCCTTGTATATAAATACTGTAAAAGCCATTTAAGAAGTTTCTGTTTAAAAAAATTTCCCATTTAAGAAGATTATATTTTCAATTCTCACATTTCACCTATTTTTACAATGTTAAAATATCTTATTTGAGAAGTTCACTTTGAAACTCTTTCCCGCTTAAAAGGTTTTATGTTTCCTCCCATTTTTACTTTCAAAACACGTTTATTTAGACTTTTGTTATTATTATTTTAACTGCTGTACGGGAAATGCATTTCTTTATATTCTTCACTATTCAAAAAGGTAAACATTCAGTAATGATAGCAGTTGTGGTCATCTTTATTTCATCTTAAAATCTGTTTCAGTTAAGCTAAAAAGTGTGATGGGATGTGGATAGGATCTATCAGCTTAACAGTTACTTTTTTTTTACTACAGATTATCTCTTATCCTCTTCCATGAGTGGAATGAATCAAAGTTGTGTTTGGTTCATACATTTTGAAGTTTTTAAGTCAATGCAAAGTGCATGATATTAAACTTTCTCATTAGAAAATATACAAATAAAAAATTCTGGTGTTTTTTCCTCCAAAATGTCCGGCAAGGCAAACCCAAAGTGCTGCAGAAGGCAAAATAAAAGCCAAAATTGCAAAGAAATTGAAAATACCAATGGCTACTCTGAATAGAATTGTAGCAAAAAAATGAGGTCTCATTTTAAACATTTCTGATAAATCTCTAAAAATTAAAAGGGTGAAAAAAGGGAAATAAAGCAGATAAATTACTAATTTGGTTCAAACACATTAACATTTATGTGACAATTACAATTTATGAAGCACACTTGAAAAGACTAAATGATAAAATGAGAAGAGCTAAGAGGAACGTCATTTTCATAAGCAATTATGTCACCCATTTCAAAGACATGAAAAACTTGAGCAACAGTAAAGTCCATACCACCGAATTCAAATCCTGTTTTAGTCTATGGATCAGGGAGTAATTAAAGTGTTTAAGCAGCACTATAGAAAACAACTTGTGAAATGGATAATTGAAAAACTTCACAATACTAGGAGTTAAAAAAAAGTGAACATTTTAGAATCAATTCATTTTATTTTACCTGCCTGAGAGTTAATAACATCATCTGTGATTGCTAATTTTTTCAAGAAGCAGCATTCTTGGATGGAGAATCAACAGAAGAATATGAATTTACTATTGAGAATGACTGGAAGACTCTTCAAAGAAAGCATTGTTTGATGAGTAAGTGTCAGCAGAAGAAGTAGTACCATGCGAAATTATTACAATGGGTGATATATTTGTGAAATCGCATATGAAGAAATGAGTGAAACTGAGGAAGAATATGTAAAAATTCCTAGTTTCTTCCAAACTGTAAAAAGGACTAGAAACCTTTTGGCATCTTATCGAAAGTGTCGATTATGTGCCTGAAGAAGTTTTCGAATGCTTAAGACAGACTTAGCAATTAAAGGTTGTTGAGAAAGAATGAAAACAAAAAACTATATAACTTTTTTTTTTTTTTTTTGCAAAAGTATATTAAGTAACTTAAAGAGAAACTTCTTGTTTTGGATAAAATAAGACATTTCTAAGATAATTATGCATTATTACTTTATTAGCTATTTTTCTAAGTATATAAACCAATTTAAATTTCTTAAGAGAAACTCAATTTTAAAGAAAGAAAGTACTTTTACTTTCTTCTATCTTAAAAAGAAGAAAACATTGAATTTTTGAAAACCTTCAAAATCAAATTTTCGATGGATTTATGCATTTTAGGGGTCAGAGATCCCAAAAAACATGTTTTTACAAAAAGTCTGTCAGTCTGTCTGTATGTAACAAAAATTTTATGGCCACTTTATTTCAAGAATTAAAGCACAGAATTCCACAAAATTTTAAATTCTATTAGACCTTAATATAAATTAGATTTGTTTAGTTTTTGGTATATATCCTTCAACAGGTGGCAGTGCTATGCTGCATTATTCAATTTCCACAACAGCCATATCGCAAAAACTAGTGCATGAATTTTCATAAAACTTTAGATTTAGTTAGTAAGTACTTGATATAGCATGGTGCTGATTCTGTTTCAGTGCAAATTTCTCAACAGGTGTGCTAAGCTTTGTCTGGGGAACCACGATCCGAGCATTGCAAAAATTCTAAATTACACTAGTAAGTACTAACTAAAATTAAAATTTACAATTGCACCACTCGAAGGACAATTCCCCAAACAAAATTTGACCGAGTTGCATAGTAGCCATAGCAAAGCCTTGCCTAAAATTTTCTTACTAAAGAATAGAGAGTAAAAAGTATTTTATCATTTAATTATGTAAAAAGATAAAAAAGATTTGGCTGTAAAAGAAGAGGATAATAAAATACTCACCCAATTGTTGACACAAAGGAAGAAATATGGAAAAGGATCTAATTTTTTATTTTTAATTACATACATAATCCAGCTGGCCAACCGGAGGTAACACAATCACACCATTTGCTGCATTAACAATTTGATATAGCTTTTTATATCTCAATGAATAATTATTCTGATGTGGTAAAGTTTGAAAGTTTCGAATTTTCTAAATTTCAGTGTTACGAGATTATCAGATCTTGTACAGGTTATCAGTTCTAAAGAAGGATGTTCCAAGTCTTGCACAGATTATGAGTTCTGCAGAGGGATACTCCAAGGATGGGAAGATGATCAAATGTCCTCTGTGTAGCACTTAACAGCTGGAGCAGCATTATTTCACTTTTTTGTATAGAACAGTTGCTGTTATGTTCAGTTGGGGCAAATCACCCTCCGTTCCCTCTGAACCCACTTACACAAATCTTAATCCTCTGAGGTAAAAAGCCCTCTCAGAGGGCTTTTTACCACCTTTTTGCCTGAAGCCACTATCACAATTGATAAACCTCTATTGACCGTTGTTGATGAAAAGTTCTTTTTGAAGTTTAGATACAATGACTGTATTCAGCAATTATCGAATAAGTTGTATATATGGGTGATTCTCAAAATAGGGGACAATTTATGTCTTTCGGCATACAAAAAAAATTGACAAGTTTTCTGTCATGTTTTTATATTTAGATATGTTTGTCATAATATTATTCATTATTTGCACTCATGAATTACTCACTTTTTGGTTAAAAACACCTTAAAATAACAGAATAAATGTTCAAAATGTCATTAGCATGGATGTCCACAGCAGCTGTGCCTTGTATATACTAGCTTTTTCAAGAGTTAATATCATGTTTATAAAATAAAACAAATGTTATTCTTTCTTTAAATTAATCAAGGAGAGGATTGATCTAATAAATTTCTTTTTAAAAATAAAATTATAATATATAAAAAAAGAATTAAAGTTTGTCCTCCATATTCTATTTTCAAAACAAGGTCATACTATAACAGCTGGTTATTAATCAAAATTTCATTTTCACATATGACAATAGTTTGAAAATATAAAGTTTCTCCATGGCAACAAGTAGCCATTTTATTCCAGCCTGAAAATAGAAGCATGTATTGTATTTTAAGAATAGAAGTTGAATATTAGGGGAGTACATCAATTGTATGTCATTAGAATGGATAATAATTTTCATGTTTATTTTACAATTAAAATTTTTATTTTACTTATTTGCATAGGACTTTTGTGTTTTAAAAAGCCCCAGAAAGGACTATTGCATTGTGATTATATTATGGCTCATAATCTTATTTAAATTAAAATTTGTCATTAGCATGGACAAATATCAGTGTCATTAGCATGTTTTTTCTGTCCATGCTAGAGACTCCTATGTGCATAAATGTAACCATTGCTTATATTGTATCTTTTACAAAGTTTAATTTTACATATAAATTTAGGTATTACATTTATTATCCCTAAAATATACATTAAATCTGTCAGAAAATCACTAAGACAGCTTCTTACATTGTTAGTGTCAGAATGTTGCTCGTGTAAACAAAGTTTGCTCTTTGGTAATGTTTTTATTCTCCTTATATGTATATATGTAAAAATGGAAACCATTTGCTGAAAAGGAAGGCTAATAAATATAGAAAAAAATATTTAAACAGGAAGAAAATAAAAAATTTTTAATATATTTATTCCATGCAATTTGTTTTGCCATTAGCATGGCTCAAAAAATACTAATTATTTTTTTTAAAGTAATTTTTAAATATTTAGCTCTGCTGACTACATGTAAAGTATACCTAATACTATATTAACAACACCTATTTTTTTCAGAAATTTTGCTAACAGTAATTTTTTTTAAGATTTCACTTTTGAAATTGTCCCCTATTTTGAGAATCACCCATATATATATATACAACTATATGAGTACAACTATATAAATATATGAGTAATTTCAGAAGTTTGTTAGATTAACTGGAGGGAGAATAAAAGTATTGTTGGGTTGCAAATTTTTTGCATGCCTTCCATGTTAATCTCATATCTAGAGGGTAAAAAAAAAAAAAAAAAAAAAAAAAAAAAAAAAAAAAAAAAAATCGCTGATCCTTTGATGCTAGGAAAAGAGACCAAAAAAAGAACCTGGGCCAGAGTCCCTGCACTCAATTGAAACGTCCTATTTCTCCAAACGCAACCAAAAAAGTGTCACATAAATCATAGATTTTGAACTACCAGCCAATCAGCTATCTCAAAAACCAGCCAATCAGAGACAAGGATTCTGCCCCCCAATCGACGTTCACAGTTTTGAAATACGCGGACTTATTAGCATTTCCTCCAGAATAGGGAGATTTATCTAACAATCAACCAATGTTGGAATCTTCCGGAACAATCTGCAATAAATCATGACTCAAGTGATTTGCAAGATGGCCGCTCATGTGACATCATGAATTTGTTTTAGAAGGAGGAAGATGCTGAAAAACACGGCTGAGTAGAATATAGAAAAATGGCTGATGGCTATTTGAATAACGTCGCAAAGAGAAAATTTTATAAAATGAATAACTAAGAAATTCACGTTCCAAAATGAATGAAAATTACGGTAAAGTGATTTTAATTAAAGATGGAACCAGATTAGAATAATTTTAAGAGGAAACAATTATTAAAATAATTTTTAAAATATTATTTTCAGAAGTTTGTTACATTAAGTTAACTATTAGAAGTGATTATTAGCAGAATATATTTTTTAATTTGATGATTTCAAAACAATGTTTATATCAATTAAATGATAAATAAACACTAGCTTTAATGAATTTATTGTATGTATTAATATTAATTATGAATTTATTAATAAAATTGCTATTATTTAGATAATATTTAAAGAATATTTTGGACCACTGAGTAACTTAATATTTATGATTTTAAAGTGATAATTAAGTAGTAATTTGTTACCTTTTAAAAATTATTAATTAGCTATTCTATAAATAGTCCCCAATTAAAAAATTTAAGGGAAATTTTAATTAAGGGAATTTACATGGGAAAAAATTTAAATGAATTATTGAATGTTCTAAAATGCTAATATTATTAAATTTTGATAAAATTTTTAAGATTAATTAAGACAATGCCTAACACAATAGGGTAAATGAACAGGATAACATTATTCAGTGGTGATAGCAAAACAGTACATATTCACATAATTTTTTTCATACATAACAGCACAAGTACAGTGTTATACTATAATAAGATTACAAAACTTTTTCTATTACAATGTTTAGAAATTAAGAAACTCACCTGTTACAACATCTTTGTGTTCGATAAAAGACGCAAATGGAACGTAAGGTCTTCTGTAATCCCAAACATTTAAAGTAAAATCAACAACCAAAGAGCTGCTTGCAACATGATATTTTCTATTTGGCCGCCATTTAACTTTAGAAACAGAAGCAATAGTTTGAATACAGTAGTCCATACTGTCTTTTAAAGCAATATCCCATACCTAAAAATTATAGTATGTTTACAAATATAATTTATAAAATAAGTCTTTTTAATGTTATTTTTTTACTTGAAAAGTCATAAAATATCAATTATAATTATGTCATGAAAGATAAGTATTTTTTTAACCTACTAACAGTTTAGCAAAAGGGCAAAATCATAATGTTACTGTAATATTGTGTTTTGAATGCTACAAAAAGAAGATTCTTTGAATGTTATATAAACATATATATATATATATATATATATATGAATGTAATATTTATGAACATTAATCATTGTTCTAAGCATAAAAATGCTATAAATTAATAGAATTATACTAATTTAAAAAATGTTTATATTGCAGTTAAACCTGGCACTTAGTGAGCATATTAATACAGGATAGAAAGTCAGAGGGTTAAGAGATTTGCTTTTGTAACTTCTCCCAAAACTCCATAGATATGTATATATTTTATAATTAAAAGAATTATATGTATTTTTTAAATTTATTAGATTATAAACATGGAAATTTTGAGGAAACTTAGTAGCAGAAACATATTTCGAATAGTTTTATTGTTTAGCCATATTATGCAATCCTTAATCTGCCATTCTGAAGATTATATACTACGGAATGGTTATTGAGACAGAGCTTGGTGCAATATAATTGAATGTATAAAGGGAGCCACCTTAAAAGCATCAAATCAGTTTTGGTAGCATATAGCATACTATTGTCAGTGCGGAGGGAAGGTAGAAATTTGCTCATATATATAGGAGGAGGTGCAGTCCTCTGCCGTCCTATTGGTCATCTTCAATCCCCCATCTCTCCTATATATATTAGCAAATTTCTACCTTCCTCTGCACTGACAATGGTACGCTATTTGTTACTGAAACCAGTTTGCGGCTAATTTAATATATTTGGTGCTTTTAACATTGCTCACTTTATATATTCAATCATATTATGAAATGCTTTTATACTGAAATCTAACATCCACCTATACACAAAACTATTGGCACAAAAGAATAACAAACTTTATTTTTAAAAAACTACAGGCAAACTTCTAATAATTGAATTTATTGAATTTTGAATTAAATGTTGTATAAAAAGTAATTTTTTTTTTTTTTTTTTTTTGTATTTAAATTATATGCATTGAATTTTTTAAACTATTTATTTTTTATAGTTTAATGTTATCATTCAGGTAATGCTGTCAAAAAGCCCTAAAACAAATATGATCATGAGTAGCACTTACTGTGTAATTATAAAAGCAAACTCTATAAGCAACTCTAATGAACATATAAAATATTTACCTTTATAGTTTTATCTCGACCGGCTGTTGCTATAAGATTCCTTTCTTCTGGATGCCAATCACATGAAAAAACAGGTCCACTGTGAGCTGCAAACTGCCTTTCAAATCTGTCAGTCCTTCTCAAATCCCAAAGCTGGACATAACCATTTTCTTGAACTGCAGCAAAGGAAAAATGCTGATGAGGGCAGAACTGCACATCACGGACACTTTCTGATAAACTGAACAAAATATAAATAATCAAAAATCATGCAATACTTTGCAAATTTATAGATGCATAATAATTTTTATTTTTATTTTATTTTATTTTTTCAAAAATGTAGAAAGTTGACTTTAAGCTAATTTAAATAATATTTTTTGCTTATTTTTAAATGCTTTATGTTCTATAAATAATAAGTGTTGCCAAATAGTGGGATTAACACCAAAAATGTCGCATAACATTCTTTACATGCTCACAATTTTTGGCAAATAACTGTAGTCAAATACCTCCTTTGTCCATGTATTCCAATTAGAGTCCTACAATGTGTCTGGTTATCTACATCCAACGTGACCTATAATCTTAGGTTGAATTGACTTTTATTGTTTCATAATCAAGTTCAGTTTTGATTCTTGTGGGTATCTTGACTCTATTCAAAGATCCCAAGATGCCTGCTATTCAGAGATTTTACTATATTTGAATATTAAAATATTCTTTAATCCTCTGACAGTCTTACAAAAGGGCAAAATTGCAATATTGTTTTCTTTGCCTGTTCTTTTAAATGCTAAAAAATATATATTATTTCAACATATAAAAAACTTAATTACAAAAATGAATGTAATTTTCGAGAGTACTAATCATTGTTCAATGTATTAAAAATCCATTAAATCAACAGAATTATATTATTTTAAATACTGCCTATATTGTAGAGAAACCTGGAGCTTAGTGAATGTATTATTAATTCAAACTTGTCAGTGAGATAGTAAATAGATTTGCCCATTCTTCTATGTAAAAGATAAATTTTGTATTAGAGAAATAATTGCAGATTATTTTTCCTAATTGCATTAAAACATGATTTACTTTAAGTTTGGGTTACAAGAGGAAGTAATTTGAGTTCTTGGTTATGGGTTGAAATATTTTGGGTTTGGGTCGAGTTGTAGATTACCAAAAATTATTTTGATGCATTCCAATCAAGGATTTTTCTTTTTTAAAATCAAGTTTGGGTTGAGTTGTATCCAACCCAAACAGGACTCTATTATTATCTATAGAAGATTGTTGGGAACCTCCTTCCTATCCTAAAAATCACAGAATAAAGTTGTTTTCATCAAAATTCTTTATTTATAATTGTATGCTGTTACAGTTCAATTTTCAGAATCTTCTTATGAAAGTCAATGATAAAGTAAGTGTGGAACAAAAAGATTGTTCTTTCTTTAAAAAAAAACTTAGTATTTAATTAAATATTTATAATTGTTGTCTTATTCGTACAATCTTAGATTATCTGGATCAAAGTCGACATTATGTTGGCGACATAATAGACAAAATAAGTCTAAAATCACTGAAGTACCTATGTTTAACTACTGTCTTAGTTGGTTTGTTATTCTTTTTTGCTTCTACCTAAAACTGCTGCAGAGATATGGCAAAATGTCTTAACAGTGCGACTATCCCATTAAACCTTTGTAAGTGGAAATTTCTAAAATACATAAAATACATGTTTATTTTAGTAGATTAGTTATCCTTAAATTCTTGCATCTATCTAAACCTGCTGCTGTGGTATTTCAGAATGACCTAAAATATACAAAAATGCAAACACGTCATTTTGGCAGGCTGTCTTCTAGTTTTTATAGAATTTCTAAATAAATGAAAAAGTCCAAAACAAATTTCATAAATTAGCAAAACTTTTGTTTAGTTTTAAATGAACTATAACAATGAACTGTGGCAAGGACTATCAAATTATATTTTGAATACGCAGATGAAATCAGTATCAAACAACATTTTTCATAAGTTAGAAAAAATTTCTTCCATTATGATCTAGATTTTAATTAGTTTTCTCTTCGATTTAGGGAAAAAAATGTCAATTTTGGATTTTTCTTTTTCGTATGGTGTATAAGCCATCCCCTACTTTCTAGCATGTTTTCTTGTCTTGAATTTCGCAACTTACACATGAATATACGTCTGGCTCATATAAGAAAGACTCTAGAATCAGTCTCAGATCGGTCCTGTTGCCAAGGTAACTGGTCAGTCGACTTTATTTTAGGAAAGTCTGTCATTTTCTTTCTTCCATTCAACCGATCATTCTGCAGTCTTTTTTTGTCCTATGGATGAAGTTTCCTCCCTACAAGTTTTGGAACCTACGAAAACAGGAAACCTACTCAGGGTTTTTCTTATCTCAGTCAGACAATAATTGGTAATGCAAAGCAAAAATATATATACTTGATAACTACATTGGTATGAACCCTCCCCCTCTCCTCACCTTAAAAAAAGCTGAGCGTTAAACTCCAAGCAACCTTAATAAAACTGTGTTAAATATAATTATAAAAGTTACTAAAGTGAACATACCTATAGAAGGTATTGGCTACTTCTTTTTTTCTCAAATCAAACAATTTCATAGTTCCATCCTGTGAGCCACTCAAAAGGTAATGAGCTTCACTTGTATGGAAGCAAACTTTATTTACAGTTCTCTTATGATCTTGGAATTTTAAATCTATAAAATAAAAAGCTTACATTATATCTAGGTTGAAATGCAGCCCTACTTGACATGCAATAAAAATCATTTGTAGAAAGAAGTATGTTTATCAAGAGTCAGAAACTCAAATGAAATATTAAGTAGAAACAAATATTCCTTGCAATTTTATGAAGTTTGGAATTTTTATTGTCTCTTCAATGAAATCAAACTAACATTCACAAGCTTAACTCTTTGACTAATAATAGAACATATGTCTCTCTGACTGCATACAATTTTTAAATACAAAAATTGATTTAACCTCTTATTTAAGTGACAGTGAATAGAAATTTAAAAGGAAACTGAAGGAAAAAGTTTATGTGAAAATTCAATCAACAAATACAAAGAAAAACAGATATGCTCTGTTGCATGAATTTCTCATGAAAAATAAATTAGTTACCAAAGTGTTAAAACACTGATATCCTTTGTGATTGCAAATTATTATAGTACAGAATTAGAAGCTGAAAGCATATTGTAGTGCAACAAATCAGACACGCCCACAAACCTATAGGATAATGTTACCTTCATGTGGCAAACTTATTTACATTATAAACTATTATTATTTTATTGTTATTACTCTGGGTTAAAAAAATGGAGTCATAAAAGTAGTTATCATGGAAATGGAAAGACTTGGGCTCTTGCCTAACATATATGCTGATTATGACACTGCTGATAACTTAGAAATACATTAAAAATATGAAGATTTTATGAATTATTTATTTCCTTGTAAATTAAAAACAAAATAAATTGTTTATCTTTTTTCTTTTCCTTTTTTTTTTTCTTTTTTTAATTCCGTAAATATAGTACAATTAAGTGCTAATTTATTAAGCAAAAATTTTTATTCCTATATTAGTTATCAGTGTTGAACACAACTACATTGTACCAGATCACAATAAAGTTCTTCATTTGGTGAGAAAATTAAAGATTAAAATCAAAGTGTGAGATTTTACTTACTTATATTTTATTTTTCAGATGGGGGGGGGGGGGTACAAGGTGATGTTTTTAATACTAATGAACAATTAAGATGTTTAAAGGAGGAAGATTATGTGCTTTTTGGGGGGAGGGGTCTGCACAGGCCGGCCCGTAGGAAAATTTTTTTGGCCTGGCCCGGCCCGTTGTAAAACTCAAAAGTTCAGCCTGGGCCCGGCTCATTTAAATTTTTATATTTTAGGCCCGGCCAATTTTGGCCCATTACAATTTCTACCATTTTTTTAAAATTCAGATTTTTATCATATAATTAAGATTTGTTTATAGAATACTGCATACATATCTGTGGAATGATTTTACAGTATATTTTACACGAAATACACATTAGCAACATCAATGATTACTAAGATTCTTAGGCTTTCAACATTCAGATAAAGATTCATTAAAAAGTTAATATGGCTTAGAATAAAAGAAAAAAGAAAGAATGTTAAAAACATCGTAACTCTTGAAGCTGTTTAATAAAAGAAGATTTATAAAAATATTTATACATCATTTTATTAAAGATTTTAAATCCAAATTCATTCATTAATTCAAAGAAGCTCCTTTCTGATACACTTCTAAATTAATTTTTTTCTCAGAAACACATAAGATTAGCAGGTATCTTTATTCAGAAACTATATAATCGAATGGCTTTATCCATTTTTTGATACAAGCAATTTCAGAACACTGGAAGCAAATAAAATATTGCCATAGTTAGCACTTTGAATAAAATTTCTTGAAGCAATATCATGGGAAGGCAGAAAACTTGCAACCATTTGAGAAACTATTATATCTCAACAAGGTTATACAAGTATTTTATTTACCAAAAATGAAAAACGATATTAGATTCCAAATCCCTTTAATAGTCAGGCTTATCATTTTCATATTTTTACAATTAGAAATTAATCTGAAAATGTGTCAAACTTTCACGTTATTGAGAAATTATTTTAAAAACCATCGAGAAGTATATATCCAAAGATTAAGCTAACATAAGTTCTTTATCGCTGTTCATAATTTTACAAATCATGTTGTCTGCCCTACAGATCTTGAGAACAATTAAGTCTTCTTTCAATCCGGCAAGTCTATATGTAGAAAAATAATGCAAGCTTGATCTCGGCCCGGCACGAGTCAGCTAAAAAAAATATTAAAACGGATTACACACAATGTAAATGTCTGATGCTGATCTCTGCACTGTACAAGTTACATTTTTATATAGATGCTGTCAAACTAGTATGGCTCGTGATGCATATTTATATTTATTCTCATTGAAAATAGCTCATATTTTATCGTTTATGTTTAAATCTTTAGAATGGGGCGACAGGCCTGAAAATTTTTTTATGGACCCGTCTCGACCCATTCAATTTTTTTGCCAGCCTGGCCCGTTAGAAAATTCAAAATGATTCTGCCGGGCTGGGTACGGGCCAAACCCGGGCCCATGCAGACCTCTAGAGGGGGAGGGGCTTTTTTTAGAAGTTACTTATAATTCTATTTCCTTTAATCTTACTACATATTATAAGGAACTGTAAAGTTTTGTTTCATAACACTATTTATAAATTATATTTTCTTTCTTCTCCTTTAATCTTACTACATACTATCAGGAACTGTAAAGTTTTGTTTCATAACACTACTTATAAATAAATCAAGCTAGAATTTTTTTCATGACTTTACTAAGCATTTATTTCATTGGTTTCTATAGAAAATAGTTTAATTCAGATCCATAAGTGATCTAATAAAATGGAAAACTTTCTTCATTTAACAATAAGTTTTTATTTATTTATTTTTATTTTTTTCTAATTGACTAAATTGTTAAGTTTAGTGAAATTCTTGCTAGTCATTCATTTTTATAACTTTCACTAAGAACAAGTGAGATCGGCAATAAGCAGTAGCCACTGTTTTATACATTACCTAATCTATTTGTAAATACTTATATTGTGAAATGCATCTTAAAAACTAAATGCCATGAAATAAATTTCTTCTATAAAAATAATCTGTGGCATACAAAAATAAGAAAACATTTAATTTTTGAATAAAAAAATGACCAGTATTTATTTTCTTGATAACAATTTTCAAGGTAAGAATTACAAATAAATTTGTTAAAATATATGTTAACAAAGGTATTAATAATCAAGAGGAAAAATTGTAAATATAATTGAATCAGTTATTTTTCTTAATTAAATAATAATAATTAATATTAATAAATAAATATAATAATGGGTTTAACAAATGTTTTAAATAAAAAAAAAATAAATAAATCAGAATTAGAAGTATGTAAATCACAAAATATATACAATCAAACTCAGTTAATACAAAGCCATAGTTAACATGAACAACTGGCGCATTAAAAAATGTCTGACATTGACACTATTTTAAAATTTGCCTGCTTATTATCAGCCATAAAAATAGAATTATGGCTAATATGAGGAAGGCATTGTTCACTCAAATTTAACCACTTAACCGTCTGCCCCAAGATAAGTCGGGGGTAAAAGCACTATTTCCCCATACCTTTCGCCGGTTAAGTGGTTAAAATCCGTGAAAAGTAAGGTTGAATTAATAAAAGATTCCCTCAATTGACTATGAGATCCATAGTTCCCAGCCCGCTCAATGAATTTCCGTTTCACAATTTTTTTTTTTTTTTTTTTTTTTTTTTTAATCGCAAAAATGAAAACTGAACCAAAAAAGACCCTGTTTTTGCTTAACCATATTGATGTCATTTAATTCCTTTCTGAAAAGTGGAATCCACCTTCTACACTTATGATTTCTTCGGCTGTATGATTTAGTATACATTAGTATTTTTTGGTCATCTCACACTGTAGTAGACATGTATATTGTGAGCAGTGGTAATTATACACAGGGACCAATAGTAGACATGATCTCGTTAGGAATTAGAAAGCTCAGCTTGCACTCAACAAATCAGACTGCTCATCATAACATTTTGCAAGTAAAAACTAATTTTTCTAGATTGTTTAGTATATTTTAATTAGCAAACATGTTTATGATTTTACAGTAGAACCTCGGTCCATCGTTTTTCAAGAGGTGAGAGGGAAAAAAACGTTAAATGCGGGAAAACGATGAATGTGGATTAACTTCAAAATACGAAAAAACATGATGTTTATGTATTACTAATGCATCAATGATACTGTATACTAATAAATATTACTTGCTCCTTACTAAACTGTAAAAGAAATAAATCGAAGTTATGAAAAATTGATATCTAATTTCAATTTTAAAATAAATAAAATCTAATTAAAATTCAATAATTTTGTTTGGTTTTTCATTCATTTTTTTTTTTTTTTTAATCAAAAAATAAATTCTCAAGATATACAACATCTTTCTGGTCATTTTTAGTAATTTCATATGCATATATACAAGTTCATACAGTTTTAAGAGCTGCGATTGCATCAGACAGAGTTAGCAATGCTGGCTAGGTTCAACAGAATGAACTTTTTTTTTTGCTTCTTAATCATTATTTATTTTTTCTTTATCATACATTTTTTTGAATGTTTAAGACACCCATGTTGCATGATTAATGGAAACATAATCACATCCTCTGCTATATACAACCACTCTTCAACTGCATTATTGTAGCCATTATGAACGCAAAAGCACAAATCAGATATTGTAGGATAAAAAAAGTAATTGCAGTTTGTATGTCATATGGATTCGCATGGCTTCAATTTCTTTTCGGACAGAAGAAAAATTTTAGAATGATGTATGCGGGAAAACAACTAATTGAAGAACGATGCTTATGGGTTTTGTTAACATTATTTAAGTATAATTTGTGCAGGAACCATAGAACGAAAATGATTAGTGCAGGAAAACGACGGATGCAGGGTTTCACTGTATTTAATTCTACCATTTAAACAATTAGAACAATTAAGAAGAGTTATTTAATTATATATGTATTTCAAAGTTTTTTTTTTATTTGTTTTATATTTCCAGGCATTACAAGTAACAATTAATAAAAGGACTTTTACAATTCACTTGCTCCTCATATTAATAGAGTTATTAGCATATATTTTTTATACTTAATTAAAAAAACATACCTTGTTTGTGTGAGGAGTTAAGATTCCAGGTTACAACTGATCCATTAGTCGCAGCAGTTGCAAGAAGAGCATCTAAAATATTGAAATAAGAGATTATATTGACCATTTTATACAAATTAAATATATTGCAGAATTTTTTGTTTCTAAAAAAATGATGCAAAATAATAATAATAAATAAATAAAAAGGAGGACCTTCATTTCACAATCATAAGATTTTTCAAATAAAATGAAATCATAACAAGAGAAAAAAATAGTAGGATAATTTTTGAATTTTCAACCTTCTTCAAGTAAAATATCAAGAAAATTGTGTTACAATAGCAAAAACATTCCTGAAACTTGGAAACAAAAAGTCAAAGCTACAATTCAAAAGTTATTTAGAGCCTTACCAATGTTGCCAATTTCGTAAAACTTTGAATACCACTATTTTTAATAGTAATCTTTACCTTAACATACTTCTGCAATTAAATGAGATAAATTAATATTTTAAAATAATGGTATTTCAAAAACCTGCTAAATTGCCAACACTACACCTTACATAAAAAAAAAAAAAAAATTTAATCTGTAGTTATAGAAATGTTTTCAAATAAAATGAACTCACATTAAGAATTTTGAACAAAAGAAATGCAGCAAAAAACAAACACCTGAATTTTTCAAAATAAAATATGAAGAAAGTCAAGTCAGGCAAAAAAAAAAAAAAAAGGAAAATATGTTAGCAAAGTATCATTCACTGGATTTACCTAACCTATGAAGAAATTATTAAAAAATTAATCTATTAAAATAAATCTATAAATGACATAATAAACTTAAACATTAAGATACTGAAACACAAGATAAATAAAACCAGGGTTGGCATGTTTCTTCCGCAGTGGAAAAAATCGCGGAAAAAACTGGCCGGAAGAAATAGGTTTCTTCCAAGTGGAAGAAATGGAAGAAACTGTTTTTCTTTAAGAATTTACTATATATTTTTAATTTTGTAAGATATAATAAATATCTTCTTCCTATAATCTATTATAAATTAATTTCACTGGACCAAAACCAATTTAATTAGGTATATATGCTAAATTAATAATTATATCAGCTTTTTAGCCAAGATCACACACAACACTTATCTAGAGATCTTCAATCATTGGCTAAATGAAAAGAAATTTTATCCAAAATACACAAAATTAATTAAATGTAATCCATTTCAATTTAACAAACATATTTTTTTATTACTTAAATTTTTGAAACTATTAGTAAATAGTAGAGATTCTTTACTAATGGTAGAATGAAACCCATTTAAATAAAGAATTTTAATTTACATCAGTTTTTTAATGTAAGTAATGTATAATAATTACTGTATTAAAAAGAGATCAATCAAAAATATGGTTTTGTGTTCGGCTCAAAATCTGAGTTTTGCCAAAAGTGTAAATGAAAATTTGACCAGATCGAACATCAGTATTCCAAAAATCTTGTTTCTTCCTTTGGAAATTTTCGACATTAGTCACTGATTTGAACTGTATAAGCTCAAATGAATGTATTGCTATGAACTTCATTGATTATAATTATCAGTCATGAATTATCAATCATCGCATAGAAAATTTTTAGTTTAAACTGCATTAGATTTCAAATATTCTTTGAGAAAGTTCTAGAACAACAAATGATTATTTACAAAAATCCTTATAGATGAAAAATCAAGGTGTGTATACCTAAAACTATTTTTTAATTGAATGAAATTCATATAATTAGAAAATCTTTCTGTGCCATGGATGAATTAATTACGTATTATTGTATATGAAAATAAAGTTTTTGGATTATTAACAGTTGTATATAATAAATATTATACATATAATTAATTTACAGTTATGTATGTATTAATTACTTTAAAACATACAATTTAATTACTTAAAATTATTTTTGGATGTTATTGTTTTCAGCCAAAAAGTAGGAAGGTCACCTAATTTGGTTTTGGCCTTAAAAACCTGTTTTGGTCTATCCTTAGTATTAAAAAAATCATGTCTAAAAATCATCATCATTTTATGTTTTAAATATTAGACCAGTGTTCCAGCTACTCCATCAATTTTTCAAGAATGTGGTAACTGGGACATGTATCAGGGATAACTGGACTCTACTGGGTCCAGTTATTCTGATAGTTTTAAATAGTTTTCTTGAGTTTCTCTTACTACAAATTTTTTTTTCTTTTTTTTTTTTCCCTTACAATAAGGAAAATTATATAATCTATATATTTAAAACGCTAAGCATTTCCTTTCGACAGTTCGTGAGAGCAAACTAATGCATCAAACAGAGTTTCCTCCAGAGGGTTTCAGAAGGGCGCTGCGTCCCTCCTGCCCTTTTGTTTAAAAACTAGCGCCCCTCTTGTTGCCAGGGTTGCAAAAAAGCCGGCTAAAATTAAAAAAAGCCAGGCCGGTTGGCTTTTATTAATTTTAGCCGGCTTTTTTTGGCCAAAATTGGCCTTTTTTGGCCATAATTGGCTTTTATACGGTGAAGCCTTTTTATTATAAGCAACACATTTTTAAGTGTCTTTTAACTAATTTTAATGATGTTTAATTCACTTTGAGTTTAATAAATTTATTTCTTAATATGAAAAATTGAGATTTTAATTATGATTCATTAAGAGAAATTGGGTTATAGCCCAAATTTTCAATAATGAAGACATTAATACTAGAATAACACATTGATGGAGTTGCTAGTGGTTTATAGTCAGAATTGCAAATATGTCAGCTAAATTATAAAATGGCCATACCAAGTGCTTTTTCTGATTTACATTGACCTTTAATCCTACCTTTGTTTTTCCATTTTTACTGCTTTATAAAATTAAAGGTTACTTAGTTACATGTTTTATTACTTAACTAATTTTAAGAGTTATTAAAATGTCATGTTTTATTCGCTATAAACATTTAAAATCATACATATAAAAAAACACCATTTCTCACTATTGAAAATAGTATTTCGAATTATGCAGATTTCATAATACAGTCGAGTCTCTCTATAACGAAACTCCATACATCGAATTTCTCTATATAACGAATTTTTAGTAGGAACGGTTCCCTTTTCACATTATTACATTAAAAACAGTCTCTATATAGCGAAATATCGATCTCCATATAACGAATTTTTTTCACAAATTGGTCTTAATTTACTCAGTTTTAAAAGGCTTCGAAATCATATGGAATCAATTTTCCATCACTTATTTTTGATTTATCGTTCAGTGCTGAGTTTTTTAAAAATTATTACTTCTCTCCTTTTTCTTTAAATCCAACGAATTCATCCCATCTCCCACACATCCACATCTTTCCAAATCCTTCATAAAACAGAGTCAATCGGATTGATGCACATGTAAGAGAGGAATCAATGAGAGGCACATAAGAGAAAATGTGGGAATGGAGGAATATGAAATGGAGGAAAATGTTAACTACAATTTTTCATTCCTTTCTAAAATTTGAGCATTTTTTTTTTTTTTTAGAGCTTAACAATTTTAATATCAAAACAACAAAAAATCACAGATTTCTTCGTCTGAAATTAATGCAAGTCTTCCTTATTTGATTTTCATTAAGCTTTCAAATAAATGTCTGTTCTATTTTCTGAAACAGCTTAAATAATTAAGAACTAAAATGTTAGGTTAATATTTACTTTTAAACATTTCAAATTAATTATTCAAAAGATCAAAAATAATATTTGTTCAAATTTTACACATTAAATACGATTTTTAACATCATTCTCTATACATCGAATTTCTCTATATAACAAATTTTTTACTGGAACGGTGGATTTCGTTATATGGAGACGACTGTATATTATATTTTACAATTTATTTCAGTACTCTCAATTAGCATATGCATGAATATATTCATTCATGCAAGTAGGCAAATATGCACTTTTAAATAACAAAGAGCTATTCAAAATTTTAATTCAGCAAATTTTATTAGAACATTTTTTGTTGTTTAATTTTATGTAATTATGTATTAAACTTTCCTCAAATATTGAATCCTTCCTAATTTCTGTTTCAACATTGTTCATTTTATGACTTAATCTTTACATATTGACCTGTAACAATGTTTCCATGAATGCTTTGATGTGTTTCATTTTGTTAGTGTTCATTTTAGGTCATTTTTGAAAGGGTGCAGCACCCTGCCCTTTTTAAAAGTAGTAAAATGCACCTCTGATTTTACCCAGAAATTTTTGATATATAAATTTTTTTTTTTTTTTTTTTTTTTCATAGTATTTCTAAATTTGTGTGAAATTTCCAAAAATGATAGAATTTTTTCATTTCTTTAAGAAGAAGAACATGAAACTATTCAATCATGTTTTAATTTAATTTTATTTCTAATTTTTATATCATAAAATCATTTGAAATTAATGTTACTTGATTTATCATATTTAAAAATTATGTATTTTGCTGCTTTCTTTTTTCCCTTTCTAAAGGCAATAACAATTTTGTCATAATTCCATTAAATATAATTCTTAAGAATGTGTAATATAAGTAGAACTATCAAATGTAGAAGTTTAAAACACATTTTTTGAGTACATTTTCTTTTTTCCAAGATTTATATTTTTCAGACATAATGCCTTTACAGTTGACTCCTAGCAGTTATAAAGACTTATTTATTTGAAAAATTAAATAGAAATTTATAACTTTTTTAGTAGTAAATTATAAAAAATGTATTAAAAATAAATCAATCAAAATTTAATATGGATTCAATACAAATTAACACTTTAAAAATAAAAGCCGGCTTTTTTCAATTTTAGCCGGCTTTTTTTAAGTGGATAAAACCAAAAAAAGCCGGCCGGCTTTTTTTGGCACGGCTAAAAGCCGGCAACCCTGCTTGTTGCTCATTCAAAAAAAAAATAGCGCCCTTCTTGCCCCACATTTGAAAAAACGCAGCCCTTCAGCGATGATGTGGACGCGCTACAGCGCGTGAACTACGCAAAAAATCGACGATGGAACGCAAAAAAAAAAAATCGCTTATGCGTTCCACAGGACGCGTAATTTTGTCAAAGGACTGGAAAATAATGACTAATTTCCGGCAATATTGTTGAGAAAATGGCTAATTTCGTCTCAAAATCTCAAAACAGAGGCAGATTTCCTTCAAAAATTGTGAAAAAACAACAAATTTAGTCAAAAAACCACAATAAAACGGAAATATTTGTCAAGCTATTCATGAAAAACAGAAAATTTGCCAAAAAATTTCGAAAAAACTTTTGTCAAAAGTCACGATAAAACGGCAGATTTCATCAAAAAAAAAATTGCGTAAAAACAACAAATTTCGTCCTAAAATTGCAATAAAACGGAGAATTTCGTGAAAAAATCACAAAAACGACAAATTTCGCCAAAAAATGTGCAAAAAAACACAAATTTTGTCAAAATATCACGTAAAAGCAGCAGATTTCATCAAAAGATCGCAAAAAAAAATACAAATTTTGTCTAAGTGGCACAAAAAAAAGTTAATGGCAGAAGCGAAATTTTTCTTTTTTAAAAACTAACTTTCCTACTTCAAAATTGTGTTTTTATTGCTTCAAAAGCGGATTTTCCTGATTTACAATCCTTTTCGTGCGAAGAGATGCATTCTGTGCATAATTAGACTTTGACACCCCCCCCCCTCCCAAACACCTGTGACAGCCCAAAAATGACGTTCGTAGTATAAATTTGGCGTCCCTTAAATTTCTGCTCCCGGGACGACTGCCCCCGCACGGTTCTGAACAGAATCACAGAATTTCTCGCAATCTTTTGTCGAAATTTGTCGGGTTTTTTTTGCAATTTTTAGCAAAATCTGCCATTTTTTCGCAATCACTTAACAAAACCTGCTGTTTTTTGAGATCTTTTAACAAAATTCCCATTTTTTTAAAAATTTTTTGACTACATTTTGATTTTTTTTTTGATTATTTGACGAAATTTCTGTAATTACACGATCATTTGAATCGCTAGATTCTAGATTCAAATCTATAAAAGTGCCCTTAAAAATCAAAAAAGTGCCCTGAAGAATGTAAAAAGTGCCCTTTTCAGAAAAGTAGCGCCCTGCCCCTTTTTAAACCTGGGGGAAACTCTGCATCAAATCACACCATTCTTTTTTTAAACGAAAGGTACTTGGCCACAGATTTGTTATTGTATATTTGTTTGTTCAAAAATTCTATTAATTAGCCTAAATTTTCAATTAAAATTTCACGTATGCGCATGCGTAGTACATAAGTACAAGTCTGTCTTTGGAGTGACGCGCTGCACATTCGTAATTTTTTTAGTACAATGCAACATAGTATAACAAAAAAGTTTTTTAGCAGTAGGATGCTGAAATCAATTTCTCAACTTAAATTGAATAGAAACAAAAAATGAAGACCTTTTTTTTTTTTTTTTTTTTTTTTTTTTAAAGTTATACACTTCAGGATAGTTTAAATGCATTTTGACATATCCATTGATTTTTTAAAACACTAATCTTTTAAAATCAGCATTGAGATATTCAAGCTAGATGAGAAACATAAAGAAAATACAAAATTATTTATTTACTGTGTTGCACAGTTTAAAATAATACACTTCTATATCAAAATAATACATTTTTATGAAAAATAAACAATTTGGAGGTAGTTTCTTTTTTTTTATACATAAATGGAGAAATTAATAAAAAAATCCACCCCTCTACCTCTAAAGTAGTAAAAATCCATCACCTGAAAATGTCTGCTAAACCTGAAGTTTGTTGATTAAAAAATATTAATTAAAAAAATAACTTATCTTTGCAAAAATAATATTTTTAATAATAATTAAATTTTCCTATTTAGATTTCATGTAATTATACTTTAATTCTTTTCCATAGTTAATATACTTTAACTTTGAGCATTTGTATCGGTTTCTGGTGGTTTCTTCCAGTTTTTTCCATTTCTTCCAGTTTCTTCCGGTTTTTTCCAGTTTCTTCCACTGTCCTGGAAGAAATAGGTTTCTTCTGGAAGAAACCCAACCCTGAATAAAACATGCTCTGGCTTAAAGAAAAACAAAAGTTTAAAGAAGATTAAGATTTCCTTAATTTCAATCTGAAAAAGCAACATAAAAAAAGAAAAAAAAAAAAAAAGATTTTACAAAGCAAGTGATTTTAGTGTATAATTGAATATAACCAATTGGCTCCAGCTGTTTTCGAAAACATTAACCAATTAATAACAGTGTTTAAATTAAGTGTCATCCACTGTACATTTAAAAAGTTATAATTATTTCTGCATTTTTAAATTTTTTTTTAACACTTTTAAAACGCATGAAGATCCTTTTCTTTTTAACTAAATCTCACATTCTTAAGTGAAGAAAAAAAAATGCTTTGAGTTAATAAGAACATAGTATACCGAATTTATATTTAAAATAAAGTAAAGAAAATATAACAGGAACTAGAAATGAGTTTGGCTTTACCATAGCCTGAGCCCACCCGAGCTTGAAACAAAGTATGCAATAAAGAAAACTGCTTTAACATTTAAAAGTTATTCTAAATGTAATCTTTTATTTTTTAACAAATTCTTACATGGAAATAACTCTTAATTAATTTTATAAACTCTCTATTCAATCTTATCAAAAGAGTTTGGTATCAAATACAGATATACCTCTTTTAAAAAGATTCTCTTATATTCTCCCAGAACAAGAAAAATCTAGTGATCTCATTGATGAAGTGAATTTAATGAATAAATGATTTTGCAAAAATTACTTTTATATGATAAAGAATCACACAACAATTACTATTTCTTGCTGCCCCTCACCATTGTGCCAAATCATGATAAAACGCTTCAGTTGGCGAGTAAATGAATAATCAGACTCATCAAATTCCAAGTGCTCATTTTCTGCTTTTTTATGTGTATGCCAATATAACCCCGATTTTTATCTGCGTTAGTGAAAGATGTTGCTTTTCATGTTTAATTGCAGCATGATATTTACATTATCTTATTTATAGAGACTAACACCAATTCAGTTTAGCTACAGCTAAAGACAAAAAGGATTATTTGATAGATATTTATTGTATTTTAGCACTATCTATGCTCTGCATCGCAACGGTAAAATACAAATACAATTGCTCATATCAAACACCAGAAAGAGAAAAATCTTGCTGGAATGTGGCAATAAAAATAGCCATTTACCTTACTATTTGTTAGTTGCATTTAAAGTATCACTGCTTGTCAAACTTTCTGTCTGTTAGCATTGAAATCTCACAGCAATTTTTAGTGTATATTTTCTCAATGGTAAATTAGACCACTGTTTTCAATTTTATTTAGACTGCTAAAAGAATGTCTGAACATGATTACACATTTAAAAGAGTTATAAAATGTACTTATTTTTAATACTTTCTGTCGCAGACTGTTGAATTTCTACTTTAAAAGCAATTACAAAAAATTAGATTATTTTAAAACAAATTTAAAAAAGGGGGATACAACAAAGGATTAAAGATAGATTTTTCAATGTTTCACGCCAAATCTATTTTGCTGTTTTTTTTTTCCATTTGGCTGTTGTTTTTTATTTCGTATTTGCTAAATTGCTAGTGTTGGTCAAAAGCCAGCAATAACTCTACCTACAATTTAAATGATGTTGTGAGTTCAATGAGCTTTCTGTTTAAAGTTCCTGAAATTTTATAGCTATTTTTATAAAATAATATACAAAAAATATATGAAAAATCATCAAAGTGATATTTTGAATGGAAGAATGTAAAAATTGAATATATAAGTATTTATGGAATTAAATATATTAATAGACATATTTATTTTATGGCCAGTGCCCAATAATACTAGTTTCAGAAGTGGCCACTTTTTCGCTTAAAAGTATTAAACAGTAAACATTTTTTTTTAAATTTCTTTTAGCATTTATATAAAATAGAATAGAAGAAACAAATATGTTAATATAAACATATTTCAAAAGAAAAAAGTAGAATCCTTAATGAAATGCAAGAAATGTTATTCTCTTCTTAAAGGAAAGTAGCTAATAACAAACAATTTTTCAGAAGTCACTTTTCCTCTTTTAGTGGGCCAGTGGCTAGTACTACTTTTGGTCTTTAATGAACAGTCCTTAAAGTCTCAGTTACCACAGATCCTTTTTCTTATTTATTTATTGTCTGGCCAATCTTAAGAAAGAAATCATCAATATTCTTTAGAATATTGAATACAGAATATCTAAACTAATAGGGATTATAAACTAATTTATACTATATTTGTTCTATAGCAGTGGTTCCCAAACTTTCTTGGTACGCGACCCACCTTTTAGTGAAAAAAATTCTTGCGACACACCTTTTTGTAAAAAAAATTTCGAGACCCACCCAAGATAAAGTTGTATATCAGTATAGCAATTTTTGTGTGATCTTTATACGCTCGACTAATAAACTACAAAGATAGTTAAAAATACGTTTAATTATTATGAAAACATAACTTTATAATCAATGCAATTTCTGGTACTGGTGTTTAAAAGTGTGGGGAAATATATTAACACGCAGTTTGTCTCAGTACTTGTCTTTCAAAAACAGCAAAGTAGAAAAAGCATTTTCTGATAAACACAAAGTGTTAAATTTTATCAAGGTCCAAAAAACTGATTTAAATATTTCTGGATATTCTGTTCCTATACTAATATACAAGCAAATAGGGATTTTCCCTTGAAATATTATTTCCTGTTGAAATTGTCATATCTTTTTAAACAATGAAATAAAAGATATATTTTGATGACAAACCTTGATTGTTCCACGACCCACCAAAACAATTGTCGCGACCCATAGATTGGGAACTGCTGTTCTATAGTATTCTTTCCATAGTATTAGATCTTTGATTTTATTCATAAGATTCTTCTAAGAGTCTAGATAAGTGAAAATTTTAATATTGAAAGTAAAGCCTTTGTGGAGTGCACCCCTCATATCTGAGAAAACAAAATTTAAAAACAACTAGTTTAGATTACATTTCAAGACATATTTTCTAAATTAAACAACTTATTCAAAGGAAAAAGTGTACACTATCATTATTTTTGTCTTGAGTACAGTTTTGATAACCATTAAATATTGCATTATTTTTCTTTAAAATTGCAAAACTTTAAAATAAATTGCATCAAAATAATTCATTTAACAAATAAAATTGCCTTTCTCTATACTAAATTAATTGTGAAATTCATTATTACTCAGTTTTGTTTCACTTTAAAAAATGGGTGTCAAACTTGAGATCGATTCAAAATCTCAACCTTAATCTGCATCTTACAAATGAAAGGAAATAACATATACTCTATAGTCTATAGCAAGATACTCTATAGTCTATTTAATGTTCCATTAAATTTTCATATTTGTTAATTCACAAAAAGATTAAAACTAACTACAATGCAGAATTATAATGACTATTTAATTTTTTATTTACCATCAACAGGACTCCAAACAACATCTGCACAGCTATAACTAAGATCTACATTTTTTCCAATGCGAAGATTCAACTTTTCTACAAATCTTGTTGCCTCAACATTGAATATCTTGAAAACTGAAAAATAAATGAATGTATGTAGATTAAGGAGTCCAGGGGTAATATTACATAAGTTCAATGATCTTGATTAATGCACAATATTTACAAGGGAAAAAATAATTAAAGGATTAAGTTTAAGGGCCATCTTCTGTCTTTTCGATCAGAGCTCCACTGAGTACGTCTTCATCAGGTGGGATCCGGCATCATTCTGACACTTCTGTTCTTGTTGCTGAGGCCCTTTCGTGGGAAGAGTGCTGACTATATAACAATTATTTCACACGTGGCTATAAAAAGGTCGTACACGTGTTGTACTTTGCTATGGGGCGGATGTCGAGTCGGCCAAATGCATCTGGAGCGAGCCTGTTGCTATGGGCTCGCTATATCGACACTCGGCCAATCCGACATGCAGCTGACCACAGCTGAACGTGTACACTGATAGGGATACTTAAGAAAGCCAGGAGTCAATGCAAGATTTTCAATGGGTTATTTTGATTTAAAAGTCCATTTTTTTTAAGTTAGTGAAAATATTGTGTGGCAACAAATTGGGCTCAATTTTTACCTCCATTGACTCTTGAACACACAAGCTTCATTAATATGCACAAAATTTATTACATTACTATTTAAAAATTTTAAAATATTGGTATAGATGTCATATACAAATCACTTTGGCGCAATTATAACAAAATGACGATTTTATGCTTCCCACGGTAACCTAGCTATGGTGGTTATTTTATTAGTAAACTGTTTATTTACTTTTTTTTTAAATAGATATAAATTATTTTGTTCAATAATTTTTAACTAAATATTTTTATTTATTTTTATTCCCTTTTAAAACAATAGAAAATAACTTAAAAGTATACATGTAACTGGTATTTGAAAATCAAGTTTTTACCAAATTGTTGTTTGGAAAATGACATGTCAATGTTGTGCGTATATGACATCTGAACCAAAATAATTTTTAAGCATATTTTTCACTAAACGACTTCAAGAAAAGGGGGTTATAGAGTTTGTTTATAAGTATGTGATTTGGGGGAAGAGGGTAATTTTTTTTTTTTTTAGGATGGGGAAGGGTAAATGGCTAGTTTTGGAGGTAATCCCATATAAATTTCATCCAGATCCAGAAATGGATATTTGTCTGCTTTTAAATTTTCTTTTAACAGGTTAGAAATGTGTTAAATAGATGCTTTATCTTAATGCTAATAAATAAATAAATAATAACAAGTTCTGAATCATACCTTTTTCAAATAATGTTTCATACAGAATATGAAATCAAATTATTAGTGCAGTGATTATATTACTCAATACTAATGAATTATACAATCTCTGGTAATTTTCACTGCCAAATTTCAGTTGTAAAATCACAATGTAATTTTAGCATAATGCAGAGTGCTGATTACCTTAACCTATCGGGAATCACTTTAGTTTAGATAATTGAACAATTATAGGGATGGTCCTGATATGTTTTTTAAATTATAGTAGTGGATAGGTAAATTTGATAAAAATCTTAAGTGTATACAATTTTCTTTCACATTTAAAAAACGGCTTAGGGTGGTCAGTCATTAGTACTGGTATGTTTAAAAATTGTGTGTTTGTTATTATTTTTATTATTATTATTTTAATCTTTGATTTTTTTTAACTATTATTATTAATCTTTTAAATTTGTTTGGTCTTTTCATCATTAACTGCAAAGTTTGAAATTTAAGCAAAAAACTTTTGGATTGTTTTTTGCTTTAAAGAACATATTTTTTTCAATGCTGCCCTATCACAATTCTTCTTAAATACAAAAGTTGGATAAGAACAGCATTCTCATGCATTCCAACTATTTCACAGCTGATTTTGCTCCTATAAATACACTGATTTGAAAAATGTTTTCAATTTCAAGGACCATCCTAAAAAATATATAAAAACAAATAAATAAATAAATAAAAACACATCTTAAAAAATTGTATATGGGTATTCCAATAATTGGACAGTTCAATAAATTGGAAAGTGGATATTTAGTGCTCTACTGTACTTAGATTTATTATAATTGTATTCAAAATACAACTACGTAATTTGGAGATTATTTAAGAATACTTTTTTGGGTTTTTGTTAAAGTAAAAATACAGTATATACTCGTGTATGAATCAACTCCCCTAATCCTAAAGCAAAAGTTTGAAAAAAAAAAAAAAAATTTTCATGTATGAGCTGTAACACATTTCTGATAGCATGTTGAAAAATCTTATACTATAATGCGAGCAAAAATTGTGTGTGTGTGGGTAAATTTTATCTCAAGAACGGCTCTAATGATTTTCGCAAAAATTTGGATTTTACCATTTTCGGGCCCGAGAAGACCATTGGGCTAGGTCACATGTTTGAGAAAATTCGATTATTGGGTCATTTTGGGTCATAATGGGTCAGGATCAAGTTATTTATATCTAGAGAACGGCTAGATCGATTTTAAGGAAATTTTGTATCCAATCACTTTTTGGCACGAGAAAACTATTGGGCTGGGTCACATGTTCGAAAAATTTCGATTAGTGGGTCATTTTTGGGTCATTATGGGTCAAGCCATTTTTATCTAAAAAACGGCTCTAACGATTTCGACCAAATTTTATATTTTATCGTTTTGGATTACAAGAAGACCATTGGGTTAGGTAACATGTTCGAGAAAATTCGGTTAGTGGGTCATTTTTGGGGTCATTGTGGGTCATGCTATTTTTATTTAGAGATTTTCTCACGCAATTTTGACTAAAAAATGCATTATATGGTTTTCAGGCACGAGAAAAACATTGGGCTAGGTTACATGTTCGAGAAAAAAAATTTAATGGGTCATATTGGGTCATTAAGGGTCTGGGTCAAGCTATTTATATTTAAAGAACGGTAGAATCAATTTCATCGAAATTTTGCCTGTAACAGTTTTTTGACACGAGAAAGGTAATGGGCTAAGTCACACGATCAAGAGATTTCGATTATAAGAGCCAGTTGTGGGTCATGATGGGTCATAATGGGTCATGGTCAAGCTATACCTAAAGAACAGGTGGATCGATTTTAACGAAATTTTGTATACAACATTTTTTTGGCACGAGAAAATCATTGGGCTAGGTCTCAGTTCGAGAAATTTCGATTACTGGGTCATTTTGGGTCATAAAAGGTCTGGGTCAAGCTATTTATATCTAAAGTACGACAGTATCAAATTTAATGAAATTTTGTATGTAAGTTTTTTGACACGAGAAAATTAATGGGCTATCTCACATGTTTGAGAGATTTCGATTATAAGAGTCATTTATGGGTCATGATGGGTCATAACGGGTCACGTCAAGCTATATCTAAAGAACATGTGGATCAGTTTTAACGAAATTTTGTATACAACATTTTTTGGCACGAGAAAATCATTGGGCTAGGTCACAAGATCGAGAAATTTTGATTAATGGGTCATAAAGGGTCTGGGTCAAGTTATTTATATTTAAAGAACGGCAGGATCGAGTTTAACGAAATTTTGAGTGTAACAATATTTATACACGAGAAAACTAATGGGCTAAGTCACATGTTCGAGAGATTTCGATTATAAGGGTCATTTGTGGGTCATAATGGGTCATGATCAAGCTATAGCTAAAGAACAGGTGGATTGATTTTAACTAAATTTTGTATACAGCATTTTTTTGGTACGAGAAAACTATTGGGCTAGGTCTCAGTTCGAGAAATTTCGATTACTGGGTCATTTTGGGTCATAAAAGGTCTGGGTCAAGCTATTTATATATAAAGTACGACAGTATCAAATTTAATGAAATTTTGTATGTAAGTTTTTTGACACGAGAAAATTAATGGGCTATCTCACATGTTTGAGAGATTTCGATTATAAGAGTCATTTATGGGTCATTATGGGTCATAACGGGTCACATCAAGCTACATCTAAAGAACATGTGGATCAGTTTTAACGAAATTTTGTATACAACATTTTTTGGCACGAGAAAATCATTGGGCTAGATCACAAGATCGAGAAATTTTGATTAATGGGTCATAAAGGGTCTGGGTCAAGTTATTTATATTTAAAGAACGGCAGGATCGAGTTTAACGAAATTTTGAGTGTAACAATATTTATACACGAGAAAACTAATGGGCTACGTCACATGTTCGAGAGATTTCGATTATAAGGGTCATTTGTGGGTCATGATGGGTCATGGTCAAGCTATATCTAAAGAACGGGTGAATCGATTTTAACGAAATTTTGTATACAGCATATTTTTGGCACGAGAAAATCATTGGGCTATGTCACATGTTCGAGAAATTTCAATCAGTGGGTCACTATGGGTTATTCTAATTTTATCTAGACAATGTCTCGCGCAAATTTGACTAAATTTTATATTCTATCGTTTTCGGACACAAGAAAATCATTGGGTTAGGTCAGATGTTTGAGAAAACTCGATTAATGAGTCATTTTGGGTCATAATGGGTCAAGGTCAAACTATTTATACCTAAAAATTGGCTCAATCGATTTTATCTAAATTTTGAATTTAACGTTTTTTGTTATGCAAAAATTAATGAACTAAGTCACATTTTCGTGATATTTCGATATAAGGGTCATTTGTGGGCATGCTAATTTTATCTAGAAAATTGTTCTCACCATTTTGAGTATATTTTCTATTATATAGTTTTCGGGCTAAAGAAAACCGTTGAGATAGAACACATGCACGTAACAATTCAATTAGTGGGTCGTTTTAGGTCTTAATGGGTTCGGGTCATTCTAATTATATATAACAACGACTGAGTCAATTTTACCTAAATTTTGCAACGGAACGTCTTTTGTCACGAGAAGACTATTGAGCTGAGTTGCATATTAAACAAAATTATATTAGTGGGTCATATCGCTTCATTGCTGAATGCTGTCAAGCTAATTTTACTTAAGAAATGGCTTAAACGATTTTGATTCATTTTATACTCTACTGTTTTTGATTACCTGAAGACAATTGAGCTAAGTCACATGTTTGATCACATGTGATTTGTGGATCATTTGGGTAATAAGGGTCAGGATCACGAGACTATGGCAAAAGCCAATAAGTTGGCGATATTTGACAAAATACTGGCGAAATTTGGCCGAAAAATCGACTATTAAGGTTACGAAACCAAAACACATATTTGGCGCCAAATGAAAGAATGTGTCCAAATTTGATTATATCTATCAAAAAATATTGTCTTTCAGAATGTAAAGAAATTTCTTATACATTCTTAATAGTCTTCGAGATGCATAGTTAAACTAATCAGAGTCGAGCTAAAAAAGTGATTTGGATTGATGTCCTTTCGTTGTAAATTTTAAAATAAAATAAAATTTATGAACATGTGGATACAAACATAGTTTTCTTATTGATTGTTTTTGTAAATAATACTATATCGAGTTGAACACAAAGTTAATTATTTACCGAGCTGGGCTCGGTCACCCCTGCTAGTAATATGTAATTGAAGATAAAAAAAATTATAAGTTTTCATTAAATGAATAAACTATTTTTAAATGTTTCTAATCAATTTTTTTCTTTAATTCAAAAATTTAAAACTGTCTAATTATGTAAAACCAGAGAAACTTAAACTATTTTGAAACATACTCATATTTATTTAATAATACTTAAAAAGAAGAAAAAAATTTCAAAAATCCATTCAAGCCTTATGTACAAGAGTAAACAACTTCTTAGGCTGCTAAAATATAATATTTCTTTGTTTTATAAGATTTTTAGGAGAAATATCTAAAAACATTCTCACGTTGAACTTTAAGGGATGAAACTGTTCAAAGAAATTTTCCAGTATTGAAAGAGATTATACCCAAGAGAAAATTGGTGAAGGATCATTATTGCTGAGCTTTTCTCTTACGGTCAATCACAAAAAAATGACCATTGTCTGCTTTTATCTCTCTCTCCAACTTAGACCAATATCTGGTTAGTTAAAAATCTTGCCCATTCACCGATTATCTGCGAAAAATTTTATTTTTTCATTAACTTGTGTATAAGTTGACCCAACATTTTAAACTCCCAAATTTTGCCTAAAATTCTCAACCAATACATGAGTATACATAATAAAAAATAGTCAAGATTATCACAATACACTGGTTAAAGTTGCAAATAATATTTGGTTATGAAAATTAGTGGAGCACTTATCAGTGTTAGAAATTAGCGGTCGTTAGTCGTCAAATGCAACTGAAAATTTTGATTTTGACGACTACAAAATTATTCTCGGTCATCAAATTTGACACCTAGCTTCTTAAAAAATATATTTATTAGACATTCAGTTTTGAAAATTAAAAAAAAAGGGTGTCTAGTGTGAAAATTCAGAACTAAAACACATCGCAAATTTCGACAAATAGTCGCAAAAAAAATCAATTTCGGCAATTGTTTGCATAAAAAATCGCTGATTTCGGCAAAGGATCGCGAATAAAAGCAATTTTTGTTTTCAAAGAAATAGCAAAAAAGCATTTTTTTTATATAACGGAAAAAAAATGCAAATTTCTACAAGGGATTGCGAACAGAAATGTAAATTTCGTCAAAGAATCGTTGGAAAAAATGCTAATTCCGTTAAAGAATCCGAAAAGAAATTCTAATTTTGTCAAAAAATCCCTGGAAAAATGCAAACTTCGTCATCGTATAACGGAAAAAAAAAAAAAAAAAAAAAAAAAAAAAACGAAAATTTCTACAAAGGATTGCAAAAATAAATCTCTCGTCACAGAATTTAAAAACTCGAATTTTATCAAAGAATTACAGAAAAAATGAGAATCTTTTGTCATAGGATCGCGATTAAATCCGTTAATTCCATCAAAGGTTCACAAAAATAATGCAAATTTCTTCAAAGAATAACAAAAAACCACAATTTTCGCCAAAGTATTGTGGGAAAAAAAAAAAAAAAAACGCATAATTAACGAAGAAGGGGGCTATTCTCAGCCCTTCCCCCTCTGATGTAACCTTTCAAAAAGTCTGAATTTCAGAATTTTTTTTTTTTTTTTTTCAGAATCACCCCTTGATTCAAATGTAGATGCATGTTATAATAATAATTATTATTTTATTAAATTCAACTATAATTACTAATACCAAAAGGTGTTGCCAAGTTTTATTTATTTACTTATTTATTTTTTACAGATTAGACACATTTTTCTATTATTGTCTAAATATAGCAATAATTAGAAAAGCTTCACACCATTTTTACAGCTGCTTATATTATTAAAATCTTAAAAATTAATTTCTATAATTTTAAATAAAAATAAGTATTTGTGCTTTTTTAAAAAATAGTGTGAAGAAGATTATGGTCCGAATTTTCTGATAAATTAAGGTAATCATTTTCGAAAATTTAAAAAAATCGGTCATAAAATATATTGCAAATTTCGAGAATTGGTCGCCAAAAAAAAAAAAAAAAAAATCAATTTAGTCAATCGTTATAAGAAAAATTGCCAATTTTTTCAAGGGATCGTGGAAAAACGGTAGATTTGGTGAACAAATCGCGAAAAACGACAAATTTCGTTAAAAGATTGCATAAAAACACGGCCAATTTCGTCAACAGATCGTGGAAAAACATGGCAGAGCTTGTCAACAAGTAAAAAAAAAAAAGGCAAGTTTCATAAAAAAAAATCTCAAATAAACCGGCAAGTTTCCCCAAAAGATCGCAAAAACGGCAAGTTTTGTCAACAGAAAAAACATGACAAAGCTTGTCAAAAGATCTAAAGAACGGCAAGTTTCGTCAAAAGATCACGAAAACACATGGCAAAGCTTGCCAAAACATTAAAAAAAAAAAAAAAAACCCAGCAAATTTCGTCAAAAGATTGAAAAAAAACGGCAAATTTCTTCAAAAGATCGCAAAAAAACCAGCAAGTTTCACCAAAAAATATTGAAAAAAAAAAAAAGGGCAAGTTTAGTCAAAAGATCACGAAAAAACAGCTAGTTTCGTCGAAAGATCGAAAAAAATGGCAAGTTTCGTTGAAAGATCGCGGAAAAATGGCAAGTTTCATCGAAAGATAGCAAAAAACATAAATTTTGTAAAAGGGGTGCGACGAAAAAACATTACTGGGAGTGGGTTCCTCTCCCGTCTCTGTTGTAACCTTTCAGAAAATTTGATACAAATTAAAAAAAAAAAAAAATAGTCAAAATTATTTCTAAATTACATACAGTGTTACAGTAATATTAATATGAATTTTAGAAATTGAAACTAAAAATCTTAATTTGACGCCTAAGAATATTATAGTAAGTCGTCATTTGACGCCTGCTTTTTATCTCCCAATTTCTATCACTGGCACTTATGCATATTATATTACATGAAAATACTTTAGTGGAAATTTAATTCTAAAGGATTCTTATACATTAGGCAGTACTAACAAAAAAATTCAATGTCATCATATAAAAATCCCAAATATTACATAAAAAATAATATTTTCTAGAATACTAAACAAATAGCTTGTTTAAGCCAAATGGCAATCTAATACAGTATTACAAATATTAAATATCTTTATACATAAAGGAATTTAAAAATTACCAAACTTAAAAAGATACAAAACAAGAAATATGAGAGAAATGACTATTTGACTATTCCTTCAAATTTGCAGTTTTAGCTTTTTGATTTTGGTGCTCATATAGCAAAATAGAGCTTTATATGACTTAAGGAAACTTATCTGGTGGGAAAGAAAAAAGTACAAGGATGAAAGTTCACTAAAGTCATTTTGGAACAGCAAAAATATGATTCTAGAGCAGTAAAATCCATTTTTAGCAATAAAAGCTTTTCTTTTATAACAGACTGAAATTCTAATGTTAATAAACTCCTAAAAATTTAAATGATTGCCATCTTGAATGAAATTTTGACATGTGAAAGAACAATTACTCAATTAAAATTTCTCCACACATTTTGCTAACTCTGGACATTCTAAATGACAATTGTGTACAGATTTTAACAATGAAAAATTAGCACAGGGAGAAAAAAAAATCTGTTTATTTCACCTTAAAAAATATTATTTTAGAGTGGTAATTCTAATCAAATAAAGGCATATGAATAGAACATACAGCAGTACCATTCAACTTTTGCAGTAAAAAGTAGTAAAAGCTGAGCATTTTTTTTTCAAAAAAGAAAAAACAAAACAAAAATGACCATGTATTTTATATAAAAAGCAACCTTTAACTACCGTATTTCAGCAAATTACAAAATAAAATAAACAGAAAATCTCTGCAACAATTTCATGAAATTAGCGTATTTTTTGCAACCCTTTGGCTTTCACATGATTTCATGATCTCTAAGAAAAATCTGAGTGTTTTTCACGATCTTTTACCAAAATTCGAGTGTTTATTATGATCTTTTCCCAAAATTTCGAGAGCTTTTCATGAGTTTTTGAGGAAATTTGCATATTTTTCACAATTTTTTGACAACATTAGTGTATTTTTGCTATCTTTTAACATTTTTTTTTTTTGCCATTTTTGACAAAATATGCATATTTTTATGAATTTTTTGCAGATATGTGTGTTTTTTGTGATCTTTGGACAAAATTTGTGTGTATTATACAATCGTTTGACGAAATTCATGTGTTTTTTGCAATCTTTTTGACGAAATTCACATTTTTTTCTGACAAAATTTAAGATTTAAAAAAAAAAAATCTTTTGAAGCAATTTCTGCGTTTTTCCTATCTTTTGACCGGGTTTTGTTCGGGCATTTTTTTTATGAAATTAGCGATCTTTGGCAAAATTTACAATCTTTTGATGAAATTCAGATATTTCTTGTGATCTTTTAGACAAAATTTGCATTTTTTGTTTCACAAACTTTTCATTAAATTAGCGCTTTTTGAGACGAAATCAGTGTTTTTAACTTTCTTCTGATAAAATTTATGCTTTTTCAAGATCTTTTGAAGAAATTTACATTTTTTTAAAACTACATTTTGTTCATTTTTTCACAAAACTAGCAATCCTTTCAAAAAATTCAATTTTTTTTCCCACAATCTTTTAACCGCATTTAGTTTATTTGCTGGTATTTATTTTTGACATAATTCATGCATTTTTCACGATTTTTTTAGCACATTTAAAAATTTTTTTTAATGAAATTAGCAGCTTGGAAAAAGTTAAAAAAGAAATTTTTCTTTGTTTCTCAAATCAACGAAATCACACTAAATTTCATTTTGGGACTAAGTACATTTTGGTGCAAATTTAAGGAAAAGTGCTTCTGCACAGATATGCGCAGCACTTGAGATCCTGAAAGTGAAATCTTGTTATCCTATGAGAAAAAAAAAATACTCATCTTTCTTGTTCATTCAAATGTGGAAATTTCAATAATATATTTTTTTTACAACATGCTCTATATCCCACTGTAAGCTCCAAATTTTTATATTCTTTTCCAGTCCAAAATTACAAACAAGTTAAAAGTACTTTTTATATTTTTCAGAATTTTTTTAAACTTCAAGAATTTTTTTTAAATATTCATAATAATGTCTTTAAAATATTTTAAGCTTACAAAGGAACAAAGAACCTTTTTTATCTATGGGCTGAAAAAAAATATTGTTGAATTTTCCGAATTTTAACAAACAAGGAGGATACATATTTTCCCCCCATCATGTAATATGAAATTCCACTTTTTTCTTTCCCATCAGATAAGTCTCCTTAAAAAAAAGGAATACAATGATACCTCAGCCTAGAGGTCTGCAATGGCCGGCCCTCGGCCCGTCCCAGCCCGTGGGCCGATTTCCAATAATGGCATTCGGGCCGGGTCGGGCTCGGGCCTTACTTTTGAAGATTTGGGCCGGGCCTAGTCACTAATCTTTTCGGGCCGGGCTAGGCTCCCGCCTTAATTTTTTTGCTGGAGTATCGGGCCGGGCCTAACTTTTTTTTCCGTACGAAGCCGAGACTGATTCCATTCTTCCTAGTTTTCATGGACCAAAATAATCAGTTCCTATTGAATGTTCCCATATGAAAATCCTTTTCTCAACTTTTTATAAATCAGTAATATTTGGCTTTGTCCAAAAATTTCTGCAAAAAAGCATATACTTTTAAGCCGTCATTATTCTACAATTAAACATTAGAATTTATTCCTTTTAAAGAATCGTAGATTACTAGGCGTTTTTAAATAGAATTAAACACACACACAAAAAAAAAACACGATTATGACGGAATTTTTTTTTTTAAACTGAAAACTGAAAGTTTCTTTTAAAATGTTCATCCATGCAAAATGAATACAACAATACAGGAGGAAAAAAAAATACATTAAACATTTACATCTGTTAAGAAGGAAATGCATTTTTTTTTTCGTTCCAAAGCGATATCGTCTTTGGAAATTTTGCCATATACCGTTTTTTCGATTTTTTGTCTCCATTACAGGGCAGCGTTCGAAATCCTTGGTGGTCCGCTGGTCCGAAACCACCAATAATTCAATAGGACCACTAATCTGAAAAATTTAGTGGTCCGCAGGACCAGTGCCTTTTTTCAGGCCCTGAGAAAACTGCAACCGATCGCACATAAGATTTTTTTTATAGCGATGCCGCGGACGCGCTATAGCGCGTAAAATATGCAAAAAATCGGCGATGGGATGCAAAAAATAGTTCTTACGCGTCCCACGAGACGCGTAATTTCGTTAAAGAATCGCGAAAAAACAGCAAATTTCGTTAAAAAATCGCGAAATAACGACTAATTTCCGGCAAATTTTGTTAAACAATTCTCGAAAAAATGGCTAATTTCATTCCAAACCCAAAACATAAAGGAGATTTCTTCAAAAAACCGCGAAAAAAAACGGCAAATTCCGCCCAAAAAAATCGCGAAAAACGGCAGATTTTTTCAAAAAATAGCGAAATAAGGGCAGATTCCTACAAAAAATTGCAAAAAAAGCAGATTTCTCCAAAAAATCGTGAAAATACGACAAATTTTGCCCGAAAATCGCGATAAAACGGCAAAATTTGTCAAAAAAAAAATCGCAAAAAACGACAAATTTTGTTAATAAAACGTGTATAAAAAAACGCGCAAAAAACGCATTTTGTAAATAAACGCGTTTGTTAATAATAATGACTAATTTCCGACAAATATCGTCAAAAAATCTCGAAAAAATGGCTAATTTCATCCTAAAACATCCGAAAAAAACGGTAGATTTCTTCAAAAGATCGCGAAAAAACGGCAAATTTAGTCCAAAAATCGAGATAAAACGGAAAATTTTGAAACAAAATATCGCGAAAAACGGTATATTTCGTCAATAAATCCCGAAAAAACAAAAGATTTCGTCAAAATAACGCGAAAAGACCGAAATTTCGACAAAAAAGAACAAAAAAAAAAAAGTGAATGCCAGGAGAGAATTTCTGTTTTAAAAACTAATTTTCCTGCTTAAAATTTGTTGTTGCTGCTCCAAAAACTGATTTTCCTGTTTCCCAATCGGACTGTTATTCCTCCAAATCTTTCTGAGTGAATGTGACTCCTGAAAGCACCATTTCATTAAGCAAAGTACCCATTTACTCAACAAAAATATCCTTTTTTTCAGCAAAAATGTCTGTTTCAATAAACCTGTCTTGCCTTATTTTAAAAGAAATGCAAACGATAGAGATACTTGTTATCTTCTACACTTAAATAACCATTATTTTATAATTAATGCTTTTTGTATCTTGCACATTTATTCTTTAAAAAGTACAGAAAATTTTGCTTTTTAATTTTTAGCAAATTATAATTTTACATTGTATTATGCTGAAAAATTTGGATTATTGCAAAGTAAGTTTGGTTTATTTTCAAAGGAGGGGGGGGGGGGAGAGGAGGCCACTCTAAGTGTTAAAATTATTTAATAGAATTTTATACAGAGGACCAGTGATGATGTCTGCGGACCAGTAAATTCTCATGCTTACTGGTCCTTAGGACCAGTGACTTTTTTTTAGGAATTCTAACGCTGCAGGGAATATGGATTAATAATACTAGTGATAACTGAAACATTTACATACAACAAACAAAGATTCATTTAAAAGCATAAATATCGCAGCCTATGGCACTTTTGCATAAATGGCGATTATAAACATGGAAAAAAAGACTAATATAATTTTTTTTAGTCAGAACTCTTCCCATAAGATTAAAGATCAATGTTCTGTAGAAATTCACTCGAGCCGGGTCGGGTTCGGGCCGAATTTTAAGCTTTTTTCAGGACCGGGCCGAGCTCGGGCCAAAATTTTAACTTTCGGGCCGGGCCGGGCTCAGGCCGAAATTTTAACTTTTCAGGCTGGGCCAATATTTCTTTTGTTCGGGCCGGGTCCAGAAATTTCGGCCCGTGCAGACCTCTACCTCAGCTAACAAACTTCCTTTTTTTTTGTCTCAGTAAATAAATATCGATTTGGCAAATGAATATTTTATTGAATACACTCACTGACATAATCAAATAATGTTACATTTTAATTGCACAGAAAATAAAGCTTTAGCTAATAAAAATTTCAGCTAAATGAAATTCTGAAACAAATTACCTTCATTAGTTGAGCTATCATTACGGTAATTTTTAGTTAAAACAAGCATGGTGAGAGTGCTGTAACAAGTTAAAAAATTTATATTGCTATGTATATATCACTCATACCATTTCTACCAGCAACAACGACTTGAGATGCATCTCTATTAACAGCAAGAGCATTTGCTGAAGCTTCAAGTGTGACATAATGTGTAACTGGTTCAACAGCAGTGGACTGCATAGGAATAGTATTGTTCTTGAACCCTCTTAATTGAAAACAGCAAAAAACATGGGTAAGTGTACTGAAATATAAAACAAATACATCAATATCAGTTTTTCAAGTAGCATTTTATATATTTATCTAAAATAATAAAAAGGAGAAAATTTTAGTATGTAACTTTGTTATTTTCATAAAATAAATAATGACTCATAATTATTTACGAACAGTTGGAGAAAATTTGAAGAATTTTTCCTTAGCTTTAGAAAAAACTTAAGGCAGTTCTAAAGTCTACAGCTCAACAATTTTAAAACTTCGACAGATTTACTAAACTCATTTTTAAACAAAAGTCACAAAATTGGTAGTTCTAATTTAAGAAGCAATTTGGAATCAAAAGACTTTTTCTAATTTTTGAGAAATAAATTATTTATCAAGTTATAAGCTATTTTTGGTCATGCAGCAATCAGTTTTATATCTCTTCTCTGAGTGGTATTTCTCTTTTTGTCTGGAATTTCATTTTGAAACACCAACTTTGACAGCATTTTCTGAAAGATGTTTTGCATTTATCAAAAAAAAAATGGAAAAAAGTCTTTTGATCTTATGAAGGGCTCTCAACCATCTCAGACCATGTATGTATACATTTTGAAAATAAATGACAGTCTGTTTAGAAGTAGGGATGGGACGAATATTCGGCCACTATTCGGTATTCGGCCCTTTTGCCGAATATTCGGTTGGCCGAATATTGAAGGCTTGTTGACCGAATACTTCGGCCGAATACCTGTAGCCGAATATTTAGAGATATCTTGCCGAATATTGCTAAAATCTCGCCGAATAGTGAAAGATATCTTGCCAAATAAATTTCGGATTTAAAGAATTTCATTCTTGCAATTTTTTTTTCTCTAATCCAAATTGGCTACTTCATTTATGAAGTCATTCTCACTCTTACTTACAAAATATAGAGTTATTCAGATATTAAAAAATATACAGCCTTTCTGTATTTCCTATAAAAGTTAGTGATATTCTAGAAAATGCTGCCCAAGTTGGAGATTTAATTGTATGGGAAATGTCATCATTAGAGAATGATATATTACAATTCAAGATATAAAAACACTGCCTTATTCTAAAGCGCTCGAATATTTATTAATGTCTGCAAATTCCATGCACATATAAAAAGGCTCTTATGAAATTCATAACTTATTTTCTATAAAGTAAGAAATGAAAACATTTATTCACTAGGTGTGTTAACCAGGGTTGGCACGGTTTAAACCAATTGGTTTTAACCATGGTTTAAACCACGGTTTAAACCAAATGGTTTTTTTCTCAAAAAAACCAATTGGTTTTTTTTAAAGAAATCTAATGACATTTTCTCTTTTTTCTACATATTTTAAGAGTTTGAAATTATTGGATATAAATAATTTTTATTTTTAATACTTTATTTTAGCAATAAGCTTTAAATATAGTGGGTCTAGGTCATGTTTATACTCATAGGATGGAAATTAGTAGTATTGATCCACTGCTCTAAAGATAATTTTTAAAACATCTGAATTTTTCAAAGGTAAAATAGGTTTAAAATAATCAATTATTTAGCATAAAATGTTTTAATTTTAGAAAAATGCAGATTATTTAAAACAATCTGTCATAACATACATGGTAATTTTGAATATGGAGCTACAGAACTGCTTATAAAATGATCTTTAAGATTTTGGTTAAGCTGTAAAAGAAATTTTTCTTGACTGAGGAAATCAAAATATGAAGTTGAATAAGAGAGAATTAAAAAATTGAGTGCTAGTTATAGCATTTTAATAGTACTATACTAGAGTATTTCCCCCCTTTTATCTGCTGATTCTAATGACTAAAATTGTTTACTTTAAATTGGTATTCAAAAAACAAAACTTTAAGAAGTATTTGAAATTTATTTTTTTAATAATTGTGGAAAAGAATATTATATTCATCAAACTACATCAAATGTGCATTATTAGTAAACAAAAAATTGTATATAAAGATTTTCAGGTTGTCACTGTTTCACTATGATAGCAATTTATTCATTAAACATAAGACTATTTACTAATACTGTTTAAATTAAAATATGATTTTTTTCAATTTTCTGCATAAATTAACTGTAATTTTGTAATTTAAATTATTTTCGAATGAAGTTATACTACTTATGTATCCAACAATGTCTATTTTGATCAATAATTAATATGTATAAGTAATAAAAAAAGATGTTTTTAAAAAAACCCGGTTTAAACCAAAAAAACCTGGTTTAAACCAAATAAACCGGTTTTTTTGGTTTAAAAAAAAAAAAAAAACTGGTTTTTTTCCAACCCTGGTGTTAACGAAGATTCATTTTCAAAATTAAATATAATATCACCATTCCAAATACAACGGTACATCTGAAAGCAGAACTGGTGTCAAACTCGATACACATTAGATGACACAACTTGCTTTATGATGATGGTTTTATAAATATTTTAATATAAATTCTAAATACTCAAAACAAAATAATTTTTTCATTCTATAATTTTCACTTTTAAATAATTATTTGCATAATTACTGACTTAAATATGCAACATTATTATGTATATATTTTTAATTTAATCTTTCTTCCTTCATGTTGTTATCAATTTCTGTTTATCCTTTTAATGTTTGTTGAATAAGTTGAATATTGTATGTGTTGATTCAAATGTCAAAGATTTTGTTAACATATGCATTCTACTTTAAGCATAACCTTTTGCTTTAACCCTTTCCGGCACACTGTGCTAGATCTGGGATACCTAATTTTAATTCCAAACTTGTAAACGGCACCAATAATGTCTTAGTAAAATTTTGCTTTTACAATAAAAGCTTAAATTATGGAATTCAAACTATCTAAAAAATTCGTTTGTGAATTCTGGTAGATCTAGTCGATACTTTCTCATTTTACTACATATTTTGCCCGTGCCGGAAAGGGTTAAGGTAATTTATAATTTAAAGCTTGGCATCTGATTTCAAAACAGTCTCATTCTTACAAATTTGCTTATCACTAGGGACACAAACTCTAAATGATCAAATTTACTTCATTAAAGGTTATTTCAGAAAATATGTCCTTGTGAGTTCTGAGAGAGAAAGAGATTAAGAATATTATTGATTTTGGATGTAAGAAGTATCAATTGATAGTAAAAGTGAAGTACATTCTTCATATTTTAATGGAAATATTTTCCCCTCTAGACTTACTGAAAATCAATTTGATGTACATTAGAATAAAGGATATAATGCAATTTCATAATTTTTTTGTGTTAAAATAAATTTTTCAAATTTAAAAATACATTTAAGAGTAATAATTATTAATGAGCTCTTATTTTTTAAATTATATATAATCAAAATTTATTTTCTTTATTGGAAAAAAAATTACTATTCGGCCGGCCGAATATTCGGTATTCGGCCTAAAATTTGGCCGAATATTCGGTATTCGGCGAAATCACTATTCGTCCCATCCCTATTTAGAAGGTGCATAAAATCTGTATAATTCATTCCCACAATAAACCAAGTTTGTAAACAAATATCATATTTTTTGATTTGAAGAAGCTTACCCATTTTTTTTTAAATCAGAATAATAAGAATTTATAAGAATTTCAACAATCACATAATTTAAAACGATATAATAAGATAAGTTTGATATCTATGGTAAATTATATGCATTAAACGTTCTAAAGTTAGGGTGTTGGGTTTCAGCCATCAAAAACTAGTTTTTGACATGCCATAGGTTTAAACTGTGTTTTAATTGCCAAAAACTCAAATTTGTAATCTTTCTCTCCCCTCCCACAACTGAAGTTTATAGTGGACTAGGAGTATAGGAATATTATAGTGGTTACATATTGAAAGAATGGTCTGAAAAAAAAAAAAAAAAAAAAAAAAAAAAAAAAAAATTAGAAATCTGTAAAACTTAAAATTTTTTTTCTAATGTCTAATTTAAATAAAAATTTACATTTGGAGAATTTTACACCACAACTTGTGTACAGTACACTCCCTCAAATCCGCACATAATTTATGGATGTAAACAATGAAATATTCAGTTCAGATATAGGGACAAAATTTGACTTTTCCAGTTTTATATGAATTCCATATGTATAATTTCTGTTAATAATACTGAATTCATATTTTTTTCAGGAAGAAAAGGAATAAATTTATTTCTGAAAAAAAATCAAAATATTGCTGATATTATTGCTAATCATAATCTTCTTACCAAATATATTTATCTACCAATCAAGCTTTTTTGGTCATTAAGTCTTGTTAAACCTGAAATAAAAACTTCCATATTTTATGATTTTGATGTGAATTAGTAATGTACCTTTATGAGACAAGTTTAATGAATTTATGAAAAATACACTTCAGCTTTATAATAAATATTTAATCATACATTATTGATTATTAACTTCACCTTTACTTTTAATATTTTAATTGTTTTAAAAATTATCTAAATTTTATTATTTTACTTTATTACTTATTTTAATATTTTATTATATTGTAAGCATTCATTATAGTTTCGACTGCATTATTAATTACTTTCAAATTACTGTTTAAAAAATGTGAACAAAGCAAAGATCAGAAATCTGCAAAATTCTAAAATCAGCACAACCTCTGGATTTGGGGGAGTCTACTGCATAACAATAAGCTTGGTTCAGCATTGTTTGAATGCAGATAGGTTTTGATTTGATGCAGAAAACTAATAGAAACATCTACTGCTTGGAACAGATGTAAACAACAGTTGGAACAGAAGAAAACTTACAACTAAGATGTAGGTAAAAAATTTAGAATTAAAAAAAAAAAAAAAAAAAAAAAAAAAAAAAATCCAAATAATACTATAAGTTTCAATTTCAATGTTTTTACCAAATACATTTATATATAAATCAAGCATTTTAGGTTTTAAATCTGACTAAACCTGAAATAAATCTTTGTTCATTTTTAAGATTATGACCTAAATTATTAACATGCTTTTATAATGCGAGTTTATCTGAATGATTCAAGAAAAATGTATTCCTAAATAGGCCTGAAGTTTTCACGGTAACAAATCCTGTAATTAAATTCAAAATAACTAAAAAGCAAGAAAATCCTTGAATAGAGAACGGAAATACACAAATTCCAAAGTAAGTGGTAAACAAGAAAAATATATTTTTAAATACTGTTTATAAAATTTGAGAAACCAAATCAAAAAACGGGGATTCTTTCGTAATATCTAAATAAGAAATTTAAATCATAAAGATACTAAATAAATTCTTACAAGTAATGACACAGCTGCTAACCATACGAAATATGTGCCTGCAACTTATATAAATGGTAAAAGGAAATTCGGGGGAAATTGTAGAGAATAAATTTTGATTAGAAATTAAAATATGAATGTTCTTTTAAAGCAAATAATTTTCTAAATAAATTAGATAGTTGTTGTTGTTGTTGTATTGACCAAGATATTGGCCCGGTGAGCAGCTTTACATTTCTATATAGCTGTCTTACTCCGCTAAGCTTCTTAAAATACCAAAGTCTCTAAAATCAACTTAAATTAGATAGTTATCTCCTTTTGTTTTCATCAAGTAAACACAAAAAGAACAAGGTTTAAATTTGTTGTTTATTTAAATAGCGCCCTCCGGCCGTGTTCAGCTGTTACGCGCGCTGCACGCGCACGCTAGGAGCCACGGACATGGAGTGGGTACTTATACTTGGTGGGATGTGCGTTCAGTCCTCGCTACTATGCCACCGGTTGCTGTAACTGTTCGCTCAGTAACAGATGGAGAACAGATCAAGGATGTAATTACTTGTGGTGCCAATTATAAGGATAATCTGTTACAAATGAAAGTGAGCTGGCTGGCCGAATGGTCAGAATGCTGAGCTTGAACCCAGACGATACGGGTTCGAAACCTGCGCGGGCCAAACGTTGGTTTGTGTTTTTTTTTGTTGTTGTTTCTTTTTATTAATACATAAGACATTTTTATTAAAGGTAAATTTTATATTAATAATACAGAAGCACATGTATTTCTATTATAATAATAAAATACTTATTTAAATATGAGAAAATGAGATTTTTGCGGAGAAAGTTTTAATATTCCAAATTTAGAATATTAAAAGGATAATTAGAACGATATTAATATCGTTCCAAAGTGATTTATATATATATTAAGAAAATGAAAAAAAAAGTTTTCTGCAAAAATATCCGTATACGCATATATATATATATATATATATTTTTTTTTTTTTGAAAATTTTAGAAGTAATTTTTTATTGAGATTAGGATGCAAATATAATGCATGCGTGGATATTTTACGGTGTTAAAATCAAAATGGAAAATATTATAAAAGCAAAATGTAAAAGATACACATTTTTTTAAATTAAGAATATCTGCATACATATATTTTAAAGAAGTGAAATATTTGGAGTTTGCCTTCTAGTTCTGTAATGAATAAAGTATGATTAGAATGTTTATAATTTTTCTATTAAAAGTATAAATAAGTGTTTTGCTTATACTAACATAATTTCGGATGTCGTTTGTTTTTCATATTTTATGACATATTTTGGCCTGTTATCCACACGGTATTAAAATATACAATCATTAAATAAGAAATATATACATACTAAAACTTCTTCTGAAAAATTATCTAACTAACAATGCAAATTCCATTGAAATCAATCCAGTATTGTAGATTACAAATCAATCTTGTAATATGTAGATACAGGGCCATCGCTAAGACTTTTTATTGGTGGGGGAGAAAACCTTAATATTGTCAAGTCAAATTTTTATATTCGCCAACTCGTTTTATAATTTTGCCAAGTTAACGCACTTTGAAAATGTAATACAATTCTTATTTGTAAAAAAATTAATAATATTCCCAATTAGAGTTGTAACTTTTGCAAATTCTATCAAAAATAGAAAATGTATTGCAGTTTTTATTAAAATTTTAATTAAATTTGACATAAAAGTTTTAAATTTGCAAAGTGTAACAACATTTGTCAATGTTTTGGGAGGGTAGCCCCCCCCCCCCCCCTTAGCTAGTCCCCCGTGTGGATATCTCAACCTTGGTTTATCAACAGCATTCTATTAATTACAAGAATAGAATCAACAGTATTCTATTATTTAATACGAAAAGTATAAAGCAACTGATAAATGATTTTTAAATAAATAAAAATAAAATTATTTAAAAAATTAAATCACCAATTGTTAAATTGTATCAGTCAACCTACCAACTTTGACAACAAACAACGTGCAACCAATAACAGATAAGCACAAAACGCACAATCACGTGATCAAATCGCCCATCATTTTTTTTGCGTCGCGCGCGTCAAGGTTTGAGCATGGTTGATTGTCATTTTTTAAATGCTAATCAGGCTTAATTACATGAAATAGGTCACGTGATACTTTTCCGGAATACTTTAAATTTTATTTGAGTGGTCACAGGTATGTATTTCTGTTACGAAAATCATGTTTTGAAAGGATAAAGAGATATGGTATTTGTATTTACCAATTCTGAACCATAAAAATAATACAATAATTGAATAAGTTTAAAATTCTCTTCTTCGATATTACCTACTCCAAGCAGAATCTTCTGAGCGCGCGCGCACAAAAAAAGCCGCTTTTGAACACGGCCGAAGCGTGTTCGGCGGCTACGCGCGCTGAGTGCGCGTGCTCAGGAGCCAGGGTCATGGAGTGGGATACAATCAGCAGGTGCATTTGTGAGTGAAGGAAAACAAAAACAACAGCCAAAAACAAAACAAAAAGTGTAAAAATTTATAATAAATCTGTTGGCAACAACACTAAATTATTGCGCGCCGAATTTTCGGACTTAAAAATATGTTAGTAAAGGTACATAAAATGTAAATATTTTTCCATTTTCTTTTAATTTATTAGCATTTATCTACTTCTGCTAAGATCGCATAAGTTGGAGAGCTTAATTTGTATTGTTATTGATATAATATTGAAAATATGGCTGGAACGAAGAGGAAATTATCAGAAGGTCACTTAGATCAGTATGTTTCAACTGCCAATGAAGTAATTTCATTTAAATTTGTTAAGTCCAAGGAGGATATTGAAGATGAATCTGATTCTTTTAACCCAGAATTCACCCACCAGTTCTTTGGTGATAGTGAAAATATATTTGGATATATTGGTCTAAAAATAAAGTTTCTTTACTCTGCTTGTTGTTTGAATCAGTATTTCAGCATGAAGTATAGAGAGAAAGTGAAACCTTCCAAAACAGGTGGTCTTGAAGCTGATGATGTCTATAAAATAATTGTTGATAAACTCGAACTAGAACCTATGACAGATCTGGATGAATTTATCGCTTCACTTGATGAAGAATCTTCATTTACACCTTTTGGAGAACTTGCATCTTCTTTTGAAATGGAAATCGATGGTAAACTTCAAGAATTTGGAGTTTATCGAGCAGATACAAGTACACCAGGTTTTAAAAAATATCATGAGAAAATGCAGACTCTAATTTTGTGGTTTATTGATGCTGCTTCATACATTCTTGATGATGAACGATGGGATTATTTCGTATTACATCAACATATTTCAGATGGAGAAAAAAAAACATATCCATTCATTGGTTTTGCTACTGTTTATAGATATTATGCTTACCCCAAAATGATTCGTCCTCGGATAAGTCAAATGTTAATCTTGCCTACTTTTCAAAAAAGAGGTCTTGGTTCTAAAATGCTGGATGCTATTAGCAGTTGGTATATCAAAGACCCAGATGTGTTGGATATAACTGTGGAAGATCCTTCTGATGATTTTGTGAGAATTAGAGATTACGTCGATTGCAAGAACTGTATGACACTGCCAAGTTTTGCTGAAGAAAAATTGAAAAGCGGCTTTAGTAAAGAAATGATTGAAGAGGCCCGTACGAAATTCAAAATAAACAAAAAACAGGCTCGGCGTGTTTATGAAATTTTGAGATTGAAATGTACAGACATTAATAATAAAAGTGAATATAAAGCATATAGATTAGATGTAAAAAATCGTTTAAATGCTCCATACCAGAGAGAACTTTTAGATATGGAGAAACTCGCTAAAACTTTAGCTCCGGATGAGTTGAAAGCAGCGATAAATCCTATTCCTGCAGAACAAAGAATAGAAAAACTTGATCATTTATATAAAGAATCTGAAGAAAAGTATAAAGCTGTTATTGAAAGGTTACTTGAAGAAGAATGAAAATCTTACATCTTCTCATTATCCATAATTAGTGCATAGTATGTCCTTAAATAGTTTCTTTCTGTGCTTTGTGATGAACCAAGTTCACAGTGCTGTTATTTTGTGTCTGATAAACTGTTAATTTAAATTATATTTTATTTTTTCATTATTTCACATATTTTTGTTTGAAGATAACATTATTATCTTCATTTATTAATTTTTTCTGTTCTATTCTCATGTCAAGTCATCTGTGTATGTTATGAATCTGGTTATTAAATATCACAATTTCTAAGCATTTCTCTTATATTCATTTATGGGAAATTAAACTTAATAGGTATAACTTAATAAAAATATTTTAAACAAATATGCAGGATCAACTGCTACCATCAATCTTTGTACAGTGGATTCATTTCAATATATTAATCGATATTATTTTTTGTTTATTTGGAAACACATCACTTTATTCTATTCAATGGATGAATTGTCATCTTTTATGTAATTATAAATGACAAATTTTGTTACCATTATTGGCAAATGTGCCAGTAATGGGCACCTCTTGATGTTTTTGGTTCATAAAAAATAATAAATATTTTATTTAACTTTAATTATTTTTTTATATAACTCTCCTTTGCATGTATTATAAATACTGTCTTATTGTTGACACTTTCAATGAAACTAATTATGAAGCAGAAAATAATGTTTCAAAGTTCCACTTTTTTTCTTTTTTTAATTAAGATCCTAAGGACTGACTTTGTTTAATTAATTTATATATTATTTTCTTGCATAATTTGAATGTTTCTGTTTGAGTAGCATAGCAATAGAAAACTTTGAATTTTATATACTAATAACCAATTAGTACATTTCATTTATTTTAAAGGTTTTAAGAGGAAATATCCATTAATGGGATTGGGATGGTTAATTTTTCAGAACAGATGCAGTATCTTCCTGCGAGTCGCCATTTTGTTTCCCTATTATTTCTAACAAATTGCTATTATTATCTAGGGATGGGACGAATAGTGATTTGGCCGAATACCAACGTTTTTTCAGAATAAAGAAAAAACTTTTAATATATATATATATACATATATATAAAGTACATACTCACATACATTAAATTAAATGTAAAATACATTTCGCAGTATAATAAATAATGTTGCACTGTAATACTTGTTAAAATGCATATAATGTTTGAATGAATATACTTAAGTTTTATCATATGTTCTCTTGAACTTAAACAACTTAAAAAAATCTAAACATATAAATAAAATAACAATGAGTAGAGTGATTACTATTTACAAAAAATATTTTAAATATAAAAGTGCATTTTTTTAATTCAGTACATTTTTAATGTTCCTTAAAAAAAGGCTGAATAAATTTTCTTATTCTTTAATACATACTTTTGACAAATTCATAAAGCATTTTTTATATGTGCATGGAATTTACAGACATTAATGAATATTCAAGCATTTTAGAATGAAGCAGTGTTTTTCTTTTTTCATTAAAAGTTTATACATCTTGAGTTTAATGTAACATTCTCTAATAAAGTCAGATTTTTCTGACAGTTGAATCTCCAAGGTAAGATTAATCTTAATTTTTTGTCAAATACAGCCATCTGACATGGCACATAATGAGAATTATAGTAGTTTTAGGTATGTTCTAGATGTGACGCAAGGTACAGTGAAGGATTAATTAGTGATATGCAGGATTCAGTGATCTATATCCAGTATTTATTTTTAAAATATCATGACATTTGATAGTTTCATGTATTTGATACTTATTTTCAAAATATTGAGCATGACATTTTAGATATTTTCGGTCAAAAAAAATCTAAATGGATTTTCTAAATTGTTATTAATTGTCACTCAATAGATAAGAATTTTTACTTTAATGGGCCTTTTTTAGCTCCTCCACCCCATCCTCACATTTGAAGCTGAATTTTTAAATGTAAAACATAGAATCTATAATTATATGGGACAATATTTACTTAAAACAGCCATTGTAAGATAAACTGTCTGATTCAAAATAGTTACTTACAGCTTCATTTGAATCTTGGGGGAGGAAATTCTCATCCAAAACTAACTATTTTTGTTGCAAGTCAAATAAAGTCTGTTTTTAGTTAAGGTCGATTTTAGGCTGAGTCTACATTTCTGCAAAGTGGGTTAAACTCAATTTTTCAAAAATTAGTTTATATTATTTTATTTAACTATATCATTTCAGTCATATTGCAACATATGCATACGTAAGTTTTTTTGTATTGCAACGTAAACTTCAGATTTACGAACTTTTGTTATAATTAATATGGACCTGTAAATCTTATAGTAATTTGTTTCAGAACAAATAAAGTCTGTAACAGGTTAAAGTTAAAAGATTCCAAAAACTTGTTAGCTAATCAAAAATCTTAATATATGTGAATACACGCAAAAGTTTTATACATTTATTTTTCTTTGCAAATCACATTTTATGAAAAAATAAACATGAGATTGTAAGTGATAAAAGTGTTTGCTTAAGGTGTAAGAATACATATAATTTGTTAACATCAATTCACAGCCTAAATACTCAACGAACCAATCTAGTGTGGCCAAAACTGGGGCATCTACCCTACTTTTTGACCACATTATCATTTCTGTAAGTTTTAGACTGGATTTTAGCAACAGCTTGCATGTTTACAACCTCTGAAAATGATTGCTAAGTCATTGCTATGTGGTGAATTTAAAAACCTTATTTGCTAAATCAGACAGAACAGAAAAGTATTCTTGATGGGTTATCATGTATCTATTTACTTTTTATAGGGATGAGATTAACAAAAAATGACAAAATCTGAAAACTGTACTAACGACATTTGAGCAATAATACTTATGAATTTCAAGCTGAATAAATATTATAATTGCTATTAAAATTTATATATTACATACAATTTAGCTGAAAATTTAAAGTAAAATAATAAAAAATTTTAAAGCGTTATTTAAAAGACAAATTAGTAATACTACGAAAAACATTAAAAATTCAGAACATTAAAAGGAATTCAGAAAAATGGACTATTATATCAAAATACAAAAACAAAAGTAAAAAACTAAGGAAAAAATATAAAATTTTCCAAAAAATTTAATTGGTGAAATTTTTTTAAAAATGAAGAAAAGTCTGAAGAATCTCATTCCTGTTTTTAGTTTAGTTCTTTCCTGACAAATACTACATCACTATAACATTTAATTTCTGCTTTTAAAAATGTCTTGTTCATCAAAATAGAAGTATTTGTGTTAAATTGTTTTTAAATTAAATCTTTTAATACATTTAAATTCTGAAATACAGGAGTGTTTGCCCATCTGAATATTCAGTATTGTGCCAAAGTCATCATTCAATACTTCTTACTGTAAAGTACTAAGAGTATGGTTTTGGTGTTTTAAAAAAAATATTGTAGGTAATTTGTAATGATTTTATATATAATAAATAAATTTTTGTTAGAAACTCTACAATGCAGTATTGTCTTGGCTTTGTCTGGCACATATACCAGTCTTGGAAAGTAATGCTGATCATCACAAAAGATTAATCAAATGTTAAATAAATAAAATCTATTTTTTAAGAATTTATAATTAAATCACATTGCATAAAATGTTTATATATATATATATACAGAAAAATTATGTATTTACTATGTACTTATTTCTGTAAACTTATTTATTTTTACATTTTATGAAAAATTCCTATTAGGGATGTGATGAATTAGAGGTCTGCACGGGCCGGAATTTCCCGACCCGGCCCGTAGGAAAGTTATTTTGGCCCGGCCCGTTGTTAAACTCAAAAGTTCGGCCCGGGCCTGGCCCAGCCCGTACAAAAATCAGCGAAAACAGGCCCAGCCCGTTTTGGCCCGTTACGATTTCTAAAAAATTCAGATTTTTATCATATAACTAAGATTCTTTTAAAGAATATTGCATACATATCTGTGGAATTATTTTACAGTATACTTTACAGCAAATACACATTAATAACATTAATGATTACTTAGATTCTTAGGCTTTCAACATTCGAATAAAGATTCATTAAAAAATTAATATGGCTTAGAATAAAAAAAAAAGAAAGAAAGCTAAAAACATCGTTAGTTTTGAAGCGGTTTAATAAAAGAAGATTTATAAATATATTTCTATATCATTTTATTATAGATTTCAAATCCAAATTCATTCTTAAATTCAAAGAAGCTCCTTTCTGATACATTTCTAAATTCATTTTTTTTTTCTCAGAAACGCATAAGATTAGCAGATATCTTTATTCAGAAACTATATAATCGAATGGCGTTATCCATTTTTTGATACAAGCAATTTAAGAATACTGCAAACAAATAAAATACTCTCATAATTAGCGTTTTGAATAGAATTTCCGGAAGCAATAGCAAGGGAAGAGAGAAAAACCTGCAATCATTTGAGAAATTATATCTCAACAAGGTTATACAAGTATTTTATTTACCAAAAATGAAAAACGCTATTCGATTCCAAATCCCTTCAATAGTTAGGCTTATCACTTTTATACTTTTACAATTTAAAATTATTCAGAACTTTCGCATTATTGAGAAATTAATTTAAAAATCATCAAGTATATATCCGAAGACTAAGCTAACATAAGTTCTTTATCGCTGTTAATAATTTTACAAATCATGTTTTCTGCCAATAATTAAGTCTAGTACCGGTCCGGCCAGTCTATATGTAGAAAAATAATGCAAGCGTGATCTCGGACCGGCATGAGTCAGCTAAAAAAATATTAAAACGGGTTACACATAATGTAATTCTCCGATGCCGATACACTGTGCATTTTTATATTGATGCTGTCAAACTAGTATGACCACATTTATACTTATTCTCGTTAAAACGGTTTTCGTTGAAAATAGCTCATATTTTATCGTTTCTGCTTAAATTTTCAGAACAGGCCAGTAGGCCCGAATTTTTTTTTTTATCGCCCCGGCCCGTCTGGCCCGTTCAATTTTTTTTCCGGCCCGGCCCATTTATGTTGTTTGTCGGCCCGACCTGGCCTGTTCAAAAAACTATTCTAAATCTTCACTCTATCAGACTCTCAAAGTCAGCACAGTGTTGCCAGTGGGCTACTTTATTTTAATTCAGATTTCTTGATTGGCTTACCAATGTTCTTACATCTGTTCGGCATCGCATGTGATTTCAACAGAATTTGCTCAATCTCATTATGGAAGGTGTGTATGGGATCATTTGGACGGCATTTTGAAACAAGTAGATTGTGCATGATGGTTCTGCCATGTGGCCTCCCAGATCACCTTATTTACCTCCTCCAGTTTTCTTTTTTTTCTCTAGGGTGTCATGAAGAGCCTTGTGTATGAGATGCCTAACAATTCTGAAATGGGCCTGATGGCATGACTATTCATTGCTGCTGCTATAATCCATGAAACTCCCAGTATTTTTGAACATGTCACGTAGGACTGGGCAATGTCTCAATTTCTACATCGTGATGCATCGCCTGAGTAAAATCACCATATTCCGATGCATCGCGATGTTACTTCTGTTACAAGTAGTAACTTGTGGTTTATTCACTTTTCAGTTGCCAACGAAATTGTCATTTTACTCTTTTAATTTATACATTTATTTAATGATATACTTTATTTAATAATTTTATGGGAGAGGAATTAAGAGTATCTGCATTTGAGCATTAGATGGACTGCCACTGATTGCTACTGTAATCATGAATTTCTGTTGCTCTTTTAAATCATTTATATAAAAAAAAATTAAAATAAATTTATGAAATAACACAAACATTTTGCATAAAACAAACACATGAACTTTAAAATATGGGCTAAAATAAATTATATATTTATAAATATATACATCAATTATTTTTGCATTAAAAAAAAAAAAAAAAATTACCCAGGATTTTTAAAATTCTGGGTCCTTTTTTCACAAAAGCGGGTTCCCACTAATAATAAGTCATATTTTTAGACACAAAATTTGAACTTGTTCATTCATTTGCAAAAGAAAAATTAAATGCAATAATTATTGTTTTAATAATAATGTATAAATAATTAAAGCCAATATAAATTTTTTTAAACTATTAAGAGAAATTTTCTTTACTTAAAAAAAAAGTGTGGAAGATACAAATTAAATTATAAAATAATGCTTATTTGAGTGTAGAAGATAAAAAGTATCAATATTGTTCGCATTTCTTTTAAAAGGGGCAAAACTGATTTAATGAAAAAGACATTTTTCCTGAAAAAAAGAATACTTTTGTTGAGTGAAGGGGTACTGTTTGTTTAATGAATGTTGTACTTTTTGTTTAATGGTGTTTTCAGAAGTTACATTCACTCAGAAAGATTTGGAATAATCAAAAACAGATTGTGAAGGAGGAAAATCTGTTTTTGGAGCAACTAAAAAAAAAAAAAATTGGAAGCCAGAAAGTTAATTTTTGGAACAGAAAAATTCTATCATGGCATTAACTTTTTTTTTCGTGTCCCTTTGACGAAATGTTCCTTTTTCGCGATCTTTTGATGAAAGTTAACGTTATATAAAGATTTTTTGATGAAAATTGTCGTTTTTTGCGAATCTTTTGACAAAATTTTTATCCCTTTATCATGATTTTAGGACGAAATTTGTCGTTTTTTCGCGATTTTTTTTAGGAAATCTGCCTATTTTTCGGGATTTTGTAACAAATCTAGCCATTTTTTCGCGAATTTTTGACGGAATTTGCTGGAAATTATTTGTTATTTTGAGATTTCGTTAACGAATTTTGATTTTTGCGATTTTTTGACAAAAATTATGCGACCCACGGTAAGCTCCATTTCTTTGCGTCCCGTCGCCAATTTTTTGTGTATTTTACGCGCTACAGCACATCCGCGGCATCCCTATGTTAGTATTGTTTAATGCACATAAAAGAAAACTTGTTTTCAAATAATATTTTTATTTTGTGCTAAAAGCACCTGCATTTCTGCATTTATTGGTAATAATGAAGGCCTGTGCTTTGTTATAACGTTGCCACTAGTATTTGAAGGATGATTTTCAAAAAAAAAAAAAAGTGATATCTCATAAGAGTAAAATCCTTGCACTGAATGAAGAATGAAAGAGAAAAATTCGGATTTCCAGAAAAGTTATTAAGTTGAATTGGAACCGGTTTTATCGCAAAAGATCGTCCATTTTCTGCGTGTGCACATTTCCTTCCTATGAATGTGAAAGTTCTGATTTCCACGAACCAACAATCATGAGTTATGAAAGGAGTTATGCCATCAGGTTTCTACACCGGCATCTCGAGAACCGATGTCTGGCGATCGGCGTGATGCATCGCGAAACTGAAGCACCAGTGACTTAAATAATTTGTAAATTGATCCCCCTTCCTTATATAAGATTACACTGCACCATTGTTAAATAAACTTTTTATGTTTATTATTATTTTTTATTTAAAAAACTTCTTTCATCACAAAAAATTAAAATTTGCATTTTATACTGACTCTCTGTAATACTAATGATGGATGCAAGGGAAGGACGATCAATTCCTCTTTTGGCTAAGATAAAACGTTTCCATTTCAACATATCTAAGTCGCTTTTAAGGCTTTTTAATCTTTTAAAATGGATGCATTTGCCTTATTCTTCATTGCTTAAAAATTCCAAATTAGCACTAATATCAGAAAAAGTTTTATTTCATATACAAAAATCTAAAATTACACGTAAAATGCTCAATTACAACTTTCTTGGTTATATAATGAATGAAAATTATTGACTGTTAATGAACCTGACAACCAGAAATTATTTCTTAAAAGGGGAAAAAATCAAATTTTGGGCTACATACAGTGGCTCACAAAAGTGTTCGTACGCTTAGGAATTTCAATGAAATAGTGCTCTATCCATTAATTAAAATTAATATTTTAGAATGGGTATTTAAGAGTAAGATCTATGACTCATTCTTAACAAAACTACATAAAATATTTTAAAAACATAGCAAAACTTTATTTTGAAAAAATCATTAATCAAAAAATAACAAAGATGTTACCTCACAAAAGTCTTCGTACACTTTAAAAAAATTGCTGTATATTTGTAAATATTGTAATATTTTGCTAAAGTTGTTCTTAATAGGATATTTAGTACCCACAACAGTTTTTTAAACACCTAGGAATATATTTAATTAGTATTTTTGTAATTTCTGCATGAAAGTTAATTTCTTCATCGAACATTGCTGTTTTTATTTCGCTTTTCGTTTCAATGCTGTGTCTTCATATTCTAACTTCCAATTATCTCCAAATATGTTTTACTGGGTTTAAATTCAGCAATTGAGGTGATGTTTTCAGAATTTGTGGACAAGTATAGAGACACCAGAGGTGAACTTTAAGAGCCATGTGCTTTGAATCATTATCCTTATAAAAAACAAAGCTGTTTCTGTTACCCATATTTAGGGCTGATAATTTTAAATTGCCTTTTAAAATATTTGAATAAAGATCATGATTTATTATTCTATAAATATGTACCAAATAACCTAATCCTGATGTTGCTATGCACCCTCACACAAGGACAACTCCACTACCATGGTTAACTGTTCCAACCAAGTTCTTTGATTTAAATTCTTATTTTTTTTTCTCCATATTATAATGTACCTATTGGAGCCAAGAATGGCATACTAGTTTTCATTTGTAAATAAAACATTATTCCAATACGATTCGGGTTTATTTATCATTGATTTTGCCAAAGAAAGCCTAAGCTTTCTGTTTTTCGCCCTAGCAAAAAATTTTCTACAGGCAGAACGTCTATATAATGCAGCTGGGCTTACCACTCATCGAACAGTTTCAGATAAAAATGAAGTAGAAATTGTTTCATTAAATTCTATAAAAACATTTACAGAACTTAATCGTGGATTTTTACGATTTTTCTAATTGTAAGTATTTGATGTCATTGCATTAACTTAAATTGACGACCTTTTCATACCTAGTTTTCAATCCAATTTTTTTTTCTATAGTCTTTTATCGCATACTTCACCTCGAAACGGAATAAATTAACTAGTTTTGCAATATTTCGAATTGATTTACTACTATTATGAAGAAAAATAACTGATTTTTGAACGCTATTAGTCATGACATTACGATTACAACCATTTTTAATTAATAAATAGAATATTACGGACCAATTTTGCAAAATATAAAGCCAAGTGGTTTTTTATGTGTCACCACAATGCAAAAATAAAAATAAAGCGACAAACAATATTTTTAATAATAAATTTGTTCGAAAATGTTTTTGTGTACGAAGACTTTTGTGGCGTGTTCTTTCTGGGGCATCTTCCATTTTCATTTTTAGATTAAAAAAAAATCTCTTAATGTTAAACAAAAAGGTTGTGTGTTATTTAGAATAACTTTGAGATAATATAAAAAAATTACTGGACTTAATATACGAATTTAATTTCAGGGAAATTTCTTTTAAGTACAAATTTTTAAAGTGTACGAACACTTTTGTGAGCCACTGTATCTGTTTGCTGAATAAATGTTTCAAAGTATTTTTTATTGGATTACTTTAGAAATAAAGAAACAAAGCAATTTTACATGTGTTAAACTTTTTTTTCAAATACCTGTTGTAGTAATTTTGAACATAGTATGTGCAAATCCATAGTGTTCAAATCATCGAGGACATGTCTTAGCTTAGCAGTAATTTTCGTCCATGTAGTTCCATCAAAGTAGGAAAAAATGATAAATTTAAGAAAGAAAGAAGGCTTTTCTCCTCTCTTTTTGAAAGCCATTAAATTCTAAAACATTTTCTGGTTTTTCTGACAAAAAATATTTAACATAATCTATTCCTAGAAAGTTTTGTTGTATTGATCACAATGCTTGTTCTAATTGGTCATTCTATTGAATGTAAAAATAATTTTGCATGAGTAGTTACACAAGGGATTTTTTCCGATCAGTTCTTAGAATGAATATGATTTTCTAGATCAAACTTTGTGTAAGTCAGGATGGTTAATATTCCCATTAAAATGAAAGCAAGTTCTTCACTTATACCCTTCAATTAAATTTGATCCTTTCTTACATTCAAAATTAATGATCTAACACAATGCTTATTATCCCCCATGATTCATGATCGGACTAAAGTTGTCCTCAGTCAAATAATTTTTTATTTTATTATTTTGAAGTGCTTTTGTTGCAATTGGTCATTAAAATTTGCCTAAAACAAGAAATACATATTTAACTTTTAACAGTTCAACCAGCTTATGCACAATACAAATTTTTACAACTTGCTGATACACATTGAAAGTAAACATAAAAACTGAGATTAGCATCAATAATCACGAATTCTATGCAGTATTTTAAATTAAATATATTTAAAATTATGTAAGAAAAAAATTACTGCAATACTGTGCAAACATTTCTGACACAAGCATAAAGCCTTTTTATATGGTAATGAAATTTACAGACATTAATATGCTGGTGCTTATTTGAATAGAATACCATTTTATATAAATGTATTTCATGTTCGATTGTAATCTTTTATTCCCAAATGAAGATCGTTCCCTGACAGCTGTGTCTATAAAATTGGTTTATATTTACAATTTTGACACTATTAAAATAAGAATTATAATTTTTACAAAAAAAATTATTTAGTGGCCAAAAATATGCAATTTTTCAGTATCTGAATCAGAACAGGTGAAGGTTTTGTGCATTTAAGAATGAAAATATCTTCATGAATGTATCAGAAAACACTCAGTTTGCATTTGAAAAATGAGAAAAGCATTGCATAAAATAAATAAATAAATATTAGTATTTGATTGATCCTGAATATTTGCACTTAGATATTCAGCAATATTTACACTGAGCCAGTTGAATATTTTGCAAAAGGGTCGAATGCCAAATAATGATAAAATATAAGTTAAATCATTAATTTCTATTGCAGTATTAGAGAATATACACAAATACTGTTTGTAAAAAGTTTTCCAAATTTGCTAAAAGATATTAGAGCATATAAAGTAACTAAATAAAATAACTTATGTTCTTTTTCTTATTTCTTCATTTTACTGTTTCACAATAAAAAAGAAAATATTCTCAGATCTATAAAAACTTTGATCATCAATAAATAGAGACAATATAAGATAAAAATATTCGTATAATTTTTGGACATAGTGATTAATGCATACGCATAATTTTAATATATATTGTGAGTAACACTGATGTGGTTAGTGGCACAGAAATAAGATGTCAGAAAAAAAATCCTTCCTCACTTGCTATTATACCTGATTTTTATACATCGTTTGATTACTATCTGAGGAACAGATGTTTTTTTAAAACTTTCAATGTTTAAGATGAATTTTTGTGCTAAAATGAAAAAATGTACTATTCAAATCTAAACTGATAAGTTTATTCTGATTTTAAGCAATATATTTCTAAATTCATAGTTGATATAAGCCTCTCAAAGAAACTTTCTATTTAAAAATTATACAATATGTCATATGGAAAACTTCTGAGTTAGTGTGGAAAATTACTTTTCTTCTAAAGCTCATAAAACTACAGTTACATGCATGGAGTCATTTTTTCAGCATCAGTGATTTTAAACAGCTTTGATAAAATGAAGGCAGAAAAAAAAATAATAATAACTCCAAGACGACAAAGTTTGCCTTTTGAAGCATTGCATTTTATTTCAGCTTAGACCACATTCCAACAGAGCCGGCCATTGGCATGGAAGCAGCTGACTGCTAGAGAGAAAGAAATATCTTTTGTACATTTCCATTTCAATGATCAAAAGTTGAGAGTGTCAAATATATCTTTTCGAAGCTCGAATATTGCCGATGGAAATGATAATTTAGCTTTGTAAAAATGGAACCTCATCATATCTACCCCATTTGGTTGTTAATGTTTGTGCAGTATTTTAAAAATCTTTTATTCAGGATTTGTTGCAAATGAATCTTAAAATTATCGCTTTTTAAACTATTTTAAACATTTTGTATTAGCAGAGTTGCATTAGAATACATGATAATGCAATTTCTAGAATCAGAAGTACATTGAAGGGTATGTGAATGTACATGCTGTAGGTCTTAAATCAGTGGTTCCCAATTTATGGGTCGCGACCCACTGATGGCCCGTGACAGTTGTTTTAGTGGGTCGTGGAACAATCAAGGTTTGTCTTGAAAATCTATCTTTTATTTCATCTGTTTAAAAGGTATGACAATTTCAAAAGAAACTAATATTTAAGGAAAAATCCTTATTTTTTCTAGATTAATATAGACACCAACAGAATATCCAGAAATATTTAAATCAGCTTTGAGGTCCTTAATAAAATTCAACACTTAGTGCTTATGAGAACATGTTTTTTCTACTTTGCTGCTTTTGAAAGACAAGTACTGAGACAAACTGCGAGATAATATATGTTCCACATATTGAAAAACACCAGTACCAGAAATCTCATTGATTATAAAGTTATGTTTTCATAACATTTAAATGTATTTTTAGCTTTCTTTGTAGTTTGTGCATTGTTTTAACTATATTCTCTTACACACAGAGAGAATACCAATTCTTGTTTTTGTTGATAATGTACGAAAAATTGCATTTTTCATAGGATAGGATAGCCAAGTGTACAGGGATCATAAAAAATAGCTATACTGATATACAACTTTATCTTGGGTGGGTCGCAATTTTTTTTTTATTGGAAGGTGGGTCGCGTACCGAGAAAGTTTGGGAACCGCTGTCTTAAATTTTTAAAAACTCTATATTCCCTCTTTTTCTCAAATAAAATTATAGCATATGCCCTCAGTCTCTAGTGTGTACTCTCTGGTATTTTTTATGACTACTAAACAACACAGTACAGTAGACTCCCTCAAATCCGCACTCCTGAAATCTGCACATAATTTACAGATGTAAACAATGAAATATTCAATTCAGATATAGGGATAAAATTTGACTTTTTTAGCTTTATATATTTTTTAATTTTAATTTTTTTTTTTTAAATATATTACTGAATTCATGTTTTTTTCCTAAAGGAAGAATAAATTTCTAAAAAAAATTAAGATATTGTTGATATCACTGATTACAATCTTCTTATCAAACATATTTATGTATTAATCAAACTTTTTTGGTTATTAAGTCTGGCTAAACCTTAAATATTTTATGATTTTGATGTGAATTAGCAATGTATTTTTATGAGACAAGTTTCATTGAATAATTTAAGAAAAGTTCATTCAATCTTTGTAATGAATATTTAATCATATGTTATTGATTATTAACTCGACCTTTGCTTTTAATATTTTAATTTTAAAAATTATCTAAATTTTTATTATTTTAGTTTATTACATTATTTATTACATTTATTATATTGTAAATTTATTTAATTGCACTCAAATTACTGTTTAAAAAATGTAAACAAAGCAATGACCAGAAATCCACAAAATTCTAAAATCTGCAAACCTCTGGTTCCAAGCTGTGCGGATTTAAGGGAGTCTACTGTATTTTTAAAAATCTCAATCTAAAACATTCATTTGCTTGTTTTTCCCATACAGAGTATCTACTTCTCATGAATACAATGAAAGTAGTGGAAAAGTTACAAATTTCATCAGTTTGTATAGATAAATCTCTCTTAGAAAACTCATGGTTTTTGTCAATTGAATACAAAGTCACAAATTCTGGCAACTGGCTTGACTACTGTACAGAAGATTCTGTTGTTCAATCCTTCTTGATCTACAGCATCAATGTCACCATTTATTTTATTAAAATCTAAAACACAAAATGAAATAAGAATACCATATTTCTTTGATATCTTTTTATATTTTTACAGATGTCTGTTTTATTTTGAGGGATGATTAAAAAAAAAATTATAGATAACTAATAAACCACTATTATTTGGGGGGTAGTTTTGATAAAATCAAGCCATTTGAGCAAGCAATTGCACATTTTAAAATGAGTCCGAATATGAGTATTCTCTACAATTAGACTGAAAATATTAGGCAAATTGGAAAATTTTAGATAATATTCCAGTTTTATTGAAATAGCTTGAGAAGGTTCTTTACTACACACCAGACTTAAATTAACCTACTCATATACATTTTTTCTTATATTAATTTAATAATATTTTCATTTTAAAAAAAGACATTTTGCACTCCAATAGACAAAAAGGAACACCAAACATGGAAAAATAACAGATTTCAATTATAGAATGTTAATTGAAAACATACTTGTGTGAGAAGGAGGATGCAAAATAGAAATTAAATGTTGAGACTCTACTTATCTAGTTACTATGAGTCTTAACCTTTGACTGGAGTTAATATGGTGTAGTCAAAACTCTGGAAATTCATGACTGTTATTTATCTGGAAAGTAGATTTAAGTTGAAATTTTGTGCTTTTCATATTTTTGTGCCAGGGTTGAAGATAGAAAAAAATGAATAACAAAGTGATTTACATAAATAACGTTTATTATACAAATTGAAAATTTTTGTAAAATAATGTACAATATATTATATAAAACATCTTCCTTTTAACCAAACTCTCATATAATATAAATACTTAAAAAAATAATTTGTACAGTAGTACCTTTCCCCTAAGAAAAAAACACTTCATTACATTTTAATTACCAACTGTACCAAGTAGCCATTTTAATAATTATGCTTTTTGATTTATGTTAAAGAAATAAACTTAAGGTGCTGTCTTCATATAAAAAGTGTACTAAACTAAGAAACTTTCAATACAAACCCCTAATTTTGACATTGTATTTGAATGGCAAATTTTATCTTTGGATACCAAATGGAAAATCATTTGAAGAATTTTAGGAACTGATTCAGTTTAAATTTTAAGCTCCAAATGTTGAATTTATTTTTAAATGTTGCAAAACAAACTTCAATGCTGATAGTTTAAGTGTAACTTAAAAATTACTTAGCAGAATGAACTGTAATTTTTGATCAACATGTATGAAGTTTCTAAAAATCAACTTCCTTAAAAAAAATATATATATATATATATATATATATATATATATAGTTACAAAATATTAATTTCAAAACACATTTATGCTGAAATTAATTTTTGGAAAAAACATGAAATTATAACTTATAATGATTTTAATCGAACTCTAAAAATTTTAAATATGGGAATTCAAAGTTAGATATTATTGCAAAAGTAGTTTTTGAATTATGCTTAAAAAAATACCTGCATTGCTGTTTGTTTTGCAATGATTAAAAATTAAACATTAGGAGAATAAAACTTTATCTAAAAAACCTCACCAAATAACTTTGCATTTAATTATCCTTTGAAAAATCTAAATATAAATGTCAACATCAGGTATTCATACAGAAAACAGTTTGATGCATTTTCTATAGATAAACAGCCCCTAAGCTTATTTTTATTTTATTTTTTAATGCCAACTGTAAGACAAGAATTTCCAATTTAATGGCTATTTTTTCTATCTGGGGCCATCTATTAATGCCAATTGTAAGACAAGAATTTCCAATTTAATGGCTATTTTTTCTATCTGGGGCAGGTTGATAATAAAAATGTGTACATTTTTGGGGGGGAGCTATCTATGTAGTAATAAAATTAAATTCATTATTATTTTCATAAAAAATCATTATTATTATTTTTTTTGCTTATAAAGTTTTTTTAATATTCTAATGCTGGGACCCATAATCTCTTACAGTATAAAAGAATTTAAATAAAATAGAAGTGAGTTGAATGTAAATTTCTATAAAAAATAATTGCTAATTTCAGCAATTAAAGATAACTCCTCAGGTCAAAGTGAATTTTAAATGGCAGGTAATTCATTTAACCTTGCTTGCCTTTCGAAATTGATGAATTCGAGTGATATCCACATGAACAAATATTGTTGCAGGATGAAGACTCTGACCTGATGCATCTTCCAGATGAATATAACGGTATCCTATATAAATTAAATAAAGGGAATAAAAGAAATGATAAAATTATATATGTAAAATAAAAAATATATATATATTACAGCAGAATCTCAATCCAGTCTTGAATTCATCATCTTAATTTAACAGTCTAAGGTCAATGAAATTTTATGTAGACCTGCATTTAATGTTTTTCACATTCATCTTTCTTTTAAAAATGTCTTTGCAAGAAACGATGAATTGAAGTTCCACTATTATTCCTAATTGATAGTTCATTATAATAGTTCTGATTAAAATTTTGAAATCTAATTAACTTGATAATTATCTTATTTCTATGTAATATGTTATAAATGTAGTTATAATATAAAATTTCAGTTAATGTAAATGAAAATAATATTTTTAAATTCCATTATATTAGAATTTCACATTATCAAATATTTTGGTTATAGCAAATTTAATTGCTGATCTCCAGAAATTCATTGTAATGATATTTTATTATGTGTAATTACTAATCTTTTGAATCCAAGGTTTTCTTAAACCGAAAATTGTAGTGGCATAAAACTAACTAATCAATAAGATTAATAAGACAATTTTTTTTCTCAACATCATTTTTTTTTATTTTGCTTTCTAAAATAATAAATGAATATTCATTTTTTGGAAAAGAATAAAAAAAAAAAAAAAATCTTCGAATAATTCTCACCTTCACTAATTGAAGAAAAGGGTAAGGCAAATTGTCCAATAAGAGCATTGCTAGTGACATTCACTGTTTTGACTCTAAAATGAAATATGTCAAGCTCAGGGGCTTTCAGCTCAAATTTTAATGTTTCATTCCATCGGGGGTTGAAGCCTGGAGAGAGAGAGAGAGAGAGAGAAAAGAGTATGTTAATTATCAAACAAGTCTTGATATTCAATTTCAAAATTCTACCATTGTTCAGGAGAAAATAGCTTTTAAACACTTTAGACAGAAATTCTTATCAACAAAACAAGTGGACAACAATCTTTCTCTTTCCCTTTTATGTATTAGTAAACACAAACTTCATTCCCTAATATTCTTCACACATGGTTTCTCGAAACATGATTATATAAACACATATGAAGAAAAATAGGAATGTCAAACGTTTGGGTATTTTATATTTTAGAAAAATATAATTTTAAAATAATTTAGTAATTTTAATAATAACTTTGTATTTCATAAAAATAGGTAACTGACTAAAAGAGGTAACATACTATTTTGAACCAAAGACTATATTACAAACAGAAAGAGAAAATTTTCATTTTATCAAAAATAATATTAATACCAAAAGACAAACTTCTCCAACCTCTAAAGATAGCTTACAATATCATGTGAAAGACCCCTCCCTTCCCCCTATAATGATAATATTATACATGCACAGCCCCTTAAATTACATGACTGCATATGTCACTGGGAATATCAAGGATGTGCTGATTATCTTACAAAACATTTTTTCTTAGTCAATTTGGATGAGCTTTATCTTCAGTACCTGTGATGTCATTTGAAAGAAAATCAGCAGTCAATGAGGAGTCATCTTTATTAAATGCCAAAAGGAAAGCCTGAAAGAATTTTTATATTGTTCTATTTTATCAACCTCCTAAGATGTATTTTTACACCAAATTTTAAAATAAAGGCTGAACATGAATTTTAAATAGGCCAATTGAACAATATTGGTATGAATTCTTCTATTGGCTGTCATATCTGCTCTGTTGGGTGTTATATGGATTTTAGTTATCTTTTATACAGTTCTGCACTTCTTGGCAATTAGCATTCTATATTTTCTTTTGTCTTGAAATATAAAAAATTAATAAGGGAAGGGTAATAGATGTAATCAGGCCTTCGATACATTAAATTGAAAATCCAGCCTAACTGCTGGATAATGCATCATAAAAGATTATCATTTTCCACACAAATGTCAGCAAAAGATTAAGAAATAACAATATCCAATTGGTGAGAAAATAGTTTAACATACCATTATTATTTATCCAATTAGTCCTATGTTTCTGAGCATCAAGTGGATGACCCCATACTTTGACTGATACATATGGATCTATGACTTCTCCTTCTTCAGCACGATTTGGTTTTGGTAAAAAATGACCGCTAATAATCTAAAGAATAAAAAAACTATTTTGGTATTTTTACTATTAACAATTATTGCATAAATAGAAAAAAAAATTTGTTTTAAAAAGCATTACTATTTGAATAGGCATTTTTAAAAATTAATATTAGCATTCATTTAAAAAAATAAATAACAGGAAAGAAAAATCATGTGTCCAGAAGATACCTAAGAATAAAAAAGCATTTTAGAAAACATAAAACACACTTAAAAACCAAATTTCTATAGTTACTGCATATAGGTGGAAAAGTAATCTAATTCTTTTGTGCAACTTTAGATTTGTACCTATAGATTTGAACATTTTAAATACAGTATGCTAAAGTCAGTTTATTTAGAAAAGGCATAATATAGTTGAAAAATCATTTTTAGTAACATTTAACAACAGATGGAAACATATTTGAATGCTTTTATATAGCCATATATATTATATAAAGACTTTTATACATGCCACATATTAAACAGAAATTTAAATGCAGCGATTTATCCAACTTTTGCTTAGCCTTGTATATAATTTTATTTATATGCTACAAAAATCTCTTTAAGTACACTAAATGTAGTTGATCTTGAAAATGAATAACTCAAATTAATAAAATTCCTTCAACCAATTCATATCCATTTCAGTAATGTTAACAAATTCTTTTGTGTAGTCCTGTATAGGGCCTATAGAATTTATATGCACTCCATAGTGTGCAAAAAGTTAGATGAACTTTAAACATAACCATAACAGAAATCAGAATTTGTGCAATCATCTCCAGGAAATCTTTTATGTGTCCCTATAAATGAGCAATAAATGTGATGCACAATATATTCTACAACAAGTATATTGTAGTGAACCTTAGTAAGTACCTGAATTTTATCATATTTGAAATAGTGCAACATAATTGAAATATGCTGTGAACAGTTTTCTACCATAGATTGCTACATAACTGATTCTTGTGTGAACCTGTAAATAAATAAAAAATCTTTTTCATCCCTATGCTACAAAAAGCCTGTTTTAGTGTGCCTCAAAAATTCATACCAACTTTATGTTTGTAGATGTGTAGCATTATTAAAATATATGCTGCAAATGATTTTTCTTCATAAACCATAATGTAACAGAATACTTTTGAGTTCCCCTGTACAAGTCAAGGGCGGATCCAGCCCAACCTCCAGGGGGGGGGGGGGGGGGGTCACAACTTTTGTCAAATGATTTAATGAAACAATTTTAAAATACAGTAAATCTTGCAAAATGGAATTACGATAAAAAGTAGCAAATTTTGCCAATCGGGCATGAAAAAAATTGTGAATTTTGTCGATTAGGCACGGAAAAATCACGAACTTTGTCGATCGGACGTGAAAAATCTCAGATTTTGTTTATCGGGCAAGGAAAAAAAAAAAAAATCTAATTTTTTTATAATACTTGAAAAAATTGCAAATTTTGTTCATAGGTTGTGGAAAAGTCACCTGTTTTGTCTGTTTACCGTGCGAAAACAACGCGAATTTCGTTGATCGGGCGCTGAAAAATCGAAAATATCGTCAACTGGACATTGGAAAATCGCCAGTTTTGTCTATCGGCCTTCGAAAAATCTCGAATTTTGTCTGTATGTCCCTGAAAAATTGCAAATTTTGTCTATCGAGCACAAAAGATCGCGAATTTTGTATATCTGGTACAAAAAAATCGAAATTTCGTTAATAGGGCACGGAAAATCCCCAATTTTCTTGATCGCTACGTAAAAAGCGCGAATTTATTCGATGGGGAAGGGAAAAATCGCGAATTTTATTGATTGGGAATAAAAAAATTGTTAATTTCGAGTTGATATGGAACGCAAAAATTGCCAATTTTGTGAAAGAAATTATCGCGAATGTAAGTCGATTCTCTTCGTAAAAAGATCGATTCGGCAGATTGGGCACGAAAAACTCGCGAATTTTGTCGATTTGGAATGAAAAAGTTGCTAATTTCGTTGATAGGGCATGGAAAAATCGAAGACTTTGTCGATGATGAGCGGAAAAATCAAAAATTTTTTTGAGCGGCTGCAGAACAATAGCGAGTTTTATCAGTTTATCGCGAGAGAAAAAAAAATCAGATTTCATCAATTTACGGCACGGAAAAAAATGCAGATTTCATCAGTCAGTTAAGAATCGAGAATTTTATTGTTCGGTGCGGAAAAATGCGTATTTCATGGACAAGAACAGAAAAAGGCGGGAATCTTGTTAATTGGGCACAGAAAAATCTCGAATATGGTTGATCGCTTTTATAAAAAGCGCGAATTTAGTCGATCAGGAATGAAAAAGTCCCAAATATGGTCGATCAGTTTCATAAAAAGCGCAAATATAGTCGATCGGGAATGAAAAAAATCGCGAATTACGTTGATCGGCGAACAAAAATTGACAATTCCATCGATAGGGAAAGAAATGATCGCGAATACGGTCGATCGCCTTCGTAAAAAACACGAATTCGAGCGATCGAGTACAAAAAACTCGCGAATTTTGTTAATGGGGTGCGGAAAAACCGCTAATTTTTTCGATGATGCGCGAAAAAATTAAAAAAATCTAAGTAGCTGCGGAACAATCGTGAGTTTTGTAAGCATATAATGCTTATTTAAACTTATCTAACAAAAGCAGAGTCTATCATTTTCACACATCAGGCAAGTGGAATATTGCTGGATTAAGTTGCTCATTCAAATTCTCATAAACAGTGAAATATGTAAAAACAATTTAGATGATAATGGAAAACTTATGGATGAAGAAAAATATGTAATATGAGTTGGCTAAATAAACATGCTGTAAGTTGAGATCCAATTCTTTTATTTATATCCTTAGTATATTTAAAACATTTTCAATTAGCATTTGCAAACTTGATTAATTAAAAACATAATTTAAAATCCAGTTCGTGTATAAATAAAAACAATCCTTTTAAAACATATTGATTAAATAAAAACTTCAATTAACATACCTGACTTATTATGTCAAGCTGTATCTGTAGAATGGAACGGGACATCGGCGAAATCTTTTATGAAGAACAAGTTGACATTACGATAATACCACCGAGAGAACTTTTCAATAAAAACATTAGCTTTCTTTACTCACATAACTATCACCAGCAAACATTACGAACTTTAACTTGAAACGTTTAGAAGTCATAACAAACGAGAGGATGAACATCTATTAACAAACATCATTCGAACGAACGAGCGAGCTAAGCAAGATGCATAATTCACGACCAGCTGCCGTATAAATATGATTTGAAGTATGGCACGTGTCAGCGGTTCTCGTTTTCTCGAACTTTCCCGGTAGTGATGCAATCGCACAATTCTTAAATAATTAACATCTGATTGGCCGGCTTAGTCGATTACGACTTATGCTGCCACCTATCATCGATGTCGCAAATCGTTTATCGATTTGAATTTCAATCGAATTTAAAAATGGCGAATACGTGTTTACATGCCGGGAAGAACGAATTTTCAAAAAGTTAAAAATAAGAAATAAAATAAAACTTTACACTTTTCTATTTCAGCCTACAGATGAAAATAAAAGGTAAGAGTTTAATTTTTACTTTTATAAATAAATAAATATACGTTTTTATAATTTGTCATTTAATATTTATCATGTCTATTGTCCTTTTAATATTGTTTAATTGTGAAGATAAAATAATTAGTAAATTTATATTATTGTTTAATAAATATTTAAATAAAGATTAATTAACCAAAAATAAATTAGGATTTGAGCAATGAGAACCTTTTTAATTACTTATTTTCTATCAAGTTTCGTCAGTTTATCGCGAGAAAAAAATCACAGATTTCATCAATTTACGGCGGGAAAAAAAGCAGATTTCGTCAGTCAATTAAGAAAAGCGTATTTGACTGACGAAGTTCATGTGCGGAAAAGTTCGCATTTCATCGAACAAGAATGGAAAAATGTGCTAATTTTGTAGATTAGGCCGGGAAAATCATGAATTTTTTCAACCAAGTGAAGAAAAATCGCAAATTTCGCAGACCATTCGTGGAAAAAATCTCAAATTTCGTCGATCACACCCAAAAAATCGTGAATTTCGTCGATTAGGCATCGAAAAATTGTGAATTTCGTGGCTGAAATTTCAGGATATGTTAAAACTCAATTTACATAATAAAGTGACATTAGACTAGTCTGCTAAGTCATATTGTGGTGGAAACGACCTGGAAATTGAATTTTAGTGATTGATTAGTAGGTTTATCGGTGTTTTTTGCACCCATAGACATGAAAAGAGTAGAAGTAAAAAAACACAATGATAAACCTACCAGTCAACCACTAAAATTGGATTTGCAGGAGTTTTCCACCAAGATAAGACTTAGATTCAATGGTGTAGTAAAAAAACAGAGACTATACGTTCTGAGCAGAGGGTATATTCTCCATGTACAGCAAGGGCGGATCCAACCCAACCTCTAGGGGGGGGGGGGGGGGTCACAACTTTTGATAGATCAATGTTAAATTCTGGGGATGGCCCAGGGAGGGACATTCCTCCCACAGCAATAAAATGTCTCCCCCCCCCAGAAAATTTAAGATTTTGGGATTTTATTGGTCAAAAAGTGCAATTTCCCCCCTGGAACTCTATAATGTCCCCCCCCCCCCCGGGGTACACGACATTTCGGTCCCGACATTTCGGTCCCGCCGTTTCGGTCCCGAGACATTTCGGTCCCTGGACATTTCGGTCCCGAGACATTTCGGTCCCTGGACATTTCGGTCCCTGGACATTTCGGTCCCTTGCCATTTCTGTCCTTAATCATTTTGGTCTCTTGCCATTTCGGTCCATTGCTATTTCTTTACCGGCCACTTTATAACTTGGTTTCTGATTGATGAAGACCCACTAAACGTTGTAAGCTCAACATTGTTCGGGCCTTTTTAAATATTTTTATTCTCCTGCCCCCCTTCCCTCAAGTTTTATACAAAGCTGAATATAATAGTCCAATAAGTTTAATCTATTGTAACTCGTGATAATAAAATCATAGCGAGTAGTAAATTTGATTAAACAATGTTATATAATTTTACACTGTCTTTATTATTATTATTTAACATAATAAATATTTTAAGTTTTATCATACATTTTTTGTATTAGGTATTTTATCTATACTATAAACTATTATTTTTATTGATTAACTTTTATTTTTATTGATTGTTTTCGCACAGTTTCTTAGAATCTTTATATTAGTGATTTCGTAACTAGGCGTGCTATAAAAAAATTTTGTTAAAAAATAAAAATGCTCCAACGACCTTTTTTTATGAAATAATTATTGGTTGCATTTTTTTTTTTTTTTTTTAAACAGTTTTCTTACCTTATGAAGACAATTTTTGTGAGTTAATTTTATTGAAAGTGGGCCTATTTCTTTGTAATAAAATGATTATTTTTTAATTTTATATAATAATGTAACTATTATTTTAAATAATTTTATTTTCGATTTTTAACTGACAAAACTAAACTTTTTTAATTTATCGTTTATTTATTTATTTTCATTACCTTTTCGCTCCCACTTTCACAGAAAAAAATTGACAATTTTTATTTTTATTTTATTATTAATTGAATAAATAGTTTTAAATTTCAGTAACTTTAAATATAAAATAAATAAACAGGTAAACGATAAGCTTCAGTTTATAACTACTACAAAACATAATGATAAATTGAATATAAAACAGATTATTTATTGAGTTTATGTAAAGTAAAATTCGAAATGCATATTAATAATTTTATCAATTTAATTATATAAAGATTCATTAAATTAAAAATACACAAATTTAATAAAATATTAATTTGATTTTCATTTTAAAATCACTAACTGTTTTGAGGTTTAATTTATAGCAATTAATCATCACCATAAGTTATTATTCAAAAATTGTTATTTATTTCAAAAAAGGAAATTATTATTATTTTGAAAAATCAATTAGTAACGTAACGTAATAATTAATTAAACATAATAATGCAACACTGTAACAATGCGTAAAAATATTTCTTAACAGGTTTAGGTAACATTATTATCCAGATGCAGATTTAAATTTTTTGAAACAAAGTTATAGTTTACAGTTCGCAAAAATCAATCATATATTAATTATTATATTTAAAGAGTAAGAAAAATATGATAAACTAACCAATAAATGAATAAATAACATATTTATTTTGAGAATCCTTATCATTTTTATACATCCTAATGAAGTTAATAACATTATAGTAGCTGAAATTTAAAAAATATGTTTTTTTTAATTTTTGCTATAACTTCTATAGCAATTTCTATATTCTGTATAACTTGTTATAGTTCTTGTACTAGATTTTAAACAAGTAATTTATAAATAAGTCACTTAAACAATTAATAGTTAAAATAATTTTGAATCCTTATTAATAAATATGTTTGATAAAAATAATTTAATTTTTTAATTTAACAACATAATTATTAATGATTTCAAATTTTCTAAGATGATGTTAATCATTTAATAAAATAATGTATAACATTAAGTAAATAACAAATCAAAACCGTGTGCCGAGAATTTTTAAACACTTTTTTTTATGTTGGTGTTCCTATAAAATTGGAAATGTATGCATATAAGTATCAGCTAAGTACTACGATTAACCTCTTTTAAGCAAAAATTCTGCATGTGAATCAATTGTCAACGTCCATCTGAACAAATAGTCATCTTTATACAAGATAGCTAGAAGAGCTAGGTAGTTAGCTTTATTCTACGTATCTTTATACACTTGTCAGATGAAACCCTTATTCTTTACAATGCCCTTTATACTCTGGAGTTCAAATGCGGACGGACCTCCCACATAATCGCTGGCATTTTTTAGAAGAAATATGAATGTTTTGAAAAAAAACAGCATTTCTCGGTGTTTTTTATTCCTCTTGCTGTTATTTTCATTTCAAACGCTTTTAGTATCAATTAAACCAGTATAAAAAGTAGAATGGAATATTTTTTATCCTTATTATTACAGCTTATGAATGACATCGAAATATTCAAAACTTATAACATAACTAAATAAGATTGTTAGATAAGATATTTACCACCTAGCCATAATATTTTAAGTTACCTTTTTTAATTTAACTTACTTTGACAGAAGACTTTTTTTTCATATTTTTATGAGGGTTTTTATATTTTAATGTTAAAAATAATTATTTTATATAATAATATCAGCTTTAAATGAAATGACAAATTTCAGTATGCATTACATTAAGAATTTTGTAATTAGTTTCCTTAAGCTGGTTTTAGAAAATTTAACAGATGTGTTGTATAAATGTAATATATGCATAAAAGTATGGCAATATAATTTTTTTGCTGTTGCCTTTGTTTTGGAAAACATTAATAAAAACAAGGAAGCGTCAATATAATAAACATTCTAGATTGTAATAATAACAATAAAAAAAGAACTGTTGTCATGAAAAAATAATTGCTAATAATTCAAGATGTAATTCATTTTTCTAAAATGTAAATCTTTAGTTTACAAGTTATTTTAATAATTATTTCTGCTCGTGTCATATATTTATGTAATAAAATAATTGCAATGCTAACTACCGCCACGTATTGCAATCTGGAAACTCTTTTCTTAATTTAAAAACGGAAAAGTTTAAAAGGAAAATAAATGCTAGTAACAAAAAACAATGTATAAAAAATGCCATAAACAAAAAGAGGATTCAATTTTAATTTTGGCACAGGGGGTAAAATATCACCAGATACACATGTTTTTTATTTATTTCAACATTTTTGCTCCTATGCGGGAAGTGGCGGGAGTGCAAAATAATGAAACACTTATAATTCTGAAAATTGGCTTCAGCGATGAAATCCTATAATATGCTAAGTGTCAGAATATAAATTCCATATAACAATAACTCTTTCTTTTCTCCTGGCAATTTAAAAGCCTTTGTCTCCCTGGAGAGGAAACATGCATCTCAGAAGTTAAAATTTTACAACTATTATGGGGTGTGTTAATAATATCATAAGTTAATTGGGTTATTTTATAAATTTAGTTATCAGTTTCCAAGTTAACTTCCCCGTTTCCTCGTTCAAGAATTCAAAACATTCTGGCAATTTAAAAAAATGCCATTCATCTGTGAATTTTTTTCAGAAATCTCCATCGATTTCTAAATAATTGATCAAGTTTTGGGGTACCTGTTACTTCTAATTAATCGCATTACACTAAAATTTTATGCGACTTTCAGTTAAAAAACCAGTGTTGAATTCAGGCACTTTTCTCCGGGAGGGACTTCTGTGGCTCCGGGGGGGGGGGATTACACTTTTTTACCACTGAAAACACACAATTTCAAAATTTCCAGGGGGGGGGGTAATTGATAGCTCCGAGGGGAATGACCTGCCCCTGAATTCAACACTCTAAAATGTTCCTTATAAAATTATGTCAGATATTTCCCGTGCACAAAATTTCAGCTTGCTGGAGAAGGGACCGAAAAGTCCAGGGACCGAAATGTCTCGGGACCGAAATGACCATGGACCGAAATGTCTCGGGACCGAAACGTCTCGTGACCGAAATGGCCAGGGACCGAAATGTCTTGGGACCGAAACGGCGGGACCAAAACATCCTGCTTCCCCCCCCCCCGGAGCCTCAGAAGTCCCCCCCCCCCCCCCCAGTAAAAGGTGTCTGAATTCAACACTGATAGATGATTTAATGAAACAATTTTAAAACACAGTAAATCCTGTGAAAATGGAATTTATAACAAAACTCTGGTTTAAAAGTAAAATTTTAAAATAAAAGCGAAAAGAAAGCAATAATAAATTATGAATCTACAAAAATGCAAATCAGTTGTAAGTGAAATTTATTATTTTTAAAAATTTCATTTTAGCAGGTTTCACTGCATTAAGGGAAAATACATCTTTGAAATTTGATTAATTAGACAACATTGCAATAATAGTTAATCTTAAAAAATTAAAATCTTTACTCATGCAATTAAAATGTGTTTTATTAAATCACAAATTCCATTTTTCGTTGGTTTTTTGTGTGAAAAATGAGTAATGACATCATCAGGATCAGTTTTAATACCAGGATGAATATACGTCCATAAAAGCTCGAATACAGGATTTCACATGACAGAGTGATGAAAAATCTTTCTGCCATTGCTATGCTAACTGACAGAGTAGCGAAGATTGACAAAAATGATTTGATATTGGATATAAATTCTTATTACAGTTTTCCATAACTTCTGGGATTTTCTCAGGAATTCTATTTCCATTTTCAACCTCTTTTTTTTATTTTGCTATCCACAGTTTGTATTTATTTATAATTACAGTTATGTTATGATTATCTATAAGCTTAGATAAGTATATGCAATATTTTGCACAGCATCTAAGTTTTTCTCTTTATAAGCAACTTTTAGCAAGGAGGACTTAGATATTGGCTCCAAATTGGAATAAATCCAAAACCTCTGGAGAAAGTCTTTTCTTTAAATCCACTGTAATGCAAACCAAAATAAGTGTATATATTGCACAACGAAAGGACTACTCGACGGATTGACCAGGAAGATTATCAGCCTTATGTATTTTTTTAAACACAATCCCTGTCAACCTTAGTATCTAATTGCTAGGCTATTTCTTTAGCTTCTGAAAGTAGTTGCTTATAAACTGCATTCACATCTCTTTTTAACACTTTCCAACAAAGATGAAAAGTGTTTATGCATTTCGATTCATCTGGCCATATGGCCATCTGTCCGCACTCTAACTCCCGAAAATATTCTCAGATTGCTATGAAATTTTTATACGTTATTGATATTTATCCTAGTACGAACCCTATTGAAAATGAAGTGTGATTAGTTTATTTACAGGGATGGTCAAAATTTTTCCGATACATTATGGCCAATAGCAAAAAATCGTGTCAAATGAATTTTAAAAGTGTTACACCCTGTCAAACTTATTCAAATTTACATGGATTCGCAAATTGCACTAAAATATGCATAAAATAATGTAAAATATACAGTCAAAATAATAGTTATTATTCATTTACAGGGCCACTCAAAAGAATTCCATTACACAATAATAAAGGGAGAAATTGTTTGCAACATGTTTTAATAATGTTAAACGAATACAAGTATCATAAAATTGATATACCTCGCTGAGACTATATATTTAATGCATAATATGAAGTGCATAGCATTTATAAGGACACACAAAATACATCCGAAGTACTGTATATTATCGATGATAACTGATGGATGATTGAAATGCATTTTCAATTATGATATGCGCTTTTAAGTTATACTAAATATTCTGCAAATTATATGGTGCATATAAATGTTATAGTTGATATACAGAGTTACACGAAAGAGCTCATAAAGGTTACTGAATATGCGAGTAATTAACTTACAGGCGGTTTTTAAATAAGCCATGCATTTTTATGTGGAACTGCTTTCAGTTTACTAAGAAATGTTTGTAGAATATAGATAAAATGATATACAGGGTCATGCAAAGAATTAGCTACATGGACACCCTTAAATGACAGTTTCTGGAAATGTGATTTAAGTAGTTTTAAGAGTGCATTTGTTTGAACTAAATTTTAACAAAATACTAGCACGTAATCAAGGTACTAGGTAAATTACAAGGCTGAACAAAAGTATTGAAGTATTTTCCATCTATTAGAATAAAGTGCTGAAAGAAAAATTTCAACCAGTTAGGCATTTTCTCGCTAAACTAAATTATCTCACTATATAGTATATATGTATATCAACAGACGGATCAAATACAGGGCTGTTCAAAAGTTGGAATACATATTTGGCTATGGAAAATAGCATCTTATTTCCCTAAATAACAAAGTTTTGTTAAAGATTTAATGAAAGTATTTCATAATCTATGCTTAATGCATGATTTTCCTTACCTTTTTTTTAAATACATTCATAGTCTTTCATTGCATCCATTGCTTTCTTCAAGCCTATAAAACAGTTTTCTTTTAACACGTTCGCTGCCGCTTACATGAATATGTGATGATAGTTAATGCCGCACTGTAGAAGTGGGTTTTCCCCAAAAGCCAATTTACTTTTTATAACAAAGAATCGAAAGAGTTTCTCGCCAGCAGCGCGTGACTGGCTATTGGACATCACGCGCTGGCATGTGATTGGCCCCTTTACGTTGGTGCCATATCACGTGCTTTTGCGTGAGCGGCAGTGAATGTGTTAAAATAGTGTTTCACTGCCACTAAAAATAGAGATGGACTGTTTCTCTTTTATTCTGACCAAAAGATAATTAATGTGACTTGAAATGTAATACAAAATTTTTACTGTGGAAAAAAAGAAAAGAGTTATTTTTTGTTTCTATACCAGAATAAATAAAATTGATAATTTCAGAATTAATGTGCCCGAATCCAAAGGCTTTTATAAAAAATGAGCCCGGGTCAGGTCGTACCCGGTTTTGTACTGAGCTTGTCTCATCTCCACTTGTTGGCGGCAGAGCAACAAACTGTCCTAGAACGTTATGCCTAAATAACTAAAAGTCCAATTAGTCTGACGTCTATATTAGTTTGCAAATGAAAATGAACAAGTTAAAATACTTTTCCTGATTTATTAAACAGAGAAAATTTTTATGCATCGTATTTTTATTCGATAATGATTCAAGTAATAATTGTCTAAAATTTAAAAGATTTATATAACTTATACATCAAGCATACAATTAAACAAGAGTCTTTCTCCTTTATATATTTTTTTTTATATCACTAAAGTAACTGTAAAAAATTATGAATTAGTCCTACAAAAAAAAAAATTCAAATTCCTTCACCGACTAGATAAAGCCCTGAACACAAATAAAAAAAATAAAACAAGTATGCCATAGAAAAAATATATTACTTAATATTTTTAAAATAATTATTTAAACAATCAAATCACAAGCTTTGCAAATGATGAAGTTATTCAATATGTTAACGATATTTATACTAACTTTAATGCAGTAATTTTTATCTTATACAAATTGACTTATGTAAAACAATCCATAACTTCGAGTGACATATATCTAACTTTATAAGAGAAAAATTCTTGTGTCTTAATTTATTGAATATACACAATATTCAAAAAATGAAACTGTTATTTAAATAGAATGCCCATTTTCAATAAAACCTACTAAAATTGCAAGAAACTTAGAACAAAATTCCATTTTTCTGTCATAACAAGTTCACTCCTTATTACACAGTACAAATATTATGTTCTTTTCCCCAGATCCATATAGCAAAGCCCAGGGTTGTTTGGTTTAAACCAATGGGTTTAAAAAAAAAAAAAAAAAAAAAAAAAAAAAACATGCTTTTTTTTTTTTCATTTGTTTTTGTTTTGTTTTGTTTTATTTTACCCATTGGAAAATGCAAAATCCAAATTATGCAGAAGCTATAAAGCTAAGTTGTAGAAAACTGATGAATTGATAAATTTCTAAAATTACAAAAATTACAAATATTTTTAATCAACCCAGCTTTTCATATAAACTATAAGTCTACATGGCAGAGTAACCAATTTTTAAAAAAATAGCTGGTTAGAAAAAAAAATAGTTTTATTTCTATCCCTTTTTTTTAAGGTTAAAATTTATGTATATATATAACATTAATTGTAAAAAATTCATAGCCAGAAGGGCAAACTCGAGTTAAAAAAGCACATTTATTATTTAAATTGCTTGATTAGTTAAGATTTACTAAGGATTTTATCGTTCTTCAAAGCCTCGAATATAACATTCTTAAGTAATTTTCTCCATTGATTTCTTTTTGTTTTGTATGCCAATAAGTAATTGACAGATTTTTGCTCTGTGTTTATTGGTTAAGCCTTTGTTTTTCTTGCATTCTTACATTGGGAATGGGGATTTTGCATTATGATTTTATTCTGTTACTAATTGGGTTGGCATAATTTAAACCAATTGGTTTTTCAGAACAAATCTATATAATATTTTCTCATTTTTGTAATTTAATGTACTAAATTATTGCATTCAAGTAATTTATTATTTTTAAGTCTTATCTCAACAGTCAACATGAGACATAGTGAGTCTAGTCTAGGCCATGTTAGTATACATGTAGAATGCAAATTTCATGCAATGATGAACATATCTGAAGCTATAAAGAAAACAAATTATGTTATGTTGGAAAAGACAAAATGGATTAAAAATATGTAATATTAAGGAAAAAAAATGTTTTCCTTTGAGAAACGCAGATTTACAGTTAATAACATAAAATGACCTTTAAGATTTCAATCAAACTCTAAAAGAAAATTTTCTTGATTTGGGGATTATTTTTAAGAATAATAATAATAAAAAAAGCTCTATAAAGTCAAATAAGAAGACATTGAAAAATTTAGTGCTTGAGAAGCACCTGTTTACATTTAATTAAAATATGCAATAAGATATATTTAAATCTTCTATTGCATATTCAGCTGATTTAGATTATTGCATATTTAGATCAGCTGAGAAAATTGGGGAGGAAGGGACAAGGCAAGGTTTGCTTGAGACATAATAGAAAGAAAGTCTCATAATAATTGTAATTTAAGAAATTACCCCAACCATTTGAAAAATGTTTCACTCGATACATTCATCTATCATTTTAAGCTAAATACCAGTTGTTTTATTGTGTATTATCCGTGCCACTGCTATAAATGACTTTATACATGCTGCAATTTGAAGGTACGGTTCGTTTAAGTTATATCACTCTATTGTCGCCAAGCATAAAAGTTGGCGACGAAAGAAACATTTCAAACTATTTAACATTGTTGGTGCAAAAGTAATCATTATTAAAATACAGCTTTGGCATATACTGTTATACTTGTAAGACTTTGGCATATATTGTTTGATTTTACAGAGCAGAATTTTGGTGATGGAGGTTTTAAACCAAAATCGATCGCAGCACATGCATCTGTGAATGGGTCCATCAGACATCGAATCAAAAAAGTTTTTTCCCAGTTTTTCCCAAGCCGATTGCTTTTTAGTTTTCTTTTTAGGTGGTAGAAAATCAAGAGTAATAGCTATAACATTTTCCGGCTTGTTAGAATCACTATTGGCACTCAAATTTTCCTGGTTAGAACCGACCGATAGTAAAACGCCATGGCTAGTGGATTGGTCGCCCTGGCGACATGATGTTTTACAATTAATCGGTTCGGCATTAAATTGCTTCCTTTTTCGTGATCGCCTTTCAACACGTAATTGGTTTTCAGCGGCTCAATAATCTTTTGATTTTATCATTTTCTGCATTGAAAGACGTTTTTGCGCCAAACCAAATACAGTATTACTCAGTTATCCCGTCGACCAATTTCGCCAAATGATACGAATCGCCAAACTAATAAGCAACTTATACATGTTGACTGTGTTTAATATCATTGAATGCGATATTCACGTTCATTCATTTCTTTGGCTTCGGCTTTTTCCGTATCTGTTAATTTCCGTCTACCCATTTTTAAATTTGTTAGTTTTCTCCTTTATTACAATGATTTTAACCATTTTAATTTACTATTCAAATAAAAATTCTTCTAAAAGTAAAGAATTTAATTTAAATTCAAATAAAAACTCTTCTAAAAGTAAAGAAATTAATTTAAATTCAAAAGTGACCACATCATTCAAAAGTGGTAACATCATTCAAAAGTGGTAACATCATCGGGTCCATTCTCCCGAAAACAACAACCATTTTTCAAATGGTTAAAAATGCCTAAAAAGAAATAATTTTTTGTTTAGACATTTAAAAGTACTAAGCGTTAAAATATAGCATGTAGTCTGATGGCTATTTAAATGCTTTAGTGGAAGACAGTATTTATAAAACTGCTTTATATTTTAAGTGTTTTCAGTAGTCTAAAAAGTTATGAAATAGGTATTTTTGTTTATTTTAAGAATTTTGTTTGTCATCTTTTTTTTTTTTTTTTTTTTTTTTTTTTTTCTTTTTACTTGGTAGTTTCAGAGGAGAAATGTCAAATAGCAATACACAATACTTCTTAAAGTGCGTAGACTCTACTGCTAAATTCAAATCATTCCAAAAATTCTTTATAAAAAGCTTTATTTTCAATAAAAGATAATTCATGTAGTCTTCTAACAGAAAAATCAGACATCTCATATAACAAGTATTTCAAAGAAATTATTTTGAATAGCCTTGTGAAAATAATATATATGAAACTGCATCATATTTATATTCTTCAACATTTATAGTGCTAATTATTAAAAGATTATATATTAGGATTTTCAAGGTGTCAATGTTTCATTATGTAAAACATTTTATTTAAGAAAAGACATAGCTTTTTCTAAAAATGTTTAATATTTAAATGATTTCCATTTTCTACATAACTAATTGTATATTAAATTATTACATTGATTAGAATTACTTTTAAATCAAGTTATTACTTATGTATTCAAAAATATTTATTTTTATTGATAAATAAACATGTATATATAATAGGAAATCATATTTAAAAAAACCCGGTTTAAACCAAAAAAAACCTGGTTTAAACCAAAAAAACCATGGTTTTTGGTTTTTTTCAAAAAAACCCGGTTTTTTACCAACCCTGGCAAAGCCTGCGAAAACGGAATCTCTGTATAAGACAATCCTGTCTTAAAAAAAGCCTCATCAGTGGCCAAGAAGTTCAGGCTTTTGAAACTGGTAGGCAGAGGTACAAACCCAACCGCTCCTGTCAGCCTGATCGTTCAGAGATTTCCGTGGTTTTTTTCGAACCTTGGATTTTCATGCATAAATCCAGATTAAGTTCTCTTAGAAAGACTTCCACAAATGGCACTTTCCCCTTTAAGGCCCTCGTGTTGATAGTTGGTCGTCATAAACACAAACAAACCTGTTTTAAAATGAAATCTCCATGGTCCTGGATAAATTAATGCTGTACATTTATATAATTAATAGTACACCTGCTAAAGAGTGTCAACTTTACTCCAGATTAGAAAATTTTAATTTCGATTTAAAAAAAAATTCTGTGTTTAATCTCAGAATTAGAAACATTATTTTTCAATTAAATTTAAAAGTAGTGGTAAAATTGACACATCCTGAGTTTTGAACTGCTCAATAATATGGGACATGATATATTTTAAAATATACTTATTATTCTTTTTCACTCCTTTGTGAACTTCAGAAAAATACAAACAAAATGAAAAACTTTAAAAAAGATTTTGATATGTTTTCGACTGGAAAAATGCAAATGAATCAGTGGAAGACTAACTAAAACTAAATAATGAAAAGAGATTCTAATTCGTTGTCGTTACTTCTATACACAACCATTTTAGCAAATCAATCTGCAGACACTAATGAGAAAAAGGGTCCAGGATATAATGCCCGAGGCTCTGTAATGAATAAGAGTCTTAAAATAGCTGGTCGGGAAAACACTTCTTAGAAAAGATGCTTCACAAAAAACATTGGTCATTATTGTCTCACCAGAGCAGGTGAGTCAGTCTTACTAGGAGGTAATCTTGTAACTTGCATATGAAAAAATCGCCTGCCCCCTAGTCCTGTTCTACTCAAACAAGCAAGATAACTGCCATCCTTCATGCAAACATTCCATAGTTGCGATTGCCTTTTTTAGTTTAGATAAATAACTTTATTCATGAGCTCAAATATTTTTAAATCAACACATCTTACATTATTGAATTTATGAATAAAAATAGTCCTGAAAATGGAACTTGTATGCAATGGCATTTTAGCTTAATCTTATTTTTTTAGTTCCGAAAAAGGTATAGAATGCAATTATAACAGACTTGCCTAAAACTGAATTTCCTCCCGTCAATTAAAATTCTACATTACCAAGTTTTTGCTGCAGTAAATTATTTTTCGAATATAATTTCTTAAATCAGACGATGAAACCACTTTTGCACTTCCAATTGTTGCAATTGAAGTATAATGGTAATATAAATACTATAAAATTAAGAGTCATTCAGATTTGTGAGGGATGAATTTTGTTTGTGTTTCATAGTTAAATATATAAATATAATATAGAAATCTTGATAAGACAGAATTGAAGGGTACAATGAAGTATGCTTTAGGTAGTTTAAATCTTAACAGGTATACCACTAATTAAAAATATGTCATATTCTTCGTGCAAGAAAAAAAAATTAGGTTTCAGAAAGGATTCCGTTACAGACAAGTTTTATTTCCACATGGTTCACTGCATGTGCATATGCATTTCTACTTTCTTTAAAAGGAGATTTAATATACTTTATGGATAACTAAACACATTGACAAAAAAAAGCGTTTTTTAAGGGTCTTACTGATTATTATTGAGCTAAATATAAATATGAAGATCTCGATGCTGATATCATCTGAGCAGGCAAGGTGAGATATGTTAGCAAAGTTTTCGATCTTTTGCAGAACAATAATTCATCTACGTCCCTTCAAAATTCCAAACTAAAAGTATCTCTTAGGAAAAAAATCGATGCTTGAAAAAAAAAGCCTGTAAAAATAAAACCTTTCTATAACGGAATTTTTGGCTTAATTGATAAATTTTATGGCTTTAGTCAAAAGAATTTAAAGTATTTAGAATACAGAATAAGACTAAAACCTGTCTAAAACGGAATTTTCCCTTACTTTGCGTTCCTGTTTTAGCACTTTTTACTTACACTGTACATCCCTTTTTGAAGAGCTCCAGGGGGGGGGGGGTCATGACCCCCCCCCCCTTGAATCCGCCACTGATGTACAGTGTATAACCCTAATAACCCTAGAGTGTGTATACCATAGCTTTCTTAAAAAACAGAGAATATATGGTATTCCTTTAAAAAAATCCATAAGCTATACAATGTATACCCCTGTATGCTCTCCATTGCATCCCTGCTTAGATTAGTGTCATTATAACAAGCAAATTGAGTTTTAACCAATCCTGGAATTTCAGCTCTTCAACTTGAAGAGGTTTTTAGGTTTATGCAGCCGCCTACTGGTCTATAAAGTAAAATTTATTGAAACAGCAAATTAGAATATCAAATTTGGATATTCATATTAAAAACTCTTTAATTTTGTATAATTTCAAGATGAAGATAGACATTAAGCTTTATTTTTAAAAATAAGTTGAAAAAAAGTCAATTTCTAGCCAATTGGTTATTTTTGGTTTTTTTTTTTTTTCTGTGATAGTTTGGAGATTAAAATGCATGAGGTGCACTCTTCTTTTTCAGGTTGGTTGTACATACATACAGTAAAAATATGTAGTAAATGAAAACTTACTTTTAGTGTTAAATGTGTAACTTGTCCAGGAACAGGAACATCAAGAGGATCATATTCTGACAAAATAAATTAATATATATAACAAAATATATTGAAAAAAAAAACTAATAATAAAACTTATGCAACTTAACAAATAGATGGAAAATACTTGGCCATTTATTTCTATCATAACCATTATCTTTCATCTACACAACTATGAGAATATTTTTCATATATTCACTAACTCATTTTTTGTCCTACTTGCTTGAAACTTTGATGCCTGAATCTCAAAAAGTGTTTTCTATTTCTCTATAAATGCAGTTTATTTTATAAAAATCAGAATAAAATGCTAATTTTGATGATATTTTCCCAAAAATTAGTTACTTGTATATAAAAATATTAACTATCACCCAATGGTGTAGTCAGATGGTATACACCAACTATAAATACAGAGGTATTCAGAATTACCCAGAAGAGAAGATGTATGTCCTCGTAAACAATGTTATTCATAAAGATTAAAACAATAGACTATTTCATCACATATTGTCCCCAGATCCATACTTCTAACTGCAAAATTTCATAAAAAAAGGTTCAAAATTTGATGACATAAGTTACAACTGCATAGGGTGAGTACATTTGTGAAAGTACAAAAAGTAAATCTTTGATATCTGCAAAACATACAGATTTTAAAATCTGAAGTGATGTGATACTGATCAGAGTTTCCCCTCAGAGGGTTTCATGAGGGCACTCCGCCCCTACTACCCTTCAGTTTGTTATTTTAGACTGTTAGAGTCTATCTGACACAGCTGACACAAGCAGAGGCTAACAATTATTTTCCACACAGAACATGGAAACATATAGGGCTAAATTCCAGTTCTTGATAATTTTGTAACTATTTAAATTAATTTAATAAATAAACTATAACATGGTTTCAAGCTGGAAAATAAAATGTAAAATTGCATTTAGAAAAATGTCTCAAGTTTTAAAAAAAACAGAAAAATAATTTTTATTAACAAAAAATATAATAGTAAAAAAGAAAGGGGTTAAAAACAAAATAATGATTTAAGTATGGATATGACAACATCACAATGATGTAATAAATTCTTCCAGAGAAACTACCTTACACAAATACTTTAAGTTCTCAAGAATCACATAACAACATGCTTTACCATTGCTTTAAAATGAAACAAAAGTAAAATGTAAACTAGAACATCAAAGTTAATTTCTAATAAAATTTACTTTTAAGATATTTCAAAAATATTAACTTTAAATGAAAAACATAAACTTTGAAAGTATTAAACAGCTTAAATCATATTAAAGATTTTACTTCAAAAATTTAGTTTTTTACTTTATTAAACTGAACAAAATTTAAAAGGATATTTAAATTGACTTTAAGTTTGAAATGTAATTAAACTTTAAATACTTTATATGAATACTAATTAAATGTACCATACCAGAAATCCAGCATTGGAAGAAGCTACATTTGTAAAACAAGAAACTTAAACTTTAATGTAAACAAACTCTATTCAATCTATTCTATTAAAGAAAAAGGAAACTCCAGAAAACTCCAATTAAAATATTTCTCCTATCTCTAGAACTAAAGCTTTCTTCAAATGAGAAAGAACTAACACATTCCCAATATACTTTCCTGTTTACTATCTCCGTTGAGCCATCAGTTAACAACCGGCTCTTTAAATTAAAAGCCTCCTAAAACAAAGTTCTGTGGCAGAGACAAAGAAAAATCATGGAAAGAAAAATACACCTGTTACCAATGAATCGGAACATCTAAAAATGGTTTTACTCTAGAGACAGGATACATTACAAGACAAATGGAGTTAAAAGAAATAAATTATTAATCTGAAATGTGAAACACATACTCCAGCATTCACATGAGGAATCACTTAGAGAAAAAACTCTGTCATAGCCATCTTACACTGTGTGGATCCATTAATGGCCGCAAAGGACTGGCTTGACATCATAAAAGATCAATCTCTGAAATACGTCTTCATAGAAGTTCATGCCCAAATAGCTTAACACGCAATATTTCACATATGCTAAATCCTTGAGTCTGTGAGACTTCAATCAATGAAAAGATTAAGTTTAAAACATATTTCAATTTAAAAAGAAAATCACATATTTATAAGTGTGATGCCCGCGCATACCTCTGTTCTCAAGCGCCCCCCCCCCCTCTTGTCTTGAAGCGCCTTCTCTTGGGAGCTGAGAGAAAACCTGCAGAACGAAAAATGGTCACCACCTGAGAAGGTGTGATAAAAGGGCGGTCCGGTTACTTCGACCGTAAGTGGATTTAATGTGGAACTAGAACGAAAATATTATTTGAATGTTATTGATTTTGTGTCCCTCTTCGTGTTTTGTTGTGTTGTTCAAGTTATGTCCTGCTAATAAAATGTCTTCGTAAAAATGGAACTGCTCTGAGAATTTATTGGCCCACAAAGAAGCACCCACACCCAAGGAGTATTACACTGGTGTCAGAAAATTGGAATACGTGGGCCTAAATTCCTCGAGTGTGCATCTACAGCATCTTAATATAACTACCTTTGTGCGTTTGGAATAATTTGAAGAATCGATTTTATAGTTCAGGTAAGGCATTTTAATTATTATTCTGAATATGGCCGATAAAATTGCTAAAATTAAAAAAACTCGTGGGGTCACTAAATCCGCAATTACCTCTATAATTAAGAAAATCGAAGAACTATTTATAGCAGACCCACCCGATTTAGATGAATTGGAAGAGAATCTCGCCCAATTAGAACAAAAAGGGTGCGATTTAAAAGCGGATGATAAGGAAATTTTTAATTTGTTAGACGATTTAAACGAAATAGAAAAAGATGTGAAAGCGTCGGCAGAATACCACGATAAAATTAATTTATGGAGGTTCAGAATCAACAAAAAACTGAAAGAAAAACAAAACAATAAAAAAGAATCCCCCATTATAAACAACGAGAACAAACCCGTAGACGCGATTACAATTAAGCTTCCAACACTTAAAATTGAAAAATATTATGGAGATGTAACCCTTTTTCAAAATTTCTGGAATTCTTTTAAAATAGCGGTACACGATAACGAACAACTGTCGAACGTAGAAAAAATGAATTATCTGTTAAGTTATTTAGGCGGGAATGCATATAACGCGGTTTCTGGTTTCGCTTTATCCGATAAAAATTATTTGGAAGCAATTGATGTTTTAAAAAGTCAATTTGGGAGAACAGATTTAATCGTATCCAGTCATATTAACACTCTTTTAACTTTACGACCTGTTACAAAGCAAAATGATATAATCGGTTTAAGAAAACTATATGACACGATTCAAACGCAAATACGCAGCTTAAAATCTTTAGAGATTGAATCAAATAGCTTTGACTCTGTTTTAACACCAATAATATTAAAAAGTTTGCCCTACAGCTTGTCCCTTAGCTTTGAAAAAGAATGTATTAAAAGTCCTGAACGATCGCAGTATAGTATTGATAAATTATTATCTTTTATCCGAACTGAATTGGAAGCGCGCGAAAAACAGAATCATCTAATTAATGCTTTCGATTCGAGAACGAAAGAATATCCATCAGATTTGTTACCTGAAATGAAACAAAAAAGCAATAAATTCAAGGCCAATCTAACTCATGTCAAAGTTGATGAAAATATTTGTGTTTTTTGTAATTCGCTTAGTCATTTATCAGAGAATTGCGACAAATATTCAGTTGAGGAAAGAAAAAATAAATTAAAAAGTGAAGGCTTGTGCTACGCTTGCTTAAGGGGCCGCCATTTAATTAAAAATTGTCCCGTGAAAACTAAATGTAGGCTTTGTTTCAAATCGCATAATACCGCAATTTGTAATTATTTACTTGGAAAGGATAAACAGAAAAAAGGAAACAGTGATACGAATGACGCATTCATCGCAAGAGTAAATTCGAAGGTGTTATTTGGTTTAAAACAGCTACGGCAAAAAGGAAAATTAATTGAATCACTTCAAACGGTAGAAGTCGAAATAGAAAATAAAATACTACAAGGGATGATTGATAGCGGAACTCAAATTTCGATTATAAAGACAGAGTGCGTACCAGAACATTTTAAAAATCCTTTCGGGTCGATAATACTTAAATCTGCTTTCGGGCATGAGTTGAAAGCACCATTAATAAATGTTCCTCTAAATTTAGCGGCTGATAAATTACGTTGTAAGGTGTTTCCAAAAATGGTAATAACATGTGCGATGGTTGATAATTTAATTAATGATCTATTGTTGTCTTTGAATGCATATAATGAATTGAATAATATAAGTGAATGTACCGAAGCTGACAGTGCAATAAATGATTGTAATAATGTGAATTTGCCCTGTACGAAAGAAATTAGAACGGCAGACGTATTCGGCGCTGCCACAGATTTAGTTCCAATTGAAATAGGGAATGCAAACGAGAACATTGATCCCGATTGTAGTAAAAATACTAATATTTTTTTGAATGATTCGGAAAAATTTAAATGTGAGCAGAGAAACGATGCGTCACTTAAGCAGTGTTGGATTGATGCTAATAATAATCGCAATAATTATTTTGTTCATGATAATCTTTTGTATCACCGAGATAAAATAATGGGAGAAACGGTGCATCAATTACTGGTACCCGAATCACGTAGAAAGCAATTGTTAGAGTTAGCACATTCAAGTCCTTGGGGTGGTCATTTAAGGGTAAAGAAAACTATGCAAAGGTTGAAATATTCCTTCTTTTGGCCTAGTATTAAGAAAGATGTGACCGATTTTTGTGAAAGATGTTCATCCTGTCAGCTTCGAGCGAAAACAAATAGGTTCGATAATGTACCTATAACCCCAGTTACTCGTCCTGATGAAGCTATGCAAATTATGAACATTGACATAATTGGTCCAATCGAACCCGCCAGTGGAGGATATAAATATGTACTGACCGCGATAGATCAGTGTACGAGGCGGCCGGATGCTGTTTGTTTACGAAACATTTTTGCTAAAACTACATGCGATGCCCTTTTACAAATATTTTCACGAACTGGAATTCCCAAATTAATAGCTAGCGATCAGGGTAGAAATTTTACTTCGGCTCTCACGAAGGAATTTATGAAACGTTTAGGGACCTCCCCGTGTTTTTCCGTCCCGGGTTACGCACAATCCAATGGCTTAGTTGAGAGATGGAATGTGTCCTTAAAGGAATGATACACCATGTTATAAGAGAAAACGCCGGAAGTTGGCATAAACATATACCCTTCCTTTTATGGGCTTACCGAGAGGTACCAAATGCTACGACAGGTGTTAGTCTGTTCCAGATGTTATACGGTAGACATCCAACTGGTCCTCTTTCCATATTAAAGTCATCATGGACTAATGAAACACCGTTACCAATTGGTCAGTTAGGCTCAGTTACCAATTATTTAAACGATTTGAAAATGAAATTAGAAAAGGCCGCCGAACATGCCGGAATTTCTTGTACGGATAAGCAGCGAGCTTATGCTTATTATCACAACAGGACAGCTAGACATAAAGAATTTAAACCTAATGATCAAGTTATTGTATTAATTCCAGACAGTAACCATAAAATTTACGCTAGATGGACAGCACCAGCTACGATACTCGAAAAGAAGTCCCCCTATAGTTATTTAGTACAATTACCAGACAATAGTATAAGGCACTTACACGCTAATAAAATCCAAGAATTAAAGGCTCAAACGACACATATAGGAGTTATATATGATGACGATATTGATTTTGGTGAAATTGAAAATGTTCCGAAAATTACTAAACATGATCCGAACAAATTTGATAAAGAATTACACCTTGACCATTTAACACATAAAGAAAGGAAACAACTTATTGATGTTTTACACAAACATTCGAATCTCCTATCGGGTATCCCAAAAATTGCAAATGTAGGCGAACATCGGATTAAATTGAAACCAGATAGCCAAGCTAAACGTCAAAAACCGTACCGAATTCCAGAAGCACTTAAAAGTGAAGTAGATAGGCAAATTGAGGAATTATTGAGTTTAGGACTTATCGAACATTCAGAAAGCGAATATGCTCACCCGATCGTTTGCGTAGCTAAAAAGGATTCCTCAATCAGACTATGCGTCGATTATCGATATTTGAATTCCCAAACCGAAATTGATTCATTTCCTATGCCTAATGCAACTGATCTGATATACAAAGTAGCGTCCGCGAAATTTATTAGTCTGTTAGACTTACTAAAAGGCTATTGGCAAATACGGTTAAGTGAAGATTGCAAACATTTGACATCATTTGTCACACACCGAGGGCAGTATTCCTTCGTTGTTATGCCTTTTGGGCTTCGGAATGCTAGCGCGACCTTTCAAAGATCAATGAACCGTACCCTTGTCCAACATAAAGATTATGCTGAAACGTATATAGACGATGTAATTATTTTTTCGGATAATTGGCCCGATCATCTTAGACACTTAGATGCTGTATTGACCACACTCGAAGAAGCAAAATTTACAGTAAACTTTAAAAAATGTGAGTTTGCTAAACCACAAGTCAAATTTCTAGGACATGTAGTAGGATCTGGCATACATGCTCCTGATCCAGAAAAAGTAGCAGCGATCCAGAACTTAGAAATTCCGAAATCGAAGAAAGATGTCAGAAGCCTTTTAGGTCTTCTATCTTATTACAGATCCTATGTTCCTACATTTTCTGAAATAGCTCGTCCCTTGATTGAACTAACCAAAAAACGAGCACCTAATGAAATTATATGGACCGAGTCATGTGAAAAAGCCTTCAAAGATCTGAAGCAGGCCATTAGCGAAACGCCAGTATGTTATTCTCCAAACTTTGAGAAACCTTTTATTATTCACGCAGATGCATCCTCATATGCGATAGGTGCTTGCCTATCCCAAAAAGATGAAAATGGAAGAGAGCATCCCATAGCTTTCTTAAGCAAAAAATTGTCTAAATGCCAAGAAGGATATGCCACCATCGAGAAAGAAGCATATGCAGTGATTTTCGCCTTGAAAAAGTTTGAACATTACATTTACGGATCACAAGTGACTGTCGTAAGCGATCACAATCCCTTGAAGTTCTTGTCTGATTGTGCTTCTCAAAGTGCGCGTCTTCAAAGATGGGCTCTTGCATTGCAGAGATTTCAAGCCCAAATCTCCTACCGACGTGGAAACCTCCATGGTAACGCTGATTCCCTGAGTAGACTGTATGCATCACACTGGACTTAGACCAAGAAACTTTCCGTGTGAAATGCACCAGGACACTGAACTAGTTCCCATGCTGATCCTGTGACACCTACTGAACTTTTACTTGTTATTTCTTGAACTCTTTTATTTATTTTTCTTTTGAACTTTGAAACAAACTTTTGAACATTCTAGAATTTTAAAGTTTTCATATTATTAGTGTTGTCATATTGCACAGTATATTAGATATTTTTTTTTATTATCTTTGTATTAAGTAAGTATATAATTTTGATTTTTACTAATGATGTGTATTACTGAATATGTATATAGATGCACCAGATTTTGATTAGTCATAAGGACTAAATCAAAACTTCGAAAGGGGGAGGTGTGATGCCCGCGCATACCTCTGTTCTCAAGCGCCCCCCCCCCCTCTTGTCTTGAAGCGCCCTCTCTTGGGAGCTGAGAGAAAACCTGCAGAACGAAAAATGGTCACCACCTGAGAAGGTGTGATAAAAGGGCGGTCCGGTTACTTCGACCGTAAGTGGATTTAATGTGGAATTAGAACGAAAATATTATTTGAATGTTATTGATTTTGTGTCCCTCTTCGTGTTTTGTTGTGTTGTTCAAGTTATGTCCTGCTAATAAAATGTCTTCGTAAAAATGGAACTGCTCTGAGAATTTATTGGCCCACAAAGAAGCACCCACACCCAAGGAGTATTACAATAAGGCTGGTACTAATATTTCCTGCCGGCATTAACCAACTCATCCAAAGATTTCTAAGCTAACAACCGAAATGGTTTCCAAAGAAAAACGAAGCTGTAGAAAGAAGGTGGTGGACAACCTTAACTAGAATAGAACCAAAGATTTTAAGTTCATAAATTATTTTATTATTATTTTAGTTTAATTTTTAAAATTAGTTATTTATTAAAAGATTGCAGTGGAAAAATTGCTGGATGAGAAAGATCATAAATCTGAATAGAGGAATAAAGAAGGAAAGATTATTAAATTAGATAACTGTTACCTTCAAAGAAAAATAATAATAAATATATTGATATAGTGTCAATCCATTTCAAGTGGTCCAGCACTGGTCGCTCGACCATCTTTAAAAAATCTGAAATTTTTTGTACAACAACCCTAACATAGTTCAAAATGACTGTTATTTTAATTTTACTATTTTTTGTTTGTGCATGGTGGCCATCTTTGTTTCATCGTTTGCAGTGATTTTCTCAGATACTAGGATACACAAAATTTTAAATATCTCGTCTTTTATTTTCCCAATTGAAATGGGGTTTGCAGCATTTTGTTCAGAATAGAATGGGCTAAATGTACGGTGGTAGAATAAATTTGAAAAAAAAAAAAAATTTAGAGGTGAAATTTAAGCACAAAATTTAAGATTTTTTCCAAAATCTATATGTTTGCAAGAGGAAATTTTTCATACAAGGAAAACTGTCAACCTTACACAATTTTTTCTACAAATAGGTCAAAAGTGCATGTACCCATAAACCAAGTGCCAGATCTGTGAGTTGATTTCTCTTTGTGAAAAAAGTTCCGAAATTCATCAAAAATTTCAAAAATCACACTTTTTAGGCTTTGATATCTCTGGTGGGGCACAAGATAAAAATCTGAAATTCTGGCCTTTGAAAGTATTGTGTAGAGGTGTTTTGTACAAAAAAATTCAAGAAGGAGATTTGACTACAAGCTGAGGTATGACATGGACAACATGGGAATACTATACTGCCAAACTATTGTAACCTACTATCTAATTGTTCATATCTCCAAAATTTTAAATTAATGATTTATGGTACAAAGTTAAATGTTAGTTACAAATATCTTCTTCAAATGTTTCTGTGTGATTTAAACAATTCAGAATGCATGCTAAGCCAATACACTATTTGACCAAATGGAAAAACTTACTAGAAATGCTATTGCAACAATTTTACTCGGAACGCATTTCAGAAAAAGTAAATTACAGACAATGGGTTGCAACTGATCGAGTTGACGTGGTTTCAATTATTAAACTTAGAGAATTTCATTCAAGTTAACATGGAATGACAAGACTTGGGTGGCTTCAAATAAAATTTTGAGAAAGGACAGCCTGATGGACTGACAACAGTAACTGGTCAAACTCCTAACATCTCTCGTAAATAGTGTTAAGCTCTTTCTTGAGCATATGTAGTATCTTTGTAAATTAAACATTTATTATTAAACTGTTTTCAACAAATGATATTTTCTGTGTAAATATTGTAATAAAAGAGACTAATCTCATTTCTCCTAATGTAACTCATAGTAGCATTTCTTAACATTTTTTAATCACCGTATCTCAGCTTATAGTCAAATCTCCTTCTTGAAATTTTTTGTACATAACACTACCATAAAATACTATCAAAAGTCAGAATTATGGTCAGTTTTTTATCTTGTGCCACACAAGAGATATCAAACTTCAAATATGAGGAAATAGCTGCACACTATGAAGCAAAGATGGCCAGGGCTGTAGCGACCGCCCCCATACCCTCCATTTGGGGGAGGGGGGGCGATGAAGCCAGGGGGCCCCTAATCGATTCCATTGAAGTTTATTTGTTTTGAAAATTAAAAAAAATACTTCTTTTATATAATGTTTTTATTTTTTCAAATCCACCTTTTCTTATCCAGGGGAATGCGGGCAGTTCCACCCCAGGTGCCTCTTTTTAAGGTGGCCCCCAATAATCAGGATTTCCATTAAAGGGTACCAAATGCTTAAAATGTGCCAAAATTGACCAAAATTCATGTTTTCATACATTTAGGAAGGAAGTGTAGTTCCTTTTTCCTCTCTGCTTCCAGTATTCCACCCACATACGCAGAAAACAAACTATTCATTAGAAAACAAATGATTAAAATTTTATTACAATCAGGTCCCAACATAGATTGTGAGGGGCCCTGAGGTAAATGTAATTCGGGGGGCCCCCTTTCTATCTTTTGGATTTTTTCTTGAATTAAAAGAAGTGTCTAAAATTAAACTTTATACTAATTGTCTGTATACGTAAATTTCGTACCAAGTGCTATTCCCATTTGTATACAGAATAGCACTAAAAAGATAACTTTAAGAAACTATCAAATACATTTTTTCTTCAGTTATAGAAGTATAAGAATAAATGTGAACCATTAAAATGTAAATATACTTGTGAGTAACTGTTACATTTAGGGGAGGGGGGAGCGGTTCGAAAGCAGAGGAGAGACAAGAAAAGAGCCCCAATAAAGTTAAAAATAAATAGATAAATAAAGAATTTTGTTGACTATTGGACTTTTTTTTATTAGTTAGCCATAATAACAAAAAACATATATATATATATATTTGACCTTGGGGGAGGGCCTCAGTCCGGAGCCCCGACTTCCGATGCAGTTGCCCTGCATGGGCCTTACTTAGTCAGGCCCTGATTATAACAACATAGTATCCTACAGCTTTTAAAAGAAATTTTTTATTAGTGTTTTTTCCTAATGTGATAAGTTAAAATCATTAATTATGACCAATTTTGAGCCTTGTTTTTTAGACACCTTGTAATGTACATAGGTAAGCAAAATAAAAATTTTCAAAGAAATATTTGTCAACCAATTTATCACTTTTTTTATAATTATCAAATTAATATTTTTAATTAAAGTTGTGACCAATTTTTTGGTCTCTTATATATAGATGCGAATCGTATTGAGTACCAAAATTTATCCCTTTAAGACCCAATCCGCACAATCGTGCAGTTTGCACATTCTTTTAAATTGTTGTTTTTGAGTTGTATGTAATAAAACCCCAAATCGAATGACCATTCTGGTTTGCAGAAAGAACAAAATATCATTTTGTATCAACAGATAGTGATTGTAGTACTTGATTTATTTTTAGCCAGCATGACAAATTTTGTTTACAATTTCATCGGGTCTTAAAGGGTTAAGCATGCATACAATATGCTTTATTATTTTTTTTATTTTTGGTGCTTACCACTTCTATATTATTCACAAAAAAATCTAGAAGGTGGGGTAGGGCTAAAGAATGATGTTTACTCTGGGGCCCCCATAGCCTTAACTGGGCCTGTTTTTAACTTTTTTTGTTAAAAAACCTTGTTTAGATTTCAAAAATGCAGAAACTGGAAATCTTTATTTTCTTACTCGATTTCTCTCCCTCTCTTTTTGGCCATGGGTTTTTGTGTATAGAGCTGCTAGCAACAAAAGGGTGTTTTCTTTTGAGAAATCGAAATATTATGTTTTTAGAATACAGATCATTCTTCACTTTAACTGCACAATATTGAACTGTTCAAAAAGTTAAAAAAAGAGGAAAAAAGCGTGAATAGGAAAATGAGAAATTATTTTAAATAGCGCACATATAGACAATTAAGAAGATTATTTTATTTGCAATAAAATTGTCAGTATTTTTGTTTAAATCCTGTTTTATATTATTTATTTTTTATTTGGGGGCGGGGGGATGGTCAAAGTAAATCCATTTATGGAAATATTATAAGTAGTTATGAAATGAAAGTTTTGATTTTAAGTTCGTACTTCTATGCAATGCTTTACACAGCTAGTTGTCCAATTTAAATTTTAACATATTTTCACTTAAAATATTAGTTATTCAGACAGGCAAGTTAATGTTTTAATTTGCCACTCAGCTGCGAAAAAAAGATGTTGAGGACATTAATATTGGAACAAATTTTCTGAGATTCTTTGACGAGATTTGCATTTTTTTCTGCAATCGTTTGACTGAATTTGAATTTTTCCGCAATCTTTTGACGAAAATCACATTTTAATTGCAATCCTTTTGAAAATATTTCGCATTTATTTTGCGATATTTTTGTCAAAAATCATGGTTTTTTATGATCTTTTTTAAGAAAATTGCGTTCTTTTCGTGATCTTTGAATGAAAAGTGTTTTTATTGCTATCTTTTGACGAAAATCTTGCTTTTCTTCCAATCTTTTGACGAAAATCTTATTTTTATTGCGATATTTTGACAAAAGTAGTGTTTTCCTTGCAGTGTTATGATGAAAATCACGTTTCTCTCGGGGTATTTTGATATAAATAGCATTTTTTTTCATGACCTTTTGACGAAAATCTTATTTTTATTGCAATCTTTTGACGAAAGTAGTGTTTTTCTCGCGGTCTTATGATGAAAATCGCGTTTTTCTCGAGATTTTTTTTTATGATACTCTCGTTTTTCTAGCGTTATTTTGACGAAAACCGCGCTTCTCTCGCTGTCTCTCTCTGATAAAAATAGCATTTTTTTCGCTACCTTTTGACGAAAATAGTGTTTTTTTCGCTATATTTTAACAAAAATAGCATTTATTTTGGGATTTTTTGACGAAAATCGTTTTTTATTCCGTGATTTTTTTTTTTATGAAGATAGCATTTTTTTCGCGATGTTTTGGTGAAAATCGCGTTTTGTCACGATCTTTTAACGAAAATTGCATTTTTCTGGTGATTTTTTTTAACGAAAATCTCTTTTTTCTCGCTATCTTTTGACGAAAATCTTGTTTATATTGCTATCTTTTGTGAAAATCTTGTTTTTCTTACGATCTTATGCCAAAAAGTGTGTTTTTCTCAAGATTTTTGCATGAAAACCACGTTTTTCAAGCATTATTTTGACAAAAATCGTGTTTTCTTGCTACCTTTTGAGGAAAATAGCATTTTCTTTGCTATCTTTTGATAAAAATAGTGTTTTTTCGGGGATTTTTTGATGAAAATCGTTTTGTATTCCGTGATTTTTCTGTGAAGATTGCGCTTTTTTTCGTGATTTTTTGACGAAAGACATGTTTTTTTACAATCCTTTGAAGATATAAAAAATCGGAAAAGTGGAAAATGACAAAAAATGCAGGAAAATCATGAATCCACGGAAGAATCCCATGCCTGCATAGCATTCTATTCCATTCTTCCATGCATTAGCGAAAGGATCTTTTTGCGTAACTGAAGTAGTCCTTTAAATAGCAAACTGCTGGAATTATGTGTTTATATAATCTATTTAATTCCTATACTTTGTAATAAAAGCTTAGTGTTATGTGCTTATTTGTAAAATTGTTTTAGACAAATTTGTATTTTAACGTTATTAATTGATCTTTAAGCAATGCATATTTATTTCGTATTTTGCAGAGTTATGAAAATTATAATAACTTTAATAATGATTTAAAATACTTATGCTAATTATTAAATTTGTTCATTACATTATTATAATTTGAAATCCATATGGAAACTTCAACATATAATTTTAAATATTTTTCAAAAAACTCATTTTAAAGTTGGGAGGGGAGGGGCTCAAAACACCTTGCTAAGGCCCGGAAGATGGCAAGCATGCTCAAACGAAAAATATTAAAATTAAAATAATAGTCATTTTGAACTTCCCTCATATTAGGGTTGTTGTAAAAAAAAAAATTCAGATTTTTTAAAAACTGTCAATCAACCAAAATATTTTCGGGGCCATTGAAATGGACAAATAGTATTTTGAGTAGTTCATCTGGACAAATAGTGCATTGGCTTAGCATACAATCTGAATTATTTAAATCACGATTTAAACAGAATTTGAAGATGATCTTTGTAACTTTGCATCATCAACCATTAGTTTAACATTTTGTAGGTATGAACAAACACATAGTAGGTTACAATTGTTTAGAAGTATTGTTTTTACATATTGACCATGCCATATCTCAGCTTGTAGTCAAATCTCCTTCTTGAAATTTCTTGTGCATAACACTACTACACAATACTATCAAAGACCAGAATTTCAGATTTTTATATTGTGCCCCACCAGAGAAATCAAAGTCTAAAAAGTGCGATTTTTGAAATTTTTGACGAATTTCAGATTTTTTTTTCGCAAAGAGAAATCAACTCCCAGATCTGGGATTCGGTATGTGAGTACACCCACTTTTGACCTATTTGTTGAAAAAATTGTGTAAGGTTGACCGTTTTCCTTGCATTTAAAATTTCCTCTTGCAAACGGATAGATTTTGGAAAAAATCTTAAATTATGTGCTAAAATTTCACCTCTAAAAATTTATTTTTCAAAGTTATTTTACCACCGTACATTTAGCCCATTTTATTTTGAACAAAATGCTGCAAACCCCCATTTTAATTGGGAAAATAAAAGATGAGATATTTACAATTTTGTGTATCCTAGTATCTGAGAAAATCGCTGCACATGATGAAACAAAGATAACCACCATGCGCAAACAAAATATAGTAAAATTAAAATAATGGTCATTTTGAACTTCCAACATGTTAATGTTGTTGTAAAAAAAATTTCAGATTTTTTAAAAATGGTCGAGCGACCAAAAAAATATTTTCTGGACCATTTGAAATGGATTGACCCTATAACATTTAAATATATTGAAATAATTAATTTATAACAAGAAGCATATAAGCTTCCTGCCACGCACGGTCGAAAACACAATTTTTTTCCTCCAGCTCAACAAGTGTTGCAAAGAACGGAGTTGAAACTAAGGGAGAAAAAGTCATTCCTTTTTCACTGATTCCCTGGTCTGAGTTCGTAAAGATAAAAAAGATTCAGCTGGTGTATCTCTGTTTGCAAAGATTTGGTAGTTTACCTTTTGCAGGTATTCAGCATATAGATTAAAACTGCTTTTATTGTTTATTTTTTTATGGAAACTCAGAATATTGTATGTAGAGAATATTTTTCTTTACAGAAGCTACTGTACTCCCAAGAGCATTGGCATTTATACTCTGCTAATGATGCAATGCATATCATTACGGAGTCTCACTTCATTTACGTGACATCACATCTGAAAACGAAGATTCGGGAAAGACCAATCGGTGATGTCCAATTATGAGAGAGAAACCCAAGAGGAAAAAGACACATACACCATCTGTCGTAATCCCTCAGTACAGCACGTGAATTGAATATTGTATGCATGGAAGCGAAAGCCGCAAATGATAGTAGCTATCCGCCAGTAATTGAATAAGTACGGTTGAAAAACAAAAGCAGGAGAGGAAAGAATTCTGAGCATAAAATGGAAGTGTTTTAATAATGTTAAGTAAAACTAAAATAAAGATATTTATTTTTATTTATTTTAAAGTAGAAAGTAAAAAATATCCTAAATAAGTAAAATAATAATTGGAAAGATTGCAATAGATTAAAAATATAAAATGAGATTAAATAAAGATAGAAATATAAGTCACTTCAATATACAGTTATCACAGAGTGATGAGACACTAGGAAATGGGCAATAGCTATTTCCTATCATAGTGTAAAAAGTAGCACCCCTCTTGCTGCTCATTTAAAAAAAAAAAAAAAAAAAAAAAAAAAAAGCACTCCTTTTGTTGTTCATTTAAAAAAATAGCACCCTTCTTGCTCCTCATTGAAAAAAATGCAGCTCATTGCTGTTGTGCCTACACTGAACACGCACCTACTAATTGTCTTCACATTCATACACTTAGGATCGTGGGTTCTCAATCATTGCGGTAGACAAGTCTTGATAAATCAAAGTCGCGACAGACAAATACCAGGTTGATTACACAATACCTTCTGATCCAAAAAAGAACATGCACCAATAAAGTAAAATTGGCTAAAAGAGAGGAAAAATATTAGAAAAATAATTTTGTTTTTCTAACCAGGAGTAATTCTGCTCCAAACATTCGGTTTCATTTTTTTTTTAATGTAGAAAATTCAGACATAAAATGTATTGTGAATTTCAACACATGGTCACCAAAACTTTTCGTCAATCGTTCACAGAAAAAACATGAATTCCATCAAGGAATTGCAGGAAAAAGCGTATTTTGTTAAAGAATCACAGGAAAAAGCTTAAAAATTGCAGCAAAATGATAATTTCAACAAAGGATGTTTAAAAAAACATTAATTTCATCATAATGTAGCAGACAAAGTGTGAATTTTGTCAAAGTACCAAGGAAAAATACTAATTCTGTCAAAGAGTCACCAAAACGATGCAAATAAATATAAGAAAAAACTTCGAATTTCATAAAGGCACCATTGAAAGTACGCAAATTTTGTGAGAGATTGCTTGTAAAATGCAAATTTTGTCAAAGAGCTGCAGAAAAAGTGGAAATTTCATCAAAGTACAGCAGACAAAAAGCACAAATTTCATCAAAATGGCATGGAAAAATTTGAATTTTACCAAAGCTGCTTGTTTTTTCATGATCATTTGGATTTTTAAATCTTTGTCAAAATTCTTGTTCTTTTCGTGATCCCTGAACGAAATTTGCATCTTTTAACGATGCTCTGACAAATTCGTGCTTTCCTGCGATCCTATGTTGAAATTGGCATTTTTTTTTAAAGAATAATTAACAAAAATGATTTTTTTTTTTTTTTTGCCATTATTTGTCACAATTTGTGATACATTTTTATGTCCAAATTTTTGGAGTTATGATTGACTTTAATTTTTGGACTCGACTGCCTTAAATTTTCATAATTTGGGGGAATATCTGACAGAATCACAAAAATAATTAATTCTTAAAAAAAAAAAAATTACAGCAAATTTTTTGAAAGGTTATAACAGAGGTGGGGGAGAAGGGAAGGCACGATTCCGCTCTCTGCATGATATACAGGCCTTTTTTTTTTTCGCGCCCCTCTTTTGAAATTTGTGGGGTTTTTTCTTTTTCTTTTTTGTTATCTTTGACAAAATTTTCATTTTTTTTTTTTTCCCAATCTTTTGCTGAAATTTGTTTTTTTAATAATCATTTGGCAATATTTGACGTTTTTTCGCAATCTTTCTGTGAAATTTGACGTTTTTTCATGATCTTTTGACAAAATTTGATGTTTTTCGTGATCTTTAGACAAAATTTTCAGTTTTTTAGCGATCTTTAGACAAAATTTGCCGTTTTTTTGCGATATTTTTAAGAATTTGCCCCCTTTTCTAATTTTTTTAATCTTTTTATGTAATTTTTGGATTTTTTCTCGATAAATGGTCATATTTTGTGATTATTTTTCCTCTTGCTACTAGAAAAAGAAATGAACCGAACAGCCACAAAAAAATGACAGTAAGATTCTATATTCAACTCTATAAAAATGCCCTTAAAAATCAAAAGTACCCTTTCCACCACAGTAGCACCCTACCCCTTTTTAAACCTGGTGAAAAATCTATACTAATGCATTTGAAATGAAAGGTAAGGATCATCCACAAATTATAGATTATTAAAAAAAGATGCAAGACAGTCTCTCTCTTTTTTAATATCAATGTATAAACATTCCATTAAATGTGTGAAAAATATTGGAGGTTTGCATTAGATGCCTTGAATGGGCTGAAATTTCTAGCCTAACTCACAGAAAATAGTTCAGCCCAGCCTATTATAAAAGCAAAAATCCTGGCCTGACTGAATTTCTTTTAATGAATAATATTTTAAAAAAAAAAGAATATTTTCAAATATAATGTTATGTAACATAGCAAACGTAAAATTTCACCAGCCTAAGAAAATAAATTGAATTTGAAAAATTAACAATTAGAAACTCAAAGCAGTTTCTGGCCTTTATTTTAATTATTTATGTTCATGTAATTTAGATTGCTCAGTTGACTTTCAAACTAAACAAAAAAAAGAAAAGACAATAAATTATTCTTCAATAAAAAAGTTAATCCATTAAATCCAGAGCACAGAAAATAATTTTGTCAAAATTCATTTATGTTTTTAAAAGCATTATTCAATTTAAATAACAAACTACATGATTTGATATTGATTTACAAAGTTCAAATTCAGGTAAATATAATTTTTTTGGTGCCTCAATGATAAGTCCAAATTCCTGACTAACGAGCATGCTTAACACAGATTAATTTTATATGTGAGATACATTGAAAAATATGATGTTTATTCTTCATCAACCAGTGCTTCAGATCAAGTTATATTGAAGCAAATAACTGCTAAAAGTGAAATAAAACAAAGATAAATAACTTACTTTGATTACTGATAAGATATTCAGGTTTGAGAACATAGCCACACTTTCCATTTTGAGCAAACTTTGCCTGGTTTATATACATAGAAGTATCTCGTGTCTGGTAGTTGAGAGCAACTGCATAAGAATAATCATAATACAAATGAGCACAGAAGTTAAAATTTCAACTATTATTTAAAAAAAAAAAAAAAAAAAAAAATAGTTTTCATAAACCAAGAATTGATAATTCTTGGCAACATATATAAACACAATTTCATATAAGGTCATTCCTGTGTCTATCAGCCATTTTATTTGTTAACTACTGAGCTTAAAAAGATCAGACTGAGGGAAGTAATAAAGGCTAGATCCACATATTTACAGATTATTAAACATTTATAAATATATTTGGGGAAAAAAAGTAGAGAATTTAAGTTACTCAAAAAAAAAAAAAAAAAAAAAAGGGGGAGGGGTTGTACATCATGTAAGGTATTGTGCGAAAGTTTTTGTAATACCAAACTCAAATATATATATTTTTTAATTTTAGGTATTGTATTTTCAGAGATATTGCTGAAAATATAGTGCAAAAATATTTTCTCCCTTATTTATTTTTAAATCTATTGAAACTAATAATATGAAAAAATTAGAGCTAGTAAACATTAATTTAAACCTTGCAGGAAAACTATAGTGATTACCCTACATCACGCAGTTTTTAAGATTTTTCAGTTACACATAAATTTAAATTTGCGGACATTCATCAATTGAGGAGCCCCAGAGGTACCTTTTGTAGCATAAGTACAATAGCATTTGTGATAATTATTGTTAGAAAAAATCGTTAAATCATCTGAAACATTAATCCTTAAAGACACTGAGGGTTTAGACATACATAATGGCTACAACAGAGTATTCTATGTACCATCAACTTTTAAATCCTAGATAAAAACTTTTAATGATATATTTGTGTAATGCAATGAACAATAATAGTATTAAAGCAATAAAAACCAAATTGTTAAAAACTGACTAATTTAATAAGAACTAAATGGATAAATACTATTGAATTTGCAAACAATTTGCATTGAGTGGATCACTCAACACATCTCCCATGTCATTAAAGGTTCATTCAAAACTTACCAAAAACGGGGCGCAGACCAAGGCAGCGTTGCTATTTTGTGGCCTCTTTTTTAAAGCATGTTTAGCACAATGTTAAGTTTAATCATTGAACAAGGATTTTAATTTTAACTACAAAATAAAAGTAAAAGATTATTACTTCAGCGAATTTAGGTCTATGAAATGTTAAATGAAGTTTAAATATGCACTACTTTTATTTTCAGTATAGAATTAAGTTCATAAAAAAAGTAATAAGATTAAAAATATATATACAGAATAGCAATATATTATTTAAACTTCATATCTCATTGGACTTTTATGGTATAATCATTCATACTTTTGTAGTATGTACAGCTATACCTAACGATACAGTTTTTTTTTTTTTTTTTTTTTTTTTTTTTTACACAAAATCTCATTTTTTTAGCAATGATTTTTTTTTTAAATAATACAGTTAATAAATCATACATTTATGGTATTGAATCCTCTAAGTTGGAGTAGTACTCACACTTGACCATTTATTTCTTTTTTCAGCGATGTCTTTTTCATTCACTGAAGGATGAGTAGTAGAGATGTGTCTTAAACATACTATCAGTGAAATGAAAAAATATTGAAATGTAATAATTTTATGAAGGAAAATGCTTGTTTTCTTAACATGTGATTTTCTATTCACATTAAAGCAAATTTGTGCAATTTTTACTCTTATTCAGCAAATGGCATCAATAAAAATATAATAACCCCTAATATTTCCTTTATTTGTGTAACAATGGAATTAACCAATTACCACCATTGTGAAGAAATTTCTCAAGTGATTTAAAATTAAAATAAAATTATAAATACACTGCTCAAAACAATTAAAGGATATTTGAAGTTTTATATAAAATAAAGATATAAACGAAATTTTTTTTGCCGAAAATAGAAGAAGAGAATCACAAACGCAAATTTGTCTGGTTTTCAAGCTGTGGAGTATGCAAATTTTGAGTTCGACGTAAAAAAGGTCGCTTCAGCGGCAGCGAATGAAATTTGACTTTCAACTGGATAAAAGAGAATGAAGACAAGGATGATCGGAATTCAGTGATTGCTTTGTTTCGATGAGTACGATGTCTCAGCGAAGTCATTTGAGAGATTCAGAAGCTTGGAGAATTCTTGGTAGGTTAGAAGGGGGCCAAACTCAAGCCAAAGTAGCGCAAGCCATTGGAGTGTCACAAAGTGTCATTTCCAGGATCTGGAACCATTTTTTGGAGAGTGGATGTGTAGGCCGAAGACCAGGGCAAGGTCGTAGACGGGCAACAATGCCCAATGAAGATCGGTATTTAGCGTTAACAGCTCGGAGACACCGAAACATGAACGCTACTCTTCTCCAACAACACCTTCACTTGGCTACAGGCACCACGATTTCAACTCAGACTGTCCGAAACCGGCTCCATGCTGTAGGTCTGTATGCTTGCCGACCGATGGTATGTGTTAGATTAACATGAAGGCATCGTCGCGACCGCAGGGAGTGGGCAACCGAGCATGTCAACTGGAGGAGAAATGAATGGAGCAATATTCTGTTTTCTGACGAGCCCCATTTTTCTGTGCATCGGGATAATAGGCGTATTTTCATCTGGAGGGACCGTAGCAGTAGGAATAATCCTGCGTTCGTGCACGAAAGTGTCAGATTTGGCGGTGGAGGAGTGTTGGTGTATGGTGGCATCTCCATTGACGGGCGCACTGACCTCTACATCATTCGAGATGGAGCTCTGACTGGTCGCTGATATAGGGATGAGATCCTCAGACCTATTGTAGTCCCTTACGCTGCAGCAATCGGAGATAACTTCATTTTAATGGATGATAACTGCAGGCCACATCGTGCAAACATGGTGGAAGATTTCCTTTTCGAGGAAGGAATCGTTCTAATGGAATGGCCAGCGTGTTCTCCAGACATGAATCCAATCGAGCACGTTTGGGACGCTCTAGGAAGACGAGTTTCTGGCCGCCAATAACCCCCATAAACTCTCCAAGAACTGGAAAGAGCTCTTCTGGAAGAGTGGGGCAGAATACCCCAACTCGTCATTAATAACCTCATTGAGTCCATGCCGCAAAGGTGTTCAACGTTGCTGGCCGCCCGTGGAAACCATACCCCCTACTGAAAATGATTTTCTTTGAAGAAAACACCTTTTCTTATTCTTTTTTTCTCATATGCACAAATTTTGTTTTTTTCCTTTTGTACACAAATGCGCAATAAAATGCATTTTTTTCTGCCAAAAATGTGTAATTTATTCTCATATAACCTACTACGTCTGTTGACCATGTATCAATCAGCTAAAAAGTTTCCCAGATATAAAATCCACCTAAAACTGCAATATCCTTTAATTGTTTTGAGCAGTGTATATATATATATATATACAAAAACAGCGAGTTGGGCATATGAACAAATAAATTACTTTCATTTAAAAAAGCAATTATCTATAGAAATTCAGGCCAGATGACTAAAAAACAAGTCTGTCTTTTAAATATGTATATCGATTATTTTAATTTTTCTTCCTTTTTTGACAACAATTAAACAACTAATGTGTTACCTAACTGACATCCCATATTCCAGTAGGGTATAGGATCATAATTGCTTGAATCAGTCCGAGAACCTTTTGGATATATCCGAGATATATGTTTTTGATTATATGTCACAAAATTAGTTCCATGCTCTTGTCCAAGATTGAGGGCAACTGTTTCTTGGAATGAAGCCATTTCATAAAATTTCCCTGTAACCAAACAAAATAATTAAATTTTGTATCATTTATTTTACTTTTTAATAAAAATCTGTCCTTTTTTAATATTCTTTAAAGATTTTCAGTTTTACTTACATGATTGACTGCATTCATCAAATGAATGAAACCTCCTTGGAGAGAAATAATTGACTAGATCAGATAACTCTTCAGCTATACCATGATACTTGGGCTGAAATTAAATTCAATTGAAAATAATGATGGATGTATACATCTAATAATTCCAATAAGAAAAAGTTATTTCATCTGCATTTGAAGACATGATTGCCAGCAGGATGTGGAAGGGGCAGTCAGGAGGAGCGTCCAGGGCAAAGTTAAAACTAGGCGACCCTCCCCCTTCCCAACTTTTTCTTGTGATAGGCTAAAAATCATGTTGGTATTACAAATTTGGCGGCTCCTAAATTTCTGTGACTGAGGCAGCTGCCCCCTTTCTCCCCCTGTTTTTTTACATGACACTAGAAAATACTATTCATAAAAATGCAGATGCTAAATAGTATAATTAATTACAAGGTGGCAGAACCGATAAATATTGCACGCCTCACAGTTCAATGAGGTTTTATATGAGAAAAAATCTATTGCAAGCTAACAGAAAAAGGAATTATTTTTCTACAGAATTTAATGTGATTGTAAATTATGGTGGATTCTTTTGAAGTATATGCAAAATTAAAACTATTGACAAAGGCAAAATATATTTTGATGTAAGATCTATTCCATCTAAATTTAAAAAGTTCTTTTTTTCTGGGGGAAAAAATAGAAGAAAAGTTTATAAAAGAAATAATAAAACACATAATTTTTGTTATTATCTTGGGTCACAAATAGTTAATCCGCTTCTTATGGACAAAATTTTTAAAAAATGTTCTTTTAAAGTATATTATGTAAATAAAAATTTATTTATTTCACTGATGGGCAGAAAAAATACCAATTATTTGATCTATTGAGAAACCTGGGTTGGTAAAAAGTTTTTTTTTTTTGGGGGGGGGGGGGAGGGTTAAACCAGGTTTTTTAAAATACGTTTTCCTATTACATATACATGCATATTTATGAATAAAAATAAATATTTTTGAATATATAAGTAATATAATTTGATTTAGAAATAATTCTAATCAATGTAATTATTTAATATACAATCAGTTATCTAGAAAATTGAAATCATTTAAAATTTAAATGTGTTTAGTAAAAACTATGTCTTATGTTTCATAAATAAAATGCTCTACACAATGATACATCGATACCTTGAAAATCTTAATGAGCAATTTTTAAAATTAATAGTACTATAAATAAATATATGATGTAGTTTTATAAATAAAATTTACTTTTGCATACCTATGTAAAATAATTACTTTGAAATACTTGTTATACGAGATATCAGATTTTTCTGTTAGAAGACTAAATGAACAATTATCTTTTATTAAAAATAAAATCTTTTATGAAGAATTCTTGGAATGGTTTGAATTTAGCAGTAGAGTCTTTATACACTTCAAGAAGTAATGTGTATTGCTATTTGATCCTTCTCCTCTGAAACTGCCAGGTTAAAAAGGGGGGAAAAAAAGGGCAAGAGTAAAATGAACAAAATATCTATCTAACTAACAGCTTTTTAGACAAATAAAAATATTGATCTTAGAACAGAAAGTTGTTTTACAAATGTTGTCATTAACTAAAGCATTTAAATAGCTGTTGGATTTTTTGCACCATCTTTGTAGGAATAATCTTAGTAATTTATGTTTTGAGTGAAATTCATATAACTACAAATCAGCTATATTATAATTCATAAGGTGAGGTATACAACTGACTCCATTCTTCATGTGTTTATACGCAAGAACACTGTGTGTCATCGTCAATCTCCGTATGAACAAACTGTGTAAACATTATCGTATAGTGACAGAAGAAGGCAGCATTACTGACTGCTTCGGAGCACAACAGAATACTTCGAAAATGGAAGTATAGATGGAGATTCTATACGGTGAGCAATCTCCCTTTTATTCCAAACTCTTATATATCCAAGAACTTTTATTTTTGCGAATTCAGCATTTTTCCCTTTGTTAATTTTTGATCAAGTCATGTAACCCCCATAGACTAGTTTCTGTTCCTGAAAGAGAACGTTAAGGATCAAGCCACTTTGTTTTTTTTTTATGGTTGATTGTAAATTAATTTTCTTTTAAAGGTGAAAGCTCTAGGCTTCACCAATGCATTATACAAGAACATCTAACAATTCAACCATGTGTAACCTTCGTATTATGATATTTAATATTACATTCTTTATTGTAGCGTAGATTAAAATAATATCCTAGAAGACATCACTCTACATTATTTTAGTATTGTATGCATTTTCTCTTTGATCACCATTGAGAAGTGATAAGAGGATTAATCAACACAGGTTTGGAATAAATTGTGGCGACTTTGAATTCAGTGCAAATAAGAGGTAAGTTTGTTTTCTACCTCTTAAATAAACTAGAATATTTCTAATTAACGGATACTGCTGGTAGTGAAAGAATAATAATATTATACTTGTTTCCCATTTAATTATTATTGTCTGCATATGACTTTCTATAACAGCCATCAGACCACACAGGCTTTTTCCCAAATCTATATTATAACGCTTAGTACATTTAAATGTCTAAAATAAAAGTATCTTTTTAGGCATTTTATAAGACTTCCTTTTACAATATGCCTCAAGCAAACCTTGCCTTGATCCTTCTCAAACAATTTTCTTGGCTGGTCTAAGTAGTGTATTTGGTTACACAATAAAATATTTAAATATATACATATTTTAATTAAATGTAAATAGGTGCTTCACTCACACACAATTTTTCAAAGTCTCTTATTCAATTTTATGTTTTGAGTTTATTTTTTATTCTTAAAAGACAACCCCCTCCCTATTTTAACTCAAAATCTGTGTTTCTTAAAATAAAACATTTTTTTTTCTTCTAAATATTGCATATTTTTAATCTATTTTATCTTTGCTAAATTTACACAATTTAAGTGTTTTCTTTAAATCTTCTGTTATGTTCATCAATGCATGAAATTTGCATTCTAGATGCATCTTAACATGACCTAGATTAGGCTCACTATGTCTCATGATGACTGCTGAGATAAGACTGTTAGAAGCAGAAATTACTTACATCCAATAATTTGAAAGACATAAATGACAAAAATGAGAAAATATTAGATTTGTTCTAAAAAACCATGTGGTGTAAACTGTCTCAACCCGTAACAGAATAAAATTTTAATGCTAAAACTGCAATCCCAAATGTAGGAATGAAAGAAAAACAAAGGCTTATTGAACCCAATAACCATAGACTCCCCCCCCCCCCCCCCAAAAAAAAGCTCATAGTTAATTACCTATTAGCAAGCCACATAAACAACAAAAAGTAATCTATTTTTCCAAAGCTTTGCTTTGTAGCTCCTGTATAACTTGCATTTTTTTTTTTTTTTTTTTTCAATAATGTGTAAAATGAATCAAAGCATTAGGGAAAAAGAATAAAGAAACCAGTTAAAAAAACATTTGGTTTAAATTTGTTAGTACATTTACATGCAGATCAGGTTTAATTTGCATGTTTTTGAGAAAGAGCAATTAAATGTTACTGAGCAATTAAAAATACTGATGTGTATATAAGGCATAATGTGCTTTTTTATTGTCAACACTTTAAATAATAAATTACATAAAACATTGGAATATTTTAACCTTTACAATTTTGTAGCCAAAACAGAACTTTAAGAAATGACTGTAATATAGAAAAGACAAATTCACATGTATATAATACACTACTATGATTATAAGCAATATTCTGCTGAATGGCATAAATTTCTTTGTTTTTGAAAAAGGGACTTTAATGAATTTAAATATAAAATTTTAACAAATTTAAATATTAGATGTATTTACATGTTTACATTATGGACACAATAAAGTGTGAAGTGTTTCCAGATTTCTCTAGTTATTAGGTAGAAAATTATTAAAAAAATAAATTTAAATATGAACATGAAATTTAATGATATATATTAAATAATTTGTGAAATTAATTACTTCAGTTTAAAAAAAAAGCATCACCTTTCAATCCAGAATTGCATGTGTAAACACCATGCACTGAAAAATTTCCAAAAAATTTGGGACTTAGCAGAAAATACTTAAGAAAAATATATTTTTTGTTTTTGTATTTATTTATTATTATTATTACTTATTTATTTGTTTGTTTTTAATACCAAAAATTAAAAATATTCTTCAATTTTCTGTACAATTTATATATTTTTTCCACAATACACTGTTGTGACATCACGAGCCCTTTTATTTCTATTTTCTGCAGACTAAAACTTGTCACTGATTGGTTTTCCATTGGCAGCAAGAGTGACTTTTTTAGCACAATGATGGCAGTTAAATTTAATAATTTTGCAGTGTTATAAGAGTGACTGATGTGAAGAGATCACAATATTAAAGATTGGGATGTTTCTAAATGCATTGACAAAATAATTGCGATTCCTATCACATATTTTTGATTTATTATTTTTTAATTAACATAATTATTCTATAATTAATATTAATTATTTTTCACTTTAAATAGCAATTATTTTAAACTATGCTCAAATTCATATCGTCAAAATAATATAACACATAATTTTATGAAACAATTTGCAGAAAATTTTTGACCAAGTATTTATGTGCATGGAAAGTTTTTAGTCTTATACAAGTCTGTTTCAATAATTTTTAATTAATACTGCTTATTTTTTAAGTCTTTATAAGTTTCTTTCTTTTTAAATATACTTTGAATGTTTATTTATGAAAATTATTTCTGTGTTTGTGCATATTTTCCTTGATTTAAAAATGAAATATGAAAATTAAGTTACCTATTTCAGAGGTAAAGAAAATCATGGGAAAAAAACAATTTAAAACGACTTTTTATTTTTATCTTGTTTAAAGTTGAAAAAGTGGAAGATTCCCAAATAATCTTTATTTAACTACACTAATTTTATGGAAAAATAACATTAAAAAAAAATCCCAGATATGGTTTGTATAAAGTTTTTATATATGAATATCCGCCAAGCTTCAAAATTAACTGTTTCCAAAATTTAAAAAAAAATCAAATTTTCTTTATCAAACTATTCAATTGGTGAACCTCTATTAAAAATATACTACAATCTGTTAAAAAAAACTAGTTTTATCATGTATTTTTGGCACTGTAAAATCTTGGTCTACAAAGAAAACCAATGCTCTCAGTCAGAGATTTTTCGCAATTTTTCAGATGAGTGAGAGTTTTGAAATATATGTCCTCATAAGTCTAAAAAAATGTAATTGACTAAATGATTAATAAACTGCTTCAGCTATTTTTTAAAGCTTAAAAATTAACCTTTAAACATTTTTAAATATTTAAAAATGTATTAATAAGTAGGAATGATGATTTTTTTGGGGGGGGGAGGGAAGGAGTAGGTAGAAGAAGAGAAGAAATACAGAAAATTTTATCAGTTTCTCTTGCTGTTGAAAATTAGAAATGTCACTTATAAATTGAATCTTCGTATTTTTCATAAATATTTCCTTTCTCTACTCAAAAAGATTATTCTATTTCTAAATTCAGTATTTCTTAAAATGATAGTATATATATATATGATTTTATTTTTAAAAAGTGCTGAATATTAGAGTACTTTTACTATTGTATGAAATAAATTCTGTATTTACAATAAAATATAACATTTTAGGGAAAAATTAAAATAAAAAGACTATCCTGGTAGCAGTTTTATAAATGAATATTGTGGAGCAAACATATAGGGTAGATGTGCCAGTAATGGACCCCCTTAAGGAATTTCTCTAAAAAATAATTTTTTATTAATAGTTATAATTATTGTATTCCAATTTTTTTCATATTACATTAATCTTTCAACAATATTTAATAATCCCATAGTTACATTTCCCAATAGAAATAAAAATTTAATTTTAAATAATAGAAATATGTCTTAACACCCAAAAGCCCAGTAATGGACCAGCTATGTTCCAGTAATGGACCACCTATGTTCCAGTAATGGGCCACCCAACAAAAAATAACAGATAATTGTTTTTAGGTGCATTATTAATTATGTAAATACGTAGCACCTATTGTTGTTGTTCAGTCCGTCCGTCTGTCTGTCTGTCGATCCATCTATCTGTCTGTCTGTCTGTCGCATATAACAACGCAAAAACTATCCAACCGAATCATTTTAAATTTGAAATACATAATTATTACATAATTTTATCGAGTCATTTCAAATTTTATGAAAATCGGACGAATAGATCAATTACAGGGAAAACCAAAAGGATTCCGTTACATTACGGTCAATGGGGAAAACAGCTTAGAATGCATTTTAATAGTTTGAAATTTAAAGATGTAATTATTACATAATTTCATCGAGTTATTTCAGATCTTATGGTAATCAGATGCATAGATCAATTACAGGGACTATCAAAAGTATTTCGTTACATTACAGTCAATGGGAAAAAAAGTTGCAAATGCATTTTGATGGCGTTACACTCATTCGAACATAATAAAATTGACATGAACTTATGACGTATATATATACTAAAATATAAATTCTGTACAATCTGAGATGCAAAGAATATTTATTATTAAATTACAGGGCCACACAAAAGTATTCCACTACATAATGCTATACAGGGAAACATTGTTTGGGACATGTTTTAATTATATTAAACTGTGCCACATTTTATGAATATGATATACGTTGCTGGGGTGTAATGAAAATTACTTCCTGTATGTTTATAGGAACAGAAAGAGTTCAACCACTGTACTGTATCCGAAGTATTGTCTACTATATCAGGAAGATCTGTATATTTTTAAAACTTCATTATCGTACGAACGCACTTCATTTGCTACGCTTCATGTGCAATTTCCAACTTGTTTCAATTGTATTTTGCTCCAGAACTTAATGAAAGCATACTAATAAAACAAAATATTAAAACTTAAGTTAGAAATTCATTACATTAAAGGATTTATAATGAAAAAAAAAACATAAAACAAAATATTTAAATTTAAGTTATGAATTTATTATAATCAAGGATTTATAATGTGGATATAAAACAAAATATTACTGATATTATTAACTGTTTATTATTAACTAACATTAAAGGATTTATATTGTAAAGATATAAAACAAAATATTTAAATTTAAAGGATTTATAAGATAAAGACAATATTTTACTGAAATCAAGTTTAAATAAAATAAGGCATTAAAAAAAGTTTCCAATCTTCATTCATATCATTATCTAAATGATGTGCTGTGCAACTATGAAATATAAATAACAGATCTTCAATTTTATCATTCCTTTCCGATAGTCCAAACTATTCAATATTGAATTTTAGAATGCATTTAAAATGATAAATGTTCTTGCACTATCCAACCATTTTCAGATAATCATATAGCCCATCAATTTGGCACAGATTTATTCTACAATTTCACTTCAGAGATGCTTATATGGATATATTATCACAAATGGAACAATTTCATTATTTTCTGAAAAACATCCCATAACAGTGATTTGTTCTTTTTCGTTATTCGATACTACATAATACACATCTTTAACTGATTTTGGTCCCAAAATTTTCCTTGTTTTAAGAGCACAAAAGAAACCTTGTTTTAACCTTTTTGAAAATTCTCTCTGTATGCTTTAGAATTCGGAAGAAAATATTAATAATATCTTCTTCCAAATATGATTTTACCATTTGTGAACCAACTTAAAACAACTTCTTTTGTAACAGCACATCTAGATTTTGTCAAATGTTCTGCTTGTTTTTTGTACTAATTTTGGATGACTTTTAAAAACAACTATTTATAAAGAAATTGCCTTTATTAAACTCTAATAGGTAAAATTTAAGTATTAAATTTGATTATTTAGCTTTTCAGTTAAATCAAAATATTTTATCTCTACTGAAATTACACTTTTTGTATTGGTCACTTGGGTGGTCCATTACTGGAAAATCACGGAATAAGCAATCCAGTAATGGACCACCCCTCCTAAAATCTTAAAAATAAATAAAATTTTGTAAATGGCCATTGGTATATTAAATTCAATTTTTTAAATTGCTAACCAAACAAAAAAATTCAATTTTTACGGAAAAATAAAAAAAGATATAAACTAAGTTGGTAAAGTCATCTCTTAACATGTTCATTAAGATTTTCAGTGAAAAACAGAAAAAGTGTGAAACTTTATTTTCTGCTTCCTAATTGTTTTGATGAAAAGTGTAAAAAATTAATCCAGGTTAAAAAGCATGCAAGGTGGAGTTCAGAAAAAAATAATAAAAGCTTAACTATTATTTATTATTTTTTTATAAACCAAAAAGTTCGAGGTGGTCCATTACTGGCACATCTACCCTACAGTTAGAAATCTTCATTTGTGTAGTCACAAAACCGATTGTCAGGACTTGGCAAAAAACACAGTAATGGCCCATGTGCATTGCACTAATTTTTCCATATTTATGGCTAGCTTTTGTGATAGATGAACAAAGTACATGGGTAGATAAGCACTGATTTTCAGTTTCTGATCTAGCATCATATTCTTATTTTTTCAAATGTTTTGATTGCTTTAATATAATTTAGAATTTATATCTATTTCCTGTTTGATTATTTTTTGTTTGAAGATAATTTAAGTGCATTATGCAAATCTAGCAACATAGCATCATTTTATATCATATATATATAAAACATTTCTAACATTACTTAAGTTTTACATTTCTTTATATTACAATTCAAATGCTTAAAAAATGCTAATTAAACATATGTTTCTGTTCTTATGTAATATATTTAAAAAATCTTCAAATGAAAATCAATCATAAAGGCTGCAAATATATAAGTGTCAAATTATATTAAATCTTACAAAACATTGTTTTTTTTCTAAAGATCTTATTATGGACATGGAAGAAAGAACTGAATAATTATCTATGCATCTCCTTTTGAGCTACAACTAAAAGTTAGCAAAGTGATAATTTTTTTATTACATTTTTTTCATTTTTTCAAAGTACTTTCACTGATATGTGAAGGGAAAAAGCAGAAGAATCCAAAAGTAGAAATTAAAGTCTGGAATTTGGGAAAAGAAAATGCAAAAACTGAAAAGGAAAAAGAACAGTGAAAAAAATTGTTAAAAAAAAAAAAATCTGTCAATCATGAAAAAATGAATTTTGGCTAGATTTATGAATAAGTTCTGAAATAAATTTAAGATAGTGTTATAATAATTTAAATTTTATTATATATACATTGACAAAAGTATGATTTTTATTCATCAATTTATTAATACTTTAACAATAATTTCTACCAGTAAATAAATATAAATATAAGTATGTAAATAAGAGTTCAGTACAAATGATTAATTCTAATAAGATGTTCATAGAGTACTCCAAAAGTGATCTTGTTATAGTTGCCAGTTTCCCCTTTCTTTCATTTTTTTTCTTTAAATCCAAGAAACACCTTAAAATTATAGAATAAAATGTGCATTTTTTCTATGTGACACTTATTTGATTTCAATTATTATATAATAATATTCCCGATTTAAAATCTAGTTTCTAGTTCAACTGAAAAAACAGAAAGATTGTCAACTATGTCATTTTCTTACTGCCCATTTAATTCATGGAAAAAATATTTTTTATATTAACAGTTTTGATACTAACTGGAGCTGCCACAGGAAAGTCAGGAGTATCTGGATGTTCTCCACCTTCCTCACAGGGCACAGGAGCTGCTGCCCGAGCTGCTGCTAATGCTGCTTCTTTTTCCTCTTCATCTTCCAAAAGTTCATCCTCTTCTACATATCCTGGAGACATCATAAGCTCACTAGATGCTTGAGAACTACGAAGCTTTTTGGCCTGATAAATGAGCCAAAATGAAAAAAAAAAAAAAAAATTCTATTACAACTTAAATACTGAAATGCATACTTCAGTTTTTTATCAATAGTAAAATCACTTTTAATAGTAAATAATAAAAATAACATAAATTGAATCATAATGGATATTTATACTACAGAACAATATGAAATAATTGGTATTTTAGGGTTAGCCATTCACCCGTGTTATACAGGGTGTCCACTCTCAACGGTGGCCAATGGCTAATTTCTAAACCGTTAGTCAAAGATGTATAGTTCCAATTGCAAAAATGCTTTAAAATGGTAAAGAATTGTCTTTTAAGTGACATAAGTCAAAAAATTATGTTATTAAAAAATTACTAAAATTAAATTTTTATACGGTCCCCCAGTCCTGTAAGTGATATTTAGTAAAATTTTCCCATCACTCTAACAAGCCATGCAAAAAAGGTCCCATTCATCTAACACTAAAATTGACCGACTTAAACCACTTTTCTATAACTAAAAAGGATGGGATGGACATAGCTTTAAGGGAATGTACACTAAGTGCTTAAAGTATTATAAAGGGTGCCCATTTCCAGCAGTGTACAATGGCTAATTCCTAAACCATTTGTCACAGACATATACTTCCAATTATAAAAATGTTTTAAATGGGGTAAAGAAATGTTCTCAAAGCAATTTAACTGAAGGTACTGTCACCGAATAAGATTTGCTGCAGTGTTAATTGTTATGAATTAACTTCTAGATTGGTTAAAATAATTGAAGACATGAGTTTCAAAATTTAGCAAGAAAATCAAACTTTGGAAAATCTCGAAACACCTTTCTATGCATCTATTGGTTTTCATTATAAATTTGGAGATTGTAGTATTATAGTATAGACTGGTATAGACTGATAGAGAAAACAAAAGCTGTTTCTTTTCATGATTTTATTTTAAAAATTGTGTTATTTTGATTAGCTTTTATTTTACTTATAAAGCTGGCATATGTATTTTTTCTAGTTAAAAATTTGTATTAAAATTTTAACTCACTTCCAAATAACCGATCGAAGTTTCACATATTTATTTATATTCAATAACAAAGAAATATTAACACAATTTTATGTGCGTACTATTTCTTTAACTTACAGGACTACACCAAATTTTATTAAGGTAATTAAACTATTAGAATTTTAAATCCGTAACATTTTGTAACAAATTGTGACTGTAGCTTTTAATTTAATATAATTTATGCTATTTTTTTTTACTTATATTTTTAGTAGAAGTTGTATAGTTTGCTTTATTATATAAACATCAACATAAAATTAAAGAATAACAGAAATATTTGGGATCACCCTGTACATGAAAACGCACGAAATGATTTATCGCTGCAGAATACAAATATGTGGATACTGCACAACATGTACACTGATTTTTATAAGAATAGCATGTATATTTATGGAAAAAGAGTGATTTTTAAAAAAAAAATTCAAAAATTCTGGTATGTTTTTTGTTTATATCATGCAGGGTTTTGACTAAATTTAATGCAAATTTCAGAAATATTGGCAAAATGTATTAGAAAAATATAGCGCAATTGGAATATAAACATATTAAATATTTTATGAAATATGAGTAGTTTTATGAAATAATTTTTATCTGCACATGCACGAACGATAAAAATGATTCTTTTACATCATTTAATAGTCAATTCTATGGAGTAACTTATAAAAAAAATCCAATCAAATATGGTGAAAATTCAAAAAGATATTATTATAAATAAGCTGTTTTTACATTGCTTTCTAAAGACGGCTGAATGATAAGGGATTCTCTACAAATTGACATTTTTTATTAACTGACTTTAAGGAAAAAATTAATTTTTAAAAATTTGCGTTAAATTTAGTCAAAAACCACCCTGCATGATATAAATAAAAAACATACCAAAATTTTTGAATTAAAAAAAAATCACTCTTTTTCCATGAATATACATGCTATTCTTACAAAAATCAGTGTACATGTTGTGCAGTATCTACATATTTGTATTCTGCAGCGATAAATCATTTCGTGCATTTAATATATACAATATCTAATACAATATATCTGTTAATAAGTATCTTGACATATGTGATAGAAAAGAATAAAAGCTCTTTTCCTTTTGCTCTTTACAAATCTTCAATTTTTACCTCACTTTTCTTAATAGAGATAAAATTTTCAAGAGCAATAAACAGATTTTCTGAGTGAGTATTTATATTTTCTAAAAACGAAAATAAGGAAAAATCTTTCTTTTTTTTTTTTTTTCAAAATGATAAAAGAAGCAGAGATTTGTAGTTACAATAGAACCTCAATTAACCAAGCTTCGATTAATTGAGGTTTCTGTTAACTTAGCCAATGAGGTACTTGGGGACAATTAGCTCGGACAATCGAGGTTGCATTGTACTTCTTTTAATCAACTCATTGGTGACAGGTATGACAAATAGTGTTTTTACCCCCCCCCCCCCCCCCCGACTATCTTGGGGCAGACAATGAAGTAGTTAAAAAGGACTCAAATTCATCATGTTAAATGGGAAAGAGCATAAATTAAATTATGTGGCACTACAATCTATAGGGCTTTGGTTAACCTAACAGAGAACTCGCTGTGTTTAGTTATCAAACAAAATAGGTAATCATTTTATTGACAATGAGGGAATAAAAAGTTGAATGAAACTTGCTCAACACCTATTCCTAACAGAATGAACTGTGGTGTTTTTGAGAGAGGTGCTGATACATAAGGAAATTTTTTACTACACTTTTTATTTTCAGGCTCGTAAAGTTTTAAAATTTCTTATCTCTGGCAATGATAGATTCCATTGTCAAGTGACAGCATAATTAATTATAAAAGTTTGAAAATCAATCTTTGTGCTTTCAAATTTCAAACAGATTATTTCTTAAAAGAACATTAGAGAGTGCTGATAAAAGAATGTCCCAGTTTCATTGGTAAATTAGAACAGTTTAATTTAGACTTTTGCAATGTACTTTTTTCTTTACAGCAAACTGAATATAAATTAACCTGTACTTTTTCTTACAAATATTAAATATGTGCATTTTTAGTTATATGCTACACATCCACCTAAAGTCCAATTCTTTCCACACTTTGTTTAACAAGTCAGGAGACACAGCCTCTTCAATTCTGCATTTCAATTCTGGTAAATCATTAGATAATGACAGAACACAGACATGATCTTTTATAAAGTCCCAAAGGAAAAAGTTGCATGGACTATGCCAGTAGTGTATGCAATATCACATTTTATTCTTCGCTTTGCATGCCTACAGGATTTTTTCTATGCACTGCATTGATTTTTCTTGGTACATCGGTGCGATTGAGCGGAGTTTTTTCTCTCATGCCTCCTCATATAATTTTTTTGTGTCAGTTTTTTTTTTTTCTCCTGTGCTATTTTTAACTTATTCGCTTCGACGATGATTCTTCTCTTTTCAGCTTGTGTAGTATAGGGGTATGCCTCACTAGACCAATAGAATTGCAGTATTGTTTTTGCTTATTTAAAATAGACTGTTTTCATTTTGTTATACACTCGTTTTTAATTTACATCATCTTAATTTAATGAATGATTTTAAATCTTCTTTGATTTAACTTCTGAGAGCCCTTTTTATTATTATTATTATTTATATGAGTACAAAAAATTTTTATTAACAGAACGTGAGAAAATTTCATAGTATTTTGACGGTGTAATTTGAAATTTTGGGCCGAGTGCCCGATCCGGAAGGCTGGAACAAAATCTTGTTTCCATTCCTGTAGATCGATGTCAAGTTCATTCCAAACTTCTGAATTCTGCATTGCAATTATTAAAAATATTAAATCCAAATTCAAAAATTAAGGATGGGACATTTTCGGTTGTCTAAAGGTATTCCAGTCAATTCTCATCGGCCAGAATATTTTTGCTACAGAATTTTTTTAAAGTGATTTCCCCTGTGGAATGGTGATGTACAGTGATTAGTAAAATCTTTTAACTTCTTCCTCCATTCATAGAAAATGGATAAAATAAAAGTGGGTTATATAAAAGGAAAATGTATCATATTTTTCTTATCATCGAGTGCATTCCCTTATTAAAAAAAGAAATAAGATCAAATCTTATTTTTTAGTCATCTCTAATTTTTTTAATTTTTATTACAGCACAAATTCATTAATATTTTCCAGCACAGTGTACACTTTTAAAAGTTCAGCTTAGGGATAACACTTTACACCCAGGAGTTGTCATTTTGCATATGTGGAATCACAAGCAAGAATATAACAAAACAGTATTTGTGCATGCAATTCTCTAAAGCTGTTTGAGTTACTCATTATTTATGACCTTGAACCAACACTCTACAACACATACAGTTGATACTATTAAAATTTATACAGGGGACATTCTTTAATGGGCATCCTGTATATGCAGACTTTTCAAATATCACACTTATCCATGCCCAAAATAATTAACAAAACAAAAAAATGTGGAATAACAAATGCAGCAAGCTGTTTTGGAGTGTTTCACTTCTCACGGGCCTGGCATGGAGAGAAGATAGAGAGGAAGAAAAAGCAGAGAGAGAATGGATTTGAAAAATTTCCCTCCTATTTCATATTTATATGATGCTGATATTTTACATTCAATGTTAAGAGGCCATTCGACTCACTGAAAAAGACATGGATGATAATGTTAAATCTATAGTGGCGTTTTCAAATATCTCGCTCAAATTAAGATTTTTATATGATTTCTCTCTCTCTCTCTCTCTTTTTTTTTTTTTTTTTTTTTTTTTTTTTCATAGGATAGCTGAAGACAATCTACAATGGGTTAGTTTTTATTTTTTCAATTTTGATTACATTTTTTAAATATTTTGATAGTTTTAATTTCAGAACTATTTTCAACCGGTTTATTGCAGGTCTTGAACATCTAACTATATCAAATTGTACTGGAATGCCCAAATTATTTTTATATTGTTGTTTCACATTTCTTCAAGATAATGCAACATTTATTAGAAAAAGTTATTAAAATTAAAAAAAAAAAAAAAAAAAAAAAAAAAGCCTCCCATTTTATAAAATCTCCTATTTTGTAAAGTTGCCATACTCTCCTAGAGTTTAAAATAGTAGCATTTTAGTAGTTGTATGATTTTTTGCATTGCTAAATACTTTATGATTTTACACCTAGTTAGCAATGTAAAAATTCAATAATAATTCCTGAATTTTTATGTGATATTTATATTTCAATTAAATAAGAATATCTTTATATGCATACATTTAAACAATAAATAATCATACAGTAAATAATCGATATTATTGCACATTAAACATACTTTTATGAGTATCTTTCTTGCTAATTTCTCAGGAGATGGATATTTTGTTTCTTCTATTCCAACTGGCTCTTTATACAAATAGTCTGAAACAGAAAGAAATGTCATGCACATTAAAATATTTTACCAATATATTATTTATTACTTATGTTAAATTATTTATATTTAGATAAAAACTATTTTAAGATTTAAAATTTGAATAATGATAATATTATTTAAAACTTTAATTTAAAAACCAATAATTGTTTTTATTACAATTCTCAGATTTTTCTTTTATTTTAATGACAAAAGATAGATAAAAGAAAGTTTCATTCTGTGTGTGTACTTAGCCTGAGTCTGGGCTCAACATGGGCTCAAACTCTGTTTTTATTCTAGTCTTCAGGCTCGGGAACATTTTTTCTGAAATCAGGAAATTTTATTTATTCATAGTGGAAAATATTGAAAGAATTTTTTCACATTTAAAATTACTTGTTCCTTTTCAGGTCTTTTTTTATATTATTTTAATCAAAATGATAGGCAAACAGAAATTATGTTTTTATTTTAATATTTCATTGATGTTTCAAATGAAAATTTGCAATAATTACAGATATTTCTATGTACAGGTATTTCTATTACAGATATGTCTATGGCATTTCTGGTGACAAATGAAAACAAACACAAGAATGAATTTGCTTTTAGTTGACTTTTCGTTTGTAGCAGAACATATTTTTTAATCTGAATGTTTATTTATTTATTATTATTTTTTTTAATTAGTTATCTAATGCAGAGAATATTTTCTTCTGCTTTCAGTAGATGAGAATTAGTTGCAGGTTTGCAAATTATTTAATCTTTTATTGTGCATGAATCAGTCGTTTTTCATGAGAAAATAACTTTAGTGATTATTATATCTATTTGTCGCCATGAACTCTGCTCATGCTAAGAACGCTGTATATTTTTCAAGTCACTGTCTTTCGTTAATAAATATATAGTTGACATTGTTTATAATGTAACTAGGACATAATGTTCTTTTGCTTATAATGTACTCAGATGCTTGGTCCTGAGGGAAATCCTATATCAGTAATACTTATCCCCCCCCCCTCCCATTGGTAATTACTTCTAATCAATAGGGCTTAAATGTTTACCTTCAATTTACAAAAGAACAGCAATATTAAGAGAAAGTTCCTCACCCCCTAAAATATTTGTAAAATGTTGAGCCATTTTCTTTTGCTGGGGAAGACTGCAATGATTCTCTATGGATAAAATTACAGGGTATCTGGAAAAAAAAAATAATTTTATCAAAATGTAATTTTAATGCAAAAGAGAATTCAGCATCTTTCAAACATGCAATTTAGAGTGACAAAAAGGGCAAACTAAAAGAAAAGCCTTATATAATAAAATTGAAAATACAGAACAATAGAATTCTCTTTTTAAAATTACTATTATTAACAAGATGAATTTTTTAATTTTAATTTTTAGTTAATTTGATTATCTGGTTACAAACACCACTATAAAAACAGATTGTGAAATTCTTTAGTTTTTTTGTAATCATGTGACATTATGATGTTGTTTGTTGCTTATTAATAAATTTAAGTGAATTAACATGATTTTTATAAGCAATACCTACGTACATGCATATACAATATGGAAAAAAATGGCTATAACTTTAGTTCTATTAATTGGGAAAGTAAAAAATAAAAAAATTTATAGCAAAAAATTCATTATAACTGCATGTAATTTATATTGTAGTATCTTCTTAGTATTAAAATTGAACCTAATTTTTTAATGTTCAATAACAACACCATAATTTTGTTGTATTTTTGAATTTTTGCACGTTGGAAAAAAAAAATTACAAATTTTTGTCTATTTAAAATATTTAATTAACAAGATATAAATTAACCAATAAACTGATGAATATTAATAAGAAATATTTAGACATAACTGAAACAATTTTATGTATTTCACTACTTTTTGTCATGCAAGATTCTTAAAATTTAGATAATGCACATTTATTATATTAGATTAGTCAGTTTTTCTTTTTTAAATACCATCTTTATCATGTACATAAGATGTACAGGGAATAAACAATCCTGAATTTTACTATGCCAGTATTTTTATTAGCAAATTATGCCTTAAATTGAATGATTTCTATTTGGAGTTACTGGTGTTCAAAGATTAAAAATGATGAATAGAATGCTCATCTTGAAATTAATTAATATTAATTAATAATGGGATTATTAATTTTTTTTTAAATTAGAATAACTTTTTTTTTCTTCTCTTTTGAATCACCATTATATGGCTGAAAATTCCTCCAAATATTTGTTCACTCCTAACCATTATTTTTTTAAACTATCAACAAATATTTAAAATTGGAACTTTGAGAGACAATACAGAAGTTATTCATAAATTTTTGTAACAATTTTGCCTGAATGATTTAAAGTTAAATGAATAATAATAATAATAATAAAAACCTCTGTATTGTATCAATTCAGAATGGAGTTTAATTATCATCTGCATTATTAAAAATATTCCTTGTTTTAAAACGTTGCTGGAAAATAAAGAATGGACCAAAAGCTATGTATTTATACTTTACAAAAAGAAATTTTTTTATTATAAAAACAAGGTGTGAAAAGCATGGTTTTAAATTTTTATGTATAGAATAACTGACATCTACTTATAATAAAATGCGTCTGAAGAAATGTGTAGAACCGTTCCAGGTTGTGCCACTCCTATCTGGATTCAACCGTTGTTAGACGCCACGTTAGGCTTAATTGAAAACAGATGCTAAAATGATGCTTTTAAAATTCCTCCACTTGAAATAATGTTTTTTCAGCATATTTTCATATAAAACATGTATATCAAAAACCCAATTATAATACATAAAGATAAAAGTGGAAGTGGAAAAGTATTTTATTATCTGAGTATGATCGTATTTTATTTATTACTCTAGCACCGTCTCTCACAACTTTAGTGCTGCCATCTATGAACTATTCTAGAAGCCTTTTTGGGATATATTATAAAAGATAAATTTAGTTTTAGATGAATTTAAATTTAGTTTTATTATTATTATTATTTAAATGCTAGCATTTATCCGGTTAATTTTTTTTAATTTTGTTTTCTATTTAAATAAATATGCCCTTGTTTTTCTTCAAGTTGTTATGGATATATAAGATATCATCATGACTGCATTGGTATAACTAAAAATTATTTTTTCACATGGTCTTAAATTAAAACTTTATCTGCTTTGATGCAATGCATGCAAATAAATCAAAATTGCTCTTAAATTAAAATTTGATGATTTTTATTTAGTTTATGATATTATATTCCTTACATTTAAATGGCATTTGATAAAAAATACAAATTTCGTTTACAATGTAAGCAAATTTCGAATGGATATAATCAAAGCTTTAAAAACTGGTAGATTTAATTTAAAATTTTACAAAAGAAACAATAATAATAATTTTGGCTTTCATAACTTACGGATTGAATTTTTAAAGTTGCAAGCTGAAGTTTTTAAAAATTGATTTTGATTTAAATCAATGCCTCCTACTATAGAAAATAGCAGTATTTTCTATAAGAAACTATGATTAAAAAAAATAAATAAATAAAAAATAAAAAAAAGTTGTTTTGTGTATATTAACTGCGTATAGATGGCACCAAATCTAAATTTAAAAAGAAAACTCAAAGCTTCATAATCAATGCCTAAAAGCATCGAACTAAGAATCTGTCATATACCCACTACTAAATTGGCTGCCGAATCATAATAAAGAATGTATTTTAAAATTTTAAAAACTTCAATATTTAATTTAAATATTTTGTGAAATCTTCAGAAATTGAGTTTTATTTTGCCAATTATTATAATTATTGTAAAAAATACTGTTCTTTGTTTTGAAATTAAAATTTGTTCAAAAACTAAATATCAAGTAAAAAAAAAATCATTTGTGTTTGTAGAAATTTATTGCTATTTTTAAAATGCGCTTTTTTACAATACAAACTCTTCAAAAGTAAAATCTGCATTCCGTTTGTTTGTATGAAGTATTAAAAAGATGAAATGCAAGTGAAAATTCCGTCATTTTTGACGGGGTTATATATTAGTTATTAAATATGAAACATGGAATGAAACAAAATCAATATTTATACTTTAAGGGTGTATTTTAATTCAAACTGCTTATTCTCCGATTTATTTTTAAATTAATTTTTACTCTCAAACACATCAAACTGGCAAATTCTCTTATTTAAAAATTATACAAGGTGCCATAATTGTCAATTTTTCGATAAGTTCAGAAAATATTTTAAATAAAACTGCCAAGATGGCATAGTGAACTGAATTTTTCAGAACAAGAGATCTGAGGATGAAAAAAAGGATCATACTCAGAAAATAATTGTTTAGTAATCCAATTCTAATGAATTGAGCGAAAAATAAAATCACATGGCACCTTATATATCTCTTCAAAAATGATCTCAGTAAGTTTCATGTTTTTATCTTTAAAAATAAGTTAGAAAATGCATAAAAAAAATTCGAATTGTTGAGGGTGGAAAAATAACTTTTTGAATACACTATTAAGAAAAGTTCTTTTATATTCACAAATCAAGAATTAATGTGATAATTCAATAAAACAGCTATCAATCTGAACATAAAGGGATACAATAAAATGTATGGGGTACATAAATGAATGGGTACATAAAGTTGTCAAAAAGGGTCAAAGGGTGCCTTGTGTTTTTCATAGGAAGATAAAATATAATAAAAATTTTACTTATAGAAAAATAATCCATTTAAAAATTTTATGAAGTTAAATATATAAAGGTTTTTTTAATATGCTCATGACTTCATCACTATGCAAAACCTATATAAGGCCGCATACAGGATTTAAATTTAATTGCTGCTCGAAGGTTCAAATTCATTTTGGAACTATCCAAAAATATTCAGACTGAGGCCTGTTTGTCTTTGTTATTTTAGTCTTCATTTTATAATAGCCTAAGAGCCAGTGAAAAGCTACCTATATGTATTTGACCAGACCTGAGATTTTGTACATTGAGGCCCCTATACCTACTACACATGAGATGGGGGGTCACTAAGCCCAAAGTGGTGGACGTGGCTACTGCGCAGGTAACATAGGTATCAATTTTTGGCAAATTTTAAATCCATTTGACTACGTCTGCAGTTTTGAAATTTTAAAATATGTTATTAGTATTATCGGAAAATAACAATGGCAGACCATTATCGCGCGGTTAACATTGTGGCAGACAGTTTTGAAAGTGCTGAAAAAGATAAAATTTCGAAAGTAATTGACCAGGTCTGCCATTAATATATTTTGTTTATTAGGGTCTTAAAAGCTTATATTGATCACGGCAGACGTCTTCATTGAGTACACACATCAGCAGACAACAAAATCTTAGCTACTACCCGGTCAGATGTATATGTATTAAGTTCCCAGTTTTGTATCTATATGATTTACTTTATCTTTGTATTTATAAAAATTAATATTTAATTTTGTAAACTATGTACCAAAATTTATAAGTTTGCTAATAAAAAAATAATATATAGCAAAATAATCTTAAATATTAAGATATATTGCAGAAAACAAATAATCATTCATACATTGATTTTACTTTAATTAAGACAAATTTATTTATTTAAGACAAATAAAAAAAAAATGAATCATGTGTATTACAAAATATTTTTCTTTTCACGAATTTTAATCGTCACTCATCGTCATCATCGAAGTCATATCTGCCGTTGTGTGAATCGTCTGCATCATCCATTGAATCGGATTCTATAAAAATCAAAATAAATTATAAAATAAAAGTAATTCGTAAACTGATCCGAACATATTCGATAAAAAATTTATCATAATAAACTTACCAGGAACATTGGTGATTAAGTCACTCACAGAAGTTGGGAGTTGATCTCCTTCGAACCATTTGAATACAAATTTGTCATCTTGCTCAATCCAACCATACTCTAATGGGTCCAATGTGGTAGGTTGCTTTTTGTGTGCATTTTTCCAAACATTTGAAATATAATGTGCTCTTAGAAGTTGCTGGTAAAGCTCAGTCTTACACGGTGGTATTGAGCTTGCATCAAAATTCAATATTTTTTTGCTAAAGTTTTCATTGACGTCGGAAGGTTTATAATTGCTGACGAAAAGTTGGTATCTTCCATCATCAACGTCAATTGAATTTTTTGCGTTATAGAGCTGGCAGGTAAACTTCTGAATACTGTTAAATACCTCTTTTAACTGATCCTCTCTCAAATTTTCTTCTCCAAGAGTAGCAAATGCTTGTTGAAATTCAATATTTTTTTTCAGCAAGCTAAAAGGTCTTTTCTTCCCTTTATTAAAGAAAGCTGGATTGAAATCACATCCTGTATACGCATGGAAACCGATTAAGCTTTTGGCTAACAACTCACTAAGCTCATTATAAATTTTTGTGACGTCAATATACCTTTCGTTATTTCCTGTTCCATTGATCATCCAAATATTAGAATGAGAATTTTGTAATTGTGTCATATTACCAATCATTATAATCAAAATATCGGTATCAGAGGCTCTGATAACAATATTCGACTGTTCAACGATACTGCAAGCATGATAGATTATCTTCGTATCAGCTTCTTCATGTGAAATACAACATAAATTTTCAACAACACTTGACTGAATCTTGTCATCAACAACTTGATATGATTGACAATTCCGAAAATTTAAAAAAATCTGTCGATTGCCCAAAAATGATCTCATTTCCGCACTAGACCAATGTTTTGTAAAAAAATCTACCAGAGCTTCCTTAAATTTAGTATTCTTCAATTCTTTTGCAAAATCCGACGGTCGCACCTGTTCAGGGCCCGAAATTGTGTAATCAATCAACGATCCTTCATGTCGTAGACATCTTTCACTATCTTTAATTGATGGAACAAAATATTGGTCAAAGATTACGTCAATTCTTCGGGCGGAATATTTTGATAGCATTTGCAGAAATTTCTTAGAAATACTCCCGAATGTTTTCGGAACTTCTTTCATAGAACGGAGAATGAAAAATCCATCAATTAAGAGTACATCTGTATTACTTGGAGCTTCTTGATCAATATTTGTTTCAAGGCATTTTACAAGTACAGATTTGTCAGTTTTACAGAAACCCCCATCTAGATGACACAGAGCAAGAGGTACAGGAGATATTGGATACGTTAAAATTTTGAGAACATCAATTTGATGGTCCATCGAAATTCCCAACAGACGACCGAATAAATCTTGCTGTAACTTTATCTCTTGCTGCTTACCTCCAATTTTTACAGATTTTTTCTTGACAAGTAGACTTGAAAAGTTTTGTATGGGTATCTTTTTTATGGCTTTTTCAAATCTTTTCGGATCAGATGCACATTCCGATATAAAAGTTGTTCGTAGCTCTTCACCAATTGATTGAATATTTAACAGAAACTCTTCCACTTTAGATGATGCAGCTTTCCCGGAACCTATGTTAAACAACTGATCAGGTGGTAAATCTAAGCTGAAGGGATTCACATATTGATCAAACGAGTTGATAAACTTTTCAAGTTGTTCACAACTTTTCTTAATATTATGTGGCTGCAACTCTGCTGTAATATCTTGCTTTTTGGTAATTCCTAACTCATCCAGCACGTGTGTAATTATACTTGAGCGGATGTCGTGACTTCTTGCCCACCGTTGGCGAGCTGAAATCGAATGAGACAGATGTGTAATACCAGAAAGTGTTCTCGCAGCATCTGCATTAATGGTCTGCTCTAATGTAAGATCAATAGGCTGCCTTGAGAACGGCTTACTGGTACGCTTGATTCCAAAAAAGCCTTTTTCGAAGTCCAGCTCTAATCCAGGATGAGTAGTGGGAACTTTCATTAAATTGTAATGGTATTGGACAGTCCATTTTGCATAATTTTGATGGTTAAAGACAAAAAATAAATTTGTTATTTTCGGTAAAATGTCAAGATACAATTGGAAGTCACCAATACGAATGCTCCTGCTCAGTTGTAAATAATAATAAACGAGCTTGACGTAGATCATATAAAATTGGGCTGTCTTACCATGTTCACCATTTAATGTTTGTTGCTCGTAAATAGCGTAATCATTACACAGTTCTTTCAAGCTTTCATCGTGAATAAAAAATGAAAGTGTCTGACAACTCTGTAATCGTCCAATCTCGTCTACGATATCTTCAGAAATTCGAATATTTTTATGTGTTAGAAAAGATCTAAAATGCATTATTTGTAGCCCTAAAGCCATTATTGGGTGTAATCTTTTACAGCGATTGAAATGTTTGCAATCCATGAAACTTGAAACGGATCCACTAGCAAGCATTTCACTTTCAACCATGATGGTTGATAAACCACAATCATTAATAAATTTTCCGATCGCTTTAAAGTACGACATCATTATGTGAAAAGCACCCAAATGTATAAATAGTTTCTGGAAGGTCTTACCTTCTGTAGCTTGGATTTGCAGTGCAATCTTAGCAATAGCTAAATCGTAAGTCACTTGCATGTACTCTTGATTTAGCTCTTCCAAAGCTAACATACATTGCTGCATAGTTGCCAAAACTACTGCATTGCTTGTTGGTGAGTGATTAATCGGAGTCAAATAAGAAATTATTTGTTGTGGACTGTTATCTGTCATAATTCGGCTGTTAAAACCAGTCCACATAGGGGTATTTATTAATCCCAAAGCATGACTAAGCATCCAAATATTGTCAATCCGATTATAAAGACTTTTATTCACGATTATATTAACCTCTTCTTCACTTTCAGTTTGAATATTACTAGTTTTTTTTAGTTTTTTAGCATACTGTGGTAACTCAAACTCTATTTTTTCAAAAGATCGTCTTTTACGTTCATCATGTTTACTACCTTCAGTTTCTTCTTCTTTTTCTTCTTCTTCGACATCGTCGTCTTCGAGATTGTGGTGAATATTTTGATACATTATTCCAACTGTATCATGGAGAGTGTCTTTTCCAGTCTTGGTATCAACAAATCGGTCATAATTGTCAAATGCCATGCCTGCCACAAGATTTTCATCTTTATTAATTACCTCTGGACATATTTCGGTACGTGAAACTGATGAAAACGTTGCTTCTGTTTCTAGTTCCTCGACTGCCGTGTAACTTATACAATGACCGTAACGATTTATTATATCGATAACCTTACGACTGCTTGTAATACTTTTTAATGTCATGCCTAAGCAGATGTGTTTAGAGGTCTTAATGTTGCCATTGTGGGTCATATATATAAGGTCCTGTGACAGAGATTTTACGTGACGTTGAAAACTGTCGCAATTCCGCCGTTTACGATTGTAACCTCCAATAACTGATGTAAAAAAATCGGAAACCATGGATGGTGTTGAACATTCCCCTTTTATTAGCCGTTGACTAGTTAAATTATCAGGTAATTTTTTCCTTTTTATGCCCAAAATTTCCTTTCGTAAAATGGCAGCGGCTTCTCGCAAAGTATCTTGGTCTTTCAAGTGCGCAAATAAAGAGTCATCAATACTTGAAATGCCTTTAGGAGCAACAACTTTTTTTTTGTTTGAAATAAAAATTTGAATTTTACCTTTAAAATTCTCGTGGATTTTTTCTTCTAAATAATGTGGCGTAAATATAGTTGTTGCGTCAGAGCCTTCACTTAATTCCTTAAACATTTCAAGATACTCTTTGTGTAAATAACTCAGAAAATAACAACGACCTCGATTTATGACATCCTTTTCAATTAAATAACATATTTCTTTATAAACAGTTTCATGTATTTCTCGAGAGGTGTGCCATGAAGTACGGGCAGAACTTTTAACTAGTGATCTTTTCTGATTTCTGAAATTTTGCCGACAAACATCATGATAGTATACTTCATGAGAAGTAACACTTTGCAGTTTGGTCAAAGTTTCACTGTAAATTTTAGTATCTGGCTTAAAGCTTAAAAAAATACTCTTTTCAAATTCATCCTTCTTTGAATTGCGTAATGGCTCATTCCTAGACCGATATTGTTTTCTTTTCTTGTTACAAAAAAAACAGACATTTACATTTGGTGAACTTACAATATCAGAAGTCTGAACAATCAATGGTTCTTCTAAATTTTTAAATTGTTGTTCAATTGCAGACGAAGACGTACTGGGCTGTGATAGAACTTTCTTTTCAACATCCATCGAGAAAAAATGTCTTTTCAATGCTGTAAATGTCTTGTAACAACTACTGTGATATGCTGAATCAAAACTTTCGTCCGGTAAAACAATGTCTTTATATTTCAATTTATGAAATTTTCGTAACCTTAAAATCTTTTGACATCTTGATAAAGTTTCTTCCGAAAATATAAGTAATTTTTCAGTTTTTACCGTGTCACAAAAAACACACTTCAATTCTTTTTTTTCACTTGACATAATCTCAGATATAATAAATGAATATAGACAAATCAGCAAAAAAAGAAAGCAACATTACTGTCTGTTTTCGAACTTTGCACCTTTCACTCTAGGACGATTCTACTATAAAAAGGGGTGTAAGGCTAAAATTGCTAATACACTGCAAAAAATTTTACCCTTTTGCTGCATCATCATTCCACCGCTTTTATAGAAAACGATTACTTTAGCCTATCATGAAGAAATTCTCATGGGTCAAAAGAGAGATATTCTATAAAAGCGGTGGAGTGACGACGCAGCAAATGGGTCAAGATTTTACTAAATTTACGAAACACGAGGCATCTGTATGAAGGTCCACAAACATAATGAAAATTTCTGGCAAAAAACGTTAGGGTGATGACATAATAGAGCCCTTTCAGGCATAAAAACCTCAGTTATTTGAATGCTCGTAACTATAATAGAGAATACTATATGCTAGAATGAGTACAATACTAATCTATACATTTTAAAAATACGACCCTTTTGCTGCATCGCCACTCCACGGCTTTTGTAGGATATGTCCCTTTTGACAATGAGAACGCTCCATAATAGGTTGAAGTAATACTTTTCTATAAAAGTAATGGAGTGACGATGCAGCAAAAGGGTAATATTTTTTACAGTGTAGGGGAAAAATGAAAGATAGCTATAGATAGTCTATGCGTACATCTGACTGTGTTGTAGCTAAGATTTGGTTGTTTGCTGAAGTGTGTACTTAATGAAGACGTCTGCCGTGATCAATATAAGCTTTTAAGACCCTAATAAACAAAATACATTAATGGCAGACCTGGTCAATTACTTTCAAAATCTTATCTTTTCCAGCACTTTCAAAGCTATCTGCCACAATGTTAACCGCGCGATAATGGTCTGCCATTGTTTTTTTCTGATAATACTAATAACATATTTTAAAATTTCAAAACTGCAGACGTAGTCAAATGCATTTAAAATTTGCCAAAAATTCATACCTATGTTACCTGCGCAGTAGCCACGTCCACCACTTTGGGCTTAGTGACCCCCCATCTCATGTATGGTAGGTATAGGGGGATCAATGTACAAAATCTCAGGTCTGGTCAAATACATATAGGTAGCTTTTCACTGGCTCTTAGGCTATAATACTTGTTCTCAAAACTCAAAAAATATAAAAACAATGATATTTTTGAAATAATATTTCGATAATTCAATATTCAAATTTACTTTTTAGACACAACTATAGCATCTATCAAGTAAATATTTTGCTCTAAATTAAATAAAATAATTTCTACATGAAAAATTAAGAAAGAAAAATTATATTGTATGCTATATAAAGATATTCTGAATACAAACAGCCTTTGGCAATCAGTTTGGCCATCCTTAAATGTAATGCTAAGTAATTTAGAAGTTACCTTTATTCATAATTTAATTTACATTTTCAATCCTTTACCAAATCGGAATATTCTCATAGAGAAATCAAGAATTCGGTATATTTATCTTAGCTGAATGCAGGGGATAAATCACCAAACAATGTTCCCCCACATTTTTTCGCGTTTCATTAATTTCATTTAAAATATAAAAGGTACTATCTGATTATCCCGTGGACCAATTTTGCCAAATTATACAAACTTAAATAACTTTGTTTTAAATAATGAAAGAACAAAGAAATGATTTAAACATTAATAAAAATACAAATAAAAAGTTTAATGAAAAATTCAGTAAAAGATTAATAATACAAATGAAACGTCAAATTAAAAATCACTTTTTGGCGTAACAAACACTTGTATCATATTTAATGTCAAGGGAATTCTACATTTATGATCATCCATTATTGGCATCTAATCATATAGTTTGGAAATAGTTTTTTTTAATCGACGGGATAATCAAGTAGCATCAAATATAATCCTTCCCTTCATTCATTCATTTTATTTAAAATACACAACTTTCATTTAAAACTGGAGCTTTTAAAATTCACAACATTTAGTTATTCCTTTAAAAAAAGAAAAAAATAATAATACCAAAAGCCATGACATTTAATTTCAACACCAAAGAATTATTTTAATTGACCATGTTAAAAATTAAAATAGTTAAATGACAAGTTAAAAATCTGCAACTTTTGCTGAAAACCACAACTACCAATTATCACACAAAAAAAAAACCTCATAAAAAAATGAAAAAAAAAAAAAAAAAAAAAACATAAGAAAATGGGGAAAAAAAAAAAAAAGAACAGGATATAGAATTTTTTTCAAGTTTTGTAATTAATAAATGTATGTTAAAATATTGTTTTGAATGTGATTGGTCTTTGATACTTTTAAATATAATTGGCGATAAACAATTATTTATAGAAAATGATATGTACATATCACATTAATTGATGGTGAGATATGAATTTTGATTAATTAAATATTACATGATCTGGGCTTATTTACAGTCCACTTTGTCCAGAAAACTTTTTGGAAAGTTGAGTTGTACAGCACTTCACCTAAAAGAATGATAGTAAAGTTTGATTGGGTTACATGCTTGAATTATTTTTGCGTGGCAAAAAGTATGATTAGAGAATTGTTATGTGATTTATTACCTCCATAAATTAGCACTTTTTCCCTTATTCAAGAATGAATCTTTTTTTGTTTACTTTGTTGGAAAGAGATATTGGGTTGTTAATTTAATTTTCACTAAAGTAATCTCAAAATATACATGTACTTTAATGTAACACATCTCTCAAATATTTTATTAAAATATCTCTATAAAAGTGTAATTTTTATGCAGTTTTATCCCAAAAAATAATTTTTATTAAAACTGATTGCTTGGCATATGAATAACAAAATGGTCTACCTGGCAAACTGTTGATGACAACCAAAAGCTTTATACTTAATAATAATAATTTGTACAATATTTGGCAACTTATCACATGCACCTGCTGGCATTAACATACATAATTAGCTGCATAGCATATAAAAAGTGAAGTGGGAAGCCCAAAACTGTTGATAACAGTCACATGATTTAAGCTTTTATTATATAGAATATTTTTCAATTATTATCCTATAATAGATCTATTTTTATCAATGCCAGCAAATACTGTATCTGACATGCTATTTATAAAGATGTGCAAGTGTTCTGAGTTTATATCTAATTTCTTTGTATTTCTTTTTTTTTTTTCAAAGCAAGGATTTTGGAAATTGTCTTCCAAATATTCACTGTAAATGAGATTATCTCCAAAGATTCTACACTGGATTTAAATTAGAATAATGTGTGGGCCACTCAATGACAAGAGCATTTTTATCAGCAAACCAATTGGTTTTAAAGTATAAATTGCTTTAAGAAGCAATACAAACCACCAGGAGCTGGACAAAGTGTTAATCAAGCACTTCTTTATAGTGTTTAGATTATTGTTAAGAGTAAAAAGAAATAATTAAAAGGATTAAAAGTGCAAGTTTCTCAAACCATCAAAGGTTCTTCCTTTTTTACCTATTGATAAGTATACAAAGTTAGTGTTTCAAACCATTCCAATAGCTTTACTAATTGTCTGATCTATTCAAGTTAAAAAAAAATCATTTGAAAAAATGATTTGCACCTATTTATCCTTTTAATGCATGCAATCTTTGATCCAGAGTACTTTCTTTTCTTTGTGTTCTTCAGCCAAAAAAAGAAATTGGCATATTTGCTAATGCACAAAGTTTTTTTTGCATTTTTTGCGATAAAACAATTTACATATTTATGTGATCTAATCTTTGCCAAGTCTTATGTGGTCTGCATCAGTTTTTACATATTAAAATTTAATGTTTTGATAAAGCTTTATAGATTGCAGCTCATTCTTTAAAAAATTTCAGAAACTTCTAAATCATTTTTTTAAATCCTATCTTACAGACACCATCTTCAGAAATTGAAACATTTTTACAATTGAAAACAAGTTAAAGGACTTAATTTGTATCTGTAATCTAAAGTTATTTCCATGCATCCACATTGGTTTTTCACATGCATGAAAAAATTTTCATCTAAACATTTTTAAAATATGTTTTATATTTATGGGGCAGCATGATTTAAGAGGATAACAGCATGATTTAATATTCAGAGTCTAAATTGCTTTAAGTTTAATATTCTGTAATATATTTACATAACTGATGCTATTTTGGCATGTAAAAATTAATTTCTTACATTGAATCATTAGAATATAATTTGAAAATACCTGCAATTTTATATTTATGAGATACATTGTATGGTATTAACCTATTACTGTAATTTTCTTAATTTTCACAAAAAATGTGGTATTATTCCAAAGACTTTTTTTTTTTTTTTTTTTTTTTTTTTTTTTTTTTTTTGAAATTTTTAATCTACAAAACACCAGAAAACATAAAAATATGTGCAAAAATGAAAGAAAAAAAGCTATATGTACTAACTGTGATGCCACAAAAGCATATTGTTTGATTGCTTCCAAGACATCTCGAAAGAAGATACGACTTGTTAATGTATATCCATGAAATATGATGGGTTCATCATCAGGACCATCCCAGGTATCCACTAGAAAATATTTAATAAAGTTAATTTTCAAAAAATTTCAGCAATTAAAAAGAACACGTAGTTAATTGGCAGTATTGCCAATTTAGCACATATTCAAAATACTACTAGAATTTTCCAACAGTAATTTTTGCTTTATTTAATTATAGACATTCCTTTATTATGTAAAGCAAATATTACTAGTACTAAAAAATTCTTATAGATATTTTGAATTTTAAACAAAAAGTGATAAATAAGGGATGAGTAGACAAGTCATCAGTCAACAAAATATTAAAATATATGTAATTTTTAATTTATAAGTTAATTGTCTAGGTGAAGGGAATACTAATACAATGCACATTATTACATTCTGGACCTAAACAGCTATGAAAGATATTAAAAGTCAAGCATATTTCTTTCGTCAAGCAAATCTAAAAAAATATTTAACGGATGTATATACTGATTATACTAGAAGGTATACTAGAAGGTACCTATGAAGGTAACCTACTGAATGTACCTACTATGAAAAATATGTTCCAAGTAATTAAAAAAATACATAAAAAAAATTCATAAAAAAGCACAATTTATCTTCATATGCCACAGAAATTTAGTGCAGATCATGTTGATTGGTTGGATGTTTTGGTAAAAAATTGAATTAGAGCACATGAAGCAAAGAAAATATGCACACACTAATATTAATGAGCAATAAAACATATTTAAACAATTTATTTTAATCTGGATTTTTTTTTTAATTTAAAAGAGAAAGCCATAATAATACAGGATTTGAGATTTTGCGATAATCTCGGCAACAGCAAATTTTATTCAATAACTACATCTTTTACATTTCGTGTGTGCAAATTAAAAACAATTATTTAATGATTAAATAATATATTTTGATTTGTGGCATCATTTCTTCTGTTGTGTCGATCCCCAAATTAAGATGGGTAGACATGAACACGTGGTAGAATAAAATATATTCTACCGAACTTCAACATAAAAATAAACTAAATTTAAATAAATATTCAATTATCATATCAAAAGTCGGATCGTATAGTAATTATTAAATAACCTTGTTTGCATATTCAAAATCATTCTAAAAGAAAATAAGCTGCTGTGGGAAAAGGTAAATAATGACTTAAATCATGGAATAAATTATAACTTACATTTTATTTAAATTTTAAATGAGAATTAAATTAACATTAAAGAAATACAAAAATAATACTAGTATTTAACATGTGCTAATAATATGCATATGCATTACGACCACGGGGAAGAATGAAAAATATTGGTACCTTTTTTTTTAAACATTTTTAACATTGTTGATAACTGCCTGCAAACTGTTACAAATATTAGTACTCTTTGATCAGGATCCTAATGGAGAGACATTCTGGCTGGCTCCTTCCTTGCAACGCATCAGGTACATCTTCCGATGAGACTTCCGCTCGCAGATCCTCGTCCCGATTGACGATCGCTAGCTCACATCTGCCGCTCCGCAACCTCAGACTTCCGAAGCCGCACGTCCTCCAGTCACTAGCCGTCGAATTCCTCCAAAAGCCTCCTCGATCTCCGTGTGTCTCCCTTTTTATCCACAAGCAGAATCACTTCATTTCCATCGCGTAGGCAAAATAATCCACTTGATGTTCGACATGTATGTTAGATATTTGGGTTGTTCAACAAAATTTCTCATTTATTAAAACAAAAGAACGGCATTGCCGTTTACAATTTTTCTTTGTTATCAAAAAAATTTTTATGAAAAGAAAACCAAATTGTCCTTCAAAATATCGGACACCTGCCGTGTATGAATACATTATTCGATGTCCGGACCATGTGCGTCTCGAAATATTGAAATATGAAATATCTTTGTATATTTTCAAAATACACATTACTAAAAACTTCCAAAACAAACGTTTTTCCCCCCTAATTATTATTATTTTAAATCAGAATTTCACATATATTTTAAATATCTTTCGAGGAAATAACGATGTATCGGCTGGCACCTTGCCGACACAACAAAACTCCCTCAAAAATATTAAAATATTATTAAACATTAAATATATTTACCAGATATTATATGGAGTAATTTGTAAATTATTTGATAAAAAGAGATATATCCTATTAGCAAGCAAAACTAAATTATTTAAATAAAATAACCTATTATTATTATTATTATATAATTTTAAATTATTTTAGACCCAAAATAATCAACATAACACTTCAGCGTTAGAATTCCTAAAAAAATGTCACTGGTCCCAAGGACCAGAAAGCATGAGAATTTACTGGTCCACAGACATCATCACTGGTCCGCTACATAAAATTCTATTAAATAATTTTAACACTTAGAATGGCCTCCGCCCCTCTCTGGAAAATAAATCAATCTTACTTTGTATTTATCAAAATTTTCAGCATAATAAAATGTAAAATTATAATTTGCTAAAAATTAAATAAACAGTACGTAAAGAAAACCTATCAAATTATTAATTATATATTTTACTTAATTCTGCTTATTTCAATTTGACTGTAAGGTTTAATGCAATTTTTTTTTTTCGATTTTTCTCCAGATTGTAGCCAGAGTGGTGGAATTGTAACTAGTGTCAATGATGCACAGCTGGACTTGAAAAATCCTGGGTCCCCGGGACCCAGGACTTCTAAAATTCTGGGTCCCTTCCCTTTTCTACAAAAGCGGATCCCTACTAATAATAAGTCATAATTTTCGACGTAAAAATTGAATTTGTTCATTTGCACAAGAAAAATAAAATGCAATAATTGTTTTAATAATAATAAATAATTAAAACCAATATTAATTTAAGAGAAATGTTCTGTACTTTTTAAAGAATAAATGTGCAAGTTACAAATTTAATTATAAAATAATGCTTACTTAAGTGTAGAAGATAACAAGTATCACTATTATTTGCATTTCTTTTAGGCCCGCCACACACTAGTGAAACATTGAATGAAAAAACGTGAGACATGCGACAATTTCACCCTGGTAACAAAGAAAAAACCGGTTTGACTGCGTCATGTCGCACGATTTTTGACGCATGTTTCACTAGTCTGTGGCGCGCCTTAAAATGGGATAAGACAGGTTTATTGAAAAAGACATTTTTGCTGAAAAAAGGGATATTTTTGTTGGGTAAATATGTACTTTGCTTAATGAAATGGTACATTCAGTAGTCACATTCACTCAGAAAGATTTGGCGCAGTAAAAAACTGATTGAAAAGCAGGAAAATCAGTTTTTGGAGCAGCAACAACAATTTCGAAGAAGGAAAATTAGTTTTTAAAACAGAAAAATTCTCTCCCGGCATTCACTTATTATTATTATTTTTTTCGAGCTTTTTTGTCAAAATTTCCGTTTTTATGCATTATTTTGACGATTTTTTTTTTTTTTTTTTTTTTCGGGATTTATTGACGAAATATACCGTTTTCGTGATATTTTTTGACAAAGTTTGCCGTTTTATCCCGATTTTTGGACAAAATTTGCAGTTTTTTCGCGATCTTTTGAAGAAATCTGCCATTTTTCGGGTTTTAAGATGAAATTAGCCATTTTTTCAAGAATTGTTACACGATATTTGCTGGAAATTAGTCGTTTTTTAGCGCTTTTTTTAACACAATTTGTCGTTTTTTTCACAAGCTTTTGAAGAATTTTGTCGCTTTTCGGGATTTTTTAAAAAAAATTGCCGTTTTATCGCGACTTTCGGACAAAATTAGTCGTTTTTTCGCCCCTTTTTAAGACATCTGCCCTTTTTTCTTTATTTTTTTGAAGAAATCTGCCTTTTTTTTCAATTTTTTGAAGAAATGTGCCATTTTTCCGCAATTTTTTGAAAAAATCTGCCGTTTTTTGCGTTTTTAGGCGAAATTTGTCATTTTTTTCGCGATCTTTAGAAGAAATCTGCCTTTTGTTTCGGATTTTGGTATGAAATCTGCCAAAACTCGTTCATATTGGAATGAAATCTGCCATTTTCGCGATTTTTTTTGGGGCGAAATTTGTCATTTTTTCGCGATCTTTTGAAAAAATCTGCCTTTTGTTTCGGGTTTTAGAATGAAATTAGCCATTTTTTCGAGAATTGTCTGGCAAAATTTGCCGAAAATTAGTCGTTATTTCGCGATTTTTTAACGAAATTTGCCGTTTTTTCGCGATTTTTAACGAAATTACGCGTCTTGTGGGACGCGTAAGAGTTATTTTTTGCGTAATTTACGCGTTATAGCGCATCCGTGTCATCGCTGATAATAAAAAAAAATCTTATGTGCGATCGGTTGCAGTTTTCTCAGGGCCTGAAAACAGACATTGGTCCTGCGGACCACTAAATTTTTCAAATTAGTGGTCCGATTGAATTATCGGTGGTCTCGGACCAGCGGACCACCAAGGATTTCGAACGCTGCACTTCTTATTATTATTTCGTTTTAGTATTTTAAATGAAATTGATAATTTTCCTTGGTACCTTGGCAAGATAGGGAAAATGGGTTTGGTGAGAAAGTAAAATATTCATGCTCTAGGTTCTTGGGGTTAAAAGATGATCCTAATATGATTTATTTATTCTGTTACAGAATTCTTTATAATCATTTTCTCATAATGACAATGATTTATGATTTATTTTTTTAATTAGAATTTTAATATGTGTTTATCATTTTACTTTAAAAAAAAAAAAAAAAAAAAAAAAAAAAAAAAAAAAAAAAAGAAAAAAGGCCACTGAAAGCATAAATTTCATAATTTTTGTTAAGGAAAAGTCCTGTGGTCCTTATTCCAATGTCATAAACTAGGCAATTTTTGGACTTACAGAAATAATTTATGTTTTATCTCATCTAAAGTTCATTTTCTCTAAAACCTTTAAAAATAAACAACAATAAGGTTTTACGTTCTAAATTAAAAATAAACAGCTATCAACAACACATTACTGATGTAAATACACAAACATTTCAGAAATTGCAATTAATTTTGTAAATGTAACCATCGCATAGTAAGTCATTCATTTTTGAAAATTCAATGATAAAAATTTAAAAACATTCTTGTTTTGAAGATTTTAACTCCTGTAAGTATGAATATGCCTTTGACATCATTTACTAATAAACCAATGAGTTTATGCTCTATTTTCGGTACTTTTATGTTATCCGTGGGCAAATCCCCCCCCCCCCCCCAATAACAGGAATTTTTTTTTTTCCTGTTAATAATAATTATTTTCTTGTCTGTGTGATTTAGAAACAATGTTTTAAAGTTGAAATAAAATACTATGGTTTTTAATATTATTTTTATATGTTTTAAAGGGAATAAGTCAAACCCATTTATTTTAATTCTAATCAATACATGATTTTGAATGTATATTTTAAAAAATAGTTATACAAAAAAGAAAAATTGAATTTAAGTAATAAGCATATTTTGAAGCATAAATTTTAAAACAAAACCCATTTTATTTTTTTAAAAAAAAAGGAAAATCATGCATTAAGCATAAATTATGAAGCACTTTCCAACACTTCCTGAAATCTTTAACAAAACTTAGTTATTTAGGGAAATAAGGTGTTACTGTCCACAGCCAAACACGTATTGCAATATTTTTTAACAGCCCTGTATTTGATCTGTCGGTTGATATATATACTGCATAATGGTGAAATTAAGTTTAGCAAGAAAACCCCTAGCTGATTCAAACTTCTCTTTCAGCAATTTATATTAATACATGGAAACATACTTGAATATTTTTGTTCATCCCTGTAGTTTACCTAGTAGCTTTATTACATGCTAGTATTTTACAAAAATTTAGTTCAAACAAAAACACTCCTAAAATTACTTAAATGATGTTTCCAGAAATTGTCATTCATAGGTGACCATGTATCCAATTCTTTGTGTGACACTGTATATCATTTTATCTATATTCTACAAATATTTCCAAGTAAATTGAAGTCAGTTCAACATAACAATGCATAACTTATTTAAAAACCACCCTTAAATAATTTAAGCTAATATTCATTAACCTTTATGAGCTCATTTGAGTAACCCTGCATATCAACTAACTATAGTATTTATGTACATATATTTAATAAATATGCATATATAATATGCATATATTTAATAAAATTTAAAAGTATGCATATAATTGAAAATGCATTTTTAGTCATCAGTCCATTATCAATAATATTCAGTACTTTGGATTGAATATACTATTTGAAATACTTTGTGTGTCCCTGTAAATGCTATGCACTTCATATTTATGCATGAAATATAAGGCATCTGTGGTATATATCGATTTTATAATACATGAAATTGTTTAACATAGTTAAAATATATCACAAACAATTCCCTCTTTATTAATATGTAATGGAATTCATTTGTGTTGCCTTGTAAATGAATAACAATTATTTTCACTGCATGTTTTACAGAAATGATATTTTAGTGCACTTTGCAAATGCATATAAATTTGAATGTGTTTGACTTTAAAATTCATTTGAAATGATTTTTTCTTATAGGAAGTAATGTAATGAAAAACTTTTGACTATCCCTGTAAATAAACTAATCATGGTAAAAATTTCACTTTTAATAGGGTTTGTGCTAGGGCAAACATCAATATAATCCAAAAACTTCATGGCAATCTGAGTACATTTATGAGAGTTAGAGCGCGGACATATGGCCTGACAAATTGAAGCATAAACACTTTTCAATTTTGTTGGAAAGTGTTAAAAAATGAAATGAGCTAAAGGTTTATATTTTAAGTGAAATTAATCCAATATGAATATTCAACAAAACAATATTTGACGATTTTTCACATCACCAAGCTAACATTAAGTACTCTATTTTTTGAGTATTAATGTAGTAAACATAGGTTTGATCCAAGGTCAACTTTCATAGGTTTGTTCCAAGTTTCTATGTCTAATTTGCTTAGGAAAAATTGCTTTGATGAATCATTAATCCATTTTCTTTTCTTTTGCTTTTTTTTCAACTTAATTTCTTTTCAGCATTGTTTAATTCCATATTTGACACATTGAATAAGGAGGATATAATTTTAAATGTAAAGTGTTTGAAAATTTTATTTCAATTTACTGAATTTTTATGATTCTTTTAAAACAAAATAGTTCAATTATGGAATAATAGTATGTAAATATTATTTTAATTTAAAATTTTAACAGAAAATCACAATTTTTACCTACTGTCCTAGGATAGGTGTTTACATTAGTAATCACATAAAAGCTTTAGATTTCAAAAGACTGATCGCATGTTTTAAAAAGCACACAAAACTACAAATAAATTGCTAAATATCTAGATTAGATTACTTATAGTTTGTACATGCAAGCATTAAAATAAATACATAGTTATATTTTATTTATAAATAGTCTATGAAAAAGTGTCATTTATGCCACTTAAAAAGAAGAAATGGTTTAGTTTTATAAATACAGCATATGTGAGTATAGGATTGAATTATAAGAATATGGAAAAAAACATATACTCATTTGTGCTGCATTAATAATATTAGCTAATGTAATTTTAAATAAAAATTTTTAGAGTGAAAAATAAAAACTCAAATTTAAATATTCTTAATGAGATAATCAAAAACTGAATCACATAATTCTTCAATATTCAAGCTTTCTTACATTCAAGACATCTACATCCTTTCTTCAGAGCTTGGATATAACCTTCAATGCTGCTGTCACCAATAAGCTGCCCTTGAATAAGATATCTAAATATATATATACATATATTTTATTGCAAAACATGTACACTATGTATGCTATATGTTAAAATTAAAGACAGCAATAAAAAAGCACTGCTAAAACTTAAAAATCTTTCCTTTTTTTGAAAATAAAGATTTAAATAAAATTTATTTAAGTAATACTAAAGTTATTATTATTTGAATAACCCCAAATGAATGCTGTCTCTTCAGTGACATGCTGCATCAAGAAAAAGTTTAAGACAGAATTAAAGACCTTCTGATAAATTACATTAAATCTTCTGATAAATGCAATGAGAGAAATTACATTAAATTTAATGTAAAAGTAATGTGGTAAAATCCAAAGTTAAAATCAGTAAGAAAATCCAAAAAACACTGTAAAAGAGATAAAATATTTACAATTAAAATTTGTAAAATAACAACTGTACAAAAGGATGTATAAAATATCATGATAATTAATAATGACTAAACACAAGTTTATAAATCACATTTTTTTTTTTTTTTTTTTTTTTTTTTTTTAAATAAAGGCAATTTAGAATTACATAAGATAACATTCTTCAAAAACTGTATTTTCTTCACCAGCATAAGATTGATAAGAGTCAGAGTCCACTGCTTCACATTTACAAATTTTTGCAGCTGTTTGGAATCGTTTTATGCAAGTAATGGACCTAAATATGATTTCTTGTTATTTTGCTTCACAATTTGCCAGATGCTTGAGTTGAGGTTTTGTTTCTCTGTTTCTTTTCACAAGATTTTTGGTTTGGTTTCTGAGTTTGAGAAATATTTGCTGTCTGTAAATTACGTGCAGATAAAATAGAAGATTTCTCAATCAGATGATCGGATGACTTTTTAGAATGACTTGAAGATTCTTGTGCTCGACTAATTTGGTATTTAATTTTGATATGTTCTAAAATGATGACCAATGTTTTAATTTTGGTCAAATATATCCTTTAGTTATACAGTAGACATTGCGAGTTTTCTCCTTGCTGCTTGGTATTGTCATACATGTATTACGTAATGGAAAAGAGAAATCAGTCTGGGTGCTTATAGTTCCTATTGATTTTAATTGTTGTTTGAATAAAGTAGAGCAAAAGACTCTGACAGAGAGGAATCTGGTTTTATCATGTTTGCCAGCTTCAGGATTAAAAAATATTAATTTTTTTTCTGTTATTTTGAGAGCAAAAATTTCTTTTTCAAGCTTCAAACTTTGACAAAAATAGAAACAGGTTGCTAGATCACCTTTATAATTTATGCAGAGCTCAGAATTTTCACAAGATTCAGCATCAGGGCCATCTTGTGAACAATGCGGATATGTAATGGAACGACAGCAAATAATAGTAGTATGGCCATCATAAGGTGGATTTTTGAAACGGCAGAGAAGATTGGAAATGTAAGGTCAAACAGAGCAATTTAAATGAGTAATTTTAATCATAGACAGTAAAATCAAGCTACTAAAAGTCAGAACAATGTGCTTTGTAGAAAGCACTTGCCCCAGCAGATAGCAATAGAGCACATGTCAATAAGATTTTGGTATTTTAATTCTGTAAGAGTTCTTTTATTGAGAGTAAAAGATATGGTTCAAATATTGCATTGGGCAAGTATTTAGAGTTTGATGTGCCTTAACAGTAACAAAAAAATAACTTATTGTATTGAAATTTGAGAGAAGTTGTGATTGACTGGCAGTCCAAAACAAAGCAATAACCTAGATGAATTAACTTTGACAAGTTAGAGAAGTTTACAAAAATGAACTTGGGAATAATTGCAGACTTACAAGTTTAAAATAATGCTAAGCTTCGCAAGTTTTTGTTTAAAATTTTTTTAACCAGTCACATTTCATTGCCTAGATGTCACTATTTTGTTATAAAGGCTTCTAGTATGATTTTATCAAAATAACACAATTCAAATAGTGTAATTTTCGGTAAATCTCAATTGTATGAGTTCTTACTTATAAAGAAAAAAAAATGTATAATTAATGTTTTAAATTTTTTTAAATGTAAAACACATCTGCATTTCTTTCCCTTAAAAAAAAAAGGTCATACAATGCAAATGCAACATGTTGGGTTGCTACACAACTAGTATATATAAAATGCAAATGGGAATTTGATGCCGAAAACTTATGGCCAATCTAATTATCAAAGTAAATTTCATACAAAACACTTATAACTTGGGATCATTCTACTGAACTTTTTTTTTTTTTTTTTTTTTTTTTAAAGCTTATATTATTGACTAGACAACATTTAGGAAAGTTTTTAAGTTATTCTATATTCCTTAGATTATAGATCTATGGTAAAAAGTTCTATGTGCTATGTATATATATATACACTCCTGGACAAAATTATAAACTCAGAAATTTTTTAATTTGTTTACATCCTAATATAAATAAGCTTAGATTTACATTAATAAAATAATGATGAATATTTATAATAAGACATCTAATTTTAATATAACTCATAAATAAAATGGAGTAAGTAATTTAAATAAGAAAATACCTAACTTAAAAAAAATAACATTATGTGAGACCTGGACAAAAATATAAACTCAAAGTTATGAATTTCTGTATTCTGGCACATTTGATATAAATAAATGCATTTTATGATAAAAAACTAATAAATTGAGTCATTATGCATCAATACATTTCAATACATCAATACAAGTTTTAATTTTTCTCATAAAATAACATTATGTGAAACCTGGACAAAATTATAAACTCAAAGTTATGAATTGCTATACTCTGGTATTTTATATCCAAATAATAAATGTGTTTTGTGATAAGAAACTAATTCATTGAAATTGTTTTCACATTGGTATTAATTCAAACGATATTTATTCATACTTTATATTCTCTCCATGATTTTATTAAAAATTATTTATCACCTGCCTTTGAATTACTTTTAGAATAATTTTGTTTGCGTTTAATATATCTTATTTATCGTGTATCATTACATGTTATTCTTAGAACAATGAAAACAAACTTTTCTAACGCTTCGAGGAAAGGTTCTCACAAAAGCACAAGTTGGTAAAATTTTGGCTTTCAGAGTATACATGTATCACAAGAAGTTTGGAAAAACACAACGCCAAATTGCGCTAATTAAATGTTCACAAGAAGCAGTAAAAAATGTTTTAAAGAATTCGTCTGTGTGTGGAAAGAAAAAAGTGGTGGTCAACGTCCAAAGATAACAGAAAGAAATCGAAGATCTATCTTACAAACAGCATCTAGTACTGAAGCTTCTTCTAACAGAATTGTAAATACTATAAAGCTAAATGTAAGCTCTCGAATTGTCAGATGACTTCTTCAATGAGCACCGAATGTGAAATGGAAGAAAATGAAAGCTAAGACAAATGTCGAGCCCCATCACATGAAAGCCAGACTTCAATTTGTAGAACAGCACATGTCATAGACAACAGAGTGGAGCACAGTCATCTGGTCAGATGAAAAGAAGTTTAATTTAGACAGACCAGGTGGCATAAGATACTACTGGCTCGATATCAAACATGAAGAACGGCATATTTTTAGTCGAAACATCGATGGTGGTTCCATGATGGTGTGCTCTGGTTTTTCTCAGAATGGTAAAAGTGCTCTAGCTTTTCTTAATGGAAAACAAAAAGCACAAATGTACCAGTTAATGCTGAAATATAATCTTTTGCCATATGGACCATTGATTGCTGGAGTAAACTGGGTATTTCAGCAAGATAATGCAGCAATAAACTCTGCAAAAAGTAGAAAAGAGTGGCTGCAGCGCTAGCACGTACTAAATGTCTTGAATTGGCCAGCCCTCAGGATTTGTACCAGGATTCAAAAACTTTCACTTCTTAAACTCTATAATTTTATGTCTTCAGTTTACACATGTACTATATTTATATTAGTATCTTTTTTGAAAAAAAAAATATATATAAATGCATTGATGCATTTAAATATATTCATCCCTAATAATTCCATTCATTCGTTTATTATCACAAAATGCATTTATTTATATAAAAAATACCAGAGTGCAGAAATTCATAACTTTGAGTTTATAATTTTGTCCAGGTCTTACATAATGTTATTTTATGAGAAAAATTAAAATATGTATTGATGTATTGATATGTATTGATACATAATAATTCCATTTATTAGTTTCTTATAACAAAATGCATCTATTTATATAAAATATGCCACAAATTAGAAATTTATAACTTTGAGTTTATAATTTTGTCCAGGTCTCACATAATGTTATTTTTTTAAAGTAATGCATTTTCTTATTTAAATTATTTGCTCAATTTTATTTATGAGTTATAATTAATTTAGATGTTTTATTATAAATATTCATCATTATTTTATTAATGTAAAGCTAAGCTTATTTATAATTTGATTCAAATAAATTAAAAATTATCTGAGTTTATAATTTTGTCCAGGAGTGTATATATATATTAGTACATATTTAAAATGCAAATAGGAAATTCATTTCAAATGTTCTCACATTCTTCTATATGCATTTTTATGGAATTTTCATTATCAGTTAGGTATTGTGACAGGGTATTCATGCATAACAAAACGAATCTTTCTACACTGTTATGATGATTTATGAGGGGATGTTCTATAATTAAGCCTACTATTTTCAAAAGTGAATTTCATTGTAAATGCTTATAACTGAAGTCCTTATAAATGGATTTTACAGTGTGAACTAAAAGGTTTTCTACATAATGGGTTTCAACGGATTGTTCTATGTTGCTTAGATATAGAGTTATGGGAGAAAGTTCTACATACTATATAAATAAAATGCAAATCAAAAATTTAATCCAAATGCTAACTGATGAATCTGAACATAGACAGGTTTTTATGAAACTTAAAAATAATAGTTAGGTAATTTTTTGGAGATTTTCATTTGATTTGAGGTTTGCCTGGAAAAGCTGATCAAATAATTTGTGCAAGATCCCATAATCTTCCATTTAGTGTTTTTTGCACAATCAGATGGAGACAAATAAAGAATCTATTGCAATAGATTAATTACTTTCCTGTTAAAATGGCTTTTGAAAAGTTAATTCAGTAATATTAATTTACATTAAAAACTATACTTATAATAATAAACATAGATGTTTGTATATGTGCTGTTCTCTAAAAAAAGCTGCTTGAATTTTTTGTGCCCCTTTAATGAAATTTATATATTTATCACGACACTTTGATGAAATTTGCATTTTTTGAAAAAATTCATGCTATTTTTGTGGCTTTTTGAAGATTTTTTTTTTCTTTTTTCCAGTGATTCTTTGACATATTTGCATTTTTTTCACAATTCTTTGAGGATTTTTTTCTTCTTTTTTTAGACAATCTACCCTCCCCCCCCCCCCCAAAGATTCTTTGATGTTCCTTTGAAAAAAAGAAAAACATGTTTTTTATGGCCCTTTGATAAAACTCACTTTTTTTTTTCTCTTAGATTAAATTTGTATTTTTCCTATGGCTCTTTGATGGAATTCATAGTTTTTTGCATACTCTAAAATTAATGTGAAATTAAGTTTTTTTTTTTCTATGCTTAGACAACATTTGCATTTTATTTGCAATTTTTTAATGAAACTACAGATTTTTTTTGTAAAAAATTGGCAAAATAGTTTATGACCATCTGTCAAAATTTGCAATTTATGAAGGATTTTTTTTTTAATTCCAGAAAAAATTATTCCTGCGTTATTTAAATTTTATTAAAACCATAATGTTAAATACAACATGTAAAAGATTACAACAACATAACTAAAACTAACTGAAACATAATTTATACACCATAAAAGTCAATTATTTGAAATATATAAAAAAGTTAAAAATGAAATTCACAATTCAACACTTGATAAGTTATTGTATAAAATAAAACAAAATAGATAATTTTTGTTAATAAAAGTATTCAAAACAATTAAAATGTTGCTGAATTTTTTAAAAATTGTGAGCATAAAAAGAGTGTAACATATTGTAAATAATCTAATACCAGGAATCAGTAAAATAATTTTGATGGTAAGATGCAATAACAGCGTTACATTAAACATTTATTTATTTCTATCTCTTTTTCTTATTTATGATTGCTTTTCTTAAATTTTATATCAAAAGTATCATACACACTGTAACACCACAATCAAATACATGGAAATAAAACTGATATACTTTTAATCACCTACGTGTTATGTGAAGATGCAATGAAATAATGGCTAAGAGGCTGTGTCATATCCTGGTAAATGAGACGATGCTTTTTATTAAATATATCATGATCTGGTGACATCAAGAGCGCTTCAAAGCCTGAAGTAGAAAGAGAAAAACAGAAATGAAGATAATATGAAAATCAAAACAAAGAAAAAGTAATCAATTTAAAACGTTAGAGTAATTTTTTTTTTAAATTCATACTTCTCAGAGCCTGATTAGAATTGTCTGGAGCACAAAGACTAAAAGCTTTTCAGAGCTCCTCCAAATTAAAACTACAGTAAAATCTCTTAATAGAGCATGGAATTAGTTTGTTGTTTGGAGGTGTTACTTTGAAAAGGTAAAAATACACAGATTTATACATGATGGACATAAAGTGTTCATTACTGAGATTTTATAGTGTAGTTAGGTGGTATTTTCTGAGAGTGTGCAGAAATTGTCCTGCATTTTATAAAAATTCTCATGACATACCCAGGTTAACTTAAATTCTCTTTTGCTGTCAGTATTATAATACCTTAAATATTTCATTACCAAATACTTCTTAAAAATAATTTCCATAAAAATATTTTGTCTACAGATTTTATAAATTAAGTTTCGGCAGAGAGAAAAAAAAGCATGGGCAAAGGGCTAGTAGTAGTAACGTTACTTAAATATCAGACCTTGAGATAAAATTCTAGGAGGATTTTAAAAAAAAATTCTAAATCATCTTACTTATTTCGGGCTCTTTATCAACAGTGGGCCCTAAGTAGTGGCCTAATAGGCCTGTGTTAGAGGCATGGGCCACAATTTTCAGGCATAGCCAATAGGAAAGTTATTTCAGCCAGCTCGGTCCATTGTAAAACTCAAAAGTTTGGCTGAGCCCAGCCCAGCTCAGCTCATTTATATTTTTACATTTCTAAGCCCAGCCGAACCCACCCTGTACAGAAATCATTGAAAGCAGGCCTGGTGCAGCCTGTTCTGACCAAACACAATTTCTACTATTTCTAAAAAAAATCAGACTTTTATCATATAACTAGCTGTTACCCATGGTGTTGTTTACATAGCATTTAAAAAAGATAAACACATTAACTAAACAAAAATGTTTCACTAACGATAATTTAAAATATATATAATTAACACATATTTTATCACATTTTATAGGAGGCAATATAGTATTTCTTATTTATAGAGGATTTCAAAACACTCTGACAAATAAAAGGGAAGTGTGTCAGATAATATGAACAATTGTGAAAATGAAACTGCAACATTGCACAGCCATTGAAGCACATGTTCTACAGAAATAACGTTGCAGTGCATTTCAGAATTTCATATCAAAGAAAGAAAATAATGTGTTAAACCTAGATAATAAAAAAAATATCCAACATTTCAAAAATATGCAACTTCACCAGTCCATATTTGTGCAGCTATATATATGATCTATATGTTTGTAAATATTCTAAATACAATGATAAAAGTTAGTCTAAATAGAAAAAGTACAATGAAGATTAAATTCATCTTTATCAATTTCTAATAATAAACAGAAACATACTTGTATTATTTTGTACATCCCTGTATATTATGTGCAGATTTTTATATGTGCCCAATATTTAGTTTAAAGTATTCAATCAAAAACCTGATTAAAATTATTGAATTCACATTACTCAGAATTGCTATTGCACAGATGATCAAGTATCCAGTTTTTTGTATAATCCGGTACATAATTTTACTTAAATTCTACAAACATCTTATATTATAATAAATGTAAGCTGAATTTGAAAATGCATAACTCAAATTAAAAACACCTTAATCAATTCAAGCTAACTCTAAGTACTGCTTATGAATTTTTTTGTGTAGCACTGTATTTAGTCTATATAATTTAAATACACAATATATTATTTATTATCTGAACTAAACAGCTTTAAGAATTAACATTTATTTTTATTATAACCTTTTTTATCCCCCCAATTAGTTGAGGTATTTTTTTTACTTTTTAAGAATGATAAAAACTATTTTTCATTAATCATTACGTCATTTACGAAATGGATAAATTTAACAGGTAAATTATTGCCATTTTCTATTCTTTTCCTTTTTAAAGTTTCTTTTTAACTTATTTCATTTTAAAATTAAAAAAATAAATATTTATACTAACTGTGCTCAGACGATAAACATAATTTTCTTTAGATAAAAACATTTGATATCATAACTCAATCTCATTTTATTTCAATATCAAAGCATATCCATTTTATTTTTCATACATGACGTCACATTTGTCTCCTTTTAGCACTAACTCAAAATTTATTCACCTTGTGTTATTACAAATTAATCCTTGAAAACTTACATTTTGTTTCCAATATGAAGTCACAATGATATTTTTAAAATTCCTTATTTATTTCATTTTGTTTTATCGCATGAAAATCTTAAATTAAAAATTAATATGGAAGATAAATTCTGTTTTTACTTACCCATCATATGTAGTATAGGGCAAGTCTTGCAATCGTTTTGAAAATCGAAAATTTTTTTTGACGGATTTACACGTTTCAGATACTGGAGATTCCGAAAAAACATATTTTTAGAAAAAAAAAAAAATTGCCGTCCGTCCGTCTGTGTGTCTGTCTGTCTGTAACCGCTCTATCTCCCGAACAGACTTGAAATTTTGTATGTACTTAGTATGTAAAAATGGGACGAAGCCTATTTAATATCAGTAACCTCGATTATACGGAACTGTTTTTTTCAGACTCTCGAAAAATTCATTCTGATGAAACATATATAAAAATTTTCGAATTTTTTTATTTTAAGGAGTGGATATAAAAGGCAATAAAATAACACAAATTTTGCATAAAGAACGAAGTTGATCGGATTATTAGTTGCTGAGATACGTGTAATCCTGTTTTTCACATTCTATGATTTTTCATGACCCTGTATTTCATTCAAATTTGAATTCAAAGATACATTTTAATTGGAAATGAGACACTTCATCCGACGCAGTAAGTTGCCAGTTAATACGATTATTATTTTTGGAGTTATAAGGATGTTTCTTTTATGCAATCCGGTATTACTTGAGTATTTTGGCATTTTACATAATTTGTCGAAATTGGCTCATCAGCAATTCATTAATACATCATTACTACGTATATTAAAACTATTTAAATATGCGTTAAAATTTTTATTTTGGAATTGCAATGCATTTTATAAATAAGTTACACATGTTTTATTTTCATATTTTATATTATGCAGATGTATGATGGGTAAGTATTACGATGGCCTCCAACGACTAGTTTTATTTTTTGGCAACGAAAAAAGAAAAATTATTAAATCTGATTAAATATTATGGGAACACTGTCAACTGACTCTGTAAGAAAAATGATGAAATTTTCAATTATTAAGGAAAATATTTGAACAAAATAGATAATAATTAGCCTATGTTCATTCTAGGCCTATAATCTATGTAAAAGTAAAGATGCAAAGACATTGATTCATATATTTTGATGTTAACTTCATTCAAACTTTCCGACACACATTCACATTTATAATATTATAAGGATTAAAAAAGATTCTTATAAAGAATATTACATACATATCTATAGAATGATTTTACAGTATATTTTACAGGAAATACACATTAGCAACATTAGTGATTATTTAGATTTTTAGACTTTCAAAATAATAAAAATAGATTTATGAAAATATTTTTACATCATTTTATTAAAGATTCCAAATCCAAGGGAACTACTTTCCGATAAATTAAGATTAAAAGGTGTAACTGATTCAAAAACTATAAAATCAAATGATGTTATCTATTTTTTGATGCAAGCAATCTAAGGAAATACTGTCAAAGTTAGCGTTTTGAACAGAATTTATGGAAGCGACAGCATGGGAAGGGAGAAAAAATTAATATCATAAAATAATATAATAACTAGACAAAAATCTCTTATATCTCAACAAGGTTATACATGTATCTTATTTAGCAAAAATGAAAAATACTATTCGATTCTAAATCTCTTCAATAGTCAGGCTTGTTAATTTCATACTTTTACAGTTAAAAATTAGTCAGAAAATGTGTCAAACTTTCCATTGTTGAGAAGTGAATTTAAGAACCAGCAAGAAGTGTATATCCAAAGATTATGATAACGTAAGTTCTTTGTTGTCATTAATAATTTTACAAATCATGTGGTCTGCACTACACACTTTGAGAACAATTAAGTCTAGTTCCGACCTTGCTTGTATATATATAGAAAAACAATGCAAGCCTGATCTTGGCCCAGCTCAAGTCTGCTAAAAAAATATCAAGGTAAGGTTACACATAATGTAACTGTCCATTGCTGATCTCTTCACTGAACAAGTTACATTTCTGTGTTGATATTGTACTAATTTCGACTTGTGATGCACAGTTATACTTATTCTCATTAAAGACATATTCATTGAAAATAGCTCATATGTTATCCTTTCCGCATAAATCTTTATGATGGGCTGGTAGGCCCTCAAAATATTTTTTATCGGCCCAGCCTGTTAGAAAATTCAGAACTTTTCCACCTAGCCAGGTACAGCCCATGCAGACCTCTAGCCTGTGTGGTAATTAGGCCCTGATACTTCCCCACTCCCCACACTTAACACATGATGTATTTTTCTTACCTTGTAATGATAAATATGCATTTATTCTGTTGTCCTCAGGTTCATATTCTTCTATTAATGATTCACAGTCTTCTAGTGTGGTTGACATCTACAATGAAGTTGAGAATTAACATCTTTACAACATGTTTATAAGATATAATATGTGCATCAAGTAAAACATTAAATATATCATATCATACATATAATGGTGTGTCCTTCTGAAGTAAAAATATCTTTTTTAATATATCATTTACACACAACATATGCATGACATAGGATTGAAGATATTTGAAAAAATATTGCAAAATATAACACCAAAAACAAAATAAATATTTTACTAAATGGACAATTTGATAAAATTTCCATTAAAAGCCTAACATTAATCCTTAAAAATAAAAATAATAGTTAAAAAAAGGGGGGGTGAATATTCTCATTTATTCCATGTTACAAACCATCCTAACACTAAGAGGTCTCTTTGGAATTAAAATCTATTAAACTGGGAATTTTGTAAACGAAAAGAAAAACATTGAAAACCTCTTCTTTTGAAGAACTGAAAAAGATTTTGTACGAGTGGTTTGATTAAGTCCGTGCAACCAATGGCTCAATTTTGAAAGATAAAGCACTTGAAATTTCTTCTGGACTTGAAATGCAGATTTTCTTAGCATCCAACAACTGGATCGACTGATACAAGAAGAGACATAATTTCTATTATAAGTTTATTTGTGCTGAGTGAAATGGAGTAAATACTGCAATCATTGAGGAGTGGATGGAAAAAAACATTGTGTTCTCTTCTGTGTAATTACTCATAAAAAGCCATTTTTAACGCAGATGAGACAGGACTGCTTTTTAATCTCTTCCCTGATAGAAAATACACCATGAAAGGAGAAAAGTGTCACAGTGGAAGCTATCAAAAGAGTTCATTCGTACATAATAGTTTTGTTATGCACAAATGCAGACAGAACTATGAAGCTAACACCATTTGTGATTAGTAAATATATGAAGTATTGATTCTTCAAAAACATTAAAAGTTTACCAATTCATTACAATGCCAACCAGGCTGCTTGGATAGCCCTAAATGTTTTTTATGATTTTGTAAGAAAATTGGATATAAAAGTATATTTGCAAACATGAAAAATAATTTTATTTGTAGGGCAGTGCTCTGCTCATGCTAATCTAAACTTAAAGAATGTGCATATTGAATTTTTTTCACCCAAGTGTATCAGTTTACTTCAGCCTTGTAACTTGAGAAAATCAGATCCTTCAAAATGCATTACAGAAACCAACTGGTAAGAAAAGCCTTTTTTCCTTTGATTCTGGCAAGTATGAAGATTCTTATAAATGAAAATAAAATTGCTGGATGCTCTTCATTATATCTCATTGGCATGGTATAGTCTAGATAAAAAATGCATTTCAAACGTTTTTCTGAAGAAAGGATTTGCAAAAATGTGATGAAAGCTGCTGGAGGAGTTCACTCTGAAAGACTACACAAAAGAGGATGAATTGATACTTGCAGACACCAATGATAATGAGTACATTGATTGCAACAACAATATTATTGCTATTACACATATTCCGACTATTTCCGATTTGATTTTGCAATACAAAAGTGAGAATGATATTGATGAAGATTTTATTTTTGTATACATTTCTTGAAGTGGTTTTCTCTTTTTGACCCTGATTTTACATTTTCCCATTTTGTACAGTTTTTCATTGCTAGTCCCAAGAAAAATGTAAAATGGGGGTTCCACTGTAATTAGAAATGAAAACCGTACTTACTTTTTGTTCTTGGTTTAAGAAATTCTGTAACTCTTCAGCACTCCATATACCAGATTGACTTACTGAATATCTAAAGGAGAAAAGAATAACTGAATTCAACTAAAATCAATATTAAAATTTATTCAGATAAATAGGGCTATCTTTTCTAGATTATATAAATATATCAACAAAGAAAATCAAAACTTTAAAACTTTGAGAAAAAGGGGAATTTGAAAAATTATTGATGTATCGATTTATGAACACATTTAATGTTTTAATGTTAAATGTTTGCTTAAAATATTTAGAAACAGACAACCATAAAATAATTGATTATTAAACAGGAAACATTTTGGTCAACAATACAGAGCTATTAAACCTCCTTAAATGCATCTATGAATGATATTTTAACAATCACTTAAATTTTTTTACATTTTTCATTTTTTTTTCTTGCATTGAAAATAAAAGACAATCAGTATTTATCGAAATATTAAATTTGAAACTACACTTAGTAATTTAAAAAAAAATTGGAAAGCTTAAAATAATGAGAACACATAACACATATTTTTGGATATAGTGCAGATTTTTTTGGTGAAATTTGCAACAAACTTAACTAGCATTGTGTGAAATATTGCAACAGATAATGTTACAAGAAATAGCGGAAATGAAAATGGTCTATCTGCACTTGTTGCTAAACTAAGAAAGAGATTGTCCAAGATTTGTGTCATGGAATACAGAGAACATTGATAAAGTATAGTCAAGATCATATCAAAAGGATAAAGTGCAACATTTATGGGAGGAGGGCATAAAAAATGAGACTTAAAGGTCACCCATTACTGATTCTTTAGTATATAATAGGATAAATTAAATTCAATTGCGAAAGCCCGGATAGTACAGTTTGCAGTGCACCAGACTTTTAATTTTATCTTTCTGGATTTCTGCAAGTTCAATTCTTGGCACAAAATGAAGTTGATTTTGACAATTTTGATGACCTTTAAAAAGATCCAGATGATCCTGATTTTAACAATTGATATTTTGAAGATATTTAATAAGTTCTTTGTAACAAATTATTGTATTCACTTGTAAATGATGGCACTCAATACATTTTTAAAATGTATAGAAAAAATGCCCCATTCAGGGGCGTAAACCACTCTAGTCGCGTAGGGGGGTGTAGGCTCATAAATTTCTGACTTTCAAGAAGGAAAATTTCCGAATACTATGGCCAACATGAGGACATATATATATATATATATATATATTCATAGATATATATACATTAATATATATAATTCTCAAGATAATTATGACTTAGTGTATCGAGATAGTCAAGTAATCTTAGATTATGCTATTATTAGTCTTATATAACAATATATTTTCCCTATTAGTAGACAATCTCCTGATGGAATAATCGTACCACCCGAGAGGGACATGGGTAGTGCATAATATGAATAAGCAGTCGCAGGGCTTTCCAACGATATATCACACGAAAGGTGTCGGCTAAATTTAGAAAAGCGGTGACTTGTGAGGACTAAGGTGGTATCCAACGATATATCACAAGAGAGATGTAGGCCAAATTTAGGAAATATTTCCCCTCCCGAAGTAGACTCTTCCTCTAACTGAATTTTTCATATATCATAAATAATATTTATTGGAGGGCCTTGTAAAAAAATCCGATCTTAATTGATAAAACACTACAGTTTAAAAAAAGATCGAAAATTGTCCATGGTAGGGAAATTGGTGGGGGTCAGGGGGAGGGGAGAAAGGTTTATAATATGAAAGAGTGATTGAGTGAAAAAGTGAGAGGCTCTGTTATGATACGCCACATGGTCCAAAAAGTATGGAATTTTCCACCCCCACTTTAATCCCCTCGGGAGTGGAAATTTATAAATATTGCTGAAACACTTATTTAATTAGTTTTTAATAATTTTATTTTCTGCCGTTTCATGCTATTATTAAAAAAGACTGCTGAGATGTGCCAAATGTCCTAAATTTTTTGACCCCCCCCTTTTAACCCCTTGAGGGAGGGGATTTCGAAAATCGTTGGATTATGTGTTTAATAATGTTTTTAGTAGATTTATTTTCTGGAATTTCACGCTCCTACCTTAAATGTTTCCTGAGATATGGTAAGTTGTTCCAAAATTTTTGACCCCGTCCCCCCACTTGTCCCTCTTAAGGGGGGGATAATTTCAAAAATTCCATCTTAGTGGACACGTACATCATAAAAAGTATTTTCTCTCAAATTTTCATGGTTCTACATTCAATATTTTGGGCCGAACGTTGATTATCAGTCAGTCAGGACAAACTATTATATATATATATATATCTACTAGCTGACCCGCCCGCCGTTGCCCAGCCATTAGAAAAAATACATACTAGATATATCATATAAATATATTAGATGCATTATATAGATAAATAACAAATTACACTGATAAACAAGGTTTCTGTTTCTAACGAAGTATGTGGTGACTTTTATATTTTAGGTGGGGCTATGAAAGAATATGCCATTAAAAAGTTTCCATCACCCACAGATTTTTAAAAAATTCAAAATCTTGAAAATCTGAATATTGTAGTATTTATTCAACACATATACTTTATGAAATTTATCATTTTGTATTTTAGTAATGACAAACTTTTAAATAAACACTTACAAAACTTAAAATTAATATTTAAAACACTGAAAGGATGCATTGTTTATATAACTTCAGAAAAATATAGAAGAATTTTTGTAAAAAGAAATGATATTAATAAGAAATTTCATACTTTATGTAGCGGTAAATGTCTTATCTGTGGCTTCTCTCTTATAGGTCATTGTTTCTAGTTATATTGACAATTTAAAGCAGATATTAAGCCACTTATATCATTACAATAGCATAAATCATCTTTTCTTGAAAAAATGTCGAATATTTCTTATGTCAATCTCGATAAATAGATATCTTTGTATTGTTTTTCAGGAGATTCCAACCTTGCAATCTTTATCCAAGTAATTCTGAGTTTTTCTTTGATAAATTTAAGTCTCTCGCAAAATCATTTAATTCTTTTTGGGTAATTAGGTGTGGTTCTTCATTTATGCCATATCAGATATAGAGGAAGTTTGTTTCATCAATTTCCATTTCTACTGCTACATCGTCATATGTAAAATTCTCTGGCGGTTTTGTTATTGTAAATCATCATTACGTAATGCTGGTCTTATTTCTGAATCTAAGTTCCGGTACTTAATTTTATGTTTACTTCTTGCAGAGAGTCCTTTAATTTTTGTAATACATTAGTAGCAGTCAGTTATATGATCCTTCGGCATTCGCCACTCATAGGTATAGCAAAGGACTAACACTTTTTTATACATTTTATCCATGCCCGGAGGTTTATAGCACATCGTGTACAACAAGAAGGAGCTGCCCATTTCTTATCTTGTTCACCTACTTTATATCCAAAGTACCTATGATAGGCAGTCTTTATTAACGGCGTGAAAGCGCATCGGTGATTTTTCAAAATTAGCTTCCCCACACATAGCAAAAAGAATCTGGTTCATTGACGCATCCTTTAGACATGTTTTACATATTGTAGAGGAAAATATAATAATTATAATCAAAATTTAATTAAAAAATTTTACAGAACAAAAAAAAAGTAGTACACTCGTCCCGAAAGTTACAACTGTCAGGGATTTGCATTAAAGTCAAATACTGTGGGGATGGCTAGAGCTGTCAATTCAAGGTCGCTAAAATAAAATTTATTAGGGGGACATCTGTTTCTACTCTCTTGCTGCATCTTCTATCGTTATAATAAGAAAAAGGAATGTTTGTGTGAATTAAATACATGAAAGAGAATAACGTAATATAATTATAATGCCTATACGATGCCTACATACTCCAAAACTTATTAATGAAATTTCTCAAAATTGGAGGGTGATAGAAAAATTTCACTAACATATTCCTTTTCAGCAGCTTGAAATCTATAAGAAACACCCGACGTATATAGAGAAATCGAAAATTCGTTAAAATTTGTTTATCAGTGTTATTAAAGCAAAGTATGTAAGTTTTCAGGTGCGAATTCATTGTGTTTTCAAATTACAGTAAAACCTCCAAATAACGGACACCTCGGGAGCACGTAAACTGTCTGCTATTCAGAGGTGTCCGCTATTGGGAAATACCTTGGAGATTAAAAAGTTGCTAAGAAATGCTTAAAGTTTCATTAATTGACTTGTATATGTCCTAAAATTCTACCATATGATTAATCAGAAATTAAAATAATTTTTTAAGCAATAAAATTTAAGTAAAACGGTACATACCTTTGTATACTGTTTATTATATACTTATGAAAAATATGTATTTAAAAAGATTTCTCTTGCATTTAAAGAGTCCATGTCATTTTTTTTGTTCAATGTAAAATTTTAACCCTGTCAAAAGTTTTGATTTTTCTGATTCATTAAAAAAAATAACAATAAAATGTAACTGTTCACTGTACTTTGCCACTTCTTAAAAGCATAAAATCTTAAATCTTATGGAGGGGATTGGGGGGGGGGCATTGTGATGCTCTGGGAGGTAATGTCCCTCCGGACCATTTCCTGAATTTAATACTGGACGTGGGAGGGAAGATTTTCCCCGGCCCACTGTCTACATTTATCTGTGATCACAAAGTTTTGACACATTGCCCTGACAAATTTAGAGGCTTTTTACTTTTTTTTTCTTAGATAAAAAACAATTTTCCATACTTTATCGCCACAATTACTGTCCGCTATTCAGAATGTCCGTTATTCAGAGGTTAAACATACAAAAATTTAGATTTTCGGAGTGGGAATCGGTAAACTGTCCGTTAAATAGAGGTGTCCGCTATTCGGGAGTGTCCGTTATGGAGGTTTTACTGTATACTCAAATTATTCTTAAAAAAAAATAATAATAAATAAATAAATAAGGCAATTAAACAGAGCCAACAGTTTCGCTGTCGCTGTATGAAAACATGCACAAAATACAAAACAAAAAAACGAAATGCATAAGTCAAAAGTAAAATTCTTGTTTCTCTACAACCCCCCTTCCCCTACACACACACAGGCACATCAGGCTTAAAAAAAAAAAAAAAAAAAAAAAAAAAGAGTATCAGTAAAAAATTTTAAATTGCAAAAGAGGTTTAAAGATCGATTTGATCATCAATTAGCTTTAAACAATCAAAAGTTGCGCCATTTTATCTTCTCCCAAGACCGAAATTATTTTCAAGTTTCAAATGATTAAATTTTGTTTCTTATCTATACACACACACACAAAAAAAAAAAAAAAAAAAAAAAAAATCTATGTATAAAATAATAATTAAATTATTGTTATGCAGTGAGACAAAATTATTATAGCTGGTACTATAACAAAGTTTTAAAAATATAGAATATTTTACATATATTGACATTAGTACTTCAAAAAATAAATTAACTTTCTTAGTATTAATGAAATAATATTGATAAAATATAAAAAGATCCATAGTACAGTTTTAACTTCATGCACAATACTAAATACATTGACTTGGGAATTGTAAAATGGTTGGCAAAAAAGAAAGCAAATATATTGAAAGACAAAATTTTGTTAAAAATGATAATAACTTCATGAAATTTAAATAATAACTAGCTTGTCATCTCCAGTTTGAAACAAACCTAGCAAATAGTTCAGGAATTGCGATACTAACTGTTAAAAAAAGTTAATATATATCGAATAGCAATACATTTTTACAAGTTATTAAATAATTTATCCCTCCCCTCAATAAATAAATAAATCTATTATTAAATATGAAAACAATAGTTATTTACAGATTTTAATATCTAAAATATTCTGTAATAAAGTAGCTTACTTACTTCAAAAGGTTTTTTTAGAACTCCAGCAATGCAAAAAGGTATATGTATATGGGCTGAAATTTTATCAGCATGTTTTTGTTTATTATGTGTGTTCCTGTAATCATTATCGAAAATGGAATTACGTAACGCAGATTGTACTTTTTGTCTCTTACATTTAGGTGACGACATAACAGATGCAAAAATATTGAATTATTAACCAAATACCAAAATATTCTCGCAACAACATTTTGTAATTGTATGATTTCGTACTATGAGCTTGAATACTAACGGTTTAAACAAAGAGTTAATGCAGGTGCTGCTTGTTTTGTAATTGATACATAGGACAGGAAGTTCAGCGCCCAGTTGTCTAGGTGCCCAAGCTTTACTTTGAAGAGAAAAAAAATGTTCCATCTTTCTATTTTTCAGAAGTCAGTTAAAATCTCTAGCTGTTTTTATTAATTTATTTGGTTGTTTAAGGAATATTTTAGAGACAAAAATTTGTCAAAAATACGGGATTTCTTAATATAAGTTTTAATTCTTTCTAACGACAAACTTTAAAACAGCATAACAACTTGATGTTACCTCTTATTTTTTGGACTAAACAAAATGCAATAGTATTAATAAAAATATTTAAAAAAATGAATACAATTGATTCAGGGAAAAAAAAAAAAAACGAACGTATTATTTCTGGGAGAAATATACTCGTATATTGTAAAATATTCATATTATTTCGAGACAAAAATTCAAAGTATTTGGGTATTTTCAATTTTCATCCTATATCATATATATTTCTTAAACACTTTTTTAAATCAATCCAAAATTACGTAAAAAGGTAAATAAAAACAGTTTCACATATTTAATTATATATATTTTTAATAAAATAAAAAGAAAACACAATATTAGTTAGTAGGAAAAAATAAAACTATAATTATTTTCAATTAAAGGTAAAATTTGTAGAGAGTGGAAAACATCCAGATTTCGAAATGGAAAAATATTAAATATTTGTATTTCAGTTTTGAATTTTCATCGGATACCATTTAAATTCCGTGATACATATTTCTAACTAAATTTAAAGTTTAGATAAAAAAAATAGGAGTTTCTTCACTTCAATCAGTATAGCTTAAAATTTCGAGACTAAACTAAAAACTTTCCTATAGTAAATAAATACAGGTAGATTTCGATATTTCGAAGTCAAAAGGCACAGAAAAAAAAATCGGAATATTAAGGTTTTACTCAAAATACCACAGTTACAAATAACATTAACATTGCTACAATATGTGCATAAATATTTTTTTTTTTTTGTCATATCGAGGTTTCCGAGTACACAATATTTGACAAATCAAAATTTTTCTGAATAGTTTTATCAAAAAAAAAAAAAAAAAAAAAAAAAAAAAAAAAAAAAAAAAACCTATATATTAAGTTATATTAATTAGTAAATTAAACTAATTAATAAATTACCAATTAGTTAAATTAATTAGTTCTGGTTAAGAATAAGTTTATGTTTTCTTCGTTATAAATTGTTTTTTCTTATTAGAATCTACAAAGGGAGATAAATCAGACTAAGAAGAAAATTTTATAGGTTTTCTTCGATCTAACTTGTTTTTCTTATTTAATTAAAAACTACAAAAATATTTCTCCAATTCATAAATATTTATAGATTAATACCTTTTTTTTTCGGCTAAACATATTTTTTTCCGATCGAACAAGAATTTTTCCATCTGATTTTTCCGTTTTTCCAATTTATAAATTTTTATGGGTTAATATGTAATATTATTTTTTCCGACTAAACATGCCTTTTCTGATGGAACGGAAAAATTTCCGAATGATATTTTTGTTTTTTCAATTTATAAGTTTTTATAGGTTAATACCATTTTTTCCTGATCGGTACAAGAAATTTTCCGACTGATTTTTCCACTTTTCCATTTTATAAGCATTTAGAGGTTAATACTGTTTTTTCCGACTAAACATGCCTTTTCCAATGGAACGGGACATTTTCCGAATGATATTTTCGTTTTTCCAATTTAGAAGTTTTTATAGGTTAACACCAGTTTTTCCTATTGACTTTTCCGTTTTTCCAATTTATAAATTTTCATAGGTTAATACGTAATACTGTTTTTTCCGACTAAACATGCTTTTTTTTCTGATGGAAACGAAAAATTTTCCGAATGATATTTTAGTTTTTCCAACTTATAAGTTTTTATAAGTTAATGCCATTTTTTCCAATCGAACAAGAGTTTTTCCGACTTATTTTTCCATTTTTCTAATTTATAAGTTTTATAGGGTAATACATAATACTATTTTTTCCGACTTTCCGATTAAACGGTAAATTTTCCGAATGATATTTCTGTTTTTCCAATTTATAAGTTTTTATAGGTTAATACTATTTTTTTTTCCCGAATAAAGGTACTTTTTCCGAGCGATCTGGTAATTTTCCAACTGATTTCTTCTGGGGGGGGGGGGTGCACCCCCCCCCCCCCCCCGGGATTTATGCCCCTGACCCCATTGACATAGATGAAGAAAGTTTAGGTTTTCAAAATCTTAACCCCTTAAAAAAACATGATACAACAACATTTTTTGTTATTTAGGGCTCATAAAATCTTTATTTTTAATGTCCAAACAAAGTTATTTCAAAATTTTTGTGAATGCACACCCGTTATCACCAAAACATTCTATTTTACCTAGTATTATTTTTTATAAAAAAGATAGCTTACTATTCCAAAATATTTTTTCTGAGGGTGCTTTTGATATTTCAGTTTTCTCTTCTTGAAATTGCCATCTGCATGGCCCATATGCAAGTATGAAAATATAAAAAAAATATCCACTTTGAAAAATTCTTTTTATGATTTCAACAATAGGGTGGGCCAAAAAAAACTTTTCTTCGATTTTCGATGAAAGCAGGTGCGGAAAAGTGGCCACTGGTGGCACTCAGTTCATACAAAAAATTTGAGATTTTTTGGACATTTCCTTACCCTGCTGCAAATGGCTTGAAGTTTTGCAAAAATGCTCATTTTTAAACTTTTTTCGAAAAAATTTTTAAAATGTTAAATTAAATTTATTTTGGTTGTATTTACTTGAAAAGGCATATTTAATGTACCAAATGTTTAAATAAGATCTGATGATGCATTATTTAATATCTATGTGTATTATAACTTAGCCTATTTTTATAGCTTTTTCTCGTATAACAGGCAAAAGTTGTATTTGTTTGAATCGATCGTTAGTTTCTCTCTTATTTATGTCTCTTGGTCTTCTTTATATTTTTTCTATGTGTCAAAAATCATATATTTGAGCAACGGACAGCAGTATACTTCAAAAACAAATCTGGAAGGTGAGAAGGGGATGAAGCAGGGCTCTAAGCGAGCGCAATGACTCATCGTAATACTGAGGCAGTGAAGGACGAAATAGATGAGAGCCAAAATACGATAAAGGATTCTTATTATTTCTCCATGCTCAGTTACCTGCAGAATTTGTTCAGCGTGAGCGTGAAACCTTTTTCTAGTGAGATACAGTGCTTTCTGGATCGTTTAATGTTCCATTATAACGTTTTGTGCGTTTTATTATGACGAACTTAGAAATGGCTAGTGTGAAGGACCATGATAATGTAAAGATGCACGATAGCATGAAAAGTAGCCTTTTGGAGGCATCATGCATATTGAAAGTATTGCAATTGCCAACTTATGCTGATAATCATGCGCTACTACTACTGGTTGCTTCACCATGTAGAAGTTGTGACAGCAGAGGATACGAATCTCGTCATCAATAAAAACAAAGTCAGAAGAGAGAAATAGAAACTTCGAAAGATGATAAAGGCAGAAGAAGTTCTTGAAAATTAAAAGCATATTTTTTTATGGTAGGAAGGACGAAAGTATATCCAGAGAAAAAAAAAAGAACAAGCGGCACCGTCTAGAGAAAGTCGAGGAACACATCACTGTGTTGTCTGAATCTGGTTAGGATTACTTGGGTCACTTGATACCTCGTTCGGGTCATGGAAAAGAAATAGCAAAATCATTATATAATCTTCCAAGTCACCACAAGTTAGACTTTTCAGAACTGACAGTATTAGGGTGTTATGGCACCACTGTTAATACAGGAAAACGCAATGGTGTCAATGCCTGTCTTGGAAAAAAAAAAAAAAAAAACTAGGAAGAGAGCTGCAACATTTGACATGTTTTCTTCATATGAACAATATCCCACTTCGACATCTACTCACTAAACTTTATGGTGAAATCACGGGACCAAAGACCTTTGCCAAACAAATCGGTGCTAGACTAACATGGTGTGAAAAATATATGTGTCACTTTGTTCGAGCCTATTGCTGTTTCATGATATCAGAAATGGAAAATACTGAAGATCTGAGTACCGATCAAAAGTGCTTATTTGATATTTATTGAGCAGTTTCAACCGGAGTATGTCCTCGAAAAATGGAAAACAGATAACCTGGACCAACTGTGAAAAATCGCAACTGCTTGCAGAATTTTACACTCATGCGTTAGTTGTTTAAATCCTGATAAAGCGTTAAAATATCTCGCTCAGGTATATGAAACGAGTTTATGCGCACGTGTGGTTTTCTGTATGGAAAAGGCTAGATTACGCGGACGGACCTAGACATATGTGGCAGATAGTTAAACTTTCAAAGTTTTTACCAGATGACCTAAAGGAGATGGTGCATTCAGTCATCCAAACAAATGGATACTGTGGTCATCCCGAGAATTTATTGATAGCAACGGCAACCGATGATAGACAGCATATTAGAAGAATGGCATGGAAAGAAAAAGTATGCTGCAACTTAAATAAAATAAAAACCAACATAATGCGAGAGTTTCGAGTTACACAGCTAAACTTTAAAGCAATGGAACACTATGAGTGTATCGAGTGGGTCGCTGCCGAAGTCAGCGAACCTCTTATAACAAAAATCTTTTCATTAGAAAAAAAAAATAGAGAAAATGTAATTTCTGGATCAATGTTGGATGAATCAATAGTCTGTTTTCCAAATCACTCCCAGGCTGTGGAAAGAGTCATTAAAATTTTGACAGAAGCTGCATCAAAGGTATGCGGCAGTAAAGGAAGTCATACCTTCATTAGAGCAAAACTGCCAGCACAGAAAAAGATACCAAAGTTTATTTCTAAAAAAGACTTTGTAGCATAAATGCGATTCAGTGCATTTTGAATATAACATTTTGTGGGTAGGAGGGCAGGTAAAACTCAGCGTGCAGCTACCTCCTCATGGTGAGTTCTGGGTTGTTTCGTGTTGGTACCGAATGCAAAACAAACTAAAAACTGTACATTTTTAAAGAACATAGCATTAAAATAATGCATAGTTAGAGGTTTTTTAAACATTTGACTCATTAAATATATTTTTTCAATTAAATACAACCAAAATAAACTTAATATAACATTTTTAAATTTTTTGCTAAAAAAGTTCAAAAATCAGCATTATTTTTAAACTTCAAACCATTTGTGGCAGGGTAAGGAATTGTCCTAAAAATCTCAAATTTTTTGTGTGAACTGAGTGTCACCAGTGGTCACTTTTCCGCACCCGCCACCATCGAAAATCGAAAAAAAAAAAAAATTTCGGCCCACCCTATTCAACAATGCTTTTTAATTAAAATATAAAACAATATGTATAACTTAATAACATATGAAAACATTCTTCTACAAGTAATTTTCATACTTTATATGTCCTTTTATTAACACTTTCCAACAAAGTTCAAAAGTGCTTATGCATTCAGTTTATCTGGTCGTTTGTCCACGCTCTAACTCACGTAAATATACTTGGATTACCATGAAATTTTAGGATGTTATTGATGCTTATACTAGCACGAACCCTATTGAAAACGAAGTTTCAACCATGATTAGTTTACCTACAGGGAGAATCAAAAGTTTCCCATTACATTACGGCCTATGGGGAAAATTTTTTTCAAAGGAATTTTAAAAATGTTATACCCTGTCAAACATTAAAATTTATATGCTTTTACGAGGTGCATTAAAATATGCATTCTATAAAATATAAGGTGAAAATGTAGCGATTATTCATTTACAGGGCCACACAAAAGAATTCCATTAGATAATGGTAAAAGGGGGAATTGTGTGTGACATATTTTAAATATATTAAACTGTTTCGAGCATAATAAAATTGATGTATGTCAATGAGGCTTAGTATAAATTATATGATACTTCCTTCCCTAATATAAAGCAGGGTTGGAAAAAAACATGTTTTTTATTAAAAAAAACAAAAAACATGTTTTTTTTGTTTAAAACATGTTTTAAACGTTTAATTCTCACACAGTGCAATTTTGATTAAAGTGAACAAAAATTATTAAATATAAAGAATGGAAATATTTTCAAACGGTAGTAAGGAAGAAAACAATTATATAACAAATGCCAAACATTAATTAGAAATTTTATTTTTATTCTAAACTAAAACATTTAATTGTTCAGTTCTTTAAAAATGGTAACAAGTTTGTCAATACCCTTACAACAGCCTTATCAACACCCAAACGATTTCTGGTTTTGCTTTGCACAAAACCAAAAGTAGAGAAAACTCTTTCTAATCCAGCAGTAGAACATACAGCTGTGTGTAACTGTTTTATGATATTCATGGCATTTTTATCAATGTGTTTTTCAAGGCTTAACCTGTGTTATTTCCACTTTATTTGATTCTCCAATGTCAAATTTATGATTGGCAACTGCATCAAACATATAATCAGAGAATGGAACTGACTTAGCTTTATAATTTATAATTATTGGAATTTGGCATAATTTGGCAGCAAGGTTCATGCCTTTTTCAGTCTCATCAATTGCAAGTGATTCTCCTTTAAAGCGTAATGAAATATGCAAAAAATATGTAATAAATGTGTAAAAAAATATGAAGTACGTAAAATATTAGTTAAGAAATAAATATTTTTTAAACATGTCCATTTTTTATTATTAAATTATTATTATTATTTTGAGAACATATTCAAACTGAAAATCAAAGTAGATAGATTGGTTGGTAGGTAGCATACTTTTATAACTCTGAGGACAAATTTAAACAATTAGAATTTAAAACGAACTGAAAGATAAGTTTTTTTTTCATTTCAGTTTATTTTCATAAATGAATTATTAAAAAGGAAATACTATTAAAAGAAATTTAAATTAATGTTGAATTTTTTTTATATATGAATATTTTAAACTGAAGTCATTATAATTTTAATAAAGAAAGAGAAAAAAAAAATAAAAAAAAAATAAAAAATAAAAAATCTTTTTTGACTACTAAACAAATATCTATAAAGTATTATAGCATTATCTATTGATGGGAGAAAGTATTATTTATAGTACAGTAGACTCCCTCAAATCCACACAGCTTGGGACCAGAGGTTGTGCGGATTTTAGAATTTTGTGGATTTCTGGTCATTGCTTTGTTTACGTTTTTTAAACAGTAATTTGAGTGCAATTAATAGTGCATTCGGGACTATAATGAATACTTACAATATAATAAAATGTTAAAATAAGTAATAAATTAAAATAATAAATTTAGATAATTTTCAAAATGATTAAAATATTAAAAGCAAAGATCAAGTTAATGATCAATAGTGTATGATTAAATATTCATTATAAAGATTAAATATATTTTTCCAAAATTATTCAACAAAACTTGCCTCATAAAAGTACATTACTAATTCACATCAAAATCATAAAATAAGTATTTTTTTTTTTTTTTCAGTTTAGCCAGGCTTAGCAACCAAAAAATCATGATTAATGCATAAGTATATTTGGTAAGAAAATTGTGATTTCCAGTGATATCAGCAATATCTTGAATTTTTTTTTTTTTTTTTTTTTTTAATTTTTCTTCCTTCATGAAAAAAACATGAATAGAGTATTATAGAGAAAATTAAAAATTAAAAAATATATGGAATTGATACAAAATTAAAAAAAAATCAAATTTTGTCCAAATATCCAATCTGAAAGTTTCATTGTTTACATCCATAAAGTATGTGCGGATTTTAGAGAGTTGCGGATTTCTGGTTTGCGGATTTGAGGGAGTCTACTGTATATTAAGAAGGCATTTAGCCCAGATTTTTACTCAATATTATGTTCTCGTGCACCAACTGCCTAATTTATTCACTAAAAGGGAGAAATAGATCTCTCAAAACATACAAATAAATACTTAAAAAGTGTTGTAAAAATAGATATTATTTAATTATTATTTACCTTAGATCTTTTGGATGCCCTTGCATCCATTTTCAAAGGAGTATAAAAGAAGATAATTCATTAGAAATGGAAAACGTAAAAACAAAACAAAAACAGTCCGCGTGTACAAACAAAGTCACAATGAATTCATCAAAACACCAAGGATATTGTACCAGAGTGTCGAATATTATAAGAAATGACGTCATTACAAACAGTATCATTGTTAAGCAAAATTTCGAGGGATTCACGGATAGTTGAAGATTAATGATTTGATGTTGAAAAGATTATTTTAGCTTTGTAGAAATTTATCAAAATATTTTCTTTTCGTTGCATTCTAGATAAGGCTGTAGTAGTCTTGTTGTATTGTATATCCGAAAAATGCTCTTTCAGTCTTACTTTTAATCTTCGAAAATTAATATATTATAGAACTTTGATATTATATAAAAAATCATAATTGAGATATTTAAGAAAGTAAATTATGTATTTCCAATTTTAGAGGAAATAAATTTTAAATTTAAATACTTAATTAAAATTAAATAACCAATTTATAATTTTAATAAAATTTGAATGTCTTTTAGTACATACAGCTAATTAGAAATTTTTAATACAATTTTATTTTGTAAATTTTAATTTGTGACATTATTAGCAATATTCATGTTTTAAACATTGTTTTAAATGTAATGTTTTAAACGTGTTTTAAACAGCTGTTTTAAACGAAATGTTTTAAACATAACAACCCTGATATAAAGTACATAGTATTTACAAGGACACACAAAAGATTTCAAATAGTACATTCTTTCCAAAGTACTGTACAGTATGGGACCTCAAATCCGGAATCCCGAAATCCGGAAGACCCGAAATCTGAAACTTTTCTTGCCAAGGGAAAAAAAATGCTAAATTTTTCTCAAGAACGAAAAAAAAAAAAAGTACTTCATATGAAAATATTTCTGCCGGTGAAAAAACGGTGAACAGCAAAAGAAGATTTTTAAAGCTTTTGTGGAAAGCGATGTTCCAGAATTTATGGCACATCGAAAAACTTTGCACAATTCGAAAAGTATTGATGTTGATAGAGTTTTAATGGAATGCATTTGGCATCGACGATCAGAAAACCTTCCATTAAACTGTGCAATTATTATGGCACAGGGTAAAAATTTTCATGCCGAGTTAAACATTTCTATGTCCTATGATTATTCAACAGAATGGTACAATAAGTTTAAGAAGCATCATGGGTTACATTTAGTTCAGATTTCTGGTGAGATGGCATCGACGGATTTTGGTGTTGCCAATTTCTTCATCAAAGAATTTGAGGAAATCATTGACAGGGAGAAACTTTCACCAGAGCAGGTTTATAATGCCGATGAAACTGCATTGTATATTGAATATGAGCATAAATTACTAAAAGGTGATTCTTAAATAAATTATGCATTTTTACGCTGAACTGCATTAAATTTACTAAGAAATGTTTGCAGAATACAGATAAAATGATATACAGGGCCACACAAAGAATTGGGTACCTGGAGCCTATGAATGATAATTTATGAGAAAGTGATTTCAGTTGTTTTAAGAGTGTTTTAGTTTAAAATAAATTTTATCTTAACACTACTGTGTAATAAATGAACCAGGCAAACTACAAGGCTGAACAAAGTATTCAAGTATGTTTCCATCTATTAGTATAAATTGCTGAAAGAGAAATTTCAAGCTACTAAGCGTTTTTTGCTAAATTAAATTTTCCCATTATATAGTATGTACACTCCTGGACAAAAAATTATAAACTCACAAATTTTTTTATTTGTTTACATCATAATATAAATAACCTTAGCTTTACATTAATAAAATAATGATGAATATTTATAATAAGACGTCTAAATTTAATGTAGCTCATAAATAAAATGGAGTAAATAATTTAAATAAAAAATATATAACTTAAAGAAAATAACATTATGTGAAACCTGGACAAAATTATAAACTCAAAGTTATAAATTTCTATATTCTGGCATACTTGATATAAATAAATGCATTTTGTGATAAGAAACTAATAAATGGAGTCATTACGCATCAATGCATTTCAATACATCAATGCATATTTTAATTTTTCTCGTAAAATAACATTAAATGAAACCTAGACATAACTATAAACTCAAAGCTATGAATTTCTACACTCTGGTATTTTTGATATACAGAAATGCATTTTGTCATAAATGGAGTTATTAGGGATGTATTGAATATATTTCAATACATTGATGCATTTTTTAAATTTTTTTTTCAAAAAATGAGTAAAATAGAAATATAGTACATGTGTAAATTGAAAACATAAAATTAGAGTTTAAGAAGAGAACGTACTTTTGAATCCTGATGCAAAGTAATAATGCATACATTCAAAAATGTGTTGAACCGCCATTTTTCTGAATGACTTCGAATATGAGACTCGGCATAGATTGAAAAAATTTTTCCAACTGCTCCATAAACAACTGCTTCCAGGTGGAAAGTATAGCTGTATTTAAATCATTTGTGTTTTGATATTGGCGTCCATCGTGATAGACTATTCGAACGATTGCACTTCAGCAATTTTTAATGGCGTTTAGATCAAGGCTGCAGGCTGGTCAATTCAAGATATTTACATACTAGCGCTGCAGCCGCTCTTTTGTGCTTTTTGCAGAGTGTACTGCTGCATTATCTTGCAGAAACACCCAGTTTTCTCTAGCGATCAACAGTCTACATGAAAAGAGATTATCGTCCAGCATTAACTGGTAGTCTTCTGCTTTTTGTTTTCAATTAAGAAAATCTAGAGCAATTTTACCATTCTGAGAAAAACCAGCCAACACCATCACTGATTATTCACCAAAGTTTCGACTAAAGATATGCCATTCTTCAGGATTGATATCGTTCCAATAGTATCTTATGCCACCTGGGCCTCTAAATTTATTTTCTTTTCATCTGACCAAATGATTGTGCTCCATTATGTTGTCCATGACATGTGCTGTTGTGCAAAATGAAATCTGGGTTTCATGTGATGGGGCTCAAGTTTTGGCTCAGCTTTCATTTTCTTCCATTTTATATTCGGCGCTCATTGAAGAATTCGTCTAACAATTCGAGAGCTTACATTTAACTTTAAAGTATTTCCAATTCGGCTAGAAGAAGCTCCAGTACCGAATGCTATTCATAACATAGATCTTTCTTTCTTTGTATATCTTTGGACATCGACCACTCCATTTTATATACAAAAACCATATTAATAAATCATATTTAACAAAATTGTTTAACTAAAAATTATAAAAATACATTGATGCATTGAAATATATTCATCCCTAATAGCTCCATTTATTAGTTTATTATCATAAAATGCATTTATTTATATAAAAAATACTAGATTGTAGAAATTCATAATTTTGAGTTTATAATTTTGTCCAGGTTTCACATAACGTTATTTTATGAAAAAAATTAAAACATGTATTGATGTGTTGAAATGTATTGATTCATAATGGCTCCATTTATTAGTTTTTTATCACAAAACGCATTTATTTATATCAAATGTGCCAGAATATAGAAAATCATAACTTTGAGTTTATAATTTTGTCCAGGTTTCACATAATTTTTTTTTTTTTTTTTTTAAGCTATGTATTTTCTTATTTAAATTACTTACTCCATTTTATTTATAAGTTACATTAATTTTAGATGCCTTAATATAAATATTCATAATTATATTATTAACGTAAAGCTAATCTTATTTATATTATGATGCAAACAAATTATAAATTTTCTGAGTTTATAATTTTGTCCAGGACTGTATATTAGCTGACAGATCAAATACAAGGCTGTTAATAGTACTGGAATACATATTTGACTATATTTGGCTTTATATCCTTATTTACCTAAATAACGAAGTTTTGTTAAAGATTTCATGACGCGTTGGAAAGTGCTTCATAATCTATGTTTAACGCATGAATTTTCTTACTTGTTCAGTTTGAATCACCATTCATGTAGCGCAGATGGAAATATAAAAACACTAATACAAAATTCTAACTTTCAATAGTATCTTTCATTCAAAATAAATGCAAATATTTAATATTACTGGAGGTTATGTTTTGCATAGTTTCTGCTTCTTCTACAGTTTAAAATTGTTATTACCCAGATAAGAAAAAAGGAGGGAAAAAGAATATCCATGGATAAACAATACTTTTCTGTAGTTCCTTGTTTAAAATATTAAACACTTCAATTCAAATTAGATATACAAATTTTAATAATTCTGATTCTAAATTTGTATACCCACTGTTTCATCAGTTTTTCCATATCTGGATTATGAGTAAGGCTGCGATAAAAATGAATAAATTCATCAGGTTCAAGGGCTTCTTCTCCATCTATCTTTACTTTCCGAAAATTGGACTCCTACAAATAAAATTAGAAAAAAGTCAGTAACAGTAATGGAAATTAAAAAATCAAGAAATAAAAAGAATGTCAATCAATCAGTTTATTTTCCCTGTAATATATTTTTCTTGGGGAAGGGGGTGAGAGAAAATAACTGTAATAAAAAGTCAATTCTCAGATTCTTAATAATAATATTATTCATTATATACAGTGTTGCAGTGGTAAAGAAAGCAGTGAGTATATGGTATAGACAGAGGATATATGCTGTTGTCACGCATGCCCATATATAGAGCATATACTAATGCTTTATTTGAGAAACAAAAAATATACAAAGGTTTTTTTTTTTAAACCCAGAAGGTACATGGCATATAACCCTCCACAACATCTCAGATTATATATTGTTTTACAAGAACTACTGAAATTGGTGAAAAAGATTAGTTGGTAATATTTTCTGAAATCATTTACTGAATCAAATATCATATATTATCTGGATTTTAAAAGACTGGAATTTATCCTTCTTATCTCCATTGTTTCAACGGTACCTATTTTTTACTCTATACATCTTCTTATGATTATTTACAGAAAACCAGTGAGTTAAATATGCATCAGTTATTTACTAACATGAGACCTAAAAAAATCTGTAGATGAAAATACAGGGCTCTCACACCAAGTTTACAAGTCTCCTGTGGATATTAGACCTCATTCAAAAAAACAGTTTCAACACAAAGGACAGTAGTAAATGCAAAATAAAAACTTTTATACTGATAGATAAGTCTGTAAAAAAAGCTTAACAATAGTTAAAAGTTAGAGATAAAAGACTAGGCACATTGCATCAAAAAAGGGCAAAAACACATCAAAAATATTAAGAAAAAAAAATTGAATTTTTAAGCAGTAAAGAAATTTTTATCTTAAAGATGACGTTGATCTATAATCCTAATAATGCTAATTCATGGATTTTCATGGCATTTTCTAGAAAAAAGACTATTTGACATTGTGTAGGTTACATAGAAATGCAGTGCAATAATGGATTATTAGTTTGCTTTATGCATTGTGTGGAAAGAAAAAAGTTTAAATGGCCTGAAATGGAAGATTTTCTTTGATTGACAGAGAATATATTGAAAACACATTAAATCTACATGACTTTATTTACAAAAAATGATATAGTTATAGGATTTTCTTTTAAAGCTTAAATATTCTAAATTTATGTTAAATTGTTTACAAATCAGCAATGTTAATGTTATTATTTTCTTTGCGGCAAGATCTTTAATGATTTTTTAAAAATAATATATTTTCTAAAAAGTGTATCAATAGGATTTTGGATAAAATTTTTTGTAATAAACATTTCTGAAACAAAAATCTGTTAATGTCATTTCTCTTTAAATTTTCCTAAAATATTTCAAGATTTACAAAAAAAAAATTCCATGATGCAAATTGGGTTGTCTGCATTTTTTTTTTTTTTTTTTTTTTTTTTTTTTTTTTTTTTTCAAATTTACATAACCATGAATTGAATTATCTTGCAAGTGTATAAATTCTCTCTAATAATAGGAAAATTTGACACAATACTAACCATTCAAATTAATTGGTATATATTTTTGAATGCTTTATTATTTTTTTAATTCATTATATTTTTAATAAATAAATAAAAGATCACATTATAAGAAAACATGGATAATTCATTTAAAAAAGAAAAAAAAAAGTATATCTTTCTTACCTCCTCTATTACTAAGTTAATAAATATATTAACTTACATATTTATTATAATATATATATATTTGCCGAAATGTCAGTGAAGGCTTACTTTGGAGACACGAAATTTTTTTGTGTCTGTCTGTCAGTCTGTCTGTTCCGCGATAACTTTTGTAAAAAGCATCCGATTGGCTTGAAATTAAGTGGATATGTTAGTGAGGCACTGGGATTAAGCTGTATAGTTTTTTGTAAGATTTGGTTCATTCGTTCGAAAAATATAGAATATTTTATTTTGCGCAATAATGCTTTTCTATGGCAAATCCAATGATTTCCATTTTTTTTTCTTGAGAGAAAATGTCACATAAATGGATGCTGAAATTTACCGGTTAAATTATTCGTATTGTTTTGAAATTTTGTCTATTCATTTGTCAGATTTTTAAAATTATTACTGTAAATTTTGGAGATTTTTTATAAATGTATTCCAATAATATAAACTAATTTATTTTGGAGACTTACTTATTTCAAATGTATTTATTTCATTTTCTTTATTTTCTCTTAATGGTTGCTGAGCAACCATTCATCCTAATCCTTATTTTTATAATGTTATAAATTTGAATGCGTGTAATTATTGAACGCGAAAATTTAAATGAAGTCAACGTCAAAACTGATGAATTAATGTCTTTGTATCTTTGTGTATAACTATAACATAGCCCAGAAAAGAACATAGGCTATGTTTTATTGATTTTATTCACATATTTTCTTTAATAATGCAAAATTTCCTTCTTTTTCATGCAGAATCTATAGCGATCTTTTAGATAAAATTTAATTAATTTCCTTTATCGCTGCCAAAAAAAAATCAAAATCTGGAATATTTTGTCAACGGCAATAAGTTTCAATTGAGCAAGTTCCATTCAAAAAATTAAACTAAGAAAAAATAAATATGACGTCAGAATTATAATAAAAATAAATATAGTACTTTGTTAAATATTAAACACGGAAATTTGTTTTGTTAATAAGAATTTTTCTGACAAAAATGGTGGCATAGTTAGAAGTAAAAGAAATAAAAAATAATTAAATTTTTAACAAGTATTTCACCTGATAAAATTTGACGTCATAATTGAAATAAAACAGGTATTTTATAGTAGTCATTAAAAATATAAGAAACATGGATAACAATAACTCAAGAATAATGACGTTATTGCCGAAACTTCAGTGAAGGCTTATTTTGGCGACACAAAATTTATTGTTTTCCGCCTGTCAGTCTGTTCTGTCTGTCTGGCCGCGATATCTGCCACAAAATGCAATCAAAACTTCTTTTTTTCGGAAACAAAATTGTAAAACCCTAGATTACTGAGTTTACACTTTCAAAAGTTCCCGATACATCAGATTTAGGTGTGGACAGGTATGTAGAAGTATGAGGATAATGAAAAATGCTTATTAAAAGTGTTACTTATCCTTATAAATCAAAATGTATAAAGATACAAGATATAAATGTACAAGATATACGATAACCATTAGCAAATTGATAGAAAGTTACAAATTTAAGTTTAATGAGACTACAGGGGGTTCAGGGTGGCGGAGCCCCCCTGAAGAAATCAACTATGTTATAATAAAAAAACAAAAATAATAGATCGTGAAAATTTCAGAATATCCTAACATAACTAAATCTTTAATTTAATGCTTTTGATGGCTAAAAACTTTTTTTTCTTATTTTATTCTTATAAATAATTACGTAATTTGAAAATTTTAAATTACAGTTTCCAGGAAGTTGAATATTACCCAAAGTGTGTTTTAAAAAAGGAATGATGTGCAAAGTTGACGTTGAGGCTCTTGATCCGCAGATTTACTATTATATTAAATATTTTGTTCAATTGGAAAAAAATAAAAATAAAATAAAATTTTCCAATCAAAGGTAATTCAGGATCAAATTCAAGATTATGATATTACATTAAATAAATTATGAAGAAATCAAAATATAAATAACAAAATGTATGCCACATTAAAAATATATATATATATATATATATATATATATATATATATATATAAAATACACACTGTAAGGTATTATTGGCATTCGCAACATAGATTCAGTTTCTCAATTTAATTTTCATTGTGTTATTGTGTTCATTATGCTAAATGCTTCGCACAATCTACTGAATGTTATGGAAAGATTGCAGCTAAGTGTAGCATATTGTACATTTTATGAAATAAAATTGTTAAAAATAATTTCTTAGATTATAATCTATGTTATCATCCAAATTCTTAGTTCTGCAAGAAATTTGAAAGCACCCTTTTTTTTAATATCACTAACAACTGGACTACTTTCACATCTGTATAACTTATTGAATTTACTGCTGTTCTTCTTAATTTCTTTTAATTTCTCTTTAACTTTCAGTAGTAGATCGGCTATTGGAGTTTTGAAAGCTTTCCTCAAAAATGTTCTTAAAGATAGGGTATAAAAAAATCATAATTAAAAAATAATCAGATTTTTTTAAATTATTATTTAAATCAGATTCCTATGATTTTTTTGCTTAACATTAGAACATTGAATAGTTATCAAGGATTTTAGATCTCCAAAACAGTTAAATCCTTGATTGCTAACATAATCTGCATTTTTACACTTTATTTAATAAAATTAAAGTGTAAAAACATAGATTAATTATTAGTTAGTAATTACAGAAATTATAAAAACTGCAAATAAATAGTTTCATTACTTAGTAGAATACAATAAAGTTATACACATTGATATTTTGCAATAATTCAGTAAAACTATATTAAATATTAGTGATACTTACATTTAATAAAATTATCACTAACTATTTAATATTAAATTGTTAACATAACTTAAAAACAATAATTATTAAATAATCTCTGATAAGGTATATAATATATATTTTATGTTTCAATTAATAAAATAATAATTTAGTATTCATTCTAAAAGGAAAAGGGGCAGGATGCTAGTTCCAAAAAAGGATACTATTTCCTAAGGTAGTAAGTATTGTGTTTAGTAGAATGTAAAAAAATCAGAATTTAAAGAAAAAAATAATCAAAATAATCAAATTTTTTAAAACTTAAATTTAGATTTTCTTAATTAAATCAGATTTTCATGATTTTTTTCCCTCCAGTGTTAAAATACTAAATAACTTAATTCTAGTTTTCCAAAACAATTTAATCTCTAATTGCTAGCATAATCTATGTGTTTATACTTTATTTAATAAAATTTAACTATTAGTGATTACAGAAAATATAAAAACTGAAAATTAGTTGTTTCATTGGTTAGTAGAATACAACAAACAAAGCCATACACATTAATAGTTTGTAATAATTATGTAAAACTATATTAAATACTACTAAAATTTACATTTATTAAAATTATTAATAACCAGGGCTGCGGAGTCGGTGGGGAAAATGGCCAACTCCGACTCCGGAAATTTTAAACGACCACGACTCAGATTGCTGGCTGGCTAAAATACCAACGTTGCTCTTGGCTAAAATTATGAGAGAACACACACACAAAAAAAAAAAAAAAAAAAAAAAAGCAAAAAAAAATAAATAAAATAAGGCAAAAATTTTGCCATTTCGCTTTTTTAACTCAGTTTTTAGAGCTTTAAAAGAAAAAAAAGGGGGAATTTTTTTTTTTATTTTACTAACTTTTCAACTTAATGTCCCACAAACCCGAAAAATCCAACTATCAAAATTATAAAGAAGAAAACAAAGCAGACATTTACTATTTCCAATCTGTGGAGTAGAAAAGTGGGAATTGTTACAATTTTGATGTTAATTCGAGTTTTCCAGAGCAAAAAATTTCAATGGAAAGAAAACAAGAAAGAAAAAATAATGCATCAAGCATAAATCAAGAAGCACTTTCCAACACATTCAGAATAATGTATAAAAACTGCACCATTTAAAAAATTAAAATATTACGTTTCATTCCATCATATGGAAATTTATAACGCATTTCAAAACTGAGTTTCAGCCTTTCCCATCTACAATCAGAAAGTTATCCAAATTTCTTAGCAGCACTGTATATGATATAGATATTATTTGCATCTATTAACACTCAGAGCTATTCCATCTCAATTCAGGCAGACAATACTGATATGCGTCAAGTCACCATCACAGATTTTTTTCAAAAAAATTCAGTAGTTAGAACTAAGTGATTTATAAAATTTCCTAAAAGGATTTTTCCCTAAAATTTTTTTTTCTCTGATTACAGCACTTTAAAATTCATGATAAAATTGGCAGTTTTCAGAAAAACTGAAAAACGCTTCATTTGCGAAATGAACGCAATACCAAACATATTCAACATATTCAGTCAATTTATTTTTTATAAAGAGTTATTAATATGAATTTTACTTTGGCATAGTTTTAAAAAATATAGTGACATTTTTACTTAATTAAAAAAAATAGATTTTAAGTATAAAAAATATAATTATTAGTGAATTTAAGATTTTTTTTCAGAATGAAAAAAAATATTTTAAAGCTAAACATTGATGACAATCTAAAGACCTTTATTGGGAGTTTTACAGCAAATTTTATTTTAACTCTAAGGTGCTTACAACTTTTGTAATTCAATTTTAAATTTTGCAAAATTTTGTAAAATCACTACTTTTGAAATGCAATTTCTCAAAAACACCATTTTTTAAAAATCTGATAATATGCTCAATTCATACCTTAATAGTCTCTAATACATACCTTACAAGCAAATCGTGTGTTTTTGCTTAGAAAATTTTATATGATTTTTTGAAAATAACATGTTGTGTGTATTTTTCAACAGACCACAAAGTCAAGCTCTTCTTTATTTAACCGAACTTGTAATGTAATTAATATTTCAAACTAAAAAATACATCACTAGTACATAATTATTACTGTTAAATTATAGCTAATCATTTGCTTAAATTTAAAATTGCGTAAAATACAGCCAATAATAAAATTAGTATTGATCATATGTCATTTCATTCCATACTCATGAATGTGTTAAATCCATCTACAGTATGTAAAAATTTTGTTATATAGTATGGATATTAATGTGCAAATACATACATAACAGAAGAATTAGGTAGTAAAGGTTTCTTAAATTAACTTCAACTCCTTATCGTTGAAGGTATGAAGTCGCCCAGATTGTCCTATTGTAACTGGTTTTTCTGTTTCTAGAAGCACATTTTCCAATGGCTTCTAGCACATTCATATTTTTTCTTTCCAGATTCTTTTGGCCACTGGAATGCTTTATCTATGGACCATGTTGGGTACATCAATGATACTTTAATGTCATTTAGTTCTTGTGATTGATATACCATTGATTTGTCCTATCCACCAATTATTTTCATAAATGCATCCAATGAAATCACCGATTTGGAAACTATGTATTGAATATTGTCTTTTCATTTGGCTGAAGGTTTCAACTTTTGTCAATTCATTTTTACTTGCTTGTTCCATATAATTTTCATTATTTACAATCACCCTATAATGGTTATATCTAATGCCAACAATAGATTTTGCATTAGCATATTCTTTCTCATTATTAGTTCTATAGGATTGAATAATATTTCTGTCTGGATGGACTAGAATGTTATTTTTTTAGCAAAGATAGTTCAGCAACAAATGAGACAGAATTTTCGATAGCTTTTATTGGCTCTTTTTGGAGATTAAATTTTGTTGCATTGTGCTTGTCTCAGTCCCCAATAGCATTACATGCACTTTTAACATGGCCGGTACCTGAAAATATCCTCTACTTCAGTACAATTTTATTTTTGTGCAATTCATAAAACTGATACTTGTTTTTAAAATGTGCTCCAGCTCCATCTGATATATACACAGGTGATTCCAGTGTTTGTAATTGAAACAACTTAAATAATTCTTTTTTTACTTTTTCTAAGTCACAAACAGCATGAGCTGTATCATGAGTTAATCATCAGAAACTATGATAAAACTCTTTATTTCTTCTCTAAAGTATGCTGTGCAGGTAACTAACGATATCTGAGTATTCTGCCAGTGGTAGCTTTGTACTCTTCATTTGGCAGTATTAGTGAGTAATTTTCAGCAAAGTCAAAATGCATCACAAGCGCAGATTTTTTGTAAAGGGGTTTGGCTTATTTAATTTTATGAATAGGAATTTTTGAAGACTAGCTTATATTTATCTGCCATAATAATGTGCATATATTATTTTTTCAGTAAAAAATATTATTATAAATACAGAGAAATAAGAAAAAGCTTGATCTTCTGGTTTTCTGAGGAAAAAAAACTAATTGGAAAAAAACTAAACTTGGAAAAAAAATCTAATTCAGTTGTAATGTATGTATTTGCATTTTAATATATTATATCCATACTATATAACAAAATATTTAACACACTGTAGATGAATTTAGCACATTTATGAGTATGGAATGAAATGACATATGATCAATACTAATTTTATTATTGACTGTATTTTACGCAATTTTAAATTTAAGCAAATGATTAGCTATAATTTAACAGTAATAATTATGTACTAGTGATGTATTTTTTAGTTTGAAATATTAATTACATTACAAGTTCGGTTAAACAAGGAAGAGCTTACCTTTGTGGTCTGTTGAAAAATACACACAACATGTTATTTTGAAAAAATCATATAAAATTTTCTAAGCAAAAACACACGATTTGCTTGTAAGGTATTTATTAGAGACTAATAAGGTATGAATTGAGCATATTATCAGATTTTTAAAAAATGGTGTTTTTGAGAAATTGCATTTCAAAAGTAGTGATTTTACAAAATTTTGCATAATTTAAAATTGAATTACAAAAGTTGTAAGCACCTTAGAGTTAAAATAAAATTTGCTGTAAAACTCCCATTAAAGGTCTTTGGATTGCCATCAATGTTTAGCTTTAAAAATTTTTTTTCATTCAGAAAAAAAAATCTTAAATTCACTAATAATTATATTTTTTGTACTTAAAATCTAATTTTTTTAATTAAGTAAAAATGTCACTATATTTTTTAAAACTATGCCAAAGTAAAATTCATATTAATAACTCTTTATAAAAAATAAATTGACTGAATATGTTGAATATGTTTGGTATTGTGTTCATTTCAAAATGAAGCGTTTTTCAGTTTTTCTGAAAACTGCCAATTTTATCATGAATTTTAAAGTGCTGTAATCAGAGAAATAAATTTTTTAGGGAAAAATCCTTTTAGGAAATTTTATAAATCACTTAGTTCTAACTACTGAATTTTTTTGAAAAAAATCTGTGATGGTGATTTGACATGCCCTGCCTGAGCTGAGATGGAATTGCTAATGCATTCAAAATTTAGATCATTTAAAAGAAACATATGTTTCAGTTGAAAATTCCCTTTCAGCAATTACCTCTAATAAATGGTTTGGTATGCAAATACATTTTTGCAATTCTGTATATGAGATATAGAAATTATGCATAATATGAAAAATAAAGTAATTGAATTTAAAAGCGTACACAGAATTTTAAAACATACTCTCCAGCAATTATTACTCAACGACAGTACTGTAACCAATTTCTTTTGTATGCCCATGTAAATTAATAAAAAATGCTATGAATACTCTGTTTTAACATGATAATAGTGAAATTCAGTGATTTATATCAGTGTCAATGCATTTGAAAAAGCATAATGTAATTAAAATATTCTCCAAATGATTTTTCCCCATGTATTATCATAATGTAATGTAATCAAATTGTTTTGAGTGTCGCTGTACCATTAATCGTACATACTTCATATGCATTATTAAACATGCTTTGGTGACCATAAATAAGCTTTGTCAATTGCATGAAAATCCGAGTATACTTATCGGAGTTAGAGCGTGGACGACAGACTGACAGACAAACCGAATGTATAATCACTTTTTATGTTTATTGGAAAGAGCTAAAAAAATAGAAAATGAAAATTTTACTAGTTTGGAAATAATTTGAGATCTACTAGAGTTTTAATTAAAAACAGTTTTCATCCACAATGTATTTCAGGCAGTATATTGGGAAACTTTAACTTGGGTAGCCTGATATAATCCAAATAAATGGTCAAGTGTGAGTGTTACTCGCACTTAGAGGGTTCTGTACAATAAACATATGTATTATTAACACTTTATTGGGAATGAGTGACTGGATATGTGCCATTTAAAATTCTTAGAATCCTTCATTATTCGCTTAAGCTATTTTTATTGTAAAGTTTACCTTATTTAATTGGATCCTTTTCGTGATTCAAGTACAAAAAATTTTCTGTTTTGAAAAACTGGTGGTTAAAGATTAAAAATTAAGCAAAGTGCTCTTAAAGGAGTTAACTGTATTATTAAAAGAAAATCATACTGAAAGATTAATAAGACATTGTAAAATACTATACAAAGTAAGATTGGTTACAGATGTATATACTAGAAAAGTTATGAATGAATGCACCATAAAAGATTAAAGAGATATAAAGCCTAAATAATATCAAATATTGTTATTCTATATAACTCTTTTTTTTTTATTTTATCATATCCTTATCTATTTATATGGAACTTAATTCAGTACTGAGAATAAAGGTAGTACATATTTAAACTTCATTTGGCTTTTTATAAAACTAAATTCAGCATAGTAATAACTGTTTCTTTTCCCAGTGTAACTAACACAAAACTCTTGTTCAAAATTTAAACTTGGCATTGTGCTAAAAGAGCTTGTGAGAAATGAGATCGCAAATTTGCAAAGCCCCTTTCATCTGTGATACATTTTTCCAGATGAGTTTTTAATTAACTTTTAAATACACAAGAGTCGTATTGAGAGACCCACTCAATGCAAACTAGTCGCAAACCCCGTAGTATTTATAAAGAGTTTGCAAGCAAAAGGATTAAAAAAAAAAAATAGACATTTTAATACCAGAAATTTTGTAATGTAGTGACCACTATATCCGAAGTAAGGGACGTTATGCATTAAATAAGGCAAATATTTTTTTTTAAATCCTGGTACTAAAATGTATAGATTTTATTTTTATGTGTGCAAACCCTGATTTATGTGTTTAATTAAACTGGGATGTTTGCAACAGTATGAAATTTATTGCTTTTATACTACTTCTAGGTATTGCATTGTACAAATATATTATTAAAAGTTGTTATCTCGTCTTTAAATGCTAATGATATGCAGAATACTCCGCTCCCGTCATTATTTATGTCAAAACCATCCCTGTGTTTAAGGGTTAATATCTCAGCTGATTACCAACTAATTTTTTTTTTTTTAAATCATCATCAACAATGCTTTTATACTGTTGATATAATAGGTACATCTAAGGCTCATCAACACTTTTGCTCATTGCAAACAAATCGAAATTTATGTGTAACAAAAGAATGTGCTTTTCAAAAACACGATCTAGAGTAATCGCTATAGTTTTCCTGGAAGGTTTAAAGTAATATCTATAACCTTAATTTTTTTCGTAATTTTAGTTTCAGTAGATTCGCAATTAGAGATGGGGGGGGGGGGAGATATATTTTTGCACTATATTTTAGAGTGTATCTCTGAAAATATAATACCTAAAATTAAAAGAAATATATTTTTGATTTCAGCATAATGAAAGCTTTCACACAATACTTCACTCAATATACAAAGAATGGATTTTTTTCTTCAAGTAACTTAATTAGCCTCCTTATCCCCTTTTAAATATATTTGTAAATGTTTAATAATCTGTAAATATGTGGGTCAATGGTCTTTATTACATCTCCCAATTTGAGCTTTCGACGTTTCGTAGTTTATGAGTAAAATGCCTGTGACAGACAGACAAGAAAGTGATCTGATAATGATTCCATTTTCCCTTTATAAGTATGGAACCCTTAAAAAAAAGAAAGAACATATCATGCGTCAAGTGTAGATTAGGATGCATTTTCCAACACATTCAGTATGATGTAACTGCACTGTTTAAAAAATTAAAATATTGCATCTCATTTTAACATATGGAAATGTAAACACATTTCAATACTGAATTTTGGCTGTTCCCATCTAAAATCAGAAAATTATCCTAATTTTTTAGCAAACCTGTATATGATATAGAGATTTATATGTATTAACAACATGCATTCCAAAATTTAGTTCATTTAAGAGATACATATGTTTTAGTTCAAATTTCTCCATAAGTAATTTCCTCTAATAATCAAAATGGTATGTGAATACTTTTCTGCAGCCCTGTATATGGAATATCGAACTTATATATAAAGAGTAATATGAAAAAACTAATTAAATTTAAAAACTCATACTTTTTTTTTAAACGTACTCTCCAGCAATTATTTCACAAAAGCAGTACTATAACGGATTTCTTTTATGTGTCCCTGTAAATTGCTAAAAAATGTTATGAATCCTTTTTTTTAACGTGATCGTAGTGAAATTCAGTTACTTCTATCAGTTTCAATACATTTGAAATAGCATAATGTCATTAAAATACTCTCCAAACGATTTTTACCCGTATATCATAATGTAATCGAATTATTTTTAGTGTCCTAATAAATGAACAGTTAATCATATACATACTTCATATGCAATACCAAACATGCTTTGATGAATAAATAAGCTTTATTATTTGCATGAAAATCCAAGCATATTCACGGAAATTAGAGCTTGGACAGACGGACCTACAAACTAGGGATGCACCGGATACTGATTTTGCCGGATATCGGATATCCAGTATCCGATTTATCTACCGGATTCGGATATCTGGTACTAAATATGTTTTTAGTTATGGTGAATGTTTATTTCTTTATCCAATGCCATCTCAAATAATAAATTGCAAACATGTTTCACACACAATTCTAACATTTTAAATGTATTGAAATATATTTTACAGAAACTACATATCTTTGAAAATCAGGGCTTGAAATTCAGGTTTCCCAGGAGGAGAGAGTTTCCCTCATAACATTTGTAAATACAGGGTAGTTAAACTATATAAGAGGGAAATTTTTTTTTTAAACCCTATTATTTTTTACTTTCCACTTAAATATTTACAATTTATACTGACATGACAAATTTCCATTGAAATAATTTAAATCAACAACTCAAGATAATTATCCAAATTGTTTATTTTAATTAAAACAAAGGAAAAGAATCAAGCTTTATATATATCATATCTTTTTTTCAACTTTTACTCAGTGTTATGGACAATTAATAACTGAGTTGCTAAATGATTTTTTAAATTTAGATTTTGTTCGATTTTGTGTGGGTTAGAATCTTTTATGGTTACACTTTTGACAACAGAACAGAGCAACTTTTCTAATACATTAAATTATTGGAAATACTTGTTTTTGATTTTTTCTTCTTATTTTTTTTTTTTTTTCTTAATTTTGCAAAATCTGCTGTGCATTCATTTTTAATTTGCTTGCACGAATAATGCATGTAGGTGATTGTATCGTCCATATCCTTCTGTGATTGTACATCACTTAGTGAAAGTATCGTCAATACTGTAATCTCTGGCATTTTAGCTAATTGAAATATGTTCAACTATGCATTGGAATTTTAAACCCATAAGGAATTCCGAAAATGACATTGTCAGTAAATTTCTTCTATTACATGAGAAATGGTTTATTTAAAAAAGTCATGTCCTAATTTCTGTGAAATACGCACATCAATTATTTAAATGGTTTCCTTGAAGTTCATCATCTTTTTTTTTAATCATTTGGAAAACGGTTGTTGTTATCGCTTGAGAATGGACCTTGTGGTGTCTGCATTTTATTTTATGATTCGTCCAGGGATATTAATGTTTAATCCATGACATATGTAATATATGACTCTTATTACATAAATCATGTTTTGATCATAAAAATGATGTTTTTAGTTATTTTCAATAACTCAATGGGAAACATTTAAACATCTTGCTTTGGGCAATGGATGTCCATATTTTATTTATTTATTTTACGTACTTCTTTAAATATAGAAGAATTTTTATTTAAATAGGAAAACAAAATTTCATTGTTAATAAAGAAGAGAGTAGAAAAGTTACAAAATGTGCAGGTGCAAATTATAAGATATGGAAAAAAAACAAATACAAACAGAAACATCGTATGAAAGATCGTCTTTTAAATAAAAAAAAAGAGGTATGATTATTGAGCCCACTGATGAGGAAATGTGCGATGATTTTGAAAAATGAAACATCTAATGTTGAACCATTGATTGTAAAAAAACATGTTTTCTTTTTTTTCCAATGATTTAATAAGACGAGATAACAAGATTTAATCTCATTTTATTTTGTTTAGTGCTAATTCCAGAAGCTCAGACTCTAGTGACCATTACTGTCCTTTTAGTTATTTCTTGCTTCGGCATAGGAAAAAAATCGCAAAATATGTAAATCGGTCATAGAAAAAAATATTACTCATTTTGTCCACCATGGCAAAAGTAAATTTTTAAAAATTGTTGACCTGTCTGAAAAAATTTGAACTTAGAGGGAACTTGAACAGAGGAAAATATAGAGGTAATCACAGTAAAATATCGTGAAATTTGTTAATCTGACACAAGGAAATATCATGAAATTCGTCAGCCAATAACAAAGACAAAACACAAATTTTTCAGCTGAACACAGGAAAATAATTGTTAATTTCATCAGAATGTCACAAAAACAAAAAGGGAAATTTGCCAATCAGTCGCAGAGTAAATAGCTAAATTTGTCAATCTGTTCAGAGAAATAAATTGGGAAATTTGCCAATTGGTCTCCAGAAAAAAAAAAAAAAAAAAAAAAAAAGTGCAAAATTTTGTGTGACGAGCAAACAAGAAAAATTTGTGAGAAAAATTACAGTCAGACGCAGAAAAACAATTTTGTATAATTGTCATAAGAGCAAACTGTGAGATTTGTCAATCGATAGTGGAAAATATCACGAAAATAATCAATCAGTCCTGAGACTTGATCGCCACTTCACAAAGAAAAAAAATTCAAAAAGTAATTTTTTTTTTTAAGAAACAGGAATGTCTTGCCCACAAGATTTTTTGGGGCATGAATCCTGTATTTCCGTCCTGAAATTCAAACATTTAAATACTCTGCCTATTTGTCAATGAACTGCTGATAATTGCTAATAATTTGTACAATGAAATGCTGATAATTTCTAGAACAAATTTTACATGTTTATTAATATGTCTATAATTGTAAAGTATTTTCATAAAGAAATACATAGCACCTTTTTATAATGCAAACATAAAATGTCTTACTAATATACCAATGGTTGAAGAGTTATCTCCAAAAATAGGTTTAAATTTTTTCATGTTTTAATTATTTAATGCTGATTACCTTAAGCTACATTTAATTTTATTTTAAGTTAAATCAGTTTAAAATTTATAAACCAAAAAAAAAACTTTTAATTTTAAATATTTATAATGAAGTCGCGAAAATAACTAGTTGGATGCACCAATCCCAAAACTCTCTTCTATTTCGTAGATCTCAATGTTTCAAAAAATATTACAAAATATTAATACTACTTCTATATTATAACCGTTAATTCACTGTATAAAATGATTATGAAAAAAAATTACAATAAAAAGAGTACTGGCCTCTTAAACTGATGGCATTGAGCTCACAGGCTACACATCCTAATTGTATATTACAGCCTCATATTTTCAAGGGTTAATGCTGTTCGAAAAACAAATTAAGAGGGGGGATAGCTCCCACCCATTTCCCCTTTTTATATTTACCGTATTTTCGGGTGTATAGTCCGCGGCTTATACATGAAAAAAACCTCCCAAAAAGCCGCTGCGGCTTATACACGGTGCGGGTTATACAAAGATTTTTTAAAAAAAAATTGGAAATCAGGATATTTTTTCTACAACTTTTAAACCTCAAAAAATTCGAAAAAAAACATCAAAATTTTGTAAATTTTTTTCGCTATGCCACGAAATTTAGTCAGTTCTCCCATGTTTGTAAAGCTTTTTTTAACTGCTTAAATACAGGTATTTCTGTCGCAAGAACTGTCGCAACTATCGCCAAGTATTGCATTGATAGATCTATAATAGATACTGTATATACTCGCGTATAAGTCGTGAAATTTTAGACAGAAAAAGAACTTCAAAGTGGGGGGTCTACTTATAGGCGAGACCTAAAAAAAAATTCTATAAATAAAATATCCGAAAATAATTTGCTAGCGAATCGGTGCTGCAGCACCCCATTGTGTTTGTAGAATACAAAATCCTAAATCCGGAACCCTTCCAACCTCGACGATTCTGAATTTAAGATCATTTAAGATTTAGTTTATTTTTCAAAAAAATAATCTACACTACCCTGTTACAAAGAACAAAAAAAAAGTGTGCGATTTATGTCATTTTGGAACAATTCAGAGCAGTCGTACTTTTCCGAAACGAATCTAAGGAATCGTTCTTTTACAGAGTCATTTCATTTCGGACAAGTTCAAGGAATCGAACTTTTCCGGAGTCGTTTCATTTCAGATAGAGTCCGAGGAATCGTTTCTTTTCGGAGTTGGTACCCTACCCTGTTGCAAAGAACAAAAAAAGTGCGTGATTTATGTCATTTCGGAACGATTCAGAACAGTCGATCTTTCTTGAAACGATTCCGAGGAATCATTCCTTTACAGAGTCGTTTCATTTCGGAACGAGTTCAAGGAATCGAACTTTCCCGGAGTCGTTTCATTTCAGATAGAGTCCGAGGAATCGTTTCTTTTTGGAGTTGGTGCATTTCGGACCAATTCCAAGGATTCGATCCTTTTGGGAACCAATGACCTAAGATACGTATACATTTTCTGTCCGAAATTTTGAATTCACCAAATTTGAATCACCGATTTTTTTTTTTTTTTAATTTTCGGAAAAATTCAGAAAAAATATCACGCTTGTTCGAAAAAAACATGCGCGTAAACGCCGCATCGCTTGAAATTTTATCTTAAAACTGACAGGAAATGTCACCCTGTTCTTGCCACTTTCCGGCCATATCTCCATTTCTATAGTCAATCTATCTTTATTTACTTTAACCTAATTACATTCATCCTATTTTTAAAGTTTATTCATTTATTATAACCTTTACAGTCTATTATTTATCTTTTATTAAAATACCATTTTTACCTTTTTCATTCAACAAGTTTCCTTTTATTAAATCTGGTTAACTTTATTAATCTTTCTTTATTAAAGTTATCATTCATATAAACAATAGTTATTTAACTTACCTTATATTTATTTCCAACACTTTTTACCTTTTAAAACTCCCGGCTTGTTGTTGTTTTCCCGTCGTACTTCGTATGCAATCGGAAGCTGTAATGACGTGTTTCTTGACCGTCACAAGGTGACGTCATTTGTCTACCGCCCATTTCCGGTATGACGTTTCGTCACGATGGTTTCTCATTTGACCATCGCCTCACCTGCCCTTTTGCATGCGTAATAAGTTTCTTTTCGTTTCCCTTCTAGTATAAATACTTTGACAATAGCTTGGATCCTGGTCTTAATGTTTCAGTATGAAGTGTTTACGTTCGTCTTGTTCAGTTTGATAATTATGATTTAACTTTTAGTTTCGTTTCATTTACGTGGTTGTTAAAGTGCCGTTCTTTAGTTTTGTTAAGTGTTTAGTAAAACTAATTTTACTTGAGACCGAGAAGCAGAGGTGTGATGTTATCTCCTTGATGTTTTCTCCATTTTACTGTGAGCGATGTTAAGGGCTGAAGTCCGTGAAAAAGGGCCGCCGTATTCGAGCCGAGTTTTGAAAGCTTCTCCGTGTTTACGTATGAAGGCTGACAGCTGGTGAAGTGGGGGAAAGTTTTATGATGATAACATTTATTTAGTCAGTAGTTTTACTCAGGTGCACTACTGCTCTTTTTGAATCGACATTATGGCTACAGATCGTCAAGCAATCAGATGTAACATACCTTGTTTACCGAAGTATAATTTTTGCCTGCCATGAAGTCAGTTTATTTTGTTTCCTGTTTTAATTGTTTAATATATTTAAATACCTTTTGTTAATTATATTGTTTTTATCTTTATTTCTTTTTAAATAAACGTTAGTTTGTTTTTAACTTATTTGTATTTATTTCATCAACATACAGTATTTTAGTTATTTAATTTTCTAGACTTTAACTTTTTACAGGTTTAGCGACTAAAAGCAAAAGCTTTCATTGTGCTAATTGATTTTAATCTCTGCTAATCTTTAATATTCAAAATTTAAATCCGTCAAGGAATTTTTTTGATAGGTTGACGTATGACGAAACCTATTTACGTAAACGCCGCGGCGTTTCTTCCGAAAATTAAGGTACTGATAATCTTAATTTTTCAGCCGAATTACTGTAGGTATCATGCATCACGAAAAAATTTGGTAAATTTGTGTTAAAAACTATGACTAATGGCTTCTAATTTTGAACCCTGATCGAAATATATGTTCATAAATGGTGTATAGCCCGCGTACTATACACCGATGCATCTCCGCGGGTTATACACGAACTTTTTTTTACTGCACTGCTCGATTTAGGGGTGCGGGCTATACACCCGAAAATACGGTAATCATTGGATTCCCTAAACTAATCAGAGATATGCTTTATCACATAAAAAAACATATATCCAAATTCATAGCAAATTGAATAATTCTTCATAAAAACCCATTTATATAATTTAAGAGGAGGATTCCAAAACTATTCTGAGATTCGCCTCATCAGAAAGAATGTACATCCAAAATTTAAAGCAAATCGAAAAATTCTGCATAATAACCCATTTACCAAATTTAAGAGGGGTTGGGGTAATCGCCTGCATCCCTTTTATGCTTAACAAAAGAATTCCACAGCTAATTAGGGAAGCATATTATCACTATGAACCTGTATTCAAAAATTAAAGCAAATCTGTTAATTTTGCAAGAAAAATCATTTACCTAAATTAAGAGGGGTAGTCCCATCAATCCCCCATTTATACATATCCAATGAACTCCAAAAAAAAAAATCAAGGAAGTGCCTTATCACAATGAATCTATATCCAAATTTTGAAGCAAATCTGTAAATTCTGCATAAAAAACCCATTAAACTAAATTAAGGCGGGGGCAGTCACCTCCCATTTCCCCCCTTTTAGACTTATCCAATGAATTCGTAAAACTGATCACGGAGGTGTCCTCATCAGGATGATCCTGTGTCTAAAATTTGAATGAAATATGAGAATTTTGCATGAAAAACCCATTTATCTAAATAAAAGGCGGGGGATTAGCCCCCATCCCCCTCTTTATACTTATCCAATGAACTTCCAAAACTAATTGTGGCGGTGCCCTCATCAGAATGATTCTATGTCTAAAATTTGAATGAAATTTGATAAATCTGTATGAAAAACCCATTTATCGAAATTAAGATTGGAGAATTAGCTCCCAATTCCGTCTCTTTATACATATACAATGAACTCCCAAAACTAATCATGGTGGTGCCCTCATCAGAAAATCTTATGTCTAAAATTTGAATGAAATCTGATAAATCTGCATAAAAGACCCATTTATCGAAATAAGGGGTGGGGAATTAGCCCCCTGTTTTATCTCTTTATACTTATCAAATGAGTACCTAATACTAATCACAGAGGCACCTCATCAGAATGATCCTATGCTGAAATTTTGGATGAAAATTGATAATTCTGGATATAAAACCCAATGATATAAATTAAGGGAAAGAGTATTAGCCCCCGTTCCCCCACTTATACTTGTCGAATGAATTCCCAAAATTAATCAGGGTTGGTTGGTTGGTTGGTTGGTTGGTTGATTTTTGTCGTCCGATTATCTACGCTAATGGGATATAGGACCAGGGGGAGTGCCCTCCGTGGGGGTCTTTCTAAGGGAACCTAACCCGTATTTACGCAAGGTTTGAAGAAAACCACAGAAAACTACGAACGGTTAGGCCGACAGCCGCGATTGGGTTCGAACCCAGCACCTGCCGTCTACCAGTTGAGAGGTCCGAACCTCTCGGCCACTGGTGGGGCCCAAAATTAATCAGGGAAACACCTTATCAGAATATACCTATATTTAAAATTTCAAGTGAATGGGATATTTTAATCATGAGTTATTGCATTACACATTTACATACATACATACAGAACGGGCGGGCACATAAGCTCACAGGTTTTGATAGCCTCTGAGCTAAACACCATTATTACAGTACCATTTTCTGGTGAAATATTTTCGAATTGAAAGAAGACCTGACAGCCTTTCAAAGAAATTTGGTTCATTTCTATGCATAATTTCATACAGTGTTTGTTGGTAGAATAATGAAAATGGCGCAAAAATTGTGATCACAGAACCGCCTTACAGCGAAATGTTTCTATAATAAATATGGACATGCTGGCTACAGCCAAAAACAGAATATTTGGTTCATTCTATGTGTAACTTCATACACATTTTGATGGTATGATCATATGATGGCAACACTGGGACAAACAGAGGTTTTGAATAAACATGTTTTTGGGATATTGGATCCCTAAAATATGTAAATCCGTCGTAAAAAATTGATAACATTATTTTCTTCTATCAAGGATGGAAGAAAATAAAATTAGGTCTGTTTAGTTGTTTAACTTAAAAACCAATTAACCCATTGTTAAAATTAAAAGAAAGAAAATTAATAAAATCATAGTTGAATAAACAACTTCAAATTTTATAAAGACTAAAGACAGAAAACCAACATTTAGAAATGCATAAATAAAAGCATGTAAAGGTAGCAAACAGCCATTTTGAATCTATCATTCGCTCCCCTAATTTGGCCAGTGCTTCTCTGTCGCTTTGCTCAACTTAGCTTTTTATAGCATGCTGAGTTTTGTCCTGATGAAGAATCTCGATAGTAGATTCAAAACGGCTGTTTGCTACCTTTTCATACATCATGCATTATTTGTGCATTTCTAAATGTTGGTTTTCTATCTTTATACATTTTTTCAAAAAGGCTTTATTTGCTATTTTGACTTCAAATTTTGTTTTACAATCTGAAAGTAAAGATACAATTTTCTAAAAGATAAAAACGTAAATTCTTGAATTTATTACAGTGTTTAAATATAAATCGTAGGAAAGCTGGCAATTCTTTAAACTTTTGAGAGTTATCTTTTACTCATTGTTAGAGAACTTATTATAACATTTCATCTTTCGCATTGCAAACAAAAATTTTTAGGCATTGTTTGGGATCAAATGATTACTGTTATTCATCGATATTTGCTTTGCTGCATTCTACTGGATATCCGATAGAGAAGTCGGATATCCAGTGATTGTGATTTGGATATCCGATGATATTTCAGATACTAAAAAATCAGCCGGATATCCGTTGCATTCGTACTACAAACCAAATGCATAAGCATTTTACAATTTTGTTGGAAAGTGCTAAAAAATAAATAATTCCTTTTATGGATTTAAAATTACATATAATTGGTTTAATTTCACTTCAAACTATCTAACAAATGAACCCGGAGTCGGAGTCAGTTTGTTTCTCCGCGACTCCGACTCCTTTGCTCAAAAATAGGCCCGACTCTAACTTTGCAGCTCTGTTAATAACTGCATTTAAAACTAAATTGTTACTTTCATTTAAAATTAATAATTATTACACAATAAATCTCTAATTAGGAACATAATACACATATGTTTATGCTTTAATTACTAAAATGATAATTTATAATTTAATGTTCATTCTAGAAGAAAAAGGAGCACGAGGCTGTTTCCAAACAAGAAAACAGGTCACTTTTTCACAAGGATATAAAATGTGTTTAGTATCAATAAGAAACAAGTACATAATTTTTAATATGATAAATAAAAAATCATTCATTTGTAACAATTTTATAAATTACAAATTGGAAAATACAATGAAATAATATGTTTTAACTACATCCCGTTTCTTCTCAAGATGTAAAGTTCTATCATTTTTGTAAGGCCTTGGGCACACATATTTATAAGTTCTGAGGTACGAAGAAGTTTCTTTAAAAAACATCTCTGGCTACAGCTACAGCTTAAATTTCACTATTTTTTAAAAAAAAGGCAAGATGTATTTTGTCAATTTCAAATGGATAAGGTGTGGTGCCTTTAAAAAAATAGCCCAGAAGTAATTAATTACAGAATTAATAAAAACAGCAAATTTTATTCGTTAGTATTTTAGTAGATTTCATTAGTTAGTAGTACAAAAAAAAAAAAAAAAAAAAAAAAAAACTATCAAGTATTATTGGCAGCTCATCTTGCATTTGTACTAAGAAAAACAACTGTTAATTGCCTAAATCACAGCTTACACATTGTAAGTACCTACCTGTAGAAATTTTCCAAATTATATTAATGTTAGATTTCTATGCTTTTATATGATTTTAAATGTTTAGAAAATTTTTGATTTAGTCATTTTAAACATTTAGTCATTATTAGTCATTTTAAACATTTAGAAAAGTTATTATTTTAATCCATGATTTAAAAAAAAATCAGTTGATTAAAATCCCGATTAAAACACTGATTCAAATCAACTAATTAAAATTGTTGACACTCTACTCAAAAGCAAGATTGTTTGAAAACTTTCAGATAAAATTTATCAATATATAATAATACTTATGCATTAAATCTTAATTCACTTACATTAAAAAGTTTTCTAGCTTCTTTTCGTCTCATAGATATGTTTAATCGATTAAGTAAATCCAAACATTCTTCAAAGTTAAGACTTCCATTACCATTTACATCTGCTTTTCTAAACTGTTCCTTTAGCCAGCTAAAAAAGATATTACACTTTAGCACAGAATCAAAAATATTTGAAAAAATAACCAAGAAAGAAAACATTTTTAAAAATGTACATACACAACAAGGCAAGTTTTGTTTCTATGAGATAATAAAATTTACTATTTATTTGTATTTTTTTGGCCTTGTAAAAAGGTTTTAACTTTAGTGCTTTTACAGCTTCATGAATACATTTAAGAACAACAATAATTAGCAGTATTAGTTCATTGTTACAATTTTGAGTTAAATGCTACTTTTCTTGGAGAACATAAGTTGTTAGAAACATAAGTTATTATTGCTCTAATTTTATTAGTAGTATTATGTTATGGTGATGCCAGTGTATTTTTTAATGTATAATGATGTATTATCACAAATAACTAAAAAGCTTTTTGTAATGTAATTTAAGAGCATTTAACATGACAGATTAATATTCAATACATTATGGGTATTTTTATTATTATTTGAATAGATTAGATAAAAAGATGATTGGATAAAAGATACAGATGATGACAAACAAGCATAATTAAACATAATTAAGAAACTATAGCTGTCAATCTATTACTTCAGATGTAAAAATTTCAAGTAGTTACTTTATTCAAACATTGTCGTTTATGTGATGTAGTCACTGATGAAAACAATAACTAGATTCTTAAATATGAAAAACTCAGAAGTTTATGAAAACATGATGCATGCAATAAACTACAATATAGCTAAAAAAAGGTTTAATAAACTGTCTAATGTTTGTAAAATTTTCAAGTAACAAAAATGTGTTATTGGAAGTTTTCTTTAATTTTAAATCTGACTAAAATCCTGTTATTGCATCGAAGTAAACAAAATTGAAAACTTAACATACAGATATTAAAAGCATTAAATTAAGAAAGAAATGAAAAAAATATACATAATTTTGAAAACTTTAGTTCATTTTACCTGATGAATACTTTTAACAGTGCATGAGAATCAATGATTAACAGAGGGGGGGGGGGGGGGGGGGGGAGGAATATATATATATAATTATGTATTTTTAACAGTGTGTCTGATCACCTGAGAAATTTCAAAATTATATGAAAGAATCAACATCAAATTCTACTGCATTTAAAGCTAATGAAAGTGGTTTTTAAAACTGTAATATTACTAGCTATATTGCTGGATATTTTGAAATAGGAATATTAAAAACATTACTAACTAGAGACATGCATTGCTTTAAATGCAGTCTCACCTATCCCTTGGTGCCTTCTTATAAAGAAATTTTTAATCTAAATAAAGAGAGTTTTGCAAAACACTTAATCATAGGAATTAAGTTTTTTTTTTTTCTAAATAAAAGAAATACAGCTAGTACTGTAGATTCTCCCCAATCTGCACAATTTGGAACCAAAGGTTGTGTGGATTTTAGAATTTTGCATATTTCTGGTGACTGCTTTGTTTACATTTTTTAAACAGTAATTTGAATGTAATAATGCAACTAAAGTTATAATTAGTACCATAGAAAAATAATAAAATGTTAAAATAATTAAGTAAAGTACTATGCTAAAATGATGTTAAAAAATAAGATAATTTTCAAAATTATTAAAACTAAAGGTCAAGTGAATAATCAATAATGTAATTAAACATACATAATAAAGATCAGATGCATTTTCCTGAAACTCTTTAATGAAACTTGCCACATAAAGGTATCCTATTAATTTCTTTCAAAATCATAAAATAAGAATGTTTTATTTAGTGTTTAGTCAGTCTTAATAATCAAAAAAGCATGATTATTACATAAATATATTTGGAAAAAAAAAAAATAGTGATTACCAATAACATTATAATTTATCTTTTTTTTAAAAAAATAAGTTTATATATTCTTTACGAAAAACCATGAGTTCAGTCATATTATTGAGAATTGCGTATAAAAGTGTATACAAAATAATATAAAATGAAAAATAATGTGTCAATTTGTCTTTACATCTAAATTGAAAGTTTGTTTAGAATCTGTGATGTGATCAGACTTTAGGCATTTGGGAGTTTTAGGATTGCAGACAGAGCCGTCCTTAGGGGTATGAGACAGGTGCGACCACACAGGGCTTTGCACCTGGACACAAAATATTTTTTCTCTAATAAAAAGAAGAATGTATAATAGAAAATCTTTAATATAAAGTTGTGATTTTAGCTAAGAAAATATAATGGTCTTGACATAAAATATAGCCTATCTTGGAAGAGTTGTTCACCATTAATTTGCCGTCATTACTTTTGAAATTCGTTCAGTAGTTCCAGAAATTACCCTTACAAACATACAAATAAATGCTATTCCTTTACAATACAGTTAGGGGATCGAGCTTTGTCTCCCCGGGTCACAGTATATAATAGGTAGAAATCATTCTTTTTTTATTGATAACATACATCAGATTATGTTCAGAATCTGAAAGGAAAGGTCTTCGCAAAATCTTTGCATCAGACCTCGCTTTAAGCCGCCCTCCATAAGGACCGCTCTGGTTGCAGATTTTAAGAAGTCTACTGTACTAGTAAATATGTATTTTTTATGAGTGACAAAAAAGTAAATGAAAACCTAATCAGAATAGGTTATCAATTCTGGATGATCTTTTCATATGGTCAATAATCATGAACTTTTAACACAGAATTAAAAAAATTTCAACAGGAATTAATTTTATTAAAAAAGATCATTATATAAGAGATGAATAGGAAAGGTAGAAATTAACAAGTGTGTGGAAGAAAAACATCAAGCTATTTCTATTGAATCATACAATTTCTGATATGGTTCTAAATGAAATGTACATTTTAATGCAATTTAGTCTTTATTAATATTATCATTCAAAAATGGCATACTATTTGCAATGCAAAGTTAAATACCATGCATAGGATTTGATGCTAAATGAATAAAAGATTTCTACATCAGAATGTTAAGCAATCGAGGTGGATTATCTTTAAAAAAGAAACAACCTTTCTTCATCATATTCCTGCTGTTGATGCCTGCAACAAGCAATGAGTTGACCAAGGCCCTTCACCCAGGCATCCCTGGCATGAACATTTGGAGCAATAAGATCCACAACAGAATGAGCTGGGCCAATAATGAGGGAGAAACAATTTTCTTCTTTTAATTTTGATCTTAGCTGAGGATGTAGAGTAGCCTGAAATAAGAAACTAATAAATTAAGGGATTCATATTTTTAAAAATAAATTCAATATGCAAATGTAACAAACTGAAAATATAATGAAAATATTTTGTATAAGATTTCAAATAGGTAGTGTGTAAAAAAAAAACTTTCAATATGTATTCAAAATTAATATCTTCTTAAGAAAATCTGTTTTAACCAATACAGAATATATGGTACTTTTTGGTTAGCTGGGTGTTAATGTTTTATACATATGTGAGGATATATATGTTAAATACACATATATATTAGGGATTGACCGAATACCGAATAGTTGATTCAGTATTCAGCATGTAAACTGAATATTCACTTTCAGCCGAATACTTTTAAGTATTCGGCCGAATTTTTAAAATAATTTATGAAAAATAATAGGTAAAGTATTACTCTAAAAATACATGATGGCTAATGCTCATTTAATGTTATTTATTTTAATAGTATGCTTCAGTTATAACATAAGTGAATTTATAAAATGATCCATTAATACTATAGTAACTAATATTTAATATGGTCAAATTATGATGTAAAAATAAAAGCTATTCAGAATTATCTGGTTGTAATTGTTTTTTTCTGTTCATAAATTTGTCCTGCTTCGGAAAATAAACGTTCACTGTAAACACTGCTGGCAGGCGCAGATAAGTATTTCTTAACTTGGAAAATTTTGGATACTTATTATGGTTTTTTTTCCCAACTAACTAATGGGTTGTCTTTCCTTGATATAAGTGATAATACTATGTATACAGCCAATTCGTCTGAAGCTTTAATGTCTGATGTGAGGCTATCATTTTCAGTAGAAGGATTTTCACTTTCTCTTTTTAGGTGCGTTCGTAATTATGTAAATTCATAGCATCTATTGTTGTCGCTCAGTTCATCTGTCTGTCCGCATATGGGTCATTCCATGCCAAATCAACCAGTGACTCAACCTGACCCTTTCCGATTTCAATGAAACTGCTAGGGATCATTCTCTATGATGATATAAATTAGAGCATATTTTATTTTTTGTTTATCACTTTAAATTTTTATACAATTAATTATTTAAATTTTAAAAAATCATCATTTTTTGACTTTCATAAATATTTTCAATTTTGAATTTTTCAAGTTATATCAAACATAGAAAATTTTATGACCACTCATTTTAAAGAGGAGTTTATAAGGTTTAATTTGATATGCAAGTTGACTATGTATAGTTAAAATAAATAAAATTTTAAATTTGAAAATTTTTTAGTTAGTCATTTTTAAAAATTTTGAAAAGATTGTATGTTTGTTGTAATATTATAAGCTTTAAATTCTGAAATTTTTAGAGTGGGATCTCAATGGGATCAGGAATTATAAAATAAAAGCAAAAATTATCATAAAAATAGCAATTTAATACTGTCTATTTTGTTATTTATTTATGATTTGTATGGTAATTTTCAGCTTTTATTTCACAACTCCTGATCCCATTGAGATCCCACTCTAAAAATTTCAGAATTTAAAGCTTATAATATTACAACAAACATACAATTTTTTCAAAATTTTTAAAAATGACTATCTGAAAAATTTTTAAATTTCAAATTTTAAAAATTTTATTTATTTTAATTATACATAGTCAACTTGCATATCAAATTAAACCTTATAAACTCCATTTTGAAATGAGTGGTCATAAAATTTTCTATGTTTGATAGAACTTGAGAAATTCAAAATTGAAAATATTTATGCAGGTTAAAAAATGATGATTTTTCAAAATTTAAATAATTAATTTTATAATAATTTAAAGCGATAAACAAAAAATAAAAATATGCTCTACTTTATATCATCATAGAGAATGATCCCTAGCAGTTTCATTCAAATCGGTAATGGTCAGGTTGAATATTGAATTTTTTTGGTTGATTTGACATGGAATGACCCATATAACAACGCAAAAACTACCCAACATACCCGAAAATAACAAGAGTTGAAAGTGTAAAGAAATTAACATACCAGCGACTACTCTGAATGGAATTGTAGCAAAACGAGATCTCATTTTAAATTCTTATGATAAATCTCAATAAATTAAAAAAGTGAAAAGAGGGAAATATGAAGTTATGAAAGAAAAGTTATTAATTTGATTCAAATAAGCCAGATCTGACAATATTCCTATAAACGGACCTATTCTTAAAGAAAGGGTTGAGGAATTTGCAAAAAAAAAAAATGGAGATTGAATGTACTCCTTCAAATGGATGGATTGATAGGATGAAAAAAAAAAAAAAAAGCTGGATTGAGTTACAATTTATAAAAAGCGAGAATAAAAATATTGATCCACAAGAAATCAAAGAGTGAAAAAAAACCTTACTAAATTTTATACCCAGTTATCATCCTAAAGACATTTTCAATATGGATGAGTGGGACTTTTCTACAATCTTTTACCAGTTAAAGTGTATGCATACAAAGACAAAAAAGTCATGAAAATAAAAGAAATAAGGAACGACTTACAATTTCATTGGGTGCCAAAATGGATAGTTCGGAGAAGTTTGCCAATTTTAAATGTTGGAAAATCAAAGAAATCCAGATGTTTAAAGAATGTGAAATCATCTTGTGTTTATGAAAATAAAAATATTTGTATGGATGACAATTACATTTCCTGAAACTTATTTGAAAAGACTGGATGATAAAATGAGGAGAATTAAGAGAAACATAATCATTTTCATAAAAGTGTGCTGTCCATTTTCTACTACTGAACTTAACTTCTATTTTACAACCTATTGATCAGGGAGTAATTAAAGTGTTTAAGCAATACTATTCGCGTTTGAAATGAAATAGACGCCCTCTCGCGGACAAAGTCTGAAACGAAATAGAACTGATACCGTGAGCATCTTCCGCTGAAATCAGTGTTTAAAAAGCCGATAAATAAATAAACAGTTCTATAATAAATAAATAAATAAATAAACAGTTCTATAACGCATGCAACGTTGGGTTCTTTGTATTAAAATTATCTAAAATCAAAATTTTATACACAAAGTTTAGATCTATAATATAAAAAAGTACATTTGACTTACTCATGGCAAAATAACATGATAGCACATGGAACAAACAACACAACGTAAACAAACGATTATCAGGTCTATACAACGCCACCTTTCGGTCATTACAAACGCGAATAGAAAATGGCTAGTGAAATTGATGATTGGAAAACTTAACAATACTGGAGAGTTAAATAAAAACTAACGTTTTGGAATCAATTCTTTTTATTTTATCTGCATATGATTTAATAACACCAACTGTCATTGCCAATTGCTTTCTAAAAGTGGGATTCTTGGATAACACTACCCAACATCAAAAAAGTTTCGGGCTCAAAAATAGTTATTTCCCAAGTATTTTGTCTCGCTAAACACGAAAATCAACATAAAAAGTTGAGATTAGCTCTTGTTTTCAAGATAGGAACTAACTTACGAAATCTCACTATGGCTGTTTTATGGGAAATCGAATGTTCGGAAGTTGGTATTCCTTATAGCTCTAATTCCTCTCAACTGCATTCTCTGTGTAAAATTCAACCACAAGTCAATATCACAGAATACAGGTTCGTCACAAGAATCTTCTTCATTTCTTTAAGAAAGAACATGTTGTTACTTGTGCTGATGTTAATAGTTTGATGAATTCAATGAACATAACTCATGATCTACGGAAGTGGAGGTTATTTATAGACAATTCCAAACTTACTTTGAAAGCAGTCTTACTACTAACGGCAATATTATTCCTTCCATTCCCATTGGATATTCCGTTCACATGCAGGAAACTTAGGGGAATGTAAAATTGCTTAACGAGTCAATCAAATACAAGGATCATAAATGGCATGTTTGCGAAAGTAATTGCTTTACTCCTGGGAATGCAATTAGGCTATACCAAGTGCGATTTTCTAAATTGTGTTCGATTCGCCACCTTGGCGAAAATCGTCGGCGAAAGTGCTTGGCGAGAGTGCTAAAACAATAGGGTTATACAAATTAAATTCACTCGCGCAGCTTATGTCGCGCATGCGAAGCTCGACGAGGTTTGTTTACATCACGAAATACCTGTTGATGTATAGCTTAGATTTTAAAAATATGCTTATTTGAATGATTTACTTGTAGTATATGAAATATTTTTTTTCTATTATTCATAAACTAAGGAAATGTCACAATTTAGTGAGCAGTTATTTTTAGTTTTGTAATTTTAATTTATGTAGTTGCCATGTGCTTCGCGAAACAGAGCGATTGCTTATGTAAGATTTTTTCAATATTAAAGAAAGTGCGGACATTTTTTAATTCAATTTATGAAATAATTGGCCAGCTGGGAACACTTTTGAAGCAGCAAGTGAAATTTCTTCTTCTGCTTTGAAGGTGTATACTTGCTAGCCGAACACTAAATAATCTGCTGTAAAATTTAATTTAATGGATCCACTATGAAAATAGAGCAGTTTCAAGTTTGGTAAGCATAGCTTTTTCTTCCCATTTATGTTGATTTTTATTCCAAACACCTGCGTATTATTTTTCTAGTGCATATTTAATAACATTAAACTGTGATTTATGTATTTCAAATTCAAATCCTAGCATTCATCAAAAGAATAAAAGTAATTTAAATCTGTATTATTAATGAACAATTTTCAAATTGATTAATACCCTATTTAATGTTTTAAACTTTGAACACGTATTCAACGGTTCTCAAATCTTGATATATATCACATGCATCAACATCAGTGAAATAAAATGTATTTGTTAAGGTGTTTCTGTATATTTACATGTTGGATTATTTTAAATTATAGAAATCTAAAATAAAAATATCTAATTTGACAAGGTTCTTCCTAAAGCTTTTCACTTACACTAGTTATTGCAATCTATGAATTTATGACAATACATTATAATGAGAATCTAATTATTTCTTATAATGCTATATTTATAAAATATATGATTTTTTAATGTTTGTTTTTTAGTTTTTTCATGTTCGATTGTAGAATGAATTTTGCATAGTTTCACTATAAAATAAAAAATATTGCGGTTTTCCTTGAGAATTAAAAAAATATTACTGCAAGTATCCCATGCTTGTGAAAGAAAGAAATTAAGAGCGCAAAATTTTGCAGACTATTTTAAATCTTTTCCTGCAAGAAAAAAAAAAAAAAAAAAAAATACACCTATGCACTTCAGAACACACACTGTATAAAGAAAGTTGTAACAGCCTTAGGATACTTGTAGAAATGAAACCTGTCTAGAATTAATCCTGTTGAGATTTTTTTTTTTTTTCTGTGGATTCTACATGCCAATTAGCTTTACTTTAATACTATATGTTCCAGTATACTGAATAATGTATAATATTAGTACATGAAATCTTGAATTATTTTTATTATTTATTTTTTACTGTTATATGAGCTTCTAAGATAAAATATAATCCAAAGGTAGTTTGCATTTATATTATAGGTGCAGATTCTCAAAATATAGATGGAGCCAATGGCTCCTAAACCTAAAGAATCCAGTGGCCACATTGTATAATAAACACATAAAAATAATTGTTTACATGAGAAAAAATATAAGCAAATAACTCAGAAATTCTAACGGGGCTTGAATTTTAAGGCAGGATGAAAGGATTCACGCCCAAAATTTTGAAATCCCGCCCAAAATAATAGCGTGGGCGGGAAGCTACCGCCTAAAAAAATCGGCATTTTCTAAAAAAATTTACATTTTGAAACTACGATCAACTCCCACGACCGTTTAGTAAATTTTGTGATAATTTTGTGCGACTTATTGACACATTTCGCAAGTTTTTTTACACTAAAGATCATTGAAATTTAAGATTGTTTCCGATTAGGACCGATTGACAAATTTCATAATTTTTTTCTTCTGATCAATTGTCAAATTTTGTTTTATTTCTGCAGCAAAAAAAAAGGTGATTCTGTTCCGAATTTTCCAAAAAATATTAACGTATTCAATTCCAAAAATTATGAAAAATTCAGACAGATAGATATCGCTAATTATGACGAATGGTTGCTGAAAAAATCAATTTCGTCAGTCGCTCTCAGAAACTGACCAATTGTCAAAAGATGGTGAAAAAAAAAATCAATTTTCTCGAAGGAATGCGAAATATAGCAATTTTGGTCGAAAGATCAGAAAAAAAAATTCTTTAAAGGATAGTGGAAAAACTGCCAAATTCATCAAAAGGTCGCTTCAAAGGTGATTCTGTGTGAGAGAAAAAATCTAAAATTCACAGCATTTCTGACAGTTTTCAACAAAGTATGTATGTGGAAGGAAATCCAGTTTAGACACTGTTTTTACGCGGCCCTATAACAGATTTTTCAATTTTTTTTGAGGAAATTTGCAGATTTTCACAATTTTTAGATGAAAATTCCCAATTTTTAGTGATTTTTTGAGGATTTTTCCTGATCTCTTGACAAAATTTGTCATTTTGTTGCGATCATTTAAAGATTTTTGCATTTTTTCTCTGATCCCTGTATGAAATCCGCGTTTTTATTTTTAATCCTTTGATGAAATTTGTGGGTTTTTTTTATGATTTTCTAAGATTTTTTTTTTTTTTTTTTCGCAATCTTCTCATGAAATGAGTGTTTTTTTTTCTTCTTGCGATCTTCTGATCAAATTTGTGTTTTTTCACGATCTTCTGACAAAATATACATTTTTCCAGCGATTCTCTGACAAAATTCGAGTTTGTTCATCGAGCGATTTACAAAATTGAATTTTTCGGCGACCATTTGTGTGAAATTCGGAACACTGTTTTTTTTTATTTTTGGAACCAAATACCTTAAATTTTTGAAAAATTCAGAACAAAATTACGCCTGGGTCGCTTAATAAATGTGAATTTCGTCTCAAGATTGCAGAAAAAAATCGGCAGAGTTATCGTGAAATAAATATGTGAATTTCATCAAAAAAATCTCAAAAAGTGAGAAATTCGTCAAAAAATGTTATATACAACAAGGATTTTTTTTCAAAATGTAAAAATATTCTTTGACCTTATTCTGGAGAGTAAATTTTTTTTATTAAAAGTGCTAAAAAACAAGCATAAATGGTGGTGCCTAAAAAAATCTGAGCTTTATGAATGAAGAAGAGGGAAGCAGTCGATCAACAAGATTTTTGCATGTCTGATTAATGAATTTCACGATTTTCTGTGTTTGATCAATCAAGTTTGTAATTCTTCTATGTCTGATTACCCAAATTTGTGCTTTTACAAAATTCACAATTTTTACAAAGTTCATCGAGAAAATTAACGATCTTCTTTTATATGATCAACAAAATTCGCAATTCTTACAAAAACGATCGAGGAATTCACGATTTTTCCATGTCTAATCAACAAAATTCAAGAATTTAAAAAAGCCGATCAAGGAATATTGCGATTTTTACGAAGCTGGTCGATGAAATTTGCTATTTTTCTTCACAAGATCGACGAAATTTGTGATTGTCCGTCGCATGATCAACGAAATTCACGATTTTTAAGGAGTCGATCTACAAAATTTGTGATTTTCTTCGCATGATCAATGAAATTAGAGACTTCCTTCGCATGATCGACAGAATTCCTGTTTTTTCTTTGCATGATCAGCGAAATTTGGCAGTTTTCTTCGTATGATTAAAGAAATTACTGATCGACAAAATTCGCAATTTTTACGAAACCGATCGTGAAAATTCATGATCTTTTCATGACATGATCAATAAATTTCGCGGTTTACAAAGCTGATCAGCGACATTCTCGATTTTTACGAAGCTGATCAGCAAAATTCACGGTTTTTACTAAGGCAATCAACAAACTTCGCGATTTTATGAAGACAATCGACAAAATTCGGGATTTTTCTCAAGTGGATCGATAAAATTCATGATTTTTCCAAAGCCGATCGATAAAATATGCAATTTTTTCTAACTTGATCAAGAAAATTCGTTATTTTTTCAAACTGGATCAACAAAGTTTGCAATTTTTACAAAGCTGATGAATAAAATTCGCAATAATTACAAAGCTGAAAAAATTGTGACTTTTCTACACTTGATCAATGAAATTTACGATTTTTTCTCTCGTATTCGGCAAAATTCTTTAATTTTAAGAAGTCGATCGAGAAAATTCCTAATCTTTCTGCACCTTATCAACACAACTCACTAATTTTTCAAAGCCTATAGACGGTATTCATGATTTTTAGAAAACTGATCGACGAAGTTCTCGATTTTTACGAAGTCCATGAACGAAATTCGCAATATTTTACTGTTCAAGATCAATTACATTCCCGATTTTTCTGAGCTTGCTGGACGAAATTCGTAATTTTAATGAAATTGGTGAAAATTGTGATTTTTATAAAGCCAATTGACAAGTTTCCCGATGTTTCTTCATATGATCGACAAATTTTGCGATTTTTGTGCACTTGATCAAGGAAATTTGAGATTTTATTAGAACCTGATCGACGTAATTAGCAATTTTTCTGCATGCGATCAACAAATTTCGCAATATTCTTGTTTCAGACCAAAGAAATTTGCAATTTTTTGGTTTCTGATTGACAAAATATGCGATTTTTCCTGTCTTAATTGATGAAATATGCGATTTTTGTATTAACCCATAATTTTTTTAAGCGAAAAGATGAAACTTACAATTTGATAAAGTGAGAAACACGATTTTTTCATAGCTGATCAACAAAATTTTTGCTTTTTTTCATCCCTGTTTGACAAAATTTTCGAGTCTAATCAAGGAAATTCGCATTTTTTCACGTAATAAACAGAGAAATCATGTTTTTTTTTTTTTTTTTTTTTGCCAATGAATTTAATTAAAAAATCTTTTTTTTTGCATCACCAACAAAATTCTTGACTTTTTCCTTGCTCAATCAACAAAATGTGCAGTTTTTCACATTTGATCAACGAAATTTGTAGTTTTTTCATGCCTGATCAGGGAAATTTCCTATTTTTTCCTGAACTGCATCAACAAATTTTTTTTTTTTTTTTTTTTGCATTTGATCAATGAAATTCGTGATTTTTGCATGCCAGTCCACGGAATTTGCATTTTTTAAATGAAGAAATTTATATTTTCCTGCAGTGAATTGACGAAACTCGCTAGCCACATGTTAACCCATTGCGGGCCACAGGTTGTGCATCATTAATGTACAGAATTGGTTCAGAAAGTGAAAGTAATTTTATAAAAAATATCTGCAAGGTAACCAAGGAGCGATCTTGAGAGGGACCTCAGCTATCCAATGCAAAGAAAATTATTTAAAGATGTCAAAATGCAAAAGAGTTATTAGAATGATGGATCTGAGTGAAAAATTCCGGCTGGCTATTGCCCAATTAGTTTAAATGGTAAAGCATTGGCCTTGTAAGCCAAGGACCTGGGTTCAATTCCCGGCTTAGGCAATTTTTCACTCAGTTGGAAATATTAAATTCCTATGAGTTATTATAAAAATGCCACCCTATAGGAATAGCATTAGCTTATGAGTGTTTTCGGGGGCAGAGAGCCTTAATCATAAAACTCTTGAAATTTGAATTAAGTAAAGTATAAATCTTAAACATGCACAGTTGGAAAAATATGTTGGGCAAGATACGCTTAAAAAAACGGCAATTATGATAATGGAAAATACAAGGAAAATGATATTTCTTATTTTGATTTTGTCATACAAAAGTATGCTTAAAAAATTGTCAATATATGAGATTATTATACACTATAAAAATAAAAATACAAACCAGGCCTTTTTTTTAAAATTATTATTACTAGGAAAAATATCGTTAAAAAAAGTTATACACAAAAAGTTAGCGGCCACAACAAAAAAATCTAGTTAACACATGCATGTCTACGATGAATCTGTATCTATGATGTATATATTTACTTATACAATATTTTTATTACAAAATATAATTTTAAACAGGAAACACTTTATTTGATAGGTTTGTTTAACTTTTTGATAGCAATATTATTAAGATATATAAGTTTTTTGAAAGATATTACAGAGAAATTAGTAAAATCCTTCAAAATATAAATTATTTAAAGAATTTGCATATTATGAACATTAAATTATTTTTCAAGATAAGACATTTGCATTTTTTTTAATAAGATATATATAATATTTTTTTCATTTTTTAATCTTCTGAATATTTGAGTTTGATTTTTTTTCTCTCTAAACATCCATAGTTTGAAACCATTTTATATTATTCAATATTTCATCAATAGATGGTGCTGGTGCCTATATCATTGTTATGTTAAAGCAGCACCAGGGGGCGCTGTTGTTTGTTTATGTTTATTGCTTGCTGTGTTTGCTGTTTCTTTTTTGTTTAATAGTCTTAAGTATTTTTTTTTTTTTTTTTGCTAAAGAATTATTGATGTTATATTAATATTTATTTTCATTTTTATTCATTTAATATTTATTTTCATTTTTAATTATTTCTTTTTATCAGTTTTTAAACTTTTTCACAGGTAGTAAGTATCATGGGAATTGTATTCAGATTGTCCCTGCCAAATTTTTATTTACTTTAAATTCAATTTTTGCTATGTATAAACATCTATAAAATTTAGAGTAATCAAAATCTCAAAAATTATATTCCTTACTTGAAGTCTTTTTTGAAACTTTTCATAAATTTTCTTTGTAATAAGTATAGTTTGGAATAAAAAGTAGTTTGATAACACATGGTTTTTGTTATGTGTGTATTGATATTCCTTTATGAAGTTTCCACTTTCTTCCCATCTTTTATTAATTCCTAACCCTATATTTAATAACATCTTTTAAATTTTCCCTCCCCCCCCCCAAGAGTTATTTATGATTGATTACTTATTTACTGTGCAATAAAAGTAAACAAATCAAGGCTGGCAGGTTTTTTGAGTGATGCTGGATTTTAATAGATTTTAACTATGAGTTTTCTTCTCTCAAAAAATGTGTCTGTTCAAAACCTTATAAAATGCCATTTCTAGATGAAAATTATTTTCATGTATGAGAATTTTAATTCCATAAAATTGTAAATTAGTATAAGTGGTAGTAGTTTATCAATTGCCTTTATATCTAGAAATTTTAAATTTCCATAACTATTTCGAAATTATATTGAAAAGGATAGCTTCTAGAAATATAGATGTCAGAGCATTTCCATTCAAAAGTTCATATATTGAATATTTCTTATGATAACATGAACAAATAAAAGGTATTAATCATATTTTGTTCTGTTTTTTTTTTTTTCTTCTTCTTTAATGATATTGTTGAACTATTTTCTTTCATAATTTATTAAATTTTGGATCTGGTATGATTCTACCTCCAGTTATGTACGTATAGTTTTTGGTGCCTCGGAATTTTATGAAAAATGGTTTATGCAATTAGGGCTTCAGAAAGTGCAATTTTTTTTTCGAATGATATAATAAATGACTATGAGAAGAAGAAGAAACCTTGTGAGGTTTGTTTATATTTATATATACAGTTATTTATACATATGTATATATTATTGCTTTTTACATACTATTTACTTCTGTTTTTATATAAAAACTGACTTCTTTATATTATATAATTTATAAATAACATAGGATCTCGATCCATCATTTTTTAAGCGTTTCAAACAAACAAACAAAAAAACCCCGATGAACACAGATCAACTTCAAAATATGAAAAAGCACAATGTTTATGCATTAAAAAATGCATTGCAATGTATACAGTATACTGTTAAATACTAATTTGTTGCTTACTAAACAGTAAAAGAAATAAATTGAAGTTATAGAAAGTTGATATTTATTTTGAAAAATCCATAATATTGTTTGAATTTTTGTTAATTTTTTTTTTTTTTTTTTTTTTAGAAAAAAAATTTGTAAGACATACAACATTTTTCAATCATTTTTAGGTAGCTTTCATTACAAAAACTAAAAAGCTACCTATTGCAGCCGTCCGGAGTAAAGCACTTCCAGAAAATTTTGGTATATTTTCTCCGATCATGACCCCCAGACACCAAAACCTCTCCGTTCAAATATTGACATATATATATATATGATTTTTGTCATGCGATAACTAAGGTATTTATGAACCGATTTGAATGAAACTTCGTATGTACATAGTACATACAAATATCTCGACCGAGTTCGTTGGCCAGCATCATCCGCCATCTTGTTTCAAAATGGCGGCCATTTAAATTTTTTTTAAAATTTAAAATAAAATGCAAAAAAAATTAAAAGTTGAAAAATATTTTCATTTTATGTGTTAGATCATAAAACATCAATTCCAGAACACTTTTTACTTTGTCTATATTTTAAAAAATGATTGAGTTATAGCACTTTGAATTTTTCTTATGGCTGACATTTTGAAACGATCAGATTTTTGTCACATAACACTCGTATTTATAAATCGATTTGGATGTAACTTGGTGTGTACATAATAAAGCCTGGAACGAGTTCCTTAATCAGTTCCATCTGCCTTCTTGTTTCAAAATGGCGGCCATTTAAATTTTTTTAAAAAATTTAAAATTAGGTCGATAAAAGTGAGTTGTGAACTTTATGTTGATTTTTTATTGGTGAAACATTTTAAATTACAATGATATATATCCATTCAATATTCTGCAATTTTTAATGTGATTTTCAGCATTCTTTCGATTTTCACAGTGATTTTTGGCATTCGAAAAAGGATTTTGGATTGAAATTTTTAGTCTAACATAGTGAAACTATTTTGAATTTTAAGTTTTTAATGTCATTTTTGAAAATATGACTTAGTAGCAAAAAACCCTCGAATATTTGCTTCCCCCCTTCCCCCGATGAAAAAAAAAATTTTACACTGAAGAATAGAATAATAAAATTTCTATTAAAAAAAATGGGGGTTATTAGACTTCATACAATTAATTTTAGTTACACATACATTCATGAATTTTTTTTGAGAAAATTGTGAAAGTTGTCAATAAAAATTATTTACAATATTTTTTTTCTCCTGAAAAATTATGAGTTTTTCACAAAATGTTATATAAAAAATATTTTATTTAAAAATTCTGAATGAAAATTATTATTCATTCCTTTTTGTGTGAGTGTGTGTAGTCACGAATGATTAAAAAAGAAAAAAAAACTTATTCGGTAAGAAGATATATCAATTTTAAAATAATAAATTCAAACATGGTCAGCTAAAATTAGTTTTAAAAATTTACATCTCTATAAATGAGTGCACATGTAATGTGAAAATATTAATTATCAGTTTTGCATAATGATATTTGAGAAATTGTTGTTGTTATCCACAGAAGTGATATATGAGAAAGATATATGAATAGAATATGATAGGATATATGGAAAATAAAAATAGTTAATTGTTCTTAATATTTTTTTAGTTCTGATTATTTTAATTCGATTTTAAAATCCTTCGTGTATCTGCATGAGCAGCGGATGCCCAGGCACTCCCCCTCCCCCCTTGGTTACGTGCATGAGTTGAAAATAAATTGTTGAATAACAATTGCAATTTAAAAAAAGCAATTCTAAATAGTAAACATAGTAATAAATATAAAAATCAAAATAAATTGTAAATATTAACACTTAAAGCAATATTAAAAAAAAAAAAAAGAAGAAAATTACCAAACTGGCGGGAGAAAAAAATTGAGCCAACGTGGTGCATTATGTCTGCCCCATTTCTCTTACAAATGTCTTAGAAACCCACTATGTGGAAATGTTTTTCCATACATTTACGTAACCCAGCCTATTTCTCGTCAATAGCATTTTAATCCTAGCAATATCAGATTTATTTTTCACACAAGAAAATTAGAAAAATTATTTTGATGATGAAACAGATTCTTTTGCTTTACAGTGTTATTTCTGATTTTCATTCTTTTGTTTTTTTTAATGAAATGTGTAAAGGTTACATTTTTTATATTTTTGCAGTATGTATATTCTACGTGAATATATTTTAAATAAAATGAGTGAAATGTTTATATTTTAAATGAAACAAATGTAAAGAATCTTGGTGGTTGGAACAATTTTTGGCCATTCATATATATGTATAAACATATATAGATTTTTTGTTGATTTCTTCCATTTTTTCCAGTTTCTTCTACTGGCTTGGAAGAAACAAACCCTGTAAGCAACATATATCTTTATAGATATTAAATTCATCTTTTTTTTTTCTTTTTTACTGCTTCAATATAGAATTTGTATGAAATATTAAATATATAGCTTATTTGCTGCTGTAACATTTTAATGTATAAGCATTTTACCATAAACAAAAAATAAATTCATGATAAATATGATACTACAAGCAATTTTTCTCATGTCGACACCTGATTAGTCAAAAAATTTATTTTAAGGAATAATTTCACAACTTTTAAAAGTTTTATTCAACTGTATTTTGATGCTAATTTTACCTTTAATATTATAAAACATAAGTTGTTATATTGAAAAATGAAAATTAAGTACACTATCAACTTTTATCATTACAGGTGTTTATACCTAATAAAAATTCTTTAACTTTTATCTTTCAAAGATTTTTTTGGGGAAATTTTCTCGCTCTAGTCTTTTGGCAAGACATTTTCGTAAATATTTATGCTAAATTTTACACTTAAATATTTTATTTTGCAATTGACAACAAAGCACACAATTAACTGAAAGATGTACTTATTAAATGTGTGAAAATATATTTTATAGTAAAAAAAAAATCTGCAAAATAAAAGGACAAAAAGTAAAATATAAACATATTATGATTCTATCTTGTTATAATACTGCTGCTACTTCGGAAATAAAATAATATGCAGCATAAACACACAAAAGAATACAAAGATGAATAGCGTTATTTATTTATTTATTGTTGTTAGTAGGTGTAACGTGAATAAAATTTAAAAACGGACGCAAAAATAAGTCAAAATCGTAATAGAAAATCTAAACGCATACACAATAACAAAACAACAACGTCTTGCCATCGAATCGTAATCAACAGCGGAAGAACGCGCAGGCGCACATGAGCTACCGGAGTTCCATTTTTCATTTGCATCTCAAAACCGCTCTCGCCAAGGTTTTTCGCCAAAAGTTTTCGCCAATGGGGCGAATCGAACACAATTTAGAAATACGCATACCAAGTACTGCTGTTTTCTGTGTTTGTGGGACACTCGAGAAAGAAACTCTCACTACATAAAAGACAAATGGCATTCAAGAAATCTAAATCCCGGGGAGAGAAATGTCCAAAATGAGCATCTAATTGATCAAAAAAAATCCTGCTTCCACTCCTGCACATTAAACTGGGATTAATGAACTTCATGAAAGCCATAACAAGGATGAAGAGGCTTTCAGTTCCTTAGAGCGAAATTTCCAAGACTGAGTGAAGCAAATGTTAAAGAGGGAATCTTTGTGGGCCCTCAAATATGCACAATAATGAAGGACCCTGCTTTTGATAAAGTTTTGGAAAGGAAAGAAAAAGCAGCCTGGGAAGCCTTCAAAAGTGTGGTACGAGGATTTCTAGGCAACAGAAAAACCGAGAACTACCAACAGTTGGTGAAAGAACTCCTACAAAAGTACCATGACCTTGGATGCAACATGTCTCTGACACTTTATTTCCTCTATTCTCATCTTGATTTTTTCCCTAAAAAAAACTATGGGCTGTAAGTGATGAGCACGGTGAAAGGTTTCACAGATATCTCTGTAATGGAATGCAGATACCAGGGTCGTTGGGATGAGTCAATGCTGGCCGACTACGGTTGGATTGTTACAAGAGATGCTCCAGCGTTGACAAACAAGAGGCAATTCAAAAGGAAATGTTTGCAAAAATAGGCTAAAAACAACCTCTGCTTTCTGAAAAATGAACATTATTTAGTGAAACATGCCTACTGTATTGTATTTATTACACAGGAATTTTTTTTTCTTCTTCAATTTTCTTTTAAATCGATGTGTGGGATGTTGTGTGTCTTTCTTAATTTGGCTGTATTGTATCTTGAAAACAAGAGCTAATAAAAAAATTTCATTTACATATTCGTTTTTTTCAACCCAAAATTAGTAGGAATTGATTATCTAGAACCAGGAAACTGACAAAAATATTTTTTTTTGTTGGCTAGTGTAATAGAAGAATAGGAATTTGATATTGAGGATGACTGGAAGATTCTTCAAAAGGAGGATGGATTTCACTGCATTGTTTGAGGAGTAATTTGTAGGTAGATGAAGTAACACCATGTGAAGTATTTACAGTGGATGACATTTGTGAAGTGACAGAAGATGAAGAAATGAGTGAAACTGATAGAGATGTGGAAATTGTAAATTTTTCTGAAGCTTTAAAAAGGCTGGAATCGTTTCTGAGTTTTATCAAAAGTGTCAAAAAAGTGCATGAAGAAGCTTTCAGTTAGATTGTTATCAATTTATGGTTACCAAAAAAGTGGAAACAAAAAACTATAACCAATTTCTGTTGCAAAAGCATATTAAATTTATTTTTGTCTCGGATTAAATAAAGCATTTCTAAGGTAATTATGTATATTTACTTAATTAGCTAATTTTTTAAGTGTGCAAACCAATTTAAATTTCTTAAGAAAAACTCAGTTTTACAGAAAGTACTCTTTACATTATTTTATTAAGATAAAATAAACCCTCTCCTGAGTATCAGTACTTATATTTTATTTTTTTAAAAGAATTGCTACTTTTCCCATTTAAGAAATTTTTACCTTCTATTCCCCTTAAAAATCCCTTAAGTGGATTTCACAATGTATAACTCTGTTGCTCATGAACCAAGAAATACCGAATAAATGAAAGTAAGATGAACTTCCATTTAATAAGAAACTCCAAACAAATTTTGTTGGAAAAGATCAGTATTTTATTATTGATAGCATTCACTATAACCTTACCAACTTTTTCAAATTCTCTTTATTCCTTTAAACCCTAAAGATTAATTATTATAATTAGGAGTTTCTTTGGCTTTTGAGTTGCATCAAGCATTACACAACTCATATTCATAAAGTGACAATTCAAAAAACAAATTCCCTTTCAGTAGGGATCCCACCAAACACACACACAAAAGCTATTAAACTATTTCTTCTAGCTTTCTTTTTTCCAAGAGGCTTTGAGTTTAATTTTTATTACTCTTTGAAAGAATTTTAAAGCTTTAGTCTATAGAATATATGTGTACCTATTTAAGTACATATCTAACTTACTACCAAGCATAATCAAACATAACAAAGCCAAACATAATCAAATTTCAATAAAATTAACAATGTTTGAATTTTCCTTAAAGAGAGAGGTTTTCGATAATTTTCATTTTAAATATCAATTAAGAATGAATAGTCATTACAAATATTCTGTTGTTTTGGCACCTCTAGCTGGTCATCTATCTACTAACATACATAAAATACAAATCAAAATTTTGTTCTGGGTTCTGGTTGCTAACAATTCGAGTTCTATTGAATGGACTTTGATGAAACTTGCATTGCTAGACAAATATTATTTCTGGGTTTTAGTATATAATACATCATTCTATGTAGATTATTTATAGAATTATGATAGAAAGTTCTGTTATTTCAAAAGAAAAGTTTATCATCAGTTATTTTTGGTGAACTGTATAGTTGATAAAAGAAATGAAATGTCTCTTACATGTCAAAAAAAGAAAGTGTTACTATTTTTTTTTAAGTAAAAAAGGAAAGAAAAAAAAAAACAGCTTTGATAAGTGACAATATTATAAAAAGCAAATGTTTAATCATGAAAGGAATATGTGTTCATAATGCTTAAAAAGACATTCATGATGAAAGATTGCAATATTGAAACAATACTTGTTACATTTCTTTGGGTCAGATTAATGTGAAAATCTTCATATATACAGGGTGATTCAAAAAAGATGGGCAAAATTTTAAGAGGTGATAGTACACATCAAGACAAATAATATTAAATGGGAAACTAAGGGTCCCAAGCTTCTTCCGAAGGAGATAGGCGCCATTAAAGTTTAGGGTCCAAAATTTGAAATGATTATAAAAAACGGAAAAATCGGTCGATTCGTTTGCAGTTTTTACGAAAACTATTCTTTATGTCAGTATTGTCTTGAAAATAAATTATAAAGATGAATTTCGAAAAATGCCAATAGAGGGTGCTTTAGACTTTGGAGAAAGAATGGTTTTAGAAAAAAACCGCAAACGAATTGACCAATTTTTTCAGTTTTTTTATAATCATTTGAAATTTGAACCTACCGACTCCCATTGAACACAGTTCAGTTTGCGCTACTTAACCACAGATTTTGAGATCAAAATTTAAGTTCTAAAAAAATCTAAAAAAATTAGTGAGACGCAAAAAATAGTTGTTCGTTGCTCCAAAGTCTAAAGCGCTCTCTATCGGCATTTTTTGAAATTTATCTTTATAATTTATTTTCAAGACAATACTGACATAAAGAATAGTTTTCGTGAAAACCGCAAATGAATCAACCGATTTTTCCGTTTTTTATAATCATTTCAAATTTTGGACCCTAAACTTTGATGGCACCTATCTCCTTCGGAAGAAGTTTGGGACCCTTAGTTTCCCATTTAATATTATTTGTCTTGATGTGTACTATCACCTCTTAAAATTTTGCCCATCTTTTTTGAATCACCCTGTATATGTATATATTACAAAACAAGATGACGTAAAAGTGTCTTTCAAAAAACAATCAGATGGATTTTTTGGGGGGATTGTAGCATTGGAGAAAGAATATTCCTACGGTTGTTTGCATGCATAACATACTGAAGTAACTGCAATTTTGCATTATAAAATTTTGGTATTTAATATTTATTTTTGATGAAAAGGTTATTATAGGCTTTTGTTTTTCATCTTGACAACGGCACACTATGCTATCTTTTTGTTAAAGAATTGAAATTTTTATATCAAGTAATAATTTAAAGATACAAACATCCCCATTCTCCCCCCCCCCCAAAAAAAAATAATAATAATAATAATAATAATAATAATAAACTTTTACAGATTTTATTTAAAACAAAAAGATAAGTAATTTCAATTAGAAGTTATATCATAAAATGAAAATATTTCAATTATGAGAGCAATCTTTTCACCACTAAAAGTAGCATTCATTGTTAAAGTCCATCCATTGAACCAATATCTGATGATTTACCTTGCCTTTATCTAGCCCAAGAATAACAAAAAAATTAACTGAAATTTTAATAAAATAAAATCTTAATGACGCTAATTTTTTAAATACTAAATGCATTTGATACACTAAAACCACTAAATGCATTTTTTAAAAAATCATTTCATTTACATAGCTGAATAAGTTTGCAGCTATTCATAATATACCAATACAGCTATCTTTTTAAAATTAAAATTTCGCGCTTTTTTGTTTTTATTTATTCAAATGCAATGAAATAAAAAACACAAAACAAAGTTTTTGAGGAACAATGCAAATAAGAATTTCGGTAAAAAACAATCTGCAAAAACTGAATGCATAGTAAACATTTTTAGATGAAATAAAAAATCAATCTACTAACACTTCCTCATCTCAAAGCAATATTTTGTCCCCAAAGTTAAATTTGAATTTAAAATTAGAATTATATTTATTGCTCTCAGTCACCATATGTCACTTTTAAAGACAAATGAGCCAATGTTTATTTTGGCTGTGTTCAAAAGCGGCTTTTTTTGTGCGCGCGCGCTCAGAAGATTCTGCTTGGAGTAGGTGCTATCGAAGAAGAGAATTTTAAACTTATTCAATTATTGTATTATTTTTATGGTTCAGAATTGGTAAATACAAATACCATACCTCTTTATCCTTTCAAAATATGATTTTCGTAACAGAAATACATACCTGTGACCACTCAAATAAAATTAAAAGTATTCCGGAAAAGTATCACGTGACCTATTTCATGTAATTAAGCCCGATTAGCATTTAAAAAATGACAATCAACCCTGCTCAAACCTTGACGCGCGCGACGCAAAAAAAATGATGGGCGATTTGATCACGTGATTGTGCGTTTTGTGCTTATCTCTTATACGCTAGTGAAGTGTGACGTCATTCATGATTTGTCGTCTGCTACGGTCACATGAACCCAATCGCCTAATGTTAAACGCCTAGAGACACGCTTTAAAAATTCATATTTAACCAAATATCATTTTCGAAAGCTTTTATCCCTTGATTTGGATATTTTTATATAAGATGTATCAATTGCGTAAGTGTAATTAAAGTATTTTTAGCTCAGATTTTTGTATATTTGTTTTAAAATATCAAAAGGCTAATATTCTGGTCCAAATCATAGCTATTTGATAAAAGGAATGGCGCCATCTATGATCAATAAAGGTCATTATTATAGACTTTATGTAATATGAAAAAAAAAAAAAAAAAAAAAAAAAAAAAAAACTCGTTTAGATATTTTTTACTAAATATTTATGATCTTCAATCATTTAAAAAAAAATCAAAGATGAGTAGAAAATTATATTTTTATTAATCTGATTATTAAATAAAATTGATCGACCATGTGTAATATATAAAGCTTGTTGTTTAATAATAAACTCAGAAAACTAAATAGCGTTAATTGTATATAAAGAGAAAGAGAGTCATAAACTTTATTTTTAAAAAAATGTGAAAAAAGTTATTTTATCCAGAATAATTATTTTAAAAAACCTTATAAGATTTTTTTAAAATTTTTTTTATTATAAAAGTCCATTTAAATGAATGTTTCTTTAAATTAAAATTTAATTAAAGGTTGTGACAATATTAAACTACTCTTATTTTAAGAAATTTTGAATAATACATATAAATAAGAATTTAGTGCATATGGGAGTATTGCATATCTGCTAATAAGTGCCAAAATCTTCCCCATACGTATATCAGTTTTGAGTATTGAAAATCAATAAATAATTTACAGTGCAGATACATAAATATGTATACTACTTTTAATCATATTTTATAATCCCGTAAATACTTTATTCCGCTTCTCCCTCAAGCTATCATAACTTTGAAAAAATACAAATGTCATAATTTTTAATTTAATAAAAAGCTAATTAATCTATCCCAAATAATATTCATCAAAGAAAAATTTATCAGCAAACAATATTTTTAAAAACATAATCTTTGAATTTCAAGATTCTCATATTTCAAATCTGGCAGCCACATTTGTAAATATGTATAAAAAAAAGTGTAGCATTAAAACTTTTTAGTCTCCAAAATAACTACTAAATTAAAAAAATAAATAAATAAAATAAAAATAAAAATTCATCATTATGCAAGGTAAATAAATTGTATTTTGTAATCAAATTATTGAAACATTAATTTAACAATAATTATTTAACATTAAATTAACAACATTAATAATTATTAAATCATTAAACGATTGAAAATCGTAAGCATTCGGCAAAAATTATGTAGGTAAATGGTAAATAAGATATTTAAAAATTATTTTACACAAGTAAATATATATACTTAGAAATTAGAAAAACAAATAACCTTTACTAACAGATGGCGCCACTCCTAGACTTAAACAGCTAGGATTTGTGTATTAACACTGGCTTTTCAATTTTTAAAACTAAAAAACAAAAATTTGAGTTAAAAATAACTAAATTACGTTTATGCAAATAATGCCTCTTATATCAATGTATCCAAATCAAGGGATTACAATTTCAGGAACGAAAATATTTATTTTATAACGATTTTTTAATATATCTGCTAAGGGCGCATAACATTAGCGGCTTGGCTTCATGTGACCGTAGCAGACGAAACCAGAAGAAACACGTCATCACTTCGCTAGCGTATTGGTTGCACGTTGTTTGTTGTCAAAGTTGGTAGGTTGACTGATACAATTTAACAATTGGTGATTTAATTTTTTTAATAATTTAATTTTTATTTATTTAAAAATCATTTATCAGTTGATTTATACTTTTCGTATTAAATAATAGAACACTGTTGATTCTATTGTTGTAATTAATAGAATGCTGTTGATAAACCAAGGTTGAGATATCCACACGGGGGACTAGCTAAGGGGTGGGGGTACCCTCCCAAAACATTGACAAATGTTGTTACACTTTGCAAATTTAAAACTTTTATGTCAAATTTAATTAAAATTTTAATAAAAACTGCAATACATTTTCTATTTTTGATAGAATTTGCAAAAGTTACAACTCTAATTGGGAATATTATTAATTTTTTTACAAATAAGAATTGTATTACATTTTCAAAGTGCGTTAACTTGGCAAAATTATAAAACGAGTTGGCGAATATAAAAATTTGACTTGACAATATTAAGGTTTTCTCCCCCACCAATAAAAAGTCTTAGCGATGGCCCTGTATCCACATCCCAGATAGCATGCAAGCTTACGTAAACAGTCGTTTTTTCTTTACTTGCCATTATCCTGCAAAGCTACATTATCTTACCTTATACCACGGGCACAGTGAATATTTTGAGTACTAGGTTTGCAAGACAATCGTGTAGAAACCACTTTTCGTAAATTATCGATATAAGTTTTCGAAAGGAATCGACTTGAGCGCATGCGCAGAGTCTGCTTCTGCTGGTAATGCCGAAGAAAAGATGGCGGTTTGGTTGCTGTAAATTCACATGTGAAATCGTTTTATTAAAGATTTACAAAACATTCCGTAAGTTCATTATTAGTATATTATTATTATTTAAATATTTCTTCTGTATTGCCTTTTCTATTATTGATTCAGATCTTTTTCATAAATGTATCATATATTTTGGTTGCTTTTGTTCATTATTAAAGCTGTTTCACTTTGTTGTGCATGCTAAATTTTTAAATTACAATTATTTCTATAAATATGATATACATAAAACTTTTTTACGGAGCATTGTTTCTGAACAATTTAGAGTTTTTAGGATTACAGTGTTAAATATGTTTTATCAACAATATAATCGAGATTCTTTTGTAATTAAAAGCACTTGTTTGCTTTTACGTTTAATATTTTTAAGTCGGTATTTTTTTTCTTAAAATCATCAAAAATAAAGGAAATGTTGTTAAAGTTTTACCCACGATCCCCTTACAATATTTGATGCGAGCTTTTCTTACGAGTTACAAATCAAAATAGTTTGACCTTCAACAAATTACATTTATTTAAAAATATGTGATAAGTTTTTTTTTTTTTTTTTTTTTTTTTCCCATACAGTTTTTGCGAGAATAGTTTATTAATGTTGTTGAAACATGCAGATCCGTTTATTAAAGTGTATTTGTAAATTTTTTAAGTGTACTGTTATCATTTTTAGCCGCACTATCTTAGCCTTAGGTAAACATATACTTGCAGTTCAAAAACAAAGTACTGCGTTTTAGATCACATTTAGAATTTTATTTTCACATTTTAACTATGTGTTTTAATGGCATTTGTGAGCCGAACGATAAAAATGATTCGTATTTTGCTTGAAATAAGGTTTACAATAATAATAATAGTAATTTATATAACATAGTAATAAAATATTAATCTGAAAGAGCAATTAAAAACTGCAGTATTATGGAATTTAACGTATTTGGCTTTAAATCTTATCTTTATGAGTACAAAATATTTCAATTTTAAAATAATTTCATACGTCATAATGTAATCTACTTAATTTTAATGCTTTTATTTTAACCAAAATGTGTGATGTCACATTTCAGCAACACATACAGAGCAATGTTTAAAATGTTATTTTCTAGTAGGATAAAAATTTTTTGTAATTTTGTTTTAAACAAATGAGGTACTGGAAAACAATGGTTCATACAGCTTGGTTGCAAGCGTTTGTCGAATTCAATGCTTTTCCCTTATTATAAATCATTTTTTTAAATATTTGTTTGTGTTTTTCTTATTCATATTTTGAGCACAGATGTCATATATGCGCCACTTTGGCACAATTTTATGTCTTGCATGGTAATGGTAACACGTCTACTGTCGTTTATTAATAAACTGTTAATTTAATTTTATTTTCTTTTTTAAAATATTAAATTGTTTTCTTCTATAATTATTAACTAAACTTTATTTATTTATTATTAATTTCCATTTTAAAATAATTGGAAACAACTAATATAAATGAAGGGCTCACCAAATTGGCATTAGAAAAAAAATTGCATTAATGTGGTGTGTATAGGACATCTGTGCTATATTTTGGACAATTTCTGATTTATAAGTCTTAAAAATGAAAAATTATGCACCAGAATACATGAATTAAGTAAGAATTTGTTAATTTTGTGCATGTGTGTAATTTTATAAATATGTCATAGTTATTTGTATTAAAGGACATAGTTTTTGTATTGTAGCTTATATTCTTCTATAATTAACTGCTAAAACATAAATTTTGTCTTCTATAATAATAATAAATTTCGTTTTTAGAAATTTAATTGTATTCTTTATCAAACATTGTCAAATTGTTATTGTTTATCAACATTACATGTCAGTTAAATATGAATTTCTAGGTATTTGTAATTATTTTCAGGCGATATTATTTAACAGCAAATCTAACATAAAAGTTCTTATACTAAGAGTAATTGAACTTGAAAAATTCTGGGTCTTTTTTTTTTTTTTTTTTTTTTTTTACAAAAGCGGGTTTCCATTAATAAATCATATTTATAGACGCAAAAATTGAACTTGTTTATTTGAAAAAAAAAAAAAAAAAAAGAAATGCAATAATTATTGTTTTAATAATAATTAGTAGATAATTAAAACCAATATTAATATATAACACTATGGAAATAGTGATTCATGAGAACTTGTCATGAAAGGTTTAAATTTTTTTTCTGATTGTCATTATTTTATTTTGTATTTTTCAGTTACATTTTAATGACATCTGGTAGAAATGCCAAAGCCATGGTCTCCAGCTTGTTGATAAAAATGATTCAATGTTTAAAAGAGGGAAGCAACTAAAGATCCAGGTCACCTGAAAAATAATTGGTAAAGATTTATTTATTATTATATACTATTTTAATAACATTAGTATAATTTAGTAAGTTTATATACAATTTTTGGAGGGGGGGGGATTGATTATTTTATACAAATTAAATATGTTTTTGTTGTAAAATGCATCCCTTTTATTATTATTATTATTATTATTATTTTTTTTGGGGGGGGGGGGCATTATACGCAATTAAATATTGTATATACTTTTATATATTAACTTTAGTTCTGGCATTTTTTTTTTTTCTGTTCTCAGGATGGTAACACTGTTTTCAAATTGTAACATTTACACTATTTAATTGTAAATTATATAAAGTGAATGTTATTGTTCAGAAATAAGTGCAGAGTTATTTTATACAAATTAAATGACATGTTTTTGTTGTAAAATGCATCTCTTTTTTTTGGGTGGGGGGAAGGCATTATACACGATTAAATATTGTATATACTTTTATGTATTAACTTTAGTACTGGCATTTTTTTTTTTGGGGGGGGGGGGATGATGCTGCTGTTAAAGTTTCAATTACTAAGTGCTACTCAGTTCTATCGTTTATTAAGCTTATTTCTGTTGTATATATTTCTTAATATAGAAAAAAAGAATTATGAAAATGCATTGTAGTAATAGTAAATTTGTCTGCAATTGCATGCGATTTTGTCATAACTATTTTCAATTGCGTGTGTTATGTCTGCTATTTCACTTTTATTATTTTGTCAATTTCTTATCATTATCCTTTTGTATAATTTTTATGACAGAACTCAGAAAGTCAAGAAAAACTCTTAATTTCTGACGAAAATTCAGAGCATCTTCAGTGAAGAGCACTGATCTTCAGCAGCCTCAGAATTGATTTAAAAAAATAAGTCACTGGTCTGCGGCATAAAATTTTATTAAATCCTTTTAACTCTTTAAGCGACTCCTCCTCCTAAATATAAACTAAACTTACTTTGCAATTATCCAAAATTTTCTAGATAATAAAATGTAAAATTATAAATTATTAAAAATTGAATAAAATCATGATTTGAAATCTTTACTAGTATCTCATGGCCAAGAAAACTTACATTTGTCTGTCGGAGAGGGCGAAAAATGTTACCAGTCCTGCTGATCACTAAGTTTTTCCAATTAGTTGTTCGATTAAATTTTTGGCTGATTCGTACCAGTAGACCACTAAGGATTTCAAACACTGTCTAGGTTAAGATATGATAATATTTGTTTGAGAATTAAACTAACCAATATAAGATTTTTTGGTACTTCTAGGTCATCCCGTCGACCAATTTTGCCAAATTATACAAATCACCAAACTAATAGCCAAATTATACATGTTGACATAATTTTTATTTTAAATAACGAAAAAACAAATAATTAGTAGAATATTAATAAAAAGTCGAAATAAAAATCACTTAATGACATTTTAAACACATGAATCGCATTTAATGTCATTGAATGTGACATTCGCGATCATCCATTATTGGCATTTAATCTTATAGTTTGGCGATATAATTTTTTGGTCGACGGGATAACCTAGAAGTACCAACTTTTTTTATTGTAACTAATTTTGTAGATTTATTATAAATTTTTGAAACAGTGTTAGTTGCTCAACCTCGTCCTCTGAGCTGCAGCCAGCTATCAAGGATTCAATTTAGCATAGAGTCTGCAATCTCACTGTCTGCTAATCCATCGCTTTAAATCTTAAAATTTTTAATGCTATCTGAATGTACAATTTTTTAGGTCACACAGTACTTTATTTTTGCTATGCATATTTGATTTGTGTGTTTATATTTATCTTTTTCTTTTCTAGAAAAAAAAAAAAAGAATGAATCAAGAAGAGGGAGAGACTTAACTGAAGTTCCTGACAAAATTATATTGATGTAATATTGATAAATTATGTCAATTCTTTGCATGTAAATAAATAGAATTTTATAAACTGAATGATATTTCATTTATTTTCGAGAATATTTCCTTCGTACAGAGAAATACTTTTCATTGCTTCAGTCAGAATTCAGTTATTAAAAATTATAAAGGGAAAAGAATAATAATTTAAATCAGTTAAATTATAACTTTAAAAAATTAAGATTAGTTTTGTATTTACTGTGTTACTCATAGAAAAATATTTCTCTCGCTTAAAAAAAAAAAAAAAAATAGAAGGAAGTGTTTGAATTATTGTAATTTGTAAAATTTATGTTGTTAAATAAATAAGAAATATAAAATACTTTAATGTAAAAAAGCTGGAATTGAATTTATAAAAAAGTTTCTTTTTGGAACTTTCTTTCTTAAACAATTTTCTTATAAAATATCAAATAGCTGCTGCAGGCATCAAACTAAATTCTATGGATGATTTTTAAAAGTCCTCCAATATTCTCTGAATAATAATCAAAATTCAAAGAAATAATTAAGTTTAATAAATGAAATAATTAAGGATTTAATGAAGTACTAATATGAAAAATCTGCAATCTTCTACTGTCATAAAATGTATGCTGTAATGGAATTTCACATATTCAATTCAATATTTATTGTAAGTAAATAGATTTGTATATACAATAAATAATTAACTGATCCTGAATTTTGAACTGGATTCGAAAGGTAAGTAATTAGTGTAATCAAATTTACTATGTATGAGCTTAGATATAGAGTTGCGTATTTATAAGTCCCATCAGCAATTTTTAAATACTTGTTTATCCTACGTATTTAAAAAAAAAAGTCCCCCCCCCCCCCCACACACACACAGAGATATGACATCAGAAAAAAATCCCTCTGCTTTTTTTTATTTCAAATGCTCAATCAATAATTTACAAGCCTATATGTATAAGGATGAATTTCAAATGTTAAATACATGAAAATTTTCACATTTCTAACTGAGCTATTCTGTGTGTTATCAGCAGAGTGAGAAATGCTCCAATGAACTCTAATCATGCTTAGTTATGAATGTGAAAAATTTCAGTAATTTTAGGTGTAATTTCACAGTTGATAATTAAAATTTTTCCCTCTAGAAAGTTTTAAGTAAGATATTACTTTGTTCATGCATAAACACTTGTATGCTATTGTTAATCTTATGAGAGAAAATTCTTGACTATCTCATTTGCATTTCCATATTTTAGATTTTAACTGTGAACAGTCTGTACAAAAACTAAGTTTTCTAATTTGTTTACAAGCTTCTTTTTTCCCAAATGAATAAACATTTCCTTTCAAACTTTTGAAAATAAAATTATCTTAATAGAAAAAAAAATAATAACCTTGTAAACTGCATTGAAAAAGTAAAAAAAGGCCTTGGTAGAGATCAACCTCAGGCATCCAATGGAAAAAGAAAAAAAAATGCAAATAAGATTTTTTTAAAAAATCCCCAGAGGATTAACATTAACAATCAGGTGTTTTTCCATGAGTAATATAACCTTAAAATATAATTTAGGATTATGTATTTATTTGTTTATTTATTTTTTTAAGTATTAAAGCTAGTAATGCTGTGAATTGATACAAATTCAATACATATTTTATACATACATAGTAAAAGATTATAGGAATGTTATCTAATTAAAAAATAAATAAATAAAATGCCTAAAAACAGGCTATTTTTTATAATTTAAAAAATAATTCAAATTCAAATATTATCTGTTATCTAATAAATATGTATTAAAATAAACTATTTGATAAATATGTGACTAACAAAAAACTATAATAATTTTAATTAATAAATAGTGTTTGACTAAAACTTTGTTTTCTGTAAAAACACGCAAAACGAGCAGAAAAAAAAAAAAAAAAAAAAAAAAGTAAAGTCAAATAAAAAAATTGTAAGTTCAGTTATTTTGCTTAAAATCCCATTTTTCTATCAAATATATACATATGATTTATAAAACACCTCATTTTAATTTAAAAAGTAAAATATATTGAAATTTAATCATTTATTTAATAAATATATTAATTATAATAATCAAATTTATAAATACGTGACTAAAAAATAAACTATTTTTCAATATATAGATAATATTAGACAAAAATTTAGTTTTCCGTAAAAACAGATACAAATGAGTAAAAAAAAAAAGCATACATAGCTCAGAAAACTTTTAAGTTCAGTAATTTTGCTGAAAAACTACTTTTTCTATCAAATAAGGTATTGAGATTAATAAAAAACCTCATTTTCATTTTTTTTCTGCATGCTTGTTATAAAAGCCTTTTATCTATCTTTGATTGTAATTCCTCTAACTTTCCTTTTCATTCTTCCCTTTCGCATGCTTATTCTGAAACACTTACGGACAAGCTCTGATTGCGTCAACTAGCAACCTGTTCTAACCCTTTTCAAAATCTTTACAAACTTTGCATGAAAAGCCTTTAAAAAGCATTCAGACATTTACATAGTATGCTTGAAAAAAGCTGTTAAAAAGCAAAAAATGCTATCTGGGATATTACAAGATTGATTTGTAATCTACAATACTGGATTGATTTCAATGGAATTTGCATTGTTAGTTAGATAATTTTTCAGAAGAAGTTTTAGTATGTATATATTTCTTATTTAATGATTGTATATTTTAATACCGTGTGGATAACAGGCCAAAATATGTCATAAAATATGAAAAACAAACGACATCCGAAATTATGTTAGTATAAGCAAAACACTTATTTATACTTTTAATAGAAAAATTATAAACATTCTAATCATACTTTATTCATTATAAAACTAGAAGGCAAACTCCAAATATTTCACTTCTTTAAAATATATGTATGCAGATATTCTTAATTTAAAAAAATGTATATCTTTTACATTTTGCTTTTATAATATTTTCCATTTTGATTTTAACACCGTAAAATATCCACGCATGCATTATATTTGCATCCTAATCTCAATAAAAAATTACTTCTAAAATTTTCAAAAAAAAAAAAAAAAAAAAAAAAAGAAGAACATTAATAATTATTTTATGCGTATACGGATATTTTCGCAGAAAACTTTTTTTTTTTTCATTTTCTTAATATATATATAAATCACTTTGGAACGATATTAATATCGTTCTAATTATCCTTTTAATATTCTAAATTTGGAATATTAAAACTTTCTCCGCAAAAATCTCATTTTCTCATATTTAAATAAGTATTTTATTATTATAATAGAAATACATGTGCTTCTGTATTATTAATATAAATTTTACCTTTAATAAAAATGTCTTATTTATTAATAAAAAGCAACCAAAAAAAAAAAACACAAACCAACTTTTGGCCCGCGCAGGTTTCGAACCCGTATCGTCTGGGTTCAAGCTCAGCACTCTGACCATTCGACCAGCCAGCTCACTTTCATTTTTAACAGATTATCTTTATAATTGGCACTACAAGTAATTACATCCTTGATCTGTTCTCCATCTGTTACTGAGCGAACAGTTACAGTAACTGGTGGCACAGTAGCGAGGACTGAACGCACATCCCACCAAGTATAAGTATCCACTCCATGTCCTTGGCTCCTAGCGTGCGCGTGCAGCGCGCGTAACAGCTGAACACGGCCATTTACAAAATACAAACAAATTTTACTTGCGTCTCATTGGTTAAAATTTATACTCTCGACAAACGAACCACATATAACCATGAAGTCAGAAAATGAACCCGAAAATCCTAATGGGTTCATAGCGCCATGGCCCACTAGATCTAACAAGGAAGGTCTCCATACGAGCATACTCAGAAAAATCTGAAAAAAATTACAGAATGTTCGTCTCATATAGTTATATATGTTTATAAAAAAAAGTTCGGCGGAACCTCCTTATAACGTCCGTAAAAAAATAATAAAAATTTCGTTTATTTGGCGATTTATCTCCGGTTGGCGAAAAAACGAAATTTTGAAAAATACGCTTTTACGCTTCGAATACTTTTTAAAGAAAAAACTTTCTATGTTCAATTTATTTAAATAAGTTTAGTTTAAGTAATTTTAGTTTTGCATTTTTACTTTACTTTAAGTGTAATTTTGTCATATACGTTTATATGTACTTATAACAAAATGAAATTAATATATTTTATCATTTAAAACACAATTTAAATTGATTAAAATTGTTCCAATTTAAAAAATACACTGTTAAAAATCTGCTGCATTTCGTTGCAACGCACTCCCTTGCTATGCTTGTATAGAAAACGGTTACTTGGCCGTGAAATGGAGCTTTCTCATTGGTTGGAATAGAGATATTATATACAAGCGGTGGAGTGCGTTGTAGCAAAATGCAGCAGATTTTTAACAGTGTTGCACAAGCTACAACACCGCTAAAAATCTGTACCATTTTCTGCAGCGTCACTCCACCGCTTTTATAGAAAACGGTCAATTCATCGTGCTATGGAGCATTCTCATTGGTCAGAAGAGAGATATTCTATAAAAGTAGTGGAGTGACGTTGCAGTAAATGCTGCAGATTTTTAACAGTAAAGTCAATTAAAATCAATTTTCAGATTCGTTAAAATCGTCTGCTTTTGGCGAGAAAATGCACTGCTCGCCAAATCCCGCGTCGCTTTCAGCTTTTCACGCCAATTATTCCGAACTATTTTATTTTTTTACATATCTAATAATGTAATTCCGCCGCTAATTTTCACTGATCCTTTATTACCTACATGAGTAGTTTAATTCGTATTTTTTTCAAAAAATTCTGAGTATGCCCCATAGATATAGGAATAACTAGATTACGCATTCAATGTTATTCTCCCAATACCTTTTGATTCTGTTGCGGCTCGGTGGCAACATCCATTAGAGTGGCAAAAAGCAAGTGGAACTTGCTATTCTACCACAGTAATGCATAGCAGATATACGTTATTGTGATTTTGTCTGATGCGTTATTAAGTAATTCAAAGAATTGGATTATTTTTTTTATCGTTCTAGTTATTATATCTTAAAATTGAAATGGACAAAAATTATAATTTTTTTAGCTAATTCACTCATTCACCCTTTTTATAAAATGTAAATGAACGGATTTATTTATCACTTCATTCATGTTGTATTTTAAAAATACCAAAGATTTATTAAGAATATTGACCTTGGTAAAATATTTCATGCTTTGTCTACGTTTGTTGAGCAATGTTTGGCTAAAAAAATAATATAAAAATGTGCATTAATAATGCCTTTTTATTCATTTTTTTAATTTTTTTTTTTAATTTTTTTTATTATTTTTTCACACACACACAAATAAAAAGATAGCACAGCTAAAATAAGTATTTTTTTATTTTTTTTATTTATTTATTTATTTTTTTTGTATTTAACCTTTTGCCCTTTTTTTAGGGGACGGGGGGGGGGGCGAGATGAACGATTAACAACTATGGCTGGGAAAGAAATGTTTTAAGTTTAGTGAGTAAGGAAAATTGGACACAATAATTTATTGTCATTGCAAAGAAACATGGGCAGAAAGGAAGGGGAAAAATATTTTAAACGTCTGGAAATTTTGAAATATTGAGTGAAGAACAAAATAGAAGTCATTGAATGTAAAGGAGGAGGTTAAAAGTTGCAAAGTGAGGAAAAATATTACTTTAAACATTATTATAAACTTCCTGGAAAAAGAAAATAAAATCATTGAAAATTGTACATCCATTTAAAAAATTTTTATTTTGCTTAGAGAAAAATAAAAATAAAAACAAGTTGAAAATTGCACGTAAAGCGTAGCAAATGAAATTCGTTCGTACTATAACGAAATTTTAAAACTATTCAAATCTTGCTGTTATAGTAAACAGTATTTTGGATACAGTATAGTGGTCGAAATCTTTTTTGTGTTCCTGTAAATATACAGGAAGTAACTTTTATTACACCTCAGCAACGTATATCATATTCATAAAATGTGAAATAGTTTAATATAATAAAAACACGCCCCAAACAATGTTTCCACGTATAGCATTATGTAGTGGAATACTTTTGTGTGGCCCTATAATTTAATAATAAAAATTCTTTGCATCACAGATTGTACAGAATGTATATTTTAGTATATATATACTTTATAGTTTCATGTCAATTCTATTATATTCGAAAAAGTTTAACATAATTAAAATGTACTTGAAACTATTTTTTCCCATTGATCGTATTGCAATGGAATAACTTTGATTGCCCCTTTAATTAAACTATACATCCGATTTTCATAAAATTTGAAATGACTCGACAAAATTATCTAATAATTGTATATTTTAAATTTAAAACGATTAAAATGCATTTGAAACTTTTTTCCCCATTCACCGTAATGTAACGGAATACTTTTGATTGTCCCTGTATTTTATCTATGCATCCGATTCTCATAAAATTTGAAATAACTCAACAAAATTAAGTAATGATTACATATTTTAATTTTCAAACGATTCGGTTGGGTAGTTTTTGTGTTGTTGTATACGGACGGATCGACAGACAGACGGACGGACTGAACGACAACTATACGTTCTATGCATTTACACAATTACGGACGCCCCTAAAAAAAGATGCCAATTACTGATTTTGATGCGCATACTGTTTTGTTTAACTTCCAGGTTAAAAGGTATTTAAAGATAGTTGTTAAAAAAATCCCATTATTCTTATTTATTTTATTCATAAAAAGTAACTTCGCGATAAAAAGTACTAATTGGTGATTAAAAATCAGATATAAACTTTGAAATATTCACGGACGAAGGATTAAAATATGTATATGTATATAGATATAAATGCATTTTAAGAATGCACATTTTCATACATTGATTACTGGATCGCCGGCCATTTGCCACTCTAATGGAGAAGAATCGTTCGAGCGCGGAGAATCAACTTTCCTCCCCGTGTGCGTAATCTAGTTATTTCTACATCTATGGTATGCCCATAATGGAGACCTTCCTTGTAAGTAAAGGCCTGTTTATTTGAGATTAATGTATGAAGTCTCCCGCCAGAGGACGCTGCTATTCCTAATTAGTTTAGCAGTTTCAATATTTGATTATAGATGGCAGCACCAAATAAATTTATTTCCTTCCTGATTTATTTCAGTTTACAGTAGAGCGCTCATTATCCGTATAAGTCGGGACCTACCCTTAAATCGGATGAACAAAAGTTCGGATAACCAAACTTATGACTGACAGAACCAGTTAGAGCTGGCATGTTTAAAAATTGTTTTAATTATTTTTTCTTTGTTTACTTTTTTATCAATTTCTGAATTTGAGAGATTAAAATTTAAACAAAAATAGTTTTCGAATGTTGTTTGCTTCAAAGAAATCTGGAAACATGGTTAGGATCATCGGACCAAGTCAAATTTCAGAATTTGCCAACTCATTAAGAAGCAAAAATAAATAGTTCTCATCAATTTACTAGTACATTTTCGCATTTGTATCTCTTTAATTGATGCACCATGAAAATAAATAAATAAATATTAATGATTATTTTCCCTTAAAAATTCATATGTAGTCGGGCCTCATTATCTTAACTAGATGCCTGCACTGCACGGGCCGAAATTTCTAGGCCCCAACCCAGCCCACTTATATTTTCACAGTTCACGGCCTGGCACGACCCGATCTGGCCCGACTCTATTCCTACAAAATATTTAAAAAAAAAAAATCTTGACGTGTAATTAAGATTATTTTAAATGAATACCGCATACTTGGAACAATTTTACGGTGTATGTTTACTTATTATGGTATAATTTTACAGTATTTTAAAAAATTAGGATTCAATTGGCAAATAAAAATAGTTACATTATTGCAATTATGCTAGTTTTTTTGTTGAATGATAAGCATTTAAACAACGCTTCCGTCAGTGGCGTAGCAAGCGTGGGACGGAGGGAGCGGTCCGCCCCGGGTGTCACCCTCTAAAGGGTGACACCCACTCTTTATTTGTAAAGAAAAAATAATCTTATCTTATAAGATTTTGGAAAGAAATTCTGAAATGAATGAAATAAATTTTTTAGAGCACGATGCAATAAAACTAGTTTTCTTTTCTTTGAGCGTGTGAAATTTTATACAGAATGATGTATCTAAACAAGACATGCACCGGGGAAATAAAACCTACGTATCCAACGAGTGGATAACAAAAGTAAATAAAAAAAAAAACTTTCTTTTACATATAGACACCACATTGACTTATGCGGACTATGGATTGAGTGATGGGTCATTTCTGTGGTTCTTTTATGCAGGAGGACAAAAGGTAAATAAGGAATTGTATGGTCATTTGTTATAATAATGTAAAATTGTGATTAAAAAAATATGACGAAGCAGAAGGGGGAGGGGGTGACACCATTTTTCCTCCGCCCCGGGTGTCACCCATCCTAGCTACGCCACTGGCTTCCGTAGATGATTACTTACTCACTCATATTTGACGCTAATGTTAGTCGCCAAAACTCGATTATATAGTTTTGAAGAGGTTAAGAGATTTCAAGCACAATACAATTTTATAATGCTCATCCAAAAATGTTCAACAAATAGAAAAAATAAATTTTCCTAAAAATTTTAATCGGTATAACTTATGATTGCCTCAGAAGAAATTTGGGAGCGTATTTCCCGGCAACCTATTTATTGCTTCATATACACAGGCAGTTTTATTATGATAATCCTAAATCTTTTCTTTAATATATTTAAATCTTTATTATATTTAACTCTTATTTTTATTAGATTTAAATCAGAAATACATTTTCACAAATCTATTTTTTATTATACATCTTCAAAAATTATGATGTCCTTAACCCTCATTTTTTTTCTTTTATTCTAAACTACATTAATTTTTAATTGAATATTGAAACATTTAAGAACCTAACTTTTCAATGTTGCTGTTATGTATTTTCTGTCTTGCGAATACATTGTAATTTTAAAATGTATTATAAAGTTATCACATAAATATGTTTGCAGTTAGAGGAATCTTAATTGTATGTTGAAAATTTTTTTTTTTTTTTTTTTTTTTTTTTGTAGAAATTGTGTCAGGCCAGATCGGGTCGGGTCGTGAACTGTGAAACTACAAACGGACCGGGCCAAGATGATTTACGTTCGGGGTCGGTCCCGGGTCTGGAAATTTCGGCCCGTGCAAACCTCTATTACACACAGAATAAAAATTATTTTAAGGAGCCTCAGGATTCCAAAACCCATCAGCACACGCGCTGGGATATTTACCACAATTACATTGTGAAGCCAATCTACAAATGGGCAATTCCATGGCAACCGACGACGCATCAGTCGGTACATAAAACACCGTACAAAGTTACTAAATATGTTAGATACTTGTTTTATAGCATAAACTTTATTAAGAACAGGGACTCTGCTTCTATATAAAGCAATTAAATTTGGAAAATTTACAGAAACAATAATTTATTTTATCTTTTTTGTTCAGTAATGGACGTATCTCAGAAGTGAATGTTATTTTTATTCCTTTATAAAAACTCAAATTTTTCTGAAAATATACATGCAAGTGGTTCGAAAACGGAACACTCTCTATAATTTAAAATATGATCAAAGTTAGAAATTTTACATAAAAATTGCACCAAAGATGAAAAAGACATTTTTCAGCATATTTTGAATTGTTACCCAACAAGTATAAATATGACACTAATAAAGAATTAAAATAGAAATAAAAGTATCGAAACTGAAACTTACTTGTATTTTTCTTCGAAATTTCGCCTCGAGTTTATTGAAAACATCAGTATTCCACCCTTTACGGACTTCTTCCAGATCAAACAAGTCCACTGCAAAGAAAAAAGAATTCTATTATTTTATCTCTAAAAGTTGCAAGTTGTTTAAAATCATATATTGTTGAAATTTTTATACATTTTTTTAGTAAAAAATATTCATGATCATTCAATTATAACTCATGTATTCTAAGAAGGGGAGATGGGGGATGAATGGGACATTTTCACAAAATATTTCATTTAAACATTTCTTAATGTTACTACCAATATCTATATTATTAAGGACAAACGTATCTGTGCGTAATGTATACGTCATTTTGCGAATGGCAACACTTTCCTTTGCAATTTCGGTTTTGCAACTTTTGCTTACTGTAAATTTCATAGCTCTAAACATCGCACATTTTAAATTTTTACACCGTCGAATAGAGAAAAAAATACACTTTCAAATGCAATTTGCTTGAAAGCTGTATCTCAATTTATCTTTGAGTAATTATATATATATATTTTTTAGTTTTTAGTACCAATTTTGTAATTGTGGCAACAAAATCACCCCCTTTTCTTTTAAAATTGAGGGGGGGGGGGGAATAGAAATTAAAACGCGCAACACTTTTCCGTGCAATTTCCGTTTTGCAATTTTCGTTACTGCAAATTTTACACTTCTAAACATAGTACCTTTTAAATTTTTACACCGTCGCACAGTGGGGCAAAAACCCAAAAAGCTGGCCAAAAGTCGAAAAATGAAGTTACGATTTAGGAAATTTTGATTGTATAGTTGGCTAGAATAATGTTTGGAGAGTCAGAATCTGTATTTAAAAAAAGAATTTTGCTTCGCTCTTACAAACAGCATTATTTCAAAAATGATGTTTGAAGGAGTATCATTTAGAGCGAACAAAAACAGCAAATCAATAGTTCCTCTAAACGCGCGCTACATTTCATCATATTATCCGATTTTAATGATTTGAAATGGATTCATACTATGATAGTGTGTACTTTATTTGCATGTATTACCAAATTTGTACTAAGCACATAAAAATTAATAAATTCATAGTCATTTTTGATAAAATATTGTAGAAAATATTTTATTTTTTTGCTTTCAAACATCAAAAAGTTTAAATGTTCCACTGTGTTCCGCTTTCCGCAACGAAATTTAATGGAAATAATAACCTGGGCTATTGTCTAATGATTCATGAAAAACCAGCTGCCAAAAACTGCCTTTCTGCATTTCACGCATATTTTAGTAATCCCAAGTAAAAATGCCACTTTTTTGGGCGCTTCAAAAATTCTGAAATTGAGTACTTTTCACATTAATTTAGCTGATAAATATCTTTCAAATTTTTGAATTATTTAATTTTTTAATAGTTTATTACCTATTATATTGTAAATAAGTACTATAATCATAAGTTTAAATTAATTTGATAAGTAAGCTTAGTAATGAAAAAAATGAAAAAAAATTCTCTATCGATCCGATAGAATAACATTTTCTTATCTTTATAGGTAGTAATTTTGTTTGTTCTATTGTAATTAGAAGAATTATTTTGTCAATGGCAATATTTGCTACATCAAACTACTGAGAATATTGTATTTCATTAACGCGAGTAAAAATCATTATGAATATGACTTTCACTTACATTAGCAATTTGGATTTGGTTTGCAAATAAGAATGATTGCAAATTTATTCTAAGTACATTTAAACAAATATTTCTCTATGATGATGGCAGGAGGTATTAATTTATTTTTCACTTATCTCGTGCTACTAGAATACATAAATATTGCGAATAAATCATGAATCGTCAATTTGAAAATTCCGAGATCTTCATTTTACTGATTTTATCGGGCCAATCAAGATCCATTTTCTTTTTCAAGAAATAAGGAACTAATGTCAATGAATAAGATTGTATTAAACACTAGGAGAATTAACTTATTTCTTTTAATACAATCATTGATACAGAAGAAATAGTCGTTAACAACGAATTAGTGTAATACTCAACGTTGGTACCTATGTCAGACAATATCAAAATAGCTTCTTACCGATATGACATTTTTTAATTAAATTGGATAGAGATAATTTAGAATTCAGAATAGATATGTTACATGCTAAGATGTTTTGAGAGGGCTTCCACATGGCAGACAAACTGCATAGAAAAAAATGGAAAGCTCGTACTCTGCATGAAAAGAAGAACACTGAAATCGCAAAATAAAATATGCAAAAAATATTTCATTTACAATTAAGACTTTTCGTCGAGAAATCAAATCCCAGATTTGGAAGCACAAATGATGGCAATATAATTCAACCATTCTTTGAAACTCAACTATTTGTGCTTCTATAACAAGCGTATACGAAGATTTGATTAAACGATTCTATGTCATAAGTAATTTCTTGTTGCCATATCATTTATTTGATATATTTCAAAGATTTTTCTTTACAAACAACTTGTAGATTTGAACTACATCCCTGGTACTGTATGCCTATTTCAGAACACAAACTACTTATTAATGAGAAATAACATTATCATCATTACTGCTTATTTGTCAAATGCCATAAGATACTCAAGAATCATGCAACAAATTGATGAAAAGGCATCGAGAAGATTTATGACAAACATGCAATAGCGCCAAAAGAAAAAAGATATTTTTACGCCTTTTAATGTCATCAGATTCTTTCATTTCCAGTTTAGGTAAGTTATCGCAAAACAAATTAAAATCATTGATCCTAAGAGTCACAGGATCTTCTAATACCGCCAACAAGTTCTGCTAACTATTTCGACACCTTGACCTCTGAAGAATCTTTTTATTATATTACAGTTGATTCTAAAGGTGAATCTCTGGAATATATTTCCATTTTTATTTTAATAATATAAAAATTAAACAGTCTAATATTTTACTTACCATTAATTAATTTCGATTAAATATGTCTTGGTTCCTTCAAAATTTCTTTTTATGTTTAGCCTCGAAATTTTAAATATTATTTAAATCTAATTGTTTTTACTTTTAATTTGACATTTTATTTATTTATTTATTTTTAAAGTTTAACTTTTGAATCCTAATTAGCATTCTGAAAAGTTTAAGAAATTTTATACAAATTGAATAATTTTCGAGACATTTAAATTTTTGTTCCGCCATATTGTATCCGCCATTTTTTTTTTCTTAATTTTGTGTTTAGCGTAGGATTAGCATTGTGTTTACCTTACAATCAAAAGTATGAAAACATGGAAAACTAGGTGCAGTAAAACACAATACTAATCCTACGAGTCAACCACTAGTGGCATTAATTTTTTACTTATGCCCGGCAGACGATTAGATTATGGATGATTATGGATGATTAGATTTTCCTATTACTTACACTCTTCCATAATATAAAGGAGTTTTTCTTGTGCTCCGATGACTTAATGTTTTGTGCGGTCGGCTCTTGGACTATAGTGGATATTTTCTTTTATCTTAATCACTTTAAAGATATAATAGTTTTCTAATTCTTGTTTAATCTTTTCCCTGTTATCGTGAGATCATTTGAGTGTTGGTAGCGTAGCTTGCAGGCTTTAGAGCCCCGAAATATTTTAAATAATTATAGCTTGCTGTAGAAAAATCAATATTAATTATTATATACTTTATCACTCCAGATATATAGAGACTTGCACAGGAAATTATAATTAGCACGGCACAGTTTATTATAAAACGGCTATTTATTTAAATTTCATATTTGTGAAATAATTATTCAAAAGTAAGTTATCGATTGTCATATTTAATTTTTTAATGGGTACTTTAAAATCAATAATAATGTTACTTTAATAACTATGTATTTTTTAGTCAATCATTCTGTAAGTATCGGGGCAAGGAGGCCCTTCGTAAGCATCTGTGCCCATCGCCCTCACATTTTTAAATCGTTCCCTGATTAAAGTAACTTTTCCTTTGAGAAGATCTGGAAAAAACATTCCGAATGCGAAGGACTAATGTAATTTTTTAAAAATCCCTGCCGATTCGGCCTACAGGCGGAGGTAGATTTCGAAGTTAGATACAAATTTCATCAACAAAACCTAAATCAAGATTAAAGATAAACCTGTTTCATCACTAAGAATGAACTCTAGGGACCTAAACCATTTGTGAAAATTCTAATATACAAGCATATATGTATGCGGAATAGATTGAAAAATGTCCAAAACAAAATCAGGGAACTTCAAAATGTTAAAATATGTTTATATTTCCATAGTCTGGTTTTTATCATATTTCAAAACGTTTTTACAAACTCAAATACCGTTATATATTCACAAACTTTTCGTCCATTATATTTCCAGTATGACGCAACATTCGTTAAAAAAAAAAAAAAAAAAAAAAAAAAAAAAAAAAAAAAAAAAAAAAATTCCGTCAAGCTATTTGTTTTATTTTTTGTTTTCATATGGAGAACTTGCTACAGAAAAATTATGACGTAATATTCAATTTTTGTTAAATTCGTCAAATTATTATTATTTTTTTCAATTTTCATGCGCAAATTTTTGAATAGTAAAATAATTGTTGAAGCAAGAATTTTATTGCGTTTTTTTTTCTTTATTGTTGGCACCTGCTATATCGAAAAATGTTTTTTTTTCCTGTCATTGTTCAGTAACATCTGGTTTTGTCAGAGGCATGTTAGGGCGGTATTCAAATTTTTCAACCCTCTCCATTTCCACTCCATTGGGTCGATTTTGCCCACTTGCAATCTCCGACGAGATGTTAACCACCTCAATGTATTTGGTGAGTTTGAAGACGATTCGTGTATAATTACGACTTTTATCGTGTTAACAAAATTTAGTACATGCATACATAATTCATATATATATGTACACATACATACATTATCTATATAACTTTTTAGGTAGGGATGGTTTTGGGTTCCTCGAGTCCAGTGGCGTAGCATGCGAGGGTAGACGGGATGTTATCACTCCGCCCCGGGTGGTTACCCTCTAAGAGGTGACATCCAACCTCTTTTTGCAAATCTATATATATATATAAAATCTTATAAGATAAAATTAGAATTCCGAAATAAAATGAAAATTCTAGCGCACGACGTAACAGAGTTAATTTTTTTTTCTTTGAGAATGTGAAAATTCTCTAAATAAGATATGCACCAGAAAACAAAAACCAACCTATCCAACGAATGGGTAGCAAAGCTAACTTTAAAAGAAAAATTATCATGTATATGTAGACACCACATTGACGGATTATGAGTTAAGTGATGATTCGCTCCTGTTGTTTTTTTATGCGGGAGGACAAAAAGTAATTAAGAAATGGTATGATCATTAGTTGTAATAACGTAAAATTGTAATTGAAAAAATATGACGGATGGTGCGGAAGTGGACACCCTGGTGAGTTGGGTGACACCATTTACATCCGCCCCGGGTATCACCCATTCTAGCTACGCCACTGCTATGGTCAATGAAAAGTTATGAAGACATTTTTCAAAAGTACCCTAGTAACGACTGCAATAGGTAGTATTTCTTACGAAATCTACTTAAAATTTCTTCGGTAGTAGATAAGCTTTAAATTGTTCATTCTCAAGAAATAAAAATGAAATAATTACTCGTCTCTAATTTAAATGATTTCTACTTTATTTTTTAATTAAAAAATAATTAAAAGTATTTCCAGAAAAATAAATAATCTTTTTATGATACCAAAAATCTGCTAAATAATTATTAAAATCGCTTCAGTAGTTCCAAAGAAAAAAGTACATCAATACCAGCTATTTTCCATAGGATTTCACGACTATTGCTGCCTCTTCCAATCAAATAACCTGACAGAATAAATAATTTTTACAAACTGTTATCATTTAGTAAACAAAAGCACGTTTTTTCGACATTTCATTAATTTCCTTTTTCCACTCGAGTGATATCCGATTGTAGCGATAACAGGTGGCAATATTCATGAACAGCAGTAACGGTATAAACTTTCAGGAATGGAAGAAAAAAGAAAGTGACACAGGTACAAAGTCTGGCATATCTACCTTTTTGAATAGAATTGACATGTAGGTGTGGCCTTGAGACGATAGTTTTGTGACAAGTTGAGTGTGTCAGACCGGAAACAAAACATATGAATGAATTGCGACAAAATGAGGTTATAAAGCAAACATTACAGTAAATAGCATCTTTCACGGAAAATACTTAAGACATCTTTTCAATCATACATGAGGATTTTTTTTTTCTTTTTTTAATTAGATAGATATAAATTAGAGTTTCAAATCGGAATCCACTTACGTAGCGAAGGGCTGGGGGGATAGTTGCAGGGATACATATGTGATAAATCTCTTCTGTCAAGATGTGTGCCTGGAGATCATTAAGAGGGGGAATTACAAGGGATTATATAGCAGTTGCATACAGTCAACGTTCAGTTCTGAATTTCAGTGAGGCACGTGTTTTGAAAGACGCTGGGAGGGGGAGGGACATGTTGGGGGGCACTGGTAAATAGTGGAGCCCAATGTATACTGCAATATTGAGTAAACTAATTTATTTTCTAAATTTTATATATTGCAAAATAATATATAATAAAGATATTAAAATGTATGAAAAATACCACGGCTTTCATATTTAGTGTAAGTAATTATTTTTAATTTCGTATTCTTCTTTTGTAACTTTTCTTTATTTTCGTAACTAAGATTACGAAATCTATGCACTCAGCAAGAATTATATGAATTTTGCCTGCAAAAAATATTTCAAATTGTACGGACAGAGTCAGGGATCAAGACTCCAACTGGTGCGGGGAGCGGCCGTCCCATTTCCCGGATGTTATATTAGCCCTGGATTTTGGTTTCAAAAATATGCATTAAAATATTTAATTGCTATAAAGGACGTTAAATACTAATAAAACATTAAAAGATCTTAATAATTTTTACATGTTTCGATTGAATTTACTCAATCATCATCAGAAAAAGAAAATACAAATAAACACAAAGATGGAAAATGACAATAAACTATTACAAATGAAATTTAAAAATTTTAAGAAACTAAAAATCACGCGCGTTATATTTTAATCATGTATCACGTTGCTTAATTTTTAAATTATTTAACAATTCAATCCAAACATTTGGGATTTGAAATGACAGGGAATCATTGCAGACCATTGAGCTTCTGGCGTAAATTTCAATACTCTCTCTAATAAAAAGTTGCAAATAAAAATCTGACCTATAACCTATGAATTAATCTACTTTCATTAAAACAAAATATCTATGTTTTCTATTTGATTTAGCCTAGATAATGCGGTTTTACCTCTATTAAATTTTATGTCTGTAATGTGTTCTTTACATCTTACTTTGAATTTTCTTTGAGTCATGCCAACATAATAATTCTTATAACCACCTTCTTTAAGAAATGGAATGATATAAACACCTGTTTTACCTCTATTAAATTTTATGTCTGCAATGTGTTCTTTACATCTTACTTTGAATTTTCTTTGAGTCATGCCAACATAATAATTCTTATAACCGCCTTCTTTAAGATATGGAATGATATAAACACCTGCTACTACTACCTATTAGTATTACCTATTAACTACTTATATATAATTTGGATTATTTATATTTGGATTGAATTGTTAAATCATTTAAAAATTAAGCAACGTGATACATAATTAAAATATAACACGCGTGATTTTTAGTTTTTAAAATTTTTAAAATTTCATTTGTAATAGTTTTTTGTCATTTTCCATCTTTGTGTTTATTTGTATTTTCTTTTTCTGATGATGATTGAGTAAATTCAATCGAAACATGTAAAAATTATTAAGATCTTTTAATGTTTTTATTAGTATTTAACGTCCTTTATAGCAAATAAATATTTTAATGCATATTTTTGAAATGTTTTTAATGGACGTATATGAAAACTTCTATTTATAATTAATGCCTGTATTTAGGTTTAAAACTCCTTTCAGGAAGTTTAAAACTGGTGAAATGCATACAGAATCAATTGTATGAAGATGAAACATGATATAGAAAAACATGAATGTAAAAAAAAATAAAAAATAAATTTTTCGCATACAAGTATTTTAAGGTTTTATAAAAGGATATAGGTATATTGTATTCAGTACAAAATGAATAAAGAAAATATGCAAAACGATAGCAGCAAAGTACATGCATTACAATGTCTGCTATTTGTTACTCCCTATCTTTTACCGTAAACTTCCTCTAATCCGGCATCCTACGGTTCGGCATGCTGGATAATCCGTCAGACTTCGGAAAAAACTTGTGTTTCTTGTTCGATCAGATCATACCTTGTTTTTATAACTGGTGGAGCTTCAGAATGAGGAATTAGTACCTAAAGCCCATTACAAACGGTTGAAATTCTCAAATCTATAAATATCTCATTCACACCACCGTCAAATGGGAAGGAGGTGATAATAAACATTTCTGTGGATAATTTGCGAAACCAAACTGCTAAAAGCAAAAATATTTTTTTACCATCAGAATTAAATACTTTTCCCACTTCAAAAAAATTGTTCAATTTGAAACGGAAACTGATATCAGTCATCAAATAATAAATAATGAAAGTGGATCATAGATTCAAATGTTTTTTTTATTTCTCAGAAAGAAAACGGAATACTTCGGAGGAACTTTTGGAATACAGTAGACTCTCTTAAATCCGCAACTCTAAAATCACAACATAATTTACACACATAATAAACAATGAAACTTTCATTTTAGATGTAGGGACAAAAATTGACTTTTATTTTTATAGCAATTCTATATATTTTTTAATTTGTAGTTTTCGTTAAAATTACTTAATTCCTGCTTTTTCAAGAAGGAGGAATAAATTTATTTCTGCAAAAATTCGAAATATTGCTGGTAATGACAATCTTTTTACCAATTGTAATTATTCATTAATCAAGCTTTTTTGAGGCAAAATTTGAAATAAAATTTTCTTATTTTATGATTTTGATATGAATTAGTAATGAATTTTATGCGGCAAGTTTCATTGAATAATTAAAAAAAAAAATGCATCTCATCATTATAATGAATATTTAACTATTCATTATTGATCATTTACTTGACCTTTGCTTTTAATACTTTAAATCATTAAAAAAAATATCTAATTTTTTTATTATTTTAGTTTATTACTTTACTTAATCATTTTAATTTTAAAACATTTTTAATTTTAAATCATTTAAAATTCAAAATATTTCTACAGTATAAATTTTCACATTCATCAATCTCCTTTCGCTAACAGTGCAAAACTATCTAGATCTCGGCCGTTTTCCAGTCAAAATTTCGCACTTTGAAGAAAAAAAAAAAAAAAAATTCGTAGCGGTGTAAGAGCAACGGCCTGAAAAATGAACGCTTCTAATTGGACAACTGCTTCAAAAAGAAATTGGATTTTTAATGTTTTTTTCCCCCTTAAAGTTGTATTAACCAGAATTTGATGAAATTGAAATGGGACCACATGGGCATCTTACACTTTTAACCCTTTCCGGCGCAGTGTTACCACTCCGGCAACACCTAATTTTAATTCCAAACTTATAAACGGCACCAATAATATTTTATAAAAATTTTACTTTTACAATGACAGCTTAAATAAGGGACTTCTTAATTTCTAAAAAAGTCTTTTGCGAATTCCGGTGTCAGTCAACAATTTCTCATTTTACGAACAGAATATGTCTGCGCCGGAAGGGTTAAATAAAAAAAGAGTTATCAAAATCGCTTCATATTTACGGAAGTTGTGAGTGAACAAAAAATACATACAGCTCGAATTCATAACCCCCTCCTTTGAAGTCTGTTAATAATAAAAACTCAGTCCAAAGAGCTGGACGTACAGACAGACAACTTTTAAAAACAGTCAAACCGTGTTCAGTGTCTTCCAAAATATATAAATCCATCGAAAATTGGAAGTCGAAATTTTCCTTGCATCCAATACTTTCTTTTTGTAAAGATGGAAGCAAAAAAAGCCAAATTCTAATGGAGAAGCAAGAATCCAGTCTAATTCTCTTAAAGTGTTTTCAATCTTCTAAAATTCAGTCTGAAAGGGATTTGAATTTGTTAATAAGATAATATAAAGAAAAATATTTTATCAGATTCTTAAATCTAGTCGTTAGTGTTTGTAACATAAAACAGCCATGGAATACACCTCATCTTTCTATCTTTAAAGTTCTTTTTCAAAATTATTGGATAACATAAATCATGTTTTTCTGCCTTAGTTGCATAATAGTGTTTTAAAAGAATAATAGTTGTAATTTTTGCGGATTTCTGCCTGTGGTTCCGCAGAATTAACAAATTTGATAGTTTAAACAGAATTTTAGGGACATGAAAATCAGGAAACGTCGCCATGGGGTGGATTACCAGTCAGTTATATACTATAAACGATTTTTTTTTTTTTTTTTTTTTTTTTTTTAAACGAGAATGTTAATCTTTTTTTAAATGTTGATTTTTTTTTTCCCCCGTAACATTTGGTATTTGGTAATTTTGTTTTGACACAAAATTTTCCCGGGATCTGAAGAAAAAAAAAAAAAAAAAAAAGACTTGAACTCTTTTATGCTGATGAATCCTCGAATTTTATTGAAGTTCCATAAACTTATACTTTAGCATGCGTTAAATACTCTGGGTCGTATAAATTAAGAGTCTCAAAGTAACATAGTTTGATTTGAGAATAGATCATTGGTGGTTTTATGGGAAGGTTATGGAGGGCGAAAGTGATTACTACACTTTCCATATCTTTGAAATTCTAAATAATATTTCTCATTTTTTTATAAAAAGAATCGTGTGAAATATTTCCCGTCGTTGAATATACGTATATAATGCACTTACTCTTCTCTAGGTGTCTCCTTGATGTAACTATGTAATTATTTATTTTAAATTCACTTAACTATTTACTTTAAAATCTTATTCATAAATTATTGGTTTCAAATATCGCAAATTGATCACTATCTAAATATAATAAAATGTAAATGCAATGTGAAGATCCAGGCGCGAACTCATCTGCTCAATCACGTTTTTTGGCATTTAAACATTAGTTAAAGAAACATTAAAGAGACAATTTATCTGTACCGAATCTAAATCAGGGATCGAAATAGAAATATTTACAAATCGGAACGTTATTTCAAAATCATTGTTGACTAAAAACTTTTTTGAATTATAGAAAATTTATATCTAACCATATAAAAAACATTTTAAATGAGTTGAATATGCCAATCCTAAAACTTTCTTCTATCCTATACATCTTAATCTTGCAAAATGTAACTACATATGTCAGTGCTTCTATTATTAGTTCAATACTATGCCAACTTTGATTTTTATCTTAAATTTCTGCTTTAGTCAATTAATCAGAGTAAAAAACAACTTAATTTCGATCATGATATTTATTAAAATCAATAATTTTTCGTTATCCTATTGTACATCAAAAAGGGCATAATAAGGTATATACATAAAACTGCAATGCATATGTTTTAAAAATTGCACAAACCGGAACAATATTGATTATAATTTCACGAACTTGAAATTATAACCGATTTCCAGTTTGCTCCGGTACATTTTGAGCCCTGATCTAAATCTAATAAATCGCAGTGTAACGATTCCGGCGCGAACTCATCTGTGCAATCATGCCACTTGGCATTTAAACATTCGGCGATTCAAGCGCTCGAATTCTGTTTATTTTCTTGTTTTACCCCATTCCGCTAGAGAAACGGATATTCGGGACGTAGCTAGGGACCTATCAACCTGGCTTCCGCTACAAAGTCGGAATAAGAGCAGAAAAGGTAAAGAGCTGCGGACGGAAAGAGGGCGTTCACTGCGGCGGTTGGAACACCTGGTGGGCAAAAGGTGTAATTTCTCCCTTCAGGAAAATCCCATGCAAGTACAATGCATTAAGATTACATATTTTTAAATTCGTTCAGAATGATAATTATTTTTGCTCAATTCAGATTCCATGTGATATTTTGTTCCGAATTATATGACAAATAAAAATTTATCCTAATTTGAATATCTGATGCTTTCAGTCGCATTTACAATAAAGAATTATTTCAATGACACCTTAGCATTAGTTGAAGGGACATTTAAAGAAACAATTTTCCTGTACCGAAGGCTGTAATCGACGCCTCTATAGTCCCATTTGCACAAGATATGCTAGAGATTTTATATCCAAAATGAAGCAATAAAACATTGCGTCAACATCGGTGAGTCTGAAACATCTGTGTCAATATTTTTATCAGTTATTTCAAATTTTAGGTAAAAACCACGATTTTTACTCATCGTCCTATATAGGACGGACATTCACACTAGTTTTACAAAATAAAATACATTTTTCACTTACCCACATTACTTGTCGAGTTAGAGGAAGAAACACATCTGAAGACTATATTAAAAATAAACAATATAAATAAAATCTCATTAATACCTCAAATAATCAATGGATTTTTAAGAACAGAGGATTATGAAGCAGAATTAGCAGACAAAACGTAAACCCCAACAAAGACGAAAAATAAAGAATGTAAAAAGAAAAGGAAGACCAAAGTTGACCAACAGGAAGACAAGGGCAAAGACAGAACATAAGTCAACAGTCAACACATACAGAAATATTGCAGTGGTGTTCACTATTTTTAACAAAAAAAAAAAGAAAAAAAAAAAAAAACAAGGAGGTTTTTTTTCTTGAAGTAGAATAAACATTTAAAATAAATAAATAAATAAAAAAGTCCATCATGTGCCCTATTATTACATAAAATAATAAGCAATAGATTAAAGCACCTTTTTTATGTAAAAATTTTTAAGTTAAAAAAAGTAATAAAACCTTTTAGAACCTGAATCTTAAAATTGTACATTTTAATGTTATTATGCAATACAGCACAAAAAAAGAAAAAAAAAACAATATTTACTAATATATCTCCAGCAACTGCGCTATTATAAAATAGAGCGCATAAATTGACGAAACGACAATATTCTCCAGTTAATTTCAAAAGCTCAGAGCCAGCACAAAATAGGTATAAATGACATGTCTACGGTAGGACCGTACTAAAGGAAGGGAAAAGCGGGCTGCCGTCTAGCAGTTCTTAAGCCCCTTACAGATTTCATAATCTTTTAGTATTAGTATACACAGTAGAAATCTAAATACAATAAAATCCCTCAAATCCGCATCCCTAAAATCTGCATATAATTTACAGATGTAAACAAGGAAAAATCCAGTTCAGATGTACGACAAAATTTGACCTTTTTTTTTTTTTTTCTTGTTATATCTATTCCATATATATTTTGATTTGTAATTTTTGTTAATATTACTGAATTCATATTTTCATGTAGGAAAAATTAATTCATTTCAGAAAAAATTCAAGATATTCCTGATATCATTGGTAATCACAATCTTCTTACCAAATATATTTTTGCATTAATTACACTTTTTGATTATTAAATCTGGCTAAACCTGAAATAAAATTTCCTTGTTGTATGATTTTTCTGTAAATTAAAAATATATCTTTATGAGGCAAGTTTCACAGGAAAAATACACCTCACCTTTATAATAAATATTTAATTATACTTCATTGACTTTTGCTTTTAATCTTTTAATCATTTTTAAAATTATCTAATTTTTTATTATTTTAGTTACTTATTTTAATGTTTTATTATATTGTAAGCATTTATTACAGTTTCAATTTCATTGTTAATTACATTCAAATTACTGTTTAAAAAGTGTAAACAAAGCAATGACCAGAAATCCGCAAAATTCTAAAATCCGCACAACCTCCGGTCCCTAGCTGTGCGGATTTGAGGGAGTCTACTGTATATGCCACATTTAAAAATTTTTAAACTTGCTGAATAAAAGTTTGACAAATTGGGGAAAGGGAGACTTACCCCCCACTTCTATCAAAATTTATGTATCATCAAAGAACAGGAGAAAAAACAGGCTGTTAATTTAGTTCCACCAAAACAATTCAAAGCTCTCCTCTGATTTTTTTCGACTGGTTGTGGAGCTTTCTACCAAAGAAGCTACCCCCCCCCCCCTACATACAATAATGCGAGAAAACCTTTCGGTTTCAAGATTCGATAAATGCCTTAACAATTATATCTGCTAAATCAGAAATGCATCAAAAACCGAAAATTTTATTGCTTAATAATGTTTTAATTTTAAGCAAAATTGTGCAATTTATTTATTATTATTATTATTATTTTTTTTTTAATTCAACAAGTATGTTTCTTCAGTCAGGTCTCAAATTCAACTTGCTAATGTTGAATCACTGTGCGTAAAATGCATCCTGTTTTATGATATATCTCATCAGGAAATTAATATTTATTTATTTATTTAGTACTCTTTTTAAAAGGCACCTTTTTTTATGTTTTTAGTTGTCAAAATATTTCTACATAGTACATACTTACTGGTAATATTTAAAATGTTAAAATCATAATCACAACTCATCAGTTTTTAACACACAAAATATTAATTTAAGCATATATTTACCGATTAAAAGAGAAAGACATCTTCTAAGAAGAATACAACAAGGAAAAAAGTTAACAACAAAGAAAAATCATGCTTAAAGTATAGATTATGAAAACGCATAACACGTTTGAAAACCAGATTTCAGTAATTACCGCCCATAGCCGGAAACGTACTCCAATTCTTTTGTGCAGTCCTGTATTTGATCTTAATAGATTTGTATATGTTCTAAATATTCTAAATATTCTAAATATTCATAATATTCTAAAATCTAGCACAATAGGTTGCAAATTTCGCTTTCAGTAACTTCTACTCATCGATGAAACCATACTTAAATACAGCTTAGAATCTTACCTACTAGCCTTTTAATTTAACTGAACTATAAAAGCTAAACACTTCATTTTCAATAAAAATCGTGCTGTCGTAAATTTCAATAACACTTTTTTTTTTTTTTTTTTTTTTTTTTTTAGGGTAATTACAATCCCGAGTACATTTACGAGAGTTAGAGCCAGAATCATTGCTAAGACTTTTTACTCGGGAGGGAGGACCTTAAATTGCCATGCCAAATTTCAGTATTTGTCAACTCATAAGAAGCAAAAATAAATTGTTTTCGTTTAGTAGCTAGTTTGATAATTTTGCCAAGTTAGCACAATTAGAATACAGTTCTTATTTGTAAAAAAATTTTAGTTATATTCCCAATTATATTTGTAACTTTTGCCAAGTCTATCAGAAATAGAAAGTGTATTATAGTTTTCATAAAATTTTTAAATAAAGATTTTTTTTTCATTTAAGTTTGCAAATTTGCCAAGTATAACAGCAATGTTTGGGGGAAGGAGGCTCCCCCCCTGCCTCTTCCCCCTTAGTAAAGGCCCTGGTTAGAACTCGGGCAGACAAACCGAAGTCAAACATTTTTCAATGATGTCGGAAAGTGTTATAAAATATGAAATTCTTGATGAGATACATTAAAAATAAGAATGCATCCATACGTTTAACATTATGAAGGGAATTTGAAATTTCGTTGACCAGAAGCTGAAGCATAATCACTAATATATAAACTCCCTCTGTGGACCTGTAACATATTTTAAAACAAGCTCAAGTATATTAAAAAATCACAATATTTAACGAAATATAAATACACCATGCTAGCAACAAGCATAGGCGTAACTAGAGAATTTTTCTAGGGGGGGCCACGGCCCTATCTATTTGATAATTTTTAAACAATAATTGTAACAATGTTGTTTTATAGTAAACTGTTTCATAATTTCCAAACAATAATAGTATTAGTAACTAGCCGGATGTGGCAATCCCAAAACTTTCTTTTTCTAATTTATTTTAAGACTAGTATATAACCCCGTCAAAAATGACGGAATTTTCACTTGCATTTCATTTTCATAATACTTCATACAAACAAACAGAATGAAGATTTTATTATTGAAGAGTTTGTATTGTAGAAAAGCACATTTTTAAGATAGCAATAAATTTCTACAAATACAAATAATAAAACCTTTTTTTTTTAAATTTGATTTTTATGGCGATCACTTAAATATTTAAAATTTTTTCTCCAATAAAAAAAGGGGGGGCTAAGGGGGGGGGGGGCTTCGCCTTCCATGACATGGTGTAAATTATTTTCTTTTATATTTACAAAAATGCAATTTTTCAGGAGTTTTGAAAGCGATCACTTTATTTGAAAACGGGTTTCTCATGCAGTTTCAGTTTGCCCATCGTTTTCGGAAACGGCTTTTTGGCGCAAAAAAAATCGCTAAGTTTATGGTGCACATCTATAAGTCATCTGTTCCATATCATGCATTAAATATATTAATTACATCAAAGCAGATAAAATATTTCATAATACTTCATACAAACAAACAGAATGAAGATTTTATTATTGAAGAGTTTGTATTGTAGAAAAGCACATTTTAAAGATAGCAATAAATTTCTACAAATACAAATAATAAAAACTTATTATTATTAGCCTCCGATGCTATTTCTTTCAGACAACCTAAAAAAAAATGTCGTGTCATCAGCCCTGAATTTTCTACTCAGCCGATTTTGATAGTTATTTTTTTAAATGAAAGCTATTTATTTGTAGTTGTGCCCATGTTAGTTATTTTTTAATTTATTTCCATTTTTATATTTTATTTTTAATTTTAAATGCTTTTTACGATATTTCTATAAAATGGTGGCAACACAGTTTAGATTTTCTCTCGATAATAAAAATTTATTTTCCAAAATGATTGCGTATAATTATGCGCTAATTGAGGTAAAAAAAAAATATATATTTACTGAGAAATAATATGAATAATGTAAATAAAATAACAGAAAATTATTTATGATAAAAATTAATGTCTAAAGCAAATTAAGCAAAATCTCAAATGAGGAAAATGATGTCATTCAGTAACCAGATAAATGGAAATTACAATATTATTAAGGATGCATTTTTCATATTACTAATAACAGTAATTTTTAAAAAACATTTGAAGAGAAAATGACGTCACTATTTAAAACATCGCATTTTTACTCATAACGATATTAGGTACTACTCTGTTATCCCGTCGACCAATTTCGCCAAATTATACAAATCGCCAAACTAATAGCCAAATTATACATATTGACATAATTTTTATTTTAAATAACGAAAAAACAAATAATTAGTAGAATATTAAAAAAAAATATTAATAAAAAGTCGAAATAAAAATCACTTAATGACATTTTAAACACATGAATCGTATTTAATGTCATGTGAATGTCACATTCACGATCATCCATTATTGGCATTTAATCTTATAGTTTGGCGATAATTTTTTGGTCGACGGGATAACCTGGTAGTACCCGATATTACATTTCAATATTTCTTTTCATTATGGACACTGAGATTGAGATTTTACTTTCAGATGACTTCAGTTAGTGAAAATAATGTCACAGTAAAAATGAAATTAGTTTTTTTTTTTTTTTTAAATACAACTATTTTTCTGTGAGTGCGTATAAAATAAAATTTCTGGATTTCGCCGGCACTCAGATTACAATTTTAACTGAAGATGTGCGAATCTTTGCATGCAAAATTGTAACTGGCATACTTGACATAAAGTTTGGAAATATATTTATTATATATTGATTCAATAATGTAATTACTTTTGCTTTTTTAAAAACCAAATCGATCGGGTCTTTTAAACATTTCATTCGTCGAATTCGACGGGATTCCACTCGTTTTATTGTTAAATTGCATTTCTTTTTACTCAGAGTCTATAAAAAAGCGTTTAAACTGAAGAAAAAATCCGTTTTTGATGAATCTAGTCAATGAAGAAGTAGCACGTCAATTTCTATCTCTTTATTATTCCGCAATTGAAATGTCTCAGAGAGAAATTGCTATTCAATTAGGGTATTTCACGCCGTTCTGTTTGATATTGATAAACACAAGAAAAATGAAGTTAGTTCATTGCAATCAAACGGGGTCGCCCTTCTAAAAAACCTCTATCGATTTTTTTTTTTCCTAATCGGAGGCGAAACTGAATTCTGCAATGGCAGAATCTACATTCAACTTGTTATTTTTTTTATTTCATTTTTAGTTTTTGAACAAATTTTAATTTCAAAATCAAGAGCAGTATTTATTACAACAATAATAATAATTTGCAAAAAAAAAAAAAAAAACGTTATTAATAGCAAAATAATTCGTTTTGGAATATGCCGATCACTTAAATATTTTATATTTTTTCTCCTGAAAAATAAAATAAAATAAAATAAAATAAAATAAAATAAATAAATAAATAAAAAATAAAAAAACGGGGGCTTTAGGGGGCTGCGTGACATAGTATAAATTATTCATTTTTTATATTTATAAAAATGCAATTTTTCAGGAGTTTTGAAAGTGATCGCTGTATTTGAAAACGGGTTTTCCATGCATTTTGAATTTGCCGATAGTTTTCGAAAACGGCTTTTTGGCGCGAAAAAAATCGCTAAATTTATGGTGCACATCTATAAGTCATCTATTCCATATCATGCACTAAATATATTAATTACATCAAAGCAGATAAAATTTTGATTTAAGAGGATGTGGAAAGTATAATTTTCAATTATACTAATGCAACTATGATAATATGTGATATATCCATTACAACTTGAGGAGGGGGGGGGGGAAGCTTATTTTATTATAATAGAAAACAAAATTTAAAAGAAAAGCGTCTTATGCTAGCATCTTAAAAAAATTAATAAAACTAAATTTAAAAAGTCCGCAATAGCTATGTAGGACAACGGTTTAAAAACAGGTTTGCGAGTCCTTTGTTAGTTCATAGATGGCAGCACTAAAGTTTTGTGAGATCAGCGTAAAACGGCGCTTTGAGCCGATAATGTACAATCATACTTTTAAATGACTAAAAACTTATCAGTTCACACTTCCGCTGCTATATTTATGTATTATAATTGGGTTTTTTTATGAAAATATGCTGAACAAACATTATTTCAAATGTAAGAAATTTTAAAACAATCATTTTAGCATTTGTTTTCAGCTAAGCCTAACGTGGCGTCTAGCTGCAGTCGATATCCAATTTGGAGTGGCTTATGCCGGAACAGTTCCTACAGTCTCTGAAGACGCTTTTTATTATAAGTAGATTCACTTTTGCTCTCAAACGCACCATGCATTAAAGTGGGAAATTCTCTTATTTAGAAACTATATTAAGTGCCCTGACTGCGATTTTTTGATAAATGCAGAAAATGTTACAAAAAATGCAGTCAAAATTCGTATTTTGAACCGAATTCTCCATAGTGGGCGATCTGGGAACGACAAAAATGGTCATGCAGAGAAAGTAATAGTCGATAAATCAAATTCTACTGAATTCAGAGAAAAATGAAGTCATACGGTATCTTATAACATATCTTCAAAAATTATCTCATCAAGTTTCGTGTTTTTACTTTTAAAAATGAATCTTAAAATGTATAGGAAAATTTTGAGCTGCTGAGAGAGAAAAAACATTTTTTCGAATACACCCTTAATGCGTCAAAATTATCTATCTCAGTTCCAAAATTAAATGGCAATTTATGATCATTGTGAAGATTTTAAAGACATGAAATTCCTTGCATTAGTTCTTAAAATAAGACTATTGCGGAAATTTGAAAAAATGCAACATAAAAGCGCCACCTGTTGGGCGATTTATACCAAAACATAAACAGCAACAATATTTATCAAGCTATACCTGAATCTGAAGTTTGGTGAAGTTCGCTGATTAGTTCTTGAAATAGAGCTATTGCAGGAATTGAGAAAAATTCAGCATAGCAAGGCCACATATTGGGAGATTGACAACAAAACATGAACAAAACTAGTTTATTTCACGGATTTACTGAATCTAAAGTTTGATGAAAATTCGTACACTTAAGAACCTGAGATAGAGCTATTGCACAAATCGTGAAAAATGCAACATTCCACTTGTTGAGCAATTTACACAAAAATGCAAACAACATCGATTCATGTTGAGGACTAACTGAATCTGAAGTTTAATGGAAAAGCATGTATTAATTATGAATATATAGCTGTTGCGTAAATCGTAAAAAATGCACCATAGCAGCGCACCTGTCGAGCGATTTGCACCAAAAACTAATCAGTATCAATCTAATGAAGAACTACCTGATTATAATTTTTAATTAAATTCAGTGCGATAGTTCTTGAGATAGAGCTATTGCAAAAATCTTGAAAAATGCAGCATACCAGCGCCATCTGTTGAGAGATTTACACAGAAATGAATACAATATCAATTCATGTTAAGTACTGACTGAATCTGAAGTTTGGTTGATATCCGTGCCTTAGTTCTTCAGATATAGCTGTTACGTTAATCGTGAAAAAAAAAACAGCGTAGAAGCGCCATCTGTTGACTGATTTGCAACAAAAACTAATCAGCATCAATTTGTATTAGGGACTACCTGAATATAAATTTTTATTACATTCCGTGCATTAGTTCTTGAGATAGAGCGTCCACAAAATTTATGTAACATATAGACACACAGATTCACATATACACAGACAGACATTTTGTAAAAACTTGTTCTTATTAAAAACTAGGGATCTCTGATCCCTAAAACGGGTAAATCCGTCAAAAATCGGAATTCGAAAATTTTCACGAATCAAATATTTTCTTCCGTAAAGATAAAAGAAAGTAAAAATAGTTCCTGAAAACATTCCTGAAAACGTATAATCTATCAAAGAAACTAATTGGATGAAACTTTCTTCTGTCTTTAGCTGCTATCAGATTCACAAACTTTACGAGCAACAAACTTTTAAGCCGATTTTAACCCCAACTTTTTCCAGTTCAAAGAGAGAAAAAGATTACAATTATTTTCGAAAAAGTTGGAGGAATAGTAGGAAAACCAGTACTACTAATACCAGCCGTTAATATTTATCGCCTGTTCCTATCATTCGCTTATCTCAGATTTTTTGAAATGCTCGATGTCCCATGAAAAGTCTCAGTTAGCGGAGACTATTTTGGAACTGCAGAAAAAATTTGGGAGACATTGCTGTTTGCTATCACACTGGGTGTTGTGAGGATATTTCGCGAAAAGTTGGAGGAAATCAAGTGTTGGCTCAAAAATCTTTCGAGATGTTGGTGAATCTGATAGCGGCTTTATACATCAAGATTTCGATTCAAAACAGTACCTAAGAGAGAGGGAAATTTTCTTTTAATGCAGTGGCGCAGCCAGAATTCGGCTCCCGGGGGGGGGGGTGGATAAAGTTGCTTATAAACAACAGAGTCGTCATTTTTTAATAAATAAATAAGTTAGTTAATGAGTTATAAGCAATTTTGAGCACATGACAACCATCTTTCCTCCTTTTTGTCGCTACCACATCGTAAATTCGTTTCAAATCATCCACTGTGAGAATCGTCTTCTGAAAGATCTTATCAAAGAATGAAGTACATTTCTCATTTACTTTTTAGTCTTGAATCTAGGAAAAAAAGTGACCGGAAAAAAAGTTAGCGGAAAAAATGACATAGACTAAAAAAGCGAAAAAAAAGTGACACGGGAAAAATGTTACCGGAAAAAAGGGACAAGGAAAAAAAGAGTGACAAGGAATTGATTTTGGGGATTTATTGGTTAAGTATGAAAGGGGGTCGGGGGGAGGCTCTTAATTTAGGTAAACGGGTTTTTCGTGCTAAATTAACTGTTTTGTTTCAATTTTTGGATATACGTTCATACTGAAAAGACGCTGGTTTGATTAGTTTTATGAACGGATGACTACCCCACCCCCCTCCGTCTTAAATAAGATGAATGGGTTTTTAAGGGTGTTCTTCAATTAAAAAGTGTTGTGACACATGCTTTAATTTATTTTTGTTTGTAAATACATAAAAATAGCAGGTGTTGTTATTCAGAAACTGTCTAATTGCACTCAATTTTCTGTTTTTTTTTTTTAAACACAGTAGATCTTTCATAACAAGCCTTCAAAATGGACATTTTTGTGCACATTTCCCGACTAAAGCAGAAAAACCGGTCGAAAAGCAGGGAAAAACGGATGATCACGTGATCGAAATAGCTTAGAACTCGATAGGTAATTTAATGATTATAAAATGGAAAACTAAGTTCGATTTAAAATCGCTTCCATAGTCAGGCATTCCAATTTTATATCTTTGTACTAAAAAATTAATTTGTAAATGTGTCAAAACGTTTTACGCTTGTTGAGCGGAGCGGTTGAGAAGAACCTTAAGTAGAATTTTTCAACGTGTGTCAATTTTGGATATAGATTCTTTCTAAGGCTTATATATAGTATTGTAGTATGGTGTCCTCAGTTTCTCTTTATTCAGTTGGTTTATTTGTTAAGTTCATCAATAACTCATTTTTTGTTCCTCAAGTTCTTTAGAACTATAGATCAATTAATAAAAAAATAAATAAAACGCATTACAACTACATAGGAGCCACACTCCAATATTACATTTCGCTTACCACGTCTAAGCCACCTTTCATCTATGTACTCTCTAGTACATTACCAGCATATGTCTCTCTTCCAACTATCTTCCTTCCCTCTCTACGCTTAATAATCCCCCTCAGCTCATTGCCACTAGACCAGTGAAATCATTTTTAGACATGCTCCTTGAGGTCAATTGCAGCTATTCTTCTCAGCTTTTGAATGAAGATAATTTCATTCCTGCATACCTTTTCACAATAAGGCTTCGCTATCTATCTTCTGCCATGATTAAAAGTTGTTAGTGCGTCGTCGCAGTATTTAATGCCTGAAGAATTTTGGGAGTTTAATGGTAAAGTATAGAGGGGAAACGGGGGATAACCTCTCTTAAATTAAATAAATGGCTTTTTACGCAGAATTATCTTATTTGCTTAAAAAATTGAATGTAGGTTCATTATGATAAGGGGTATCTCTGATTAGTTATGGGGTTCTTTTGCTAATTAAAAAGTGGGAGGGCGGGCGATTATCCCCTCCCCCGCCTTAAATTAGATAAATAGTTTTTTATGCACAATTATCCGATGTATTTCAAATTTTGGATATAGGTTATTTCTCATAAAATGAATCCCTGAATATTTTTAAGTGTTTTTTAATATATCCTCAATAGCTGTTTGAATTTAAAACTGTGGTTTATGTTTCTGCATAGCATTTTTCAGTATTCTATAAATATCTTAACAAAGAAAAAAAAAATATCCTGTTTTTATTAAAATCCTGTTTTTTCAATTTAAATTTGTTTTTTTTAATTTTTAAAGCGTTCAATCCCTGAAGATCTTTTAAGAACTACATTTTTTTAAACAATTAACTTTCTAATTGCTAACATAAGCTAGTAATAAAAAACTATTATTATTACTACAAATTAATGAATTCACTAATTCATACGTTTGTAACATACAACATAGTTTGTACATTAAAATTGGCTAACATATATTTTTTAAATGTTTTATATTATATTTTGTGATGTATAATATGGGACATTAATTAGTAAAAATCCAGTTTTAAATGATAAATATTCGGCGTAAATTAAAATGACAATTACAACAAATGACTTAGCATATTACTTTTTTCACAAGTAAAAAAATAAAATAAAATAAATAAACCAGTTTTAAATGCAAAATTAATTGTAATTTATAATTATAAGGAAAAAAGTAAAATGTGTTACGTTTTCTGGCATAATTGTTCCCAATCATTAAAATAAAAAATGAAGAAAATTTCTTTTTATTTGTTATTTGCGTTCAGTTGCATTCAACTCGCTTTTTTATTTTACTTGGGCATTTTTGCGGTAAACCTTTACCGAGAAATCCCTTGATCGTCAATTTTCTTAAGATACTAGCCGCCCGCGATATATATCGGACATCCCCCTCCGTCAAATGGGGAAAGCAAGCTTCTTTCAATAATAGCCTGTTCCCCCATCTATACTTAGCAAAAGAATCTCATAACAAATTAGTGATACACCTTAGCATAATGAACGTACATCCAAAATTTGAAGCAAATCGGATAATTCTGCGTAAAAAGCCATTTATTTAATTTAAGGGGGGTTATCCTCTGTTTCTTCCTCTATACTTAGCCATTAAACCTTTGAAAATATTCAGGGATTTACCTTATCAGAAAGAACCTATATTTAAAATTTGAAATATACATTGGATAATTCTGAATAAAAACCGACTTATCTAATTTGAGGGGAAATAATTGCTTGCCCCCTCTTCTTTTTAATAAGAAAAAGAACCCCCATAACTAATCAGAGATACCTCTTATCATAATGAACCTATGTCTAAAATTCGAGGTAAATCGAATAATTCTGCGTAAAAAGGCATTTATTTAACTTAAGAGGCATTATCCCCCGTCCCCCCCCTTTATATTTAGCCATTAAACCCTTAAAACTATTCAGGAATTAACCTTATCAGAAAGAACCTATATTTAAAATTTGAAATACATCCGATAATTCTGGATAAAAACCGATTAATCTAATTTAAGGGGCTAAAAATCTAAAATTCCAAACAAATAGGATAACTCTGCGTAAAAAACTATTAATTTAATTTAAGACAGGTTTCCCCCTTCCCCTTTTTTCTTAACCATTAAACTCTTAAAACTCTTCAGGCATTAAAAACTATATATAACCCTTATCAAAAAGAACCTATACCCTAAAAATGAGACACGTTGCATAATTCTGCATAAAACCCCTTTTATCTAATAAAGGGCGGAAGGGGTGAGAGGTGGGAACCAAAACAGTTAATTCAGCATGAAAAACACATTTACCTAAATTAAGAGCCTCCCTTCGATCCTCCCTATATACTTAACCAATGAATCCCCAAAATCAATTCCTTGCCACTTTTTTTTCCGGTAACTTTTTTTTCTGAGTCACTTTTTTCCGCTTTTATAGTTTATGTCATTTTCTTCCGATAACTTTTTTTTTTCCGGTCACTTTTTTTCCCGTTTACCCACTTGTCTATTTCGTGCATTTTTTTATGGGTGTTCTCAACTGCTCCGCTCAACAAGTGCAAAATCTTTTGACCCATTTACAGACTCATTTTTTAACGGAAATGATTTTTATTTTTTTATTAATTGATCTATAGTTCTAAAGAACTTGAGGAACAAAAAATGAGTTATTGATGAACTTAACAAATAAACCAACTGAATAAAGAGAAACTGAGGACACCATACTACAATACTATATATAAGCCTTAGAAAGAATCTATATCCAAAATTGACACACGTTGAAAAATTCTACTTAAGGTTCTTCTCAACCGCTCCGCTCAACAAGCGTAAAACGTTTTGACACATTTACAAATTAATTTTTTAGTACAAAGATATAAAATTGGAATGCCTGACTATGGAAGCGATTTCGAATCGAACTTATTTTTCCATTTTATGATAGTTAAATTATCTATCCAGTTCTAAGCTATTTCGATCACATGATCACCCGTTTTTCTCCTGCTTTTCGACCGGTTTTTCTGCTTTCGTTGGGAAATGTGTTCAGAAACGTCAACTTTAAAGGCTTGTTATGAAAGATGTATTGTGTTTTTTCAAAAACAGAAAATTAAGTGCAATTAGACAGTTTCTGAATAACACATGCTATTTTAACGCATTTCCGAACAAAAATAAATTAAAGCATGTGTCACAAAGTTGCCCTTTTTTTGATTTAAGAACACCCTTAAATAAGAATTAATAAAACAAGTTGGAAATTGCACGTGAAGCGTAGCAAATGAGGTGCGTTCGTACGATAAGGAAGTTTTAAAATTATGCAGATCTTGCTGTTATAATAACAGTACTTCGGATATAGTATAGTGGTCAATTTTTTTTTTTTTTTTTTTTTTTTTTGTGTGTGTGTGTGTGTGTGTTTCTGTAAATATACATGGACATACAACTTGCAATACATCTCAACAGCGTATACCATATTCATAAAATGTGAAATACTTGAATATAGTTAAAACACGTCCCAAACAATATATCCACGTATACCATTATGTAGGAGAATATTTTTAAGTGGCCCTGTAAATTATTTTTTTTTTTTTTTTTTTTTTATATAGATTGTAAAGACGGACGAACAAATGGACTGACAGACTGAACGACGAATATTGGTGCTACTTATATATATAATTACGGATTTACTTAAAATTATTCAGATCTTGATATAATAATACACAGTATATTTTGGATACAGTATAGAAGCCAAAATCTTTTGTATGTCCCTGTAAATACTATCTGCTTTCTTTTATACAGAAAATAACTTGTAATATTCTTCAGCAACATATATCAACCTCATAAAATTTTAAATAATTAATTACAATTAAAATGCGCACCAAACAATGTTGTCCCTATACCATTATGTAATATAATACTTTTGTCTGACCTTGTAAATCAATAACAAATGTTCTTTGTACCACAGCTTATGCAAAATGTATATTACAATGTGTACTTCATAGATGCATATCGATTTTATTATGTTTGAATGTGTGTATCATCATTAAAATGCATTCGAAACTTTTCCCCATTGACCGTAAAGTAACGGAATACTTTTGATTGTACCTGTAATTAATCTATCCATCCGATTTTCATAAAATTTGAAATGACTCGGCATAATTATGTAATAATTATATATTTTAAATTTCAAACGATTAAAATGCATTTGAAAAAAAAATTTCCGCATTGACCGTAATGTAACGGAATACTTTTGATTGTCCCTGTAATTGATCTATGCATCCGATTTTCATAAAATTTGAAATGACTCGAAAAAATTATGTAATAATTATACATTTTAAATTTCAAATCATTCGGTCTGGTAGTTTTTATATTGTTATATGCGGACGGACAAATAGACTGAACGACAACTATAGGTGCTCTGTATTTAATACTACATAATTACTACCGCACCTAAAAATTATTTGAAAGTAGTCCCTGTGGATTTGAGAACAAACTTAACAAAAGGATAATATACGAAAACTGTACCATTTAAGTTAATATCTTTCCAGAAACATAAATACAAATGAATTATAAACTTTCCAAACATACCTGGATTTAATGAATGCTTGAAGGAATTCGAAGATTTAAAAAAATGAACTCATACATCCATCTTTTTCATAATTTTCTTCTCTGAAGAGGATTTAATATCAGTCATAGCGGAACGCTCAATAAAAGAAACTAATACCTTAGCACTAAAGCAACTTACAACAAAATGTTTGTGGAATTAAGTCTAACCTTCAAAGCATACGAGAATGCGTTTTTGTGTTTTTCCTGGTATTCGAGAGAACGCAGTTCTGTTTCCAAAAAAAGAGCAAGAAACAGATGTAAGTAATTAAGACCCTCCCCCCCCCCCAATGGTGCAGCATTGAAAAACCCGAGACAGTGACAGGAAATGACCATTCCTTTTAGCCTTCCGCTGATTTCCAATAGTACAAATGAATGGCGTCCTCTTTCAAAATGAGTGACCGGTTTTTGTTAAAAGGTGATACTGTTACCATGTGCTGTTGGGGGCGATCGAGGAGTAAGAAATAATTGCAAAAAAGCGTGAAAAGAGACTAAATCTAAAAAATATAGACTTAAGACAAATGTAAAAAATAGCTTGTTTAGCGTCCCACTCTGAGGCATGTGTAATCTCTCGAAAAAATAAAATTTTTACGTTCTAACATTACCATAAGAGTTTAAAATTCTAGGGGGGGCACTGGGATGTCTGGGGTGGGCCCGGCCCACCCGGCCCCCTCGCTAGTTACGCCTATGGCAACAAGCTTTATCAGCAAAGTTCCCACAGGAAATCTAATAATTTAAAGCCCAATCCAACAATTTATTATGTGCAGAATGCTGAAGCATAAGTTTCATAAATCTGGCCTAGGAACTATTTGAGATTACAGAGTTAGAAATGCTTTGGCTTTTGAACAGCACAGGATGCTCCGTTTCTATACCTTCGACGTCAATTATAGCCGATGTCTTTCATTTCCACGAATCTCCCTTAATTTTAAAGTGTAAATAGTGTAATTTTTTTTGTATAATCTAGATTCATTAAACTAATATTGACCATAAACCCTAGAAATGTTATCTAGCACTTATAAAAATTATTTTCGCGTTGTGAATCAAAGTATAGTGTAATTAGATTAAAAATAAAGGGGGATGTTTTTAACTTTTATTCATTTAAGACATTACACAAAACTCATTCATATTTATAAATCGATGCGATAGGAATTTAGATAGTTCTATTAAAGAAAACATTGTGACCTTCAGTTCAACGCATCATTCATATCATTACATATATAATAAATTCTAAAAATGTTTAACATACATCAAAAATTAATTATTGTTTAATTTTAGGTCACAAGTGACTCAAAGTTTCTTACATAAACATTTACAAATCGATTGACCATTCATTTGAAATTAATTTATTGCTGAGGGTGTGGTTTACAATTATTTACAACGCACTTATAATGTGCAATCAAGTTTACTAAAGAGTAATGATGAACTATAAAACCAAATTCTGTATTTACAAAATGGCTAAGAAAATGCATAAACAGAAAAGCTAATTTTAATTTACAATAATAAAAATAATTCGCCATTGTTGTAACGGCGAGATTAAAAAGCTCTTTGTATGCGTGTCAATCTGCAGTTAAACTAAAATCACTTTAGTGAGTTTTAATCGGGTTACGGATCTACGAACATAGTTTTTGCAGTTCCAGGTCCGGTTGTGGGTCATTTATTTATTATTTTTCTTTTCGAATAGCATAAAAACCGAACTGAATAGTATTCGCACCAGTAGTGATTAAAAATGGAACTTTTACCCCAGAGCACCCAATTCCGGAGCTGGAGAAAACTTTCCACCAGGGAAAATATGAATTCAATACACATACTCCTACAATACAGGTCTTAAGGAAAATTTAATTAACGCAACGCAGTGCATGTCTTGGGGGGAAACCACAGCATTAAAATTTTTCTCATTTAAATAACCACAAAGGATTTATTTCCAAACATAGGAATATAGGGTCACTGACCTACATTTTCATGACCATGGTTTGCAAAAACGGGTGGTAACATCTTCAGAGAAATGAGCGATTCCTGAGAATTTCTTCCCGAAGTAATGTATGGAAATGCAGATTACGATGGGATGAAAATGTTATTAATTAGGCAGAGTTCATGGACATACGGCATATCATTTCCGCAGGAAAAATGTAATTATTGATCGCAATATTTCCGTGCTGATTTCGAAGATTACGATGTAGGCAGGTGAGAAATAAATGTACAAATTTAGAGTGATTTTAGTAGGCATCAGCCGCTTTAAGGACGTGCGAGAAAGGCTTATCGATCTTGATGTTTTTATAACTAGACTTACAAATGCGGCCCTAGCGTAGAGGTAGATCTGCACGGGTTGGGTTGTAATTCGACCTGGACCCGAAAAATTTGCTTAAAGTAAAACCAAAAACGACCTGAACACGAAATTAAATGAAATTGATACCTTAATATACTTATGGAAAAATAGTGTGCACTGTACAGTTATATCTGTAGTAATACGAATTCTGTCCTTTTTTGTATAAAAAGAATACATACGCATTAATATTTAAATGTAACTTTTCTTTTTTAACATTTTCCAACGAAGTTGAAAAGTATTTATGATTTCGGTTAGTTTGACCATTTGTCCATGCATAATATAATTCTAGCTACTTAATATACTCGGACTGTCCTGAAATTTTCGGAAGTTATTTACGAGTTACGTCAACACTAGCATGAACCCTGTTTCAAATAAAGTTCGCAGCATATTTACTTTATCTACAGGAACAGTCAAAGTTTTTCCATTACGGCCACTAAAAAAAAATCATTCAAATGAATTTTAAAGATGTTGTTTCCTTTCAAACATGAAAAAAATTGATATGCATTTTTACGAAATGCACTAAAATAAGCATCCTTAGAACTTGCGGTTCAAATAATAGTTACTATTCATTTATAGAGCCACACAAAAGAATTCAAATACATAATTACTATCAAATATAATCAAATAATGTTTACTTTATCTACAGGAACAGTCAAAAGTTTTTCCATTACGGCCAATAGAAAAAAATCATTCCAAATGAATTTTAAAGATGTTGTTTCCTTTCAAACATGAAAAAAATTGATATGAAATTTTTGCGAAATGCACTAAAATAAGCATTCTCAGAGCTTGCGGTTCAAATAATAGTTACTATTCATTTATAGAGCCACACAAAAGAATTCAAATACATAATGTTACAGGGTGGAATTGTTTGCGGCTTCTTTTAATTCTGGTAAACTAGTTCATATAAAATAAAATTGCTATACATCGGTGAGTCTTACTATAAGTTATTTCATGCATTGCATAATATGAAGTGCGTAGCATTTACAGGGTCATGCAAAAGATTTCAGATTACTATATACTCTATCCGAAGTACCATAATAACAGCGATGATGACAGAAAATGCATTTTAATTATGATATTGATTATGAGCGTATAATGTTTAAATGGAATTTTTAAATGTGTTATGCATTTTTTACGCTGAATGGCATTTAATTTACTAAGAAATGCTTGTAGAATATATAGATAAAATTATATACAGGACCACGCAAAGAATTGGATACAGGGCCGTTTATGAATGATAATTTCCAGAAATGTGATCTCAGTAGTTTTAATAATGTTTTAGTTTGAATTAAATTTTCGCTAAATAGTGACAATTAATAAAAGTACTAGGTAAATTACAGGGCTGAACAAATGTATTTAAGTATGTTTCCATCTATTGGTATAAAATACCGAAAGTGAAATTTCAATCCGCTATGCCTTTTAATGCTAAATTTTCCTATTATTTGGTGTATATATATACAATATATATCAACCTATAGATCGAATACAGAGCTGTTCAAAATAAGTTTTTGTTAAAGATATCGGGAAGTGATGGAAAGTGTTTTATAATCTATGTTTTACGCATGGTTTTTATTTTATTTTTATTTTCTTTCTTTCTTTCTTAATTGAAAAATATTCAGAACGGAATGGGTAAAATTGGATTACATGATCCTTGCAGGACTCCAGTTTGAAATATATTCTTCTAATTGATATAAAATGGAATCTCATTAAACCACCACTTTTAAAGACACGACTATTAGTGACTCTTTAAGGGGGGCACGGATGCTTTAAACTTTCAAACAATCAGTTTTCGGTTCTTGTTTTATTCTGAATCTTTTAAAATTTCTCAACAATATGTAAAACAGTCCATTGAAAAATCTACATTATTTCTTGAGTTATAATCATTTTCAGACAGTGAGTATAACAGAATGTCAGTAAATGTTGAAATTTTAAAACATGTTTTCTCAGATGAAAAAATATGGAGTTTGCGCGCACAGTCATTTTTAAACTATGCAAGCTAAAGCGTCGTTTACACGGAGCGAGTTTACTAGCTACAAGCCGGCGAGAAAAGTAGCAAGCGAGTCAGCTAGTCAGATAGTGGTCGTTTACACACGAACTTGTTTATTCGCTCAGTAGCCAACTCGCTATTACATCACTAGTTGCGTTCTAAAACTTAATTTTACGTTAAAACTAACAGTAATAAGTCTTGATTACGTCCATTAATAACTATATCGTAATATTAATAATATATATTCCACAATGAAAAAGTAAAAATTTATGTTATAAATAAATATTTTGCTTATAAGACGTTGTTGTATTAATAAAAACGTTTAAAATACATTCAACATTTTTATTTACATGTTTCAACTCTTTTTAATCGGCTCATCTTCAGAAACTAATAAATATAAAATAAAATTACAAACATAATGAACGTATAAAACTGGAATAAATAATTATTGAAATTAAATATATCACGCGCTTTTTAATTTGGATATTATCCGTGGTATTGGAATAAATAATTATTGAAATTAAATTAAATATATCACGCGCTTTTTAATAAATTATTATTGAAATTAAATTAAATACATCACGCGCTTTTTGCTATTCCCTGACATTTAGTATTTTAAATTATCTAAAGTAATTAAAATATTCATTTTGTGAATTTGTGTTTTCATTTTGTGTCACTAGAGCTAGCGAATACTCGCAGCGATTTCACTAGCAGCAACGTTTACACACTGATAGTTTGCTAGCCAGATAGCTTACATGCCAGCGAGTAGCGAGAAAAGTAGCCGAGCTTTCAATTTTTTCCGCACTCGCTAAGCCGCTAGATAATTAGCTAGTGAACCTGTTTACACGGGGCGAGACCACTAGCAGCTAGCGAATTCGCCGGCTTGTAGCTAGTAAACTTGCTCCGTGTAAACGACGCTTAAGACTTTAAAAAAAATAACGGAATATGCGTTTCTTTATCTTCTATATGCTAAAATCAAGAAAATTTCCACCTAATTATTATTATTATTATTATTACTATTTTCAGTTAAAACACGTGAAAAAAATAATAATTTATATATGTTTTAAATGTTGTGCTAAAATTGAATTTTAAACAATATTTTGTGTATATTTTGGTTTTCATTTAAAAGTAAGTGTGATGTGATTCTATTTTGTTCAATTTTTTTTTCTATCCGTACAATTTAAAGTGTTAGCATACGCGCAAGAACTTAATGATTTTAATTAGTGCAAGCATTAGTGAAATGAATTTTTCAAATTTTAAATTTAAATATTAATTTTGTATACGCATCATTTATATTTCTGGATAATATAGTTAGGGATATGTACTTTAGGCAGAAAAGGAGTAAAAAAATATTTTAATTGCATATTGTTCGTGTTCTGGTACTTTGAAAAAGGACAAAATTTTTTATCATTTCGACAAATTCAACGGTCCCGCGCCCCCTTTAGCGGGGTAACTGCACAACGGAGTTACTTTATTTAGTGCAGGTATTTTGTTAAGTTTATTTGCTAATGAGCATGACACAAACTTATATATGAGTTTTAGCATCAGTTTTCTTAGTAAAAGAGAATAATTTCTCTTCTGATACACTTGAAGAGAAAACTTTAAAAAGGAAAATAATCGTCTAAAAATCGCTAATACAAAGTATTTATTTTACAATTGCTGTTAAATAGAAAATACCATGATTGTTATTATAACATATAAGAAATTAGCAATTAAATTAAACCTAAATCAGTTTTCTCTTTGGTTAAATCAATTTTATTTTCTATTTTCATAACCATTTTGAATTGAAAAAATAAAATAAAAAACAGTAACTGATAAAAATCTAATAATTCACTAGATACGACACCTTGTGATTTTGGTTTCTCTTCAACAAGTTTCATTGTCGTTTTCACTTAATTCCCTGTCACATAACTTTGTTTATCGTATAATTTCAAAGTTCCCTTTTGTGTGTATCTATATTATAAAGGCCAAAAGTATCTGTGTGTAACGCATACGTCATTTTGCGCATGGCAACACTTTCAAATTTTAAATGAATTTCGGTATTGCAATTTTTGCTACGAAAAGTTTTTAAACTTCTTAATGTCGCACATTTTCAATCTTTACATCATCGTGTAGGGAAAAAAATGTACTTTTAAATGAAATTTGTTTGAAAGCTGTATCTTAATTTGTTTTTGAAATATTTTTTTTTTTTAGCTTTTAATACCTCTTTTCTAATCGTGGCAACAGGAGTACTTTATTTCTATTTAAAGCAAAGGAAAAAAGGGAAAAAATTTAGTGCTGTATCTTTATGTTGCCATTTTATCATTAAAAGGAAAAAATAGAAATTTAAATATCTTCTGTTATAAAACCCGGTAAATTTTGACTTCATTTACAAAATTTGATTTACACGTAAAAGAATATCAACAGTTTAATATCTATTTCAGTTAATAGCATTGAGACTTCAAGTTTTGAATCAAAATTATCAAATTAAAATACCAATTTTTTTTTTTTAAACGTGAATACAGATGTGAAATGTTCATTTCTAAATTTTGATATGGAGAAAATGATGCCAGGTTTAGATTTCACGGGAAAAATTCTATGATTGAGTCAAAGTTGAATAAATTTTGCTTTTTATCATTTTGGAATACTAGCATAAGTACCTTAATTGATAACTTTATCATAATAACATATCTTTATTATTTTTACTGCTTACATATACGATTAAAGTTTAATTTTAACAATTTCTACAACTGCGTTTTTAGAAATAGTATTTTGTTAATTGGACGATAAATATTGTTTGTTTAAGAGTTAGATGTACCAATATAAAATGCATTTTTTACTATAATTAATTTTGTAGGTTTATTATAAGTCAATGAAACAGTTCCTTCAACATCTTCTTTCGTCAAAATTTGACGGGGTCTACCTAGTATATATAAAGTTGAAATTGATGGTTTAACATGGCCTCATGTTTTTTGAGAATCTATTATTAGGATTTCTTTAGCTCTGTTTTATACTAGGATTAATTAGGATTCTTTAGCTGTAATACCAAATTTCATTGGCCAGACTTTACAACGATGGTTTAAAAAGGTCTTCTAACAGCAACAGCCGTAGCTTTAATGTTCTGAATCATGGGAGAAACGTCGTGTTACTTATTTTAAAAGCACCCCGATCATGCGTAGAAACTATTATTATATCGATTATTATGTTATGGAAACATCTCCAAGGTATTATTGGTTAACTGTTTACATGTAATGGGCATTAAAAGAATGAACATTACTCGTAAAAAAGTAAACAAATTATTCATAATTTCACTTTAAAATTGTTTTTATTCAAAAATAAAAACATATGAAGAACAGGAAAGATTACCTGTGGTCATTTTGCCTTTCCAGAAAGGCTTGGATGACGGATTGTAGGAGAGTCGCATGCTCTGGATATCGACCCTGTACTTCCTTCTGTACCATCTGTCTGCAGACCGCACTTTATACATGACGGTACCCATGGCCAGCCCCTTCATGATCACCTGAAGGGGTAGCGCTGTAAAGAGAAGAACATGCATCAAAACATAAATCTGAACAAAACTTTTAGCACAACTAGTATACTAAGAACCGAGGCAGTCGACAAAGTCGATATAGTTTTAAAATTATACTTTTTTCTAAATAAATAAATAAATAACTATGTTGCAAATGGTTTTGCTAAACCATGAACTTAAAGCATTAAATTCATATTATAAAGCAGCGTTTCCCGAACGTTATCGGTACGCGACACACTTTTAAGTAAAACAATTTTTCGCGACCCAACTAGTACAAGGATGTATATCAGTATGGCAACCTTTATATCATCTTCAAGCTATGTGATATAACGGCTTGCTATCCTTTTCTCAAAAAAAAAAAAAAAAAAAAAAGACAATTTTTTGTCACTATTAAGAAAAATAAGAATTGGCAATCGCAACTTGAGTAAGTAGATTAATAATTAAAACAACCCACAAACTGTAACGATAATTAAAAATATGTTTCATTATTATCAAAATATAACTTTATGATCAGTGAAATTTCGGCACTGATGTTTAAATACGAGGGCATCTAAATCAGGCTTAAAGCTGGCCAATTTTAAACTTAAATCACTTTCTACACGCAGTTTATTTATGGACTTATTTTTTTAAAACAGCAAAGTAGAAAAAGAATGTTCACGTAAGTATATCGTTTGACCCCAATCAAGGACCTTAAAATTGGTTTAGATATTTCTGCATTTACTGCTTGCATGTGCATCCAGGAGAAAAGAAAGTATTTTCCCTAGAAATTTTATTTACTGTTAAAAATGTTATATTTTGTAAATACGTGAAATAAAAGATATTTTTGTGACAAACCTCGATTGTTCGCGACCTACCAAAACATCCGCTGCGACCCACTAGTGGATCGCAACCCATAGATAGGGAAGCGCTGTTATAAAGGATAAACTTGAGGCTCTACCCTAGGATAAACATGCCCGTGCGTAACGGTGACGTCATATTGATGGTGATAAGAGAGGACGATTAAATTCTGCTTGTACTGTACTTTTTTAAACTTCTATAAACATTGCATATTTACAATTTTTACATCGTTTAATGGGGAAAAAATTTTCTTAGAAATGCAGATTGTTTCAAAATTCTACTGTACTTTTGACATTTAATTAAACATTAATATTCCTGGACCAATCATAAAAAATATAAAAAGTAAACACCACAAGATCCATTCTCGACCGAAAACAACAACCACTTTCCAAGTGATTAAAAATAATTAAAAATAAGACATGAATTAATGCCCGTACCGTGCACCATATAATGGACATTTAAGCTGTAAGGAATGAAGTAGTGATGAAATAGTAAAAATATTATTGAAGATCATGCTTAGAAATAATTAAGGATGCAATTTCTATCATGAATATTTTCTACAGTTGTAGTCATTTCTTGTTTCACATGGAGGCGTTTTATGTTTTATTGACGATCTTCCTTGTACAATTAATTAAAACCATTTCGAGTCAGAATTTTTAAAAAATTGAGAAAAATGACATTTATGTTAATAAATAAATAAATAAAAGTAAATATGCAAATCACAAATGTTATTATAAATAAGCTGGACATTTACAAAATTAACAAGTTACAACATTAACGTAAAAATAAAATAAACCACATTTTTACTAAATGGTGCATACAGAATGTTGTAAAGTAAAAAACTAAAGAAACATTAAATTAAAATTATAACAACCGACGTTTCGGTCATCATCTATAACCGTATGTAGGAAAGTTTTACTTCAACTCTGTATACATCACTTAGTAAACTTGTGATTTATGTTATTTTCACGTTAATATTGTACAAAAGTTATGTTTTACTGAAATTTAACGAGTTAAATAAATAAATAAATTTAAGATCTTAGCACGTCGGAAAAAATTTGCATGCGTACTTGTCTATAAATAAATAAGAACGACAAAAATAACAAAGTGAGATTGTATCTCAGACATGATTGCCACAATTTCTAAATCATTATCAAGTTTCACACTTTACATATTCCTTCAGACTGTCAGGGTTTTTTTTTTTAAGGCTACATCGAGGCATTTACACCAATTATGAATAATGACAGATTTTCAAACACTCCCTCACATGGGATATTGCTTCTATTTATGTCTGAAACTTTAAGCTTATGGCTTGGTTAGATTATTTACAATAAACTTTTTTTTTTATGAAATATAATTCTTTTTTGCAAGATAATACGTTATGTATTATATTCCACTGCAATTAAGAAAAAAAAAAAAAAAAAAAAAAAAGATATATATATATATATATATATATATATATATATATATATATATATATATATATATATATATATATATATATATATATATATATATATATATATACACATACGTAATATGTATTTTTTTAAATAAATTACACTTTATTAGAAATGCATAAAATAATTACGGAAGAAGATAAAAATATTTACAAGGAAAATAAAAACACCGATCTCTACAAACATTGTAACGAATTTGCAAAAAACGCGAACGTGCATCCTCTTCTGAAGCAACATTACAATTACACAACATTTTAGGAAAATAAAACAGACGAATTATTAGGATACAGTAAAAATTTTTCGAAATACAGAAATACTTTATTTTATCGTTTTTTAAGGAGTGCGGAGAAAAAAACGATGAATGTGGATCAACTTCAGAATACGAAAAAATACAATGTTTATGCATTACTAATGCACGCAATGTATATAATATATTGATAAATTTGTTGCTTACTTAAATTGTAAAGCAAATAAGTCGATGTTATAGAAGAGAATTCATATTTATTTTAAAAATTCAATAATTTTGTTTGGTTTTTGTTCATTTATCAAAAAATAAATTTTCAACATATACAGCATTTTTCTAATTATTTTTTGTAATTTTATGTGCAGATATAAAAGTTCATATAGTTTCAAATTCCACAACTGCATCAGACAGAGTGACTTAGTTTCATCGGCATTAGCGTTCTTTTTTCTGCTTCTTTGCCATTATTTTCCTTTTTTGCATTATCACATACTTCTCCTATATTGAGGACATTACAAATGTTTAGGAGAACACTATGTTTAGGACAACATCATGATCAATGGAAATATAATCGCATCCTCTGCTATAAACAACTATTTTCCATCTGCAATATTGTCGCTGTTGTAAACACAAAAGCACAAATGAGTTATTTTAGGATAAAAGAAGTAATTCCCACTTTGTATATGTCATATGGATTCGCATGACTTTCAATTTCATTTCCGTGAGGTGAAAAATTTTACAACGATGAATGCGGGAAAACGACTTTTTGCAGAACGATGATTGCAAGTTTTGTTAACATAATTTAAATATAATTTATACAGGGACAGTAGAAATAAAACAACCAATGCGAGAACGATAGATCGGGACTTCATTGTATTCAAAAACGTATGTTTATATCTCTGGCCTATTTAATTAAAAAAAAAAAAAGAAGAAAAGAAAAGAAAGAAAAAGAAAAGAAAAACTTAATACAATGCTTATAACATCTTTACACTTTCATTTATCAATTTTTTCTTTTAATCTCCTGAACACTTTCACTATTTCACTTAGGATTTTTTTTTTTTTTTTTTTTTTTTTTTTTAATAGGAAAAATATAATAAATCTTCCAAGTCTTGTTCAGGGGTGAGGTCAAAGTTCTTCTGGCTAAAAAACTTTAATTATTTTTTTTCCCTTAGTGTTTAATTATTTTAAGGGAAAACAATACTGGGTGTAATCCTATGGAAAATGTGCCCGCTTTAAGACCCGTTTCCTCGAAAACTATCCGGCTGATTTTGGTGAAATTTTAAATCCAAATTCACTGTATTATGCTCAAGATTTATCGCGGGCAGTTTTTTTCTGCGATAAAAACTTTTTATTTTTGAGCAATGTCAATCTTAAGAATTTTTCCATTTTTCAGATTTTTTTTTCTGAAACTAATTAAAGTTTTTTAAAAGTGTCTACCTCGTATGATCTTTCATTTATGCTGTACCACCCAAAAAATATTTTATCAAAATCGATCGTGTACTTTATGAGAACGTATTTTATACCTGAAAAATACAATTTTTCAGGAGAGTGAAATTTTTGCACAATTTTATCAAACACGTGATTTAAAGTATATTTAAGCATTTGGATAAAACTTAGTTTCATATAATAAATGAGATAATGTTTTAACTTTTATCGGTTGTATATCATTTCGCACATGACTTCCGGACAAATATCTCTTACATAAATTTTATAAGCATTTTTTCTTATTATTATTATTAGTTTGGAAGATATTTGTTTCTGTCGGTGGAGAATAGAGATCTGAGGCATATGTAAATGCTCGTGATGTCAGGATTTTATTCTTTTTCTGATTGGTCTATTTTTAATGTTCAGAAAGGAAATACTTTTGCTGCCGCAATGACAAAGTATTAAAAACTACAAAAAAATAGATAACTCAGAAAAAAAAAATTGAGATACAGCTTTTAAACAAACTACTACATTTTTTTTTCTCTATACGACAGTGTAAAATTTGAAAACTTGCGATATTTAGAAGTTTACGAAATTGCAGTACCAAAAATTGTAGAACTGAAACTTCTTTAAAATTTGTTTATGACTGGTCAGGAATATTAATGTTTAATCCATGGCGTACATAATATAGGACTCTCTTATTACGTAAACCACATTTTAATAATCATAAAAATTACCTTTTTTTTTTTTTTTTTTTTTTTTTTGATGGAATTTATCTTCAAGTCTAAAATTTCAGTCTTTGAAAATATCATTTTCCAAATATATATATATATATATATATATATATATATATATATATATATATATATACACACAGGGTGTATCTAAACTACTGGGCAAAACTTTAAGGGGTGATAGTACACATCAAGACAAATAATGTTAAATGGGAAACTAAGGGTCCCAAACGTCTTCCGAACGAGATACGCGTCATCAAAGTTTAGGGTCCAAAATTTGAAATGATTATAAAAAAGGAAAAATTAGTCGATTCGTTTGCGGTTTTCACGAAAACAATTCTTTATGTCAGTATTGTCTTGAAAATAAATTATAAAGATAAATTTTAAAAAATGCCGACAGAGGGCGCTTTAGACTTTGGAGTAACAAACAACTATTTTTTACCGTTATTTTTTGCATCTCATTAAATTTTTTTAGAAGTTTAGACATAAACTTAAATTTGAGTTCAAAATCTGTGGTTAAGTAGCACAAACTGAACTGTGTTCAATGGGAGTGAGTAGGTTTAAAATTCAAATGATTATAAAAAACAGAAAAAATGGTCAATTCATTTGCGGTTTTCACTAAAATTATTCTTTATGTCAGTATTTTCTTAAAAATAAATTATACAGATAAAATTAAAAAAAAAATCGATAGAGGGCGCTTTAGACTTTGGAGTAACATACAACTATTTTTTACCGTTATTTTTTGCATCTCATTATTTTTTTTAGAAGCTTAGACATAAACTTAAATTTTTATCTGATTATCTGAATCGTTGAGAGTGGTTAAGTAGCACAAACTGAACTGTGTTCAATGGGGGTGGGGAAGTTCAAATTTCAAATGATTATAAAAAACGATAAAATTGATCTATTCGTTTGCGTTTTTCTCTAAAACCATTCTTTATATCAGTGTTTCCTTGAAAATAAATTTTAAAGATAAATTTCCAAAAATTCCGTTAGAGGGCGCCTTAAACTTTAGAGTAACCAACAACTATTTTCAAGCGTTACTTTTTTATTTAAATAAATGTTTTAAAAGCTTAAACTTAAATTTTGAGCTCAAAATCTGTATCGTTGTGAGTAATTAAGTATCGAAAAATTCAACTGTGTTCGTAGGGTGGGCAAGGCAACATTCCAACTCCTAAACACAGTTCAATTTGCGCTTCTTAACCCCTCCCAACGATTCAGAATTTGAGCTCAAAATTTAAGTCTAAGCTTTTGGAAGAATTTAATTAGATAAAAAATAATAGTTAAAAATTGTATTTGGTTACTCTAAAGTTTAAGGCGCCCTCTAACGGAATTTTTTGAAATTTATCTTTAAAATTTATTTTTAACTAAATACTGACATAAAGAAGGATTTTAGAGAAAACCGCAAATGAATCGACCATTTTTTCCGTTTTGTATAAACATTTGAAATTTGAACCTTCCCACCCCCATTGAACACAGTTCAGTCAGCACTACTTAGCCACTCTCAACAATTCAGATTTTCAGCACAAATTTTAAGTTTATGTCTAAGCTTCAAAAAATTTTAATGAGATGCAAAAAAAAAAAAATAAAGGTAAAAAATAGTAGTACGTTACTCCAAAATCTAAAGCGCCCTCTATCGACATTTTTCGAAATTATGTTTATAATTTATTTTAAAGACAATACTGACGTAAAGAATACTTTTAGTGAAAACCGCAAATCAATTGACCAATTATTCTGTTTTTTATAATCATTTAAAATTTGAACCTACCCACTCCCATTGAACACAGTTCAGTTTGCGCTACTTAACCACAGATTTTGAGCTCAAAATTTAAGTTTATGTTTAAACTTCTAAAAAAATTAATGAAATGCGAAAAATAACGGTAAAAAATAGTTATTCGTTACTCCAAAGTCTAAAGCGCCCTCTATCGACATTTTTTGAAATCTATCTGTATAATTTATTTTCAAGATAGTACTGACATAAAGAATAGTTTTTGTGAAAACCGCAAACGAATCGACCAAATTTTCCGTTTTTTATAATCATTTCAAATTTTGGACTCTAAACTTTGATGGCGCCTATCTTCTTCGGAAGACGTTTGGGACCCTTAGTTTCCCATTTAATATTATTTATCTTGATGTGTACTATCACCCCTTAAAGTTTTGCCCAGTAGTTTAGATACACCCTGTATATATATATACAAGAAAGACTTACTTGTACTTTGACAAAATGTGCATACTACGGATGCTTTTAAAAATATAGTTGTTCAAGTAGAAATAAGTATAAAATGTGTAAAATTTATGCGAATGGACGTGACATATGATCAGAAATAATAATAATAATAAAAACGGGTATATCAATGTATTCAGGAAGTTTCAAATAACTTTTTAAACCAATAATAATAATAAAAAAAAAACTAATTTTTTTTTTCAAAAAAAAAAAAAAAAAAACACTCATTTATTTTTAAGTTGTTTAGGAAGAATACATGTTAATACTATTTTTTTAGTATCAGAAAAAAAAAACTGGTAATTTCAAAATTTGCAAATATCAATGAATGCATGTTTATGAATTTCCAAATAAGTAAATTTACTCTCAATAATAATAATTAATAATTATATCCCTATTTGTATTTTCGTTTAACTTTCAAAATTTCTTAACACAATCCCTAAACACATGTTAACAAAAATAGTTAGCAGATCTTTCAGCGCATACTAGTACAATTATAAGTTAAATGCCAAATGAAATGAAAGCATGAAATATTGTATTTGCATCGAGAAATTCAAATAAAAATAGTAATGTAGACTGTTCCTAGAGAAAAGAAAATATGTGTAACAATTATACGTACTCTCTTAAAACGAAAGAGTGGATTTGGCTGCTCAAGAAAGAGTTTTAATTTACTGGATCGTGAATGAGCTGATTTTTAAGTGGTCCACTCTTCTTGACTTGCTTTCTTCTATTTCTAATGCACTCATTGAGATCGGAAACTAAGCAAGTGAACTCGAGAAGATAACAGATCATTCCCGCGTTATTTTCATCTACCACTGGCGCTGCTGTCGACCTGACCTTGCAAAATACAAGATGGAGGATTTCCTAATGCACTGCACGCTGATTTTCGATGCATCTTAAAAGTTCGTGGTTTCCTCAAGATTATTTGCTAAAGAAGCCGATATTTTACGAAGTAAGTACTATGAAAGTATTTTATTTACATTATGCTATCCTTTTAACAGATTTCTCTTCTCTTTTTTTAATAAACAATTAATGTCAATACTCATACGTACCGTACATAACAACCTTGAAATAAAATGGTGTATCAAGCGAAGTAAAAATTGTCTTATAATGTAAATACTTAGTTCATTTAACAGTCTTGTAGTATAAAAGTTTTGAAGAATTAAGTTATGCAATTATTACATCTGTATTTATAGAAATTTATTTATAGATGTTCAGGCTGGTTAGAAGTGCTTAGTGTACTCCTATTTCTCAATTTTGCTAATATTGTTAAGGGATGGAAAACCCTATACTATATTGATAAAAATAGACATTGGATTATAAACTGTAACTTCATTTTAAAATGATTTAAATTAAATATTTACAATGAATTTATGTAAAAAATAAAAGAAATTAAAATTTAATTTAAACAGTATTAGCAAACTGTCTTATGTTCTAAGAATAAAGTGCTGTATACAGTGAAGCATTGATACTCTGAAAATCTTTATAACTAATCTTTTAATTACTAATAATAAACATTTGAAAGTAGTCTGATAAATAAAATATTCTTCTCCACAGCTATCCAAATAATAAATTTCAAATACTTCTGGACATTTTGTTTCTTGAATGACAATTTTAAGTCAACATTTTTGGTCATAGATTCAGCAGATAACTAACAGGGGGGGGGGGGGATGACTATTATTAAAATGCTATAAGTAGCATCCAATCTTTGAAAACTCTCTTATTCGACTTCATATTTTGATTTTAATGCTTAAGATAACCTCCCCAATTAAGATTGGGGATTTCTTTTACAGCTTGAAATCTTATAAATTGTATTATGTTATTGCGTTAAATAATCTGCAGTTTTCAAAAAATTAAGATATTTTCTATTAAATATTGAATATTTTTAATCTATTTTATATTAGATCAATTCACATGTTCGAAGCTTTTCCTAAAGAGAAATAAATATATTCAACATTGCAGACTGATTTTAATCCTATACCCAAATGATCTGAACCTGCTACATCCAATGCTTATTGCTGATATAAAGTGTTAAAAATAGAGGTTATTTATATTCAATAATCTGACATACATAAATTTTTAAGAAAAAGAGAAAATGTCATTAGATTTCTTCTGAAAAAAAAAATTGTTTTTTTAGAAAAAAACCATCTGATTTAAACTAAACCGTTGTTTAAACCAAAAGGAGTAAACAGTTGTTTAAACCATAGTTAAAACCAATTGGTTCAAACCGTGCCAACCCTGGTCTAATTGTTGTAGGTTCTATCTTGTATTATATAAATATGCAAATATATAGAAAAACAACTAAAAATCCACAAAAACCTGTATTGGTTGGGTATTTGCCAGCGCTGATACATTTTGAAAGTAGCAACAAAGTTGAATTTTCAACAATATTTTATAATGTTGCTTTAAGAACTTTCATTTTAAATTTTTTTTTTTAAATGGTGATTTATTTTAAGATTGTATCAGAAGTAACACCATGATTTAAACAAACGGATAAGTGTAATCGCACAGGATTTATTTATTCTATTTCCATTTTATTCATGATTGGCTGTATTTTCAGTAGTGTAATATTTATAAAGCTAAAATTTTTAGTGTATGGTTCATTTTTTGTTTAGACTATGGATGGGAAATTTTATAAAACATTTAATCTGAAAGCTGCAAAATATTTTAATATGTTCATAATCATTCCTTAACATTATATTTATTGGTATTTAACTTAATTTCAATATTTTCTTTAACACAGGAAGATGGTGATTTCATGGAGGAGTAAAATTCTGCTGTGAGGAGTCAAATTCAACAATCTTATTTAATCTCAAGGATCCTCAACAAAGTGTCTATTTTGCCTAAGATTTTAAAAGTTGGACAAACCAGTGGACAGATTACAATATGCTCTTTATGTATTTAATGTTTAATGCAAATGGACTGTTATATTTATAAAGGTCCTGTTAAACATGTTATTGAAACTTGTTTATCTGATATTGGAAAGAATTGTTATCAATTAATGTTAGGTTTATTTTGTTCTTGCTAAATAAATTTTTTTTGTTGTTAAATAAAATTAGTTTTTTTTCTTTCTTGCAACATTCTAAATTGCACATTTGGCTCTAACTTTTGACACAAAATGCTGCAGTCTTATGCTTTTATATTTATTTAAAAGTTAGTTGATTTAAGAAACATTGAATAAAATCAAAAATTAAAAGATTAATTAAGAAGAAATAAGTTATTCTTGAATATAAATTCAAGTTTTAACAAATGTTTTAAATGATATAAAGAATAATTGCACATGGTCAATAAATCCATTTCTCAGTTATTTCTGCATTTAACTTTTGTACTACAATATTTAGTGGAAGGTTCTTCATACAATAAAATAATTGTCCATAATCAAAATTTTAGCTATACAAGTTTTTTAATGGCATTCCTCCACATTTCCCAATTGCAAAGTGCTTATATAAATGCTATGGGTAACAATTATTTTATCTAAGATTTCAAAGCCATTTCAGATTTCAAACTAAACAATTAAAATATTTTTTTAAAATTTAGTCAGTTTAAGAAATATAAGATTTTGATTGAGATTTAAATCTAGGAATAATTACAAGGTATCATGGGCTGATGTTTATCCATTTAAAATATTTTCAATTTCATTTATTTAAACCCTGCGCTAGCCGTGTGTGTGTGAGGGGGAGGAATACTTTTTTTAATTTAGGTTTTAGGTTTTTTAATAGTTTCTTTTACAAAACTGGTTCTGAAACTCGTATTAATATTTAAAAAAAAAAAAAAAAAAAACTAACCAAAATTGCAAAAGTAAAAATTAACCCACTTACAGATCATCCTCAAATATTCTATGCCCCCCCCCCCCCCAAAAAAAGGTAAACATTTTAAAATCCAAGCAAGATATTTGAAAATAACTTCTGCTTAGGATTATCTAAACTCTTAAGGGGAACAATCAGCTTCTGACATTGTGGTGCTGAAGTTGAGTCATTGGGCTGATATCAAGTTTATTTTTTCAATATTTTTTTAGTAAGATGCCTAAGACTGGTTTATTTGATTGAAATCATTATTTTTTAATTAAAAAATAATTGTTATTTACAATTAAATCAGAAGCTAATGAAAAAATTAAAATTGTATATAAGCATATCTGAAGTATCATTGGAAAATATGTAAACTTGAAATTGCCCAAGAAAGGAAAGGAAAAATCCCATTAGCACCACAACATCAGAAGCTGATATTCTGTTTAATGTTGTTCGGGTGCTGTTGTGTAGTTATGCAAATTTAGGCAGTTTGCATGAATAAGTGTTTTCAAATTCACAATTTTGAGATCACCAGTATTTTTAATTTAATGAATATATGTACTTTTAAATTTAACAAAAGAAAATACTGATGTTAAAAATTTCTGATTTGACAGAATAATAAAAAATTCATGTAAGCTCTATTTAATTTTGTATAACGATTCAATTGCCTTTTCCCCTAAATTGACATAGGAAACAGTTTCATTGAATTAGAAAGAAAAAAAATGTTTTTATGATTCATTAGAGAACTTTCAGTCATGTAAATTAGAATGTTTTAAGTCTTGTTAATTAAAGACTTGGAAGAAATATTGGAGAATCCATGTTACAGTTTTCCAATCTCTCTCTCTCTCTCTCTCTGTATATATATATACATATATACCCTTGTAATGTCAATAAACAGAAATTTAAATCGGAAATGAGAATTTAATTGCAACACTTGAAAATGTGGCAATAATTCCATGTTATATTGAATTTCATTGATAAAATTAATCGAGGATTACTGAATTTAGTTTTAAATGATGTGATTTTATTTAGACGATTTAGAAATCACTTGAAGATTTTTGTAATTTTAAGCAATTTTGCTTTTCTTAAGAGTGAATTTATTCAATTCTACAAATTCAAGGAGTTTTGGATTAACTCTTAAGTGAGTTGATTTCATTCATGTATGAACTGGTTACAAATCGCCTAAGTGCTATGGATTAAATCAAAAATGACAACATTTCACTCCAACTTGAAGTGATAACAAATCTCTCAAGTGCTACTGGATTTGCCTTAAATTAGTTCACTTCACTCAAATACGAGTTGGCTGCAGCTAACTCAAGTGCTACTCTATTTAATCCTAAAGACTTCATTTCACTCAAGTATGATTTGGTTACAAATCGCTCAAGTGCTACGAGATTCAGTCTTAAATGACTTCATTTCACTCAAGTATGACTTGATTACAAATCACTTAAGTACCACTGGATTTAACCTTTATTGATTTGATTTCACTCAAGTATGAGTAAAATGGAGATCACTCAATCATGAGTTGATTAAAAACAACTCATTCACTTGAGTTGTTTCAGCTCTTCTTGAGAAGGTTCCTTTCAACATGGGAAAAGAGTGGATTTCAGCTCAACTTGAGTTATTTCAGCTTTTTCGTTTTAAGAGTGTAGAAACATCAATCAATGCAAACAATTTTGCTCCGGAACTTTTAAAAGTAATTTTTTTTTTATTGCATTCAAAATTATTATTAGTAAAAAAGTGCTATAACCTAAAGCGTTCTCATTAGGTATTTGTTATCAGATTAATATCAGAAATAAATTCTAACTATCTTAAAAATGAGACATGAATGATGGCAAAAATCTGTGCACCTCTTTCCTTTTTCGTTGCTCATACATTCTTTTCCAAATAAATTTCGTGTAATTTCAATTTTTATATAATATGTAATAGAAAAACAAGGAAGGAAATATTATGCGGCAAGCATAGACTATGAAGCACTTTCCAACACATTTAGAATAATGTAACAAAACTGCCCCGTTTAATAAATTAAAATATTATATCTAATTCAACAATATGAAAACTTATTTTCATTACACAGGAGGTAACTTGTAGTAAACCTAAGCAAGGCATATCAGTTTTATTATATGTGGAATAGATTAACATAATTCAAATATGTCGCAAATCATATTCTCTCCCCATACCATTATGTATCTGAATTCTTTTGTAGTGCCCTGTAAATGAATAATAAAAATACTTTGTGCGGCTTATTCTACAAAAATGTATATTTTAGTGTCCTTTATAAATGCATACCAATTTCATTGTGTTTCAACGGGTGTAACATCATTAAAAAGCACTTGAAACTATTTTATCCCATCGGCCGTAATGTAACGGAATATCTTTCACTGTCCCTGTATTTGAACAATATAACCGATTTTACTAAAATATGAAATGACTCAACAAAATTCTGCAACAAATTTATATTTATAATTTAAAAATATTCGGTTGGGTAGCTTTTGTACTGTAATGTGCAGACAGAGAGGTGAACGGATCAAACAAAGGCTATAGGTGCTGCGTATTTATATAATTACGAACCTAAAAAGTAGTTAAATTTAAAAGCGCAGGCTGAAACTGAAAACGCATTTAGCCATTATTATCCAAATACACTATTGTAATGTATTTCTTTTGTGTGTCCCTGTAAATTTATTAAAAATGCTATCAATATCCTCTTCTAAAGTAATCGTTAGTGAAATTCCATGATTTATATATCAGTTTCAGTACATTTTCAATAGCATAACGTCATTAAAATTCTTTGAAAACGATTTTTCCCCATAGACCATAATGTAATGGAATTTTTGGGGGTGATCTTGAAGGGAAAAAAAAAACTAATTATCATATACATATTTCATATACAATACCAAACATGTCTGGATGACCCTAAATAAAGTTTACCAATTGCATGAAAATCGGAGTATATTTACGGGAGTTAGAGCATGGAAAGACCAACAGACTAACCGAATGCAGAAACACCTTTAAACTTCGTTAGTGTTAAAAATGTAATTTCAAACGAGGTTTGTTTGGAAAGTGTAGCTCAATTTATTTATTTATTTATTTTATTGGTGATGCCGATGCGCATGAACTTTTAAGCATGATTAAAAAAAATCTATCTCAACCACAAAAACTTGTAGTTATTAGTTTCTATAAATTATGCTCCACAATTCAAAGTAACTATGGATAAAGTGGTGAAGTTATCACAATTGGCAACTGGTTGCCCATAATTAGTGACAGGGTTGTTTGGTTTAAACCAAGTTGGTTTAAACCGTGGTTAAAACCATGGTTTAAACCAAGTGGTTTTTTAAAAAAAAACCATGCTGTTTTTTTTTCACCTGGTTTTTTTATTCTTTTACTCAAATGTTTTATTTTACACATTATTGAAAAATGCAAAATCCAAATTATGAAGAAGCTACAAGCAAAGCTGTAGAAAAATGATGAATTAATAAGTTTCTAAAAGGACAAAAAATTTTAATCAACTCAACTTTTCTTGTAAGCTGTAAATCTATATGGCAGAATAACTATTTTTTTCTAAAATTAGCTGGTTAGAAAAAACTAATCAGTTTTCTTTCTTTCTTTTTCTTTTTTAAGGCCTATATATATATATATATATATATATATATATATATATATATATATATATATATATATATGTATATATATAGCTATTATTTGTAAAACATATATATATATAGCCAGAAGGGCAGGCTCGAGTTAAAAATGCACTTTTATTATTTAAATTGCTTGATTAGTTAAGATTTACTAAGGATTTCATCATTTCAGAAATTCTTTTTGTTATGTATGCTATTGAATAATTGGCAATGAGCTTTTTATTTGCTCTGTGATTAGTGATTTTAACAAGCCTTTGTTTTTCTTGCATTCTTACATTGGGATAGGGTTTTTTTGCATTATAATTTTATTCTTTTGCCAGATAGGTTGGCACAGTTCAAACCAATTGGTTTTTTAGAACAAATCTAACATAATATTTTCTCATTTTTGTAATTTAAGTGTTTCAAATTATTGGATGAAAGTAATTTCTATTTTTAAGTCTTATCTCAATAGTCACTATAAGATATAGTGAGTCTAGTCAAGGTCATGTTAGTATACATGTAGAATGCATATTTCATGCACTGATGAACATATCTGAAACTCTACAGAAAACACTTAAATCATGTAAATTTAGCAAAAATAAAATGGATGAAAAATATGCAATATTTAGATTTAAAAAATATTTTCCTTTGAGAAACGAAGATGTACAGATAATGACATAAATGATCTTTAAAATTTCAGTCAAGCTCTAAAAGAAATTTTTCTTGATTAGAGGGATCATTTTTTAAGAATAAAAAAAACTCAAGATATGAAGTCAAATAAGAAGACATTGAAAAATTAGGCACTAGTAAAGCACCTGTTTACATTTAACTAAAATATGCAAAAGATATATTTAAATCTTCTATTGCATAACCAAACCCATTACTTAGATCAGTTAAGAAAATTGGCAGAAAGGAAGGAGGGGGGGGAGGGGGGGGCAAGACAAAATTTGCTTGAGACGTAATAGAAACAAAGTCTCATAAAAATGCCTAAAAAATGCAATTTTTAGTTTAAATATTTAAAAATACTAAGTGTTATAATAGAGCATGCAGTCTGATGGCTGTTTAAATTCTTTGGTAGATGATAGCATTTATAAAGCTACTGTATATTTTAACATCAATGTTTTTCAATAGTCTAAAAAGCTGTTAAATAGATATTTTTGTTTATTTAACTGTCATCTTTTAACTGGTAGTTTTAGAAAACACAATGCTTGAAGTGTGTAAAGACTCTACTGCTAAATTCAAATCCTTCCAAAAATTCTTTATAAAAAGCTTTATTTTTCAATAAAAGATAATTAACTCATGCAGTCTTCTAACAAAAAAACAGACATCACAAATAACAAGTATTTCAAATTAATTATTTTGAATAACCATTTGAAAATTATTTATATGAAGTTTTATATATGAATCTATATCATATATTTATTTATAGTGCTAGTAATCAAAAGATTGTTCATTAAGATTTTCAGGATACCAATGTTTCATTATGTAGCACATTTTATTTATGAAATATAAGACACGGCTTTTTCTAAAAATGTTTAGATTTTAAAGAATTTCAATTTTCTACATAATTGATTGTATATTAAATAATTATATTGATTAGAATTACCTTTAAATCAAATTATTACTTATATATTCAAAAATGTTTACTTTTGTTCATAAATTTGCATGTATATGTAACAGGCAAACATATTAAAAAAAAACCCGGTTTAAACCAAAAGAACCATGGTTTTTGGTTTTTTTTTTTTTTTTTTTTTTTTTTAAACCCGGTTTTTTACCAACCCTGCTTAGTGAGAAGAATCAAGTACATGAGCACAAACGTGGGAAATAACTAGAGATGACAATCCCGAGACTAATTTCCGATCCCGGGATTTCGGGATTGTTTAAATTCAATCCCGGGATCCCGGGATAATCCCGGGATTACGAAAAATTTCTCCAATATTATCAATTCTCACAATAGCTAAATTTCACAATATTGAAAAAAATAATTAAAGTAAAATTACAGCCTAGTTTATGAAAGTTTACAAAGTTCAAAATTTATTACTTTAATAATAATAAAAAAAGTATAGAATAAGTTATAAGAATTGGAAATTAAAACAAAATAGTTGTTGATGTTTAACAATATAACAAAAAAAGTCTACATTTTATCTTCCAAATAATTTCTTTCATTTGATGCTACAAAAGTCTTTGAATGGGTAAATATTTACAATATGAAAAGACAATTAATAATTTAATATTACTAATTAAATTTTGAATTATTCTCATAACCAAATAACTAAAGATTACAAATTTAGGATATCGAAAACACAAGATTTTCCCCTACAGAATGCTTTTTTTCTTGAAATAAAAGTACTTAACACATACTCACATATATCAATAAAAAATAACTAAATGTATTATTTGAATTTATAATTAGTGATAGTTGTTTAAATTTGAAAATGTTGCATAACATAAAAAATTATAACATGCCAAGATAAAAAGAAGATTAGTTTGAATAGCTCAGTGTTTCTTAACTAAACGGTTTTCCTTTGAAAATATGATCTAAAAAATAACTAAACTTTTAAAGTATCATATCCAAGTCGACTTCTAATTTTGTTTGCAATAAATTCTGCTGCTAAAAAGGCTCGTTCTGCTTCTACACTCGCGGGGGGAATTGTCAACAAATATTAAATAATTAAATAAGCTAATTTTAAATGATGACCGCGTACTCTTCCATTTTGAAAAAGAGGCATTTCATTTCTAATTTGTATGGATAAATCCTTTTGTTTTTGTATTTCAGGTTCGGCAGATCGCATGTTTTTTTTTTTTTTTTTTTTTTTCTTTTTACAATTTTTTCTTATATGTTCGGTAATCCGTTTGCCGTTTCGCAGTGGGCTCGATATCATTATTTCTGTATCTTCAAAATTAAAATTGTCAACACTGTTTACTCTTCCAATTATTGTTTCACTTGCTTCTTAATAACAGTTTTGTTAGGAATAGAAAACATACTGCTAGTTTTCACTCAGGTCATTTCGTTTAGGATTATACAAATAATTTGAAACACGCGATAATTCCATACGTCGTCGCTCTCTAATGCAAAATTTTAAGCACGTCTGCCATTTTGCAAGCAAATTTTGATTTTTTCTCCAACAATTCGATTAAAATAATTTTTAAGGCTGTGTCTGCGGTTAACAAATTAGAATCCTTGCGACAGATTACTTCTACTGTGATTTGTATCGGTTTGAGAACTTCAACAATTTTGTTTATAAGTAGAAAATCGGAATCGTCAATTCAGATCTTATGCCTTAAATCAATTAAAGCTTTCTGTATGCTATTTTTCAAGAAATAAAATTGTTCAAGTACAGTTACTTGTCTATTCTATCTAGTCTTGCGATCTAGAAGAAGGGGAAGTTCTTTCTCTTTTTCAGATTTAATATACTTTTGAAGAATTTCATTCCTTGTTAGAAGATTAGTTAAAAGATTAGTTAGATCGTTTAAAATTAATTACTAATTTTCGAACTTTTTTGATAAGTTCATTGATATACTCATCAGAGTATGAAAAGCCGTTTTCGTCTTCAAAAATTAAAACAAAACCCAATTCTAAACTTTCGGAAGATTCAATATCTTCATATTTATCATTTTCTTCTGAGGTTAAATTTTAACTTCCGCAGCAAGTTTCAGCTACTGTTTTACTGGAGGAAGTTTCTGGTTCTGTATTTCGTTGGTTACAATATAAATCATCACAAACTGCTAATTGAATGCCATGAGCGAAACAAAACTGTTGATCAGCTTCAATTTCTTTTCCGAGTTTCAGCATTACATATGGTCCATCAGTTACGATAGAAACAACGTCTATTTTGATTGAAATGTCATACTGTTTTAAACGCACATTGTCAGCCTTTCTATACACCTTTTTTAAGTGAAAGATCCATGTATGCGCATAAGCCCTAAATTACAGAATTTATTTTATACTTCTTGAATGAACATTAATATTCATAAATCGTGTGTTTGCAATAGATGTTCATTCGTCAAAAGTCAAACTATTTTTCCCCAAAGTTTAAAAAAAATGTACATTTCTTGTAATTAACACCTTTATTATGAAACTGTAATTAACTACACGATTTCTAACTGAATCTGCAGATTTTGGCAAATCATTATGAGTCTTCTATTTTCAACTTTTAGAAGGCAATTTATCTTCTGTGTAATCTTGACTTTTGGAAGGAAAAGAGGATGTAATAAATTCTCTCTAAAATTTAGTGTCGTATAAATTAGTCAATCCACCTAATGTTTCAAGCACTGCGCTACACTTTTACATTTAGCGCCTTTTCCATCTTTTGGCGTACCATAGTAATGGTACGTCAAAATGACGTACCATACTGCCATATAACAGTAATGCCACACTGAAGATGTATCATTGTCTTTCCGATGAGCTACGGAATCCTTTTCATTTGACATCTTTAAAGCAAAGTAAATATGAAAGCACGAAAAGCTAAGAAGTTAGCACATAATGGGAATCATACACAAATGCGACGCTTATCAGTAAAATCTAATTCAAAAATGACCTACGAAGTGAATAAAATTTCTACATACGCAGTGAAATCGAAATAAACAAACGAATTCATTTTTTCTGCCTAATAACTGTGTATGTTACATCTATTTGGAATTCAAAAGATTTCCACTGTAAAAGATTTAATCGCTTAGAAATATATGTAAAAATATTTAAGGTATATATTCTTTTTCAATCATGCATAAACTTCAAGAAAATTGATTTTTTCCCAATCAAAAGCGAAATTTTATAAATATCTTTTTTAATTTCAGCTGAATATTATGCCAGTAAAAAAACCGGACAATCCCGTAAATCCCGGGATTTTCTTCTGACAAATCCCGGGATTTTCGGGATCAAAAATACACCGGGATCCCGGAATCCCGGGATGCGGGATCCCGGGATTGTAATCCCTAGAAATAACATTTATGGGATCAGTAATTTTTCTTTTTATTTTGGTGCTATTACTTATTGCAACAAATTCCGCTATAAAATAAGTTGAATATTAATTTTCGTAAAATAATTTTGATAAATGTAAAAATCGTACGCATCCAGGATTTGTCATATCAACGTGTGCCTGTGCACATTGCTTGAGAGCTCACGTGCGTTAACTTAACCCTCCTCTTATACTGTCAAAAACCAAGAAAAACTTTCTAAGAATAAACAATATTCCAATTTGTCTTTCTGAGGATTAAAAAAAAAAAAACTAAAAAAAAATAAATAAATAAATAAACAAAATAAATAATACCTGACGACGAAAGCGTGCCCGTAGATCTATCCCTCATGATTCAATTCTAAATGCGAAGATTAATCTAAAATAGCATAAAGTGCCAGCTGTTACGTAGTTACGTAGTAGATATTTTCAAAAATTCTGTTTCAAATGTGGCATCAGAGAACTGTTTCAGTGAAAAGAACATTTGTCGTTTGCAGCAATCAGAGAAGCGAAAAAACAAATAAACGAAAAGTCGGGGAAGAACGGCAGATCTGATTAAGGCAGTAATGGATTGCAACTTCGTAACGCATTCTATGCTAAAGTGACTGTGAAAAAACGAAACCGCAACCGTGAAGGTGAAAATAATTCAAAGAATTACGTATGATATGAATGAATGACAAGAAAAATAAAGAAAAAAGAAATAGATTTGTAAATGCTAAAGAGAAGTAGGATACACAATTTCATTGGTCTATCTTGAAAATTGAAAATACTAATAAAAGTACAAAATATGATCGGAGATTGCTAGTATATTGGAAAATATTTTCGAGACTAAAACTATTAAAAGAACGATGGAGTAATTATTTGTGAATAAGAGAAACGATGCTCATCTGAAAATCTATATACAAGGCATATAAAAAGCAGAATGTTGTTAGTTCTCTTTTTCTTAAGGGGACTCGGTATCTTCCGAGCTTTTTTTAAAATTTAATTTAAGCATTTTAAGGTACATTTTTGGCCTAGTAATAAAAAGATTCAATGAAGAAAAATGATTCTATGAAGAAATTGTTTGATTTCTCTGGCAAAATAAGAAAAAATTAAAGTAAATTTTAAAATGTATCTTTTTGTACAATTTTGAGCTATTTTTTTTTAACTATTCGTAGGAATGTGCTACATAATTTTGAGGGATTTATTTTAAATTAATTAGTTTGGGAGAAAAAAAATAAAATGTGCAAAAATGTGTAACATTACAGTAAAAACTGAATCTATTATATATATTTTTTGAGGAAAAAAATCTTATTGTTAATCCAATACTTAGTTTATCAAATAGACTAAGAAATAACCTAAAAAGATCGAGTCAATTGAACAATATACATAAAAGTTTTATCACATTAAACATGTCTAGCCATCGAAACAACACAAACTGAGAAAAATCCCTTTTCGGTGAAGTGGACTGCTTCATTTAAAGGGACAGTGATGTAATAAAATCGCTTTTAACTGTACTTATAATATTCGAACTTTTACAAACATTCATCAGAATGTACTAAGGATAAAAAAAAGTATAATTTTAGCAAGAAAAAAAATTTAGAAAATTGATATTTTTGTCATTTTTTACCGAATGAAAGGTACAGAGTCGCCTGAAATATTTAAAACCAGGGTTGGAAAAGAATCATGATTTAAAAAATAAAAATAAAAAAAATTGGATTTATTTGATTTAAATCAGATTTTTTTGATTTAAATCGGATTTATTTGATTTTTTTAGAATCCTATTTTTAATTATTGTGTTTTTATGTTTTTACAATACATGGAGCAGTTTTTTATAATAAATAACGAAAAAAGAATAGATAATATTTATAATTTATAAAAATAATATAAGAACTAATTATATAGTTAAGAAAATACTATATTCTAATTACTGATTGGTACTAAAAATTAAACATCTGGACTTTAATCTAAAGCCATTCTATTATTTTGTAATTGAATTGTGCACACTAAATAAGAAATAAATTTCAATATGTTGTAAATGAAATTAAAATTGTAAAATTTAAAAAACAAATTAAATCTTCATTTAATGCAAGCTATTTATTAAGGGACTAGCTGAGTCGCCCGGCGTTGCCTTGGCCGTAATTATATTCTAAAACAAACCTGAAATTTGTATTGCAAAATGTCATAAAAAGACCCAATCTCGTACCGAATCCCCTCTGCTGGAATTTTTTAGTTTCACATTTCCTCACCAGGGGGCGAACTCAACAAAACTGTTTCTGGACATAAGATATTTAATGAAATTATTATTTGAAAATAGGGGTAAGTACTTTTAAAATTTTATATTAAATAAGTATTTGTCTTTGGGCTCTGAAAAATCCACATCTAAAACGGTACAGGTTTAAATATTTGATCACATTCTGCCAAAAATAATTATTGCCTCCCCTACCCATAATTGGACGTCTTCTACTCTTTAAAATCCATATTAGTGTTACAATCTATCGAAAGTTTTATATTAAATAAGTAATATTTATTCCTGGGCTTAGTGAAAAGTCAGCATTTGAAATGGTAGAAAACGTTACAATTTTAAATATTTGACCACTCCCCCTCCCCCCCCTCCCCTGCCCTATATTTTATGTTCACTACTCTTTAAAATATTTACTATCTGTTGTAACTTTTTTAAAAACTCCAAAATATCATTTTGCGATTTTTAAAAAAAATTTAATTAATTTGCGTTTCAGCTTTTCTTTTCCTTTTTTAATAATTGCTAAATAGTTTTAAAAATTAAAACACATACTTTAATGTCAGGTCGGACTAAAAAGTTAAGAAAATTTTTTTGGTTGCACAGTTACGATTTTCATGTGTGTTTCAGTGATTGTCATGTGTCTAGGGTATCAGGTAACTTTTAATTTCTCAAATTGCTTTTGATCCGTTTATCCGGCGTTTTATTTTGATCCTTTTAAGCGGCGACTATAACCTATGTTCACCGGAAATAGTGTAGCTTTCCAATGGTGAAAGAATTTTTCAAATCTGTGATGTAGTTTCGGAGCCTATTCAATTCAAACAAACAAACAATCAAATCTTTCCTCTTTATAATATTAGTATAGGTAAAAATCGCAATTAATTCAATATTTTTTAAGCAAATAGGAATAAATCAGGGATTTATTTGTTTGAAGAAAAATACTAATTTAGAAGCTTTGTCTACACCTAATTTATTACGAAGGCCTGAATGATCTAGTCCAAAAGAAGAAAATTGTCTTTCTGCTCCAGCAGATGAAACCAAGGCTGTAGTTATTTTATTTGGTAAATAAATTCAATTTCAATTTCGCTGATTCTTTCTACCTCCTATTACATAAAAGGACTCCCACCAATGATAATCTATCATAATATCAGAAACTTTTTTCTCAAGCAATGGTAATTTTTGGAATGGGCCATTTTTTGCTTGAAAATGTACTACAGTGGTGAGAAGATTTGGACAGATTTGATTGCCAAACCATTATTTTTCTCTACACTAAGTGAAATTTCATTTCGATTTAAAATAGAGGGACTTAATAGAACTCCAGCAAAATGACAGCCATTAATAGCTTGTTTTAATATCTTGTTTTACATTTTGTAATTTTATCTTTATCTAATACTTTTTACCCAAAATTTTCCTTTGATATGTGCATTCATGTAATATTGCAAAAAATTGATTTAAATCAAATGATTTAAAAAAAAAATCAGTTGATTTAAATCGTGCCAACCCTGTTTAAAAGCAATAATTTTCTTGATACTCTTTGTCAAGATACCCTCAATTCAACTTTTCAAAATTAGAGAATTAAAGCACTCTGCCTTGGCTACTTTTGAGAAAAGTGCTCCCTTTCATTCTAGAGCAAGAAATTATGTTTTTTAACAAAAGAACGGGAGAATCAATAAGGAAAAAAGAAGAGAGAAAAAAAAAAAAAAGATAAAATTGAACTTTAAGTAAATTTCTCCCTTTTCCTTTGAATTTGTATGCCATAACCTGTTGCCATGATTTTAACTGCATCTTAAAATATTAATTGCAAGAACTTGTTTTCCACCTTGATTTTAAGAATACGTAAAAAGACGCAAGTGCTATGAAAATTCAAAACACAAATTTTATACAGTCAAATAATAATTTCCTCATCATTTAAGCATCAAAAATACAAATTTCTCCCAAAAATATTGAAGTATTACTTCAAAACGAACCCATGCACATATAAATGTGCATTAAACTGTGTTTTGAAAATTTTTATCAATAATAAATCAGAAATAATACTAATTGGATAAATTAGAGTACTATTATTTTATACAGAAATTAATAATGATGACAAAGAAAATGAAGAAGTAATAAAGTATGAAATAACATAAATCAAGAGCCTTTTGTCAATAAATGAATAACAGAATATTAGTTTTTAAATTAATATGTTGTGTATGAATTTATTTACTTCCTATTAATTTTTTAGAATAAGGTAAATAGCAACACGATAAAACATTTCTTTAGAATTTTATTTTTCCTGCAAAATGTCCTAAGATATTTCAGTATAGAAGGTTATAGGATACTAAATGAAATCTAAATTTAAAATACAAATACATAAGATTCCCTTAAATTTACAAATGCTTAAAATATGCACATCATCCCAGATGTAAACATGAAAATTTTAGTTAAAGTCTAGGCGCAAAATTATAGATTTTTATAGTTTTATATCATTCCATATGAATTTTAATATGCAATTATCGATAATATTATTTAACTCGTGTTTTCATGAAGAAATTATAAATTTATATCTTTAAAAAAAATGCTGATATCATTGGTAACCACAATCTTTTTTCCAAATATATTCACGCATTTTTTGGCTATTTAATTGGCTAAACTTGAAATAAAACTTCCTTACAGTTCATTTTGATCTGAATTAATATGGTACCTTTAAGGACAAAGTTCTTTTGACTAATTCAGAAAAAAGTATCTCATTTTTAATATGCATATTTAATTATAGATTTTTAATTATTTACTTGACCTTTTAATAATTTAATCCTTTTTTAAATTATCTTACTTTTTATCATTTTTTTTATTAATATACTTAATTATTCTAATATAATTGAAAATGATATTAAATTATGTATGAAATGATGATATGTATTGAAATAATATTAAAATAATAAAGATTTTAATATTATTTTAATAATTGCAAGCATTTATTATAATTTTTTACATTCAAATTGTTATTTAAAAAACGTAAACTAATCAATGACCAAAAATCTGCAAAATTTAAAAATCTATACAGCCTCTGGTCCCAAACTGTACAGTTTCGAGGAAGTCTACTGTGTAGTACTTTCACAGATAAAGGTTTCCTTTAATCATTTTACTTGTTAGTGATAAGAAACACGGCTTCTTGGAAAACTATCAAAAATATTATTACAAAATAAACATACGAAATAAAGTCAATATTCAATGGACATTTCGCCAATTTAAAACAAATTTGTGACTTAAAGAATTGTTATATTAATTCATTAACAATGGAATTACAGGTAACTTCAGTTATGAGACAGTTCTCGATAGATGTATTAGAAACTTGCAATGTTGAATTCCCAACGTGAGATGACCCGACGGGGTCATCCCCGCCTCCTCCAGGAGCAATGAAATGTCCCTCGGGAAAATTTTAGATTTTGTATTTTCAATGGTCAAAAAATGCAAATTTCCCCCAGGAACTCTATAATGCTCTCCTCCCTCCCTCGGATAAAAGATAAATACAATACATGCATTTTTTAGCGAAGTTAAAATAATCATTTTTATTTGCTAAAGCAAAAAGAACATGTGGTAATTATCATCAATACCCTTTGGCTGGAAAGGGACCATCACTGGCAAAAAATTTGCGGATAAGTAGAGTTCTCAATCTCTTTAATATTTCCGACAACCATCTAGTTAATGAGATAATTGACGCACTCTTTCGCGCTCTTGATTGATAGATCCGTGAATCTCGGACTTTCTCGGAGCCACAGAAGTCTTCCCGCAGAAGAGTGTCTGAGTTCAACACTAGAAATCGGTCAAATGCTCTAAATATATCCAGTAAATAAATAATTCATTCTATTCAGGGATGTAGTGGAGGGTATACGGGGATATACGCCGTATACCTTCTGGATTTTTTAAAGGAATACCATATATCTTCTATTTCTCAAGAACGCTATAGTATATACACTCTAGGGTATACCCTCTGCCTTTAGCTTATACCCCTGCTTAGAGCGCATATCCTCTGTTATTTTTACGACTACACCTTTGATTCTATGCCGCCAGATTTCTTTAATGTGTATTTTTTATGAGTAACATTGAAATGAAGTCCATCTAGGCAAAGAGGTATATTTTTCCTTAAAAATATTTCTATATTTAAGTTTTACCGAGAATATTTTTAAGTTTACGATAGACACATGCTAGTTCTATGTTGAATGGTAGAAGATAAGTCATTGGTGTAGTTCATTAAAGACGATTTAACAGAAAAATTATGGAATGTAATAAATTTCAGAATCTATAATTGATTATATTCGCAGAACAGTTTAATGAAAATAAAGGCATTTTTACAAAAATAAAACTCAAAAGAAGAAAAAAAAATGACAAATATAAAAATGTAATGGAATTCATTTACAAAAGTTGCAATTCAAAATATGGATTCCATTCATAAAGTCACAGAATTGAAATGTAACAAAACCTATATAATTATTTTAATTGATTAAAATGACGCATCTCGAAATAAAACAAATTTTCTAATTGCATTTGTACGGTCGTAATTGTTTTATCTCAACCTCTTCATTCCATGGTTCCCCATTCGGAGACCTCTGTTCTTTTACATATAAAAACTAAAATTTTTATATGTAAAAAATAAAAACTATTTATTTTTAATATTTCTACATCATTTGTTAATAGTTGAATGTTTTTTGCGTTGAAAGCAAGCGAATAAATGCCTGCATCCAGTGTTCACGCTGACATTTGACCAATGTCAGTAATTTGGCTAATTAAAAATAAAAAAACATTCGCCAAATGGAAAAAGTATTATCAAAATAGATTCGCCGTGTAGCACTAAAAAAATTCTCCCCTTTTTTTCAATATGTTCTAAAATAACCTAAGTTTTTATAAATGCGACAACGATTGTTATTAATCTAAATTCAACTAACTATCCGTTACAAATATATTAAAAATATATATATTCTAAATATCTTGCGTGATGAAGAAAAAAAAAACTCTAAAACCGATTTAACTTATTAAAATGTTAGGAAATAAAACTTCCTAAGTTAATTCAGAATTTTATCATATTACACATAATGAATCTGAAAAATCAAGTTGTTGCAGATCGTTTTATAGATGAAGTCGATGGTATCTGCTAAATTCGTTGTTCTGCAACGAGAGCTTAAGAAACTTTTAAATAGTTTCCATTCTGACAGTACGGTACAATTGAACATGATAAGCAACACACACACACAATGAAAAACGACAAAGAAAAGAAAGAAAAAGCAAAAAATTAGCACTAGCAATTTGGCGAATCTAATCCCTTGTTTACTCGCCAAATGAAGAATTTAGTCGCAATTTGGCGCAATGGCGAGCGACAGCGAGAAAACTGCTTGCATCTAAGCTGAATCCCTCATAAAATAAATGTTACTTGCAAATGCCTAAAAATGTCTAAAAGACAGTGCGACTACGAAATTGAAAAAAAAAAAAAAAAGTATTTAACATAATATCCATAACTTAATAAAATTTTGTGAGGATTTGCAGATTGTTTTCTTGTTTAAAGCTCTTAAATTTGTGATTGCGTTAATTTAGGTTAATGATTATTCAATTGATGTTTTAAAGGGGCTTGTAGTTTTAGATCCATATTTTTGAACCTGAATTACTATAAGTGCCTATAGAATAAATTTCAGAAAAGACATTTTACTTATTTATTTAATATTTTGTCGTTTACATTGTCATTTTGTTTGGGAAAAATCAATGAATAAGTATTTGTTTATTATTTTAGCTTTGGAAATGAAGAGGTTAAAATACTGATTATTGCTGATTCACATCCTATTATATATAATGAAATAACTTAAATCACTTAACTGTTACATTTTTTTTTTTTTTTTGACAACAATAATTAAAAATAGAGACTAAACACTACTTTTTCCATAATAAAATATTTGCATCACTTAATCGAAAAATATCTGACAACCAATAAATTTACAGTTACGAATTAGTAGTAACAAAAAGCTTTTACAAACGAAACAAGCAAAGTGTTCTTGCCCGAATCCAGTTTAAGCAACGCAGTTAAGTGGTTAAAGTATAACAATTTTGTTTTTAATTTTCAGATGTAATCCTTTTACTACTTTAAGATGTTACTGTAAATCTATCACTTTCGTAGATACAGGGATAAAACAGGATAAATATGTCCAAAGCCGACATTAGCCCACCCCCTCCCCTTTTTTTTTGCATCAGGGGTAAACATGGATTTTGTCCGCCCCCCTCTTCTCCCACAATGTATATTTACAAAGTAAATTTTACTAATTTTATAATAGTCGACTTATTTTAAAATTTAAAGTGTGTAAAATTGAACTATGTAATCTGCTTTGACAAACAATAATTCATAAAATTCTTGAAAACTAAATCGAAAAAAAAAAAAAAAAAAAAAAAAAAAATCGCTTTATACAGGATTTTTGTGCATGCAATCCTCAGATTCTTCTTTGCTTTAGCACACAAACAGACGACGACGATTTTAACAATACTATGCTAAACACAGACTTTGGAAAAAAAAAAAATCTTTATTTTGCGCTTTTTAGTTCTGGCGCCCCAGGGCATATGCCTTCCGTGCTTTCCTCATTAGTTTCAGCCCTGACTGTCTCAATAATGAACTTACTTTACAATGCCCAGACTAGAGGTCTGCACGGGCCGAAACTTAAAATTTCGGCCCGGCTCCAGTGCATTTCTACAAAACATTGATCTTTACTCTTACAGATGAGTTCAGACCAAAAAAACTTTTTTTTTTTTTTTTTTTTTTTTTTTTCATGTTTATAATCTCCATTTATGCAGAAGTGCCGTAGGCTGCGATATTTACGCTTTTAAATGAATCTTTGTTTGTTGTATGTAAATGTTTCAGTTATCATTAGTATTATTAATCCATATTCCATGTAATGGAAACATAAAAATCTAAAAAATGGTATATGGTAAAAGTAAAATCTTCTAAGACGGAATCGCATTGGAAAGAAAAAAATACGTTCCCTTCTTAGCAGATGTAAATGTTGAATATATTTTTTTCTCGCGTATTGTTGTAGGTACTGGATATCTACCCCCATCTAATGCAGAGGTCAAAATGACGGACGGGGGCAGATATACTGGGGGTAGATATCAGGCTCTAGTAGAAAGTGAAATTCTGCAGCACTGGATATCTCCCCCCTTCTAATGCAGAGCTCAAAATGGCGGACGGGGGCAGATTTCATGGGGGAAGATATCAGGCCCTCGTAGAAAGTGAAATGCTGCACCGCTGGATATCTACCCCCTTCTAATGTAGAGGTCAAAATGGCGGACGGGGGCAGATTTCATGGGGGAAGATTTCATACATCCCATAAAATCAGTCTCGGCTTCGTACGGAATCAGTCTCGGCTTCGTACGGAAAAAATACGTTAGGCTCGACCCGAGTCTACAGAAGTAATGCCCGAGCAAGGCCCGCCCCCAATCGAATGTTCTAAATGGTGATGCATAAGGACTGTAGTGGGCGTTTGGGCGCCCCGTACACACACACTCATAGAGAGAGAAGGTGAAGGACGCAAAGAAAAATTAGCTGACAATCTCACTATACTTTATGTTTTGTATTATTTCTTTACATTTGTATGGCGGTAAGGCTGTACTATTACGTGGAAATATATATAAAGGAAAGCATATTTCTTGGAATGTTGCCAGTATTAACAGAGGGTTGCCATCAAATGGTTGACAGTTGAATACTCGTTTCAAAAGTAAAGCTGCAATTAAGACTCATTTTTCTTCAATATTTCCAAAAATTTAATATAACAAGAGGAAGTTGGAGAAAAATGGGTGGATAATACAAGCAATCCAATAATAAACCATCTTCATCTGAAGTCCTAAACCTGAAAGGATCGAGTTATATAAAATTTGAAGCAGAGCTGTAAGCAGATGGGGGCAAAATGGGCTGAACCCCCTCGTGACTTCGTAATCTATTAATAATAATAATAATAATAAAAACATCAATAACGCATTTTAAAATTTTTGCTTTGAACAGTTTTTTAAAATTAGAAAACAAAAACCGCAAATGTTGCGCATGAACAAATAAAAATTATTTTGAATTTGTTTTATAAAGTATTTAGGGTCAAGCATCATGGTTTTTAAATAGAACAAGAGTTTTCAAGTCCAATTAATTTCTTCTTTTGTTTTTAACCCTTTGTTACATACATTAAAACTGGCAAATAATTATTTCACAATTATGAAATTTAAATATGTAGACCTTTAATAATAAGCTGCGTGTTGTTAATTATCTTTTCCTATGCAAGTTTATATATATGAAATGATAAAGTATGCAACAACTAATAATAAATTTTGGACAACACCAAGCTACAATTATTTCAAATATTAGAGGGCTTAACAGCTTGCAAGCCATGCCCAACAACGCTCAAATAATCTGACGATAACAGGAAAAGGATTAAACTGGAATTAAAAACACAATATATTTTAAAGTGATAAAGATAAAAGAAAATTGCCACTACAATAAAGTAATAAATGGAAGTTTCAGACAAAATATACAACGTTATAAAAATATAATATGAACATAATACAATTTAGAATAAAATATAAAATTTTATTGGATATTAAACAGATTTAAGACAATAATTAAAAAACCTTCAGCAGCATTTGGGGGCACCTGAAAATAAGGCATCTGAATGTCCTGCAATAAATCTGGCCCTGGATGATTGTCGAAACAACTAAGTCCTAGTTTTGAAATTTTTTCAAGTCATGAATATAGTGTCCTTTAACGCCCAACTTTTAAATTTATCTCTTACAAACACATATAGGTAGTAGTTGCATAGACTAAATTGTTTTCTCCACAAAACGTCAATTGACATGAAAAAATATTGAAACTGTCTTGAAATTCAAATTATCAAAAGATGGACTTCGTTCCTTTCAACAATCGCCACTTTTTCCATACTAAAATATTTGCACCACTTAATCGGAAAACATCTTACAATCAATAAAGATAAGCTTAAGTTACAATTTAGTGGTATCTACAAACTTTTAGTAGCGATTAACGAAGCAAGCAAAGTATTCTTGTCCGAATCCCGTTCGAACAACAGTAACCGGCGCGGTGAGCGGCCTCTTTCTGTCCTTGGGCCTTTACCTTTTCTTCTCTTATTCCGACTCACCAGCAGAAGCCAGGTTGACAGGTCCCTAGCCACGTCCCGAATATCCGACTCTCTTGCTATGGGGAAAAAATGAGAAAAAAAAATGGAATTCGAGTGCTTGAATCCCGAAATGTTTATATGTCAAGAGGAGTGATTTGAACAGGTGAGTTCGCATTGGAATCGTTACACTGCGTTTTATTATATTTAAATTCGGTACAGGGAAATTGTCTCTTTAATGTCCCTTTAACTAATATTTAAATACTAAAAGTCGCGATTGAACAGCAAAGTTCATGCTGGAATCGTTACACTGCGTTTAATTATATTTAGATTCCGTACAGGGAAATTGTCCCTTTAAATAATGCTTAAATGCTAAGATGCGTGACTGAACAGATGAGTTCGCACCGGAATCATTATACTGCGTTTTATTATATTTAGATACGGTACACAGAAATTGATCGATTCATATAATCTGAATCTTTTGAAATGATAAAATATAGAAGGGTCAATCGGACTCTATGGCAGTGATTTCCAAGCGCTTAAAAAATTTCACAGAAGACAAACAGTCCTGGAATACTAATGCTTGTAGCAATATTTTGTATTGTAATTCGTAAGATTCATATCATCCGAAACTGTTTGGTAAATGTGCAAGAAATAAAATTTCATGTTAAAAATTTCAAATATTAAATTAAATAAATAAAAAAGAGTTGTAGAATTAAATTTAAAGTCGTTGATTTGCAGATTCGTTGTTAGAAGAATGTAATTAATATTTATAATACTCTTTTATATACACAGAGTTGTTGTAATAGAGATTGATTATCAAACGTCACATGCGTAAAATTCGTTTCGACCATACTTTATGCCATGCATTCGCCAAAGTTGTTCTCAAAGTTGTTCCCGTTACTAAGCAACAGCGCAGCTCCCAGAAAATTTGTTCAGAAAATTATCGCCTCTGAAAAATGAAAGTCGCAAATAGTCCATTTTTCTGACATTTTTGCATTCTATCTTAAGTTTTTAGTTCATAAAGAATTCTTATTTTTCTCCTTCCATAACTTGAAAGTGTAAAAGAGAAAAAGGGAAGGAGAAGATGGTTTTGATACTGGATTTTTTGAATTGCCGGATTCCTGAATGCCGAATTTTTTTGAATAAAAAATTTTAACCCTCCCATTTCTACCCCTTGGGCCGATTTTGCCCATTTGCAATTTCTGCTGAGATATTATAGTTATCTCAATGTTTTCGGTGAGTTTGAAGACGATCCATATTTAAATATTTCATAAGTCTGGTTTCTATCAAATTTCAATAGGTTTTTTTCAAACTCACATGACATTACATATTCACATGTGAATATTCATTATATTTTCAGTATGACGTAATATTTACTTTTTCTTAAATTCGTCAAACTATTTATTTCAAAATTATAAGACAAAATATTATATTTCACTTTGATTCAAACATAAAAATGGGGTTGATTTTGGGCTCCCGGGGTCAAATAATGAAAAATTATGAAAGAATTTTTCAAAAGTCGCACCATGGTAACGACTGCAATAGGTAGTATTTCTTATGAAATCTTAAAAATGTTTGATAACCAAAATCAAGAAAAGTAAAAACTGTCTCAGTCAATAATAAGCTCAGCAAATAAATAAAAATATTAAAAAGCAAGCGAGAAATTTAAAAGGAGTGCTTTCATAGATTTAATATTAGCTTGCAAGATACTTAGCATAGCCAGCGTAGACATTCATTCATCTCGTCATCTTCATTTATTGATTAACTACCAAATAAAAATGAATTTGTTTACCCAATTTTTCAGGATTATTTTTAGATTCCTTTCAAACATCCTTCTTCCCATCTTTACAAGGTCTACTACAACACTCTTTTTAGAACTCACCATTGCAGTTTTTTCCAGTCCAGAAAAAAATTCTACCTTTTTTTTTTTTTTTTTTTTTTGTTATATTTCTCGCCTTGAGTCAAGGTTAATTACATCGGGGGTTGGGAAAAGATTACGTAAGTTAGATGTAATGCTAAATTATTAAAATAAGGTCAACAGTCATGGTTTTTCTCTATGCATTACATTTACTTATATTAGGATCTTTGTTATTAAGTTTTTAACTCCTACTCGACAACAGTCTTTTAGACTTCATTCAATTTTTGGCACTGCTTTTGTGAATGGATATACTCAAATCTTCGCCTTACTAAATCTATGTAAATCTGCGATTTGATAAAGCAGAAATTTTATGTTATAGTTTTAGAATTTAGGGGAAGAACATGTTATTATAATTTTTTTTTCAAATATTATTTTATTTTATGGATTAAAGCATTATGCGGTAGTATATCAATGATAAAACTAAAATGCTGCTTACATTGAGTTACATTCTATTTACATTACATTTTTTAATGTTTAACATTTTTATATTAAATAATTTAAACCGTGAAAAAAAAATTTAATACTCGTTAATTAAATATTATTATTACTTTCAGGGTTAGTTTCCCGCATTCACATTCAAACACACCCTGCTAAGAAGGAATTAAATAAATAACTAAATTACAGCAAAAACTTTCACTTCAATTTTTTCGCATTCTAATTTCTATTAGATATTCCAATCAGACCTTCAATTTAATAGTGTAAAAATTTAAGGATTTCGTGCACCTATCTCGAAGAGTTTAAAGTTGTCAAATATTTCATTGGAACAAATATTCTTAACCGTAACCATTCTGGGCCTAGAATTCATACAGATTACTACTAAGTCCTGTAATTTTCGGTGTATTAATTGCAAATAATTATTGCTTATTTGAATTGATTTGATCGAAATCTATGATTCAAGAGATGTCTCACAGAATATGCGTCGAAAATTACGATACACGCCTTTAGATTAACAGCATCTATATTAATAACAGAAAGATGCTCGTCTCTATCTTATAGCGATGACTATAGCGAAATCTGTGGGCAAGTATAAAGATTTGGATAAGGATATACGAAGACAGGTCCTAAGACACTTAAGAACATCAAAGAAACAAATGCACGTAGATTTTTCATTTTTTATAATTAGCTAAAATATTTATTAAAAACTATAATAAACAAATTTCAATTTTCAACGTTTAATCGGTGTTAAGATATATTCAGAATGTATACAGGAAACCGTCGTTTTTTCAAACAGAAGGGAAAAAAAAGGTTTTTTTTTCTGTTTTTTGAAATCTCAATCGTCTGGTCTCCTATGTAGTTACATACACACATATATCTATGAGGGAGAGTCTGAAATTAAGTTCCCCCTGGCAACTGTGAACAGATGCGTGTATGAAAGACAAAACATATAATGAAACATTAAAGATAAGAAGCAACTTTACTTTTCTATATAAGCGCCAAGTAAGTTGAGATATTTGCCATACCCCTTTATAACTTTCAAAGAGACCGTCAGGAAAAAAATCTGGGATCTACATAAGTGTTGAACCACTTGTGTGATTTCGGCATTGTTATTAAAGCTGTCGTTAAGCATTGCTTTCATCTGTAGTGGCCGTGCTCATCCGTCCAGGTCTTGGTCTGTCCAACACTTGATGGTGCCTCTCACTGAATTGGTTGCCCTATCTCCGCACCTTTTTGTTTCGTCATCCATCTGATCCATAGACTTCCACAGAGGGGCATCAGTAAGTGTTGGAGCAGAGATCGAGACCTGGAAGGGCTTGCACGGCCACTATAGAAGAAAGCAATGCTTGACTACTTGTAACTTACTTGTAAGTAATAAGGGGGTTCATGTATCAAAAATTATCATTTTTTGAAAATTAACAGTAAAATTGCCAAAGAAATAAAAATTAAAAGCACCCTTTATGGCAAAAACAGGAAGTAAAAGAATGGTGAATAAGATCAATATCTTTATTGATTTTTCCTTTGTCATTTAAGATCATTTCTGTAATTTTCTCATTATTAGAAGACGTTAAACGTACCCCCCCCCCCCGGGTGTGGCAAAATGAGGCAGTGGAAAGGGAAGCGTATAATATGAATAAGTGGTCACAGGTCTTACCAACGATACATCACATGAAGCATGTCAGCTAAATTTAGAAAATATCCGACCCCCCGTAGGGTCAAACTGGAGGAGAAACTCTGGAGGCGTAAAACATACAACAGTAGTCACAGAGGTTTCCATTGATACGTCACATGAGGTGTGTCGGCAAAAATTGAAAAAGGGCACCCCAGGGTTTTAGATATCGTGCCCCCCCCCCCGGAAAGCATCCCCACTCTGTTTAAATTTTTCATAGATTATAAATAATATTTATCTTAGGGCTCCATAAAAAAATCCGATTTCAAATAATAAAAACACTGCAATTTCAAAAAGTTCGAAAATCGCCCTCGACCGGGGGGGGGGAGGATTGGGGAGGAGGGAAGAAATATCCATAATCTGAAAAAGTGGTCCGAGGGTTTTAAGATGATATATCACATGACGGGTCTAAAAAATGTTTGAAAATTTCGACCTCCATTTTAGACAACCTCAGGGGTGGAACACGTGTGTAATTATTTTTTTACTAGATTTATCAGCTGCCATTTCACGCTCCTGGGCGTGATGGGGCTGAGATGTGCCAAATGCTCTAAAAATGTCCACCCCCATTTTATACCGCCCCCCTTAGGAGTGGAATTTGTAAAATTGCTGAAATACGTCTTTAATTATTTTTTTAGTAGATTTATAGTCTGGAATTTCACGCTCTTACCTATAAAGGCGGCTGAGATGTAGTAAGATATTCTATAATTTTCGACCCCCCATTTCGACCCCCCTTAAAGGGGAAATTTTCAAAAATCTCATCTTAGTGCATGATTACATCATATGAAGTATATTTTCCCCAATTTCAATGTTTCTAAGTTCAGTAGTTTAGTTTGGGCTGTGCGCTGATTATTAGTCTGTCAAGACAAACTATTTTATATAGATAAGAAATGGAGAAAAATCAGGAGATATTTTAAAATTATTTTTTAAAGATATTTTTAAGTTGATAAAAATCTCAGTATGATAATTTTTTTTTCTTAATATGCATATAGATTTCATGGTAGCAATAAATACGAAACAGGTTTTCTAGCTTTATGTTTATTAGATTTTTCTTTAATAATTTAATCTTTTTTTAAATATATGGTTTACTGCTGTCTCCAAAAAATCAGTAAATTAAGCACGTTTAAAGATGAAACCTATATAAATCACATGAAATTCAAGTTTCTAACTTCTACTTAGATCAGAAGGTGATAGCATCTCAAATTCGGAACAAGGATGCTAAGTAAAAATTCCAACTCTGAACCTTTTTATTTCAGTTAGAAAGAAAACAAATTTAGACGTGTCCTAGTTGTAAAATAAATTTATTAGAAATTTATTATAGCCTATTTTACACGCGAAGTTAAAGACAAGCCATTTTATAGAAATTGGTTAGATAGTTTAAAATGGTAGGGCCAATGTTACTCTAATTCAAGGTAACATTGGACCAAAACTTTCAAAAACACTTTTTCGTAAAAAAAAATAAATGTCAACAAATTTATGCTAATGGGTTCCATATGTTCTTAATAATCAAAAAATAATATTTATATTTGTAAGTACTAGGGAGCGCTGCCCCCTACGAGCAACTCACGTCAAACCCCGTTCCCTTCTCTAAAAATCAGTTAATTTAATCGACTTGGAAAAATTTACGAAAAATTAAATTATAATAATAAAAAAAAATTGGTGATTGCCTTATAAACGGGTATTTATTCTTTTTTGTTTAACGGAGCGGTTTTAAGGCCGAATGAGATGCTATTAATGGCGGTTTTTGCGTTTGATCAAATAAGATTATTTAAACATTTTATAATCTAATAATATAAAATGAACTTAATCAATAGAGTCTTAGCTTCTAGGTATTTTTTAACAATGCTTTAAGGTAAAGCTTTTAAAAAGGTTAATTTTAAATGTAACAGTTTAAATCTGACGTAATTGGCACCAAACTTTTTTTCCTTTTTGTAATATTTACGCAAAAATATTTGTATCGTTAGACAAGAAATATTACAATAATGCATTATCTTATTTTGTTTTTTCAATCTGACATAGCTTTTATCCATTTACGATATTAAATGCAAATTTACCGCATCGCGACGGGAGCCTTTTACGAAAATTTCAATGTTTTGTCACCGATTTTTAAAAACAGAAATTTCTGCCTCATCAAAACGAGAAAATGTTCCGATTAAATTTTACATGTAAGACACACATTCCGATTAAATTCGATGCAAATTTTACTGTAAAATTTTATTGGTGGGGATTACAAGGATTCTTAAGCTTTTTTGTGGTACATGTATGTGTCACTCGTCCCCAATGGGTTAAGAAATTCATTATTTTACAATTTTCTTTCTCTTTTTACATTTACGTGCAGGTTCAATATTTTCCTGTTTTTATTACGGCATTTTCATTTAATTTGAAAATTTTTCTGTTTATATTAGTAACGTACGAACAATTTTTTTATTTGAAGGAACTTTTACTCTTAGCGCTGTTTTCATAATTGGCAACAATTTAAAATATTTTCTTTTCTAAAATATGTAAAAAATATCTTTCGAAATGCTAAAAATTTGAATTTAAAATGGAAATAAACCATCAAAAAATGAGTCAAATTAAAACTAGTTGGATGTGTCAATCCCGAAACTTTCTTCTATCTCATAAATACATGATATATATATATATATATATATATATATATATATATATATAAATAAAAAAAAAAAAAAACGTGGTGACTTTAAAGTTACTTATTATCGAATTTCCTCGAACATTTGAGCTAGCCTAATGAGATTATGGTATCCGAAAAGCCTAAAACGCAAAATGTAATTAATATTCTGAGAAAATGAGCTTAGTAGTGCCTCTTGGTGGGTAATTTATACTAAAACCTAATAAGCATCTATTGATGTCAAGACCTAACAGAATCTGAAATTTGATGGAATTTCGTCCATTAGTTCTTGAGATATAATTATAACAAAAAATTTGCAAAACGTAGCACAGCAACACCATATTTTGGACAATTTATGCCAAAATGTAAAAAAGCGTCTAATTATGTTATGGTGTAAAAGAATCTGAAGTTTGATGAAATTCTGTGCATTAGTTCTTGAGATATATCTAGTTTTAAAAAAACGTGTAAAATATAGCACAGCAGCACCATCAGTTGAAGGATTTATAACAAAACGTAATCATCGTGTGTAATTATGTTATATGTCATTTTGTAACAAAATCTGAAGTTTGATGAAATTCTGTGCGTTGGTTGTTAAGATATAGCTATCGGAAAAATCGTGCAAAATGCAACATAGCTGTACCACCTGTTGTAAGGTTAATACCAAAATGTAATCAGCGTCTAATTATGTTATATATTCTAGTGTAAAAGAAACTAAAATTTGATGAAGTACTCTGCATTAGTTCTTGAGATATAGCTATCGCAAAAATCGTGCAAAATGAAGCATAGCAGCGCCACCTATAGGGAAGTTCACACCAAAACCTTATCAGCAACTATGTATCTCAAGGTATCGCGGAATCTGAAGTTTGGTGAAATTCTGTGCATTAGTTCTTGAGATATAGCTGTCATAAAAATCATGAAAAACGTGGCATAGCAGCGCCACCTGCTGGCCAATTTACACCAAAACTTAATCAGCGTCTATGTATATCAAGGGGTAACAGAATCTGAAGTTTGGTGTAATTCTGTTCATTAGTTCTTGAGATATAGCAATCTTGAAAATCATGAAAAACGTAGTATAGCAGCGCCACCTGCAGGCCAATTTTCACCAAAAACCAATAGGCACTAATTCATATCAAGGTCTAACTGAATATAAAATTTTATTAAATTTCGAGCATTAGTTCTTGAGATAGAGCGCCCACAAATTTTTTGTCACATACAGACAGACAGACTCACAGACAGACACACAGACTCACAGACAGACGGACAGACTCACAGACAGACATTTTCTAAAAATAGTCAAAACGTGTTCAGGACTTTCTAAAACGTATAAATCCGTCGAAAACCGGAAGTCGAAAATTTTCATGAATCCAATACTTTCTTCTTGTAAAGATAGAAGAAAGTAAAAATAAATGCTGTTTACACACCAGAAACTTCTAATGTATAAAATGATCTAAAAATTATTAAATTCCTATGCATATTTTTGCTCTTACAAAAGTTTTTAATGGAAAGAATTTTACCAAATTTAACACTAAATATCTCTTAATAATCATTCGATTTAAAAGCTGTCTGCATCATTGTGTTTATGAAACATTTCTTTATAATACTACCAATTTGCATATTTTTGTATAAAACCAGTTCTTTTAATATTAACGGAAAAAAACCTCCGCTTACAAAAAATTCATTGTCAACGACGCGACGATGACAACCTTTTTTTTTTTTTTTTACTTTCTTCTATCTTTACAAGAAGAAAGTATTGGATTCATGAAAATTTTCGACTTCCGGTTTTCGACGGATTTATACGTTTTAGAAGGTCCTGAACACGTTTTGACTATTTTTAGAAAATGTCTGTCTGTGAGTCTGTCCGTCTGTCTGTCTGTCTGTCCGTCTGTCTGTCTGTCTGTGTGTCTGTCTGTATGTGACAAAAAATTTGTGGGCGCTCTATCTCAAAAACTAATGCTCGAAATTTAATAAAATTTTATATTCAGTTAGACCTTGATATGAATTAGTACCTATTGGTTTTTGGTGAAAATTGGCCAGCAGGTGGCGCTGCTATACTACGTTTTTCATGATTTTCAAGATTGCTATATCTCAAGAACTAATGCACAGAATTTCACCAAACTTCAGATTCTGTGACCCCTTGATATACATAGACGCTGATTACGTTTTGGTGTAAATTGGCCAGCAGGTGGCGCTGCTATGCCACGTTTTTCATGATTTTCATGATAGCTATATCTCAAGAACTAATGCACAGAATTTCACCAAACTTCAGAATCCGCGATACCTTGAGATACATAGCCGCTGATAAGGTTTTGGTGTGAACTGCCCTATAGGTGGCGCTGCTATGCTACATTTTGCACGATTTTTGCGATGGCTATATCTCAAGAACTAATCCAGAGAACTTCATCAAATTTTAGATTCTGTCACACTAGAATATATAACATAATTAGACGCTGGTTGCATTTTGGTATTAACCTTGCAACAGGTGGTGCAGCTATGCTGCATTTTGCACGATTTTTCCGATAGCTATATCTCAACAACCAACCCACAGTATTTCATCAAACTTCAGATTTTGTTACAAAATGACATATAACATAATTACACGATGATTACGTTTTGTTATAAAAACTTCAACTGATGGTGCTGCTGTGCTATATTTTACACGGTTTTTTTTAAACTAGCTATATCTCAAGAACTAATGCACAGAATTTCATCAAACTTCAGATTCTTTTACACCATAACATAATTAGACGCTTTTTTACGTTTTGGCATAAATTGTCCAAGATATGGTGTTGCTGTGCTACGTTTTGCAATTTTTTTGTCATAACTATATCTCAAGAACTAATGGACGAAATTCCATCAAGTTTCAGATTCTGTTAAGTCTTGACATAAATAGATGCTTATCAGGTTTTAGTATAAATTACCCAACATGAGGCACTACTAAGCTAATTTTCTCAGAATATTAATTAAATTTTGCGTTTTAGGCTTTTCGGATATCAGAATCTCATTAGACTAGGTCAAATGTTCGAGGAAATTCGATAGTGGATAACTTTGGGGTCACCACGTTTTTTTTTTTTTTTTTTTTTTTATTAAAATGTACTTATGAGATAGAAGAAAGTTTTGGGATTGACACATCCAACTAGTTTTTTAAGAATACAGTCACCGCCAAAAAAATCTTGACACTTGCGATTTTAGACGTTTTGTTAAATATCTAAAAATATACGTGAGGAATAACTCTGAAACTCCAGATGTATAAACAAAATAGAACTAATCATATATTTTCGCGAAGAGTTTTCCCCGAAATTCAACAGGGGACCGTCAACAAATTGAAAAAGAACGAAGATCTTTTGGATAACCCTGTCAAAACTACTGAAGCAAAAGAGTTCAAACTGCAGATTATAATTAAGTGGCTTATTCTAATAAATCGTGTTTATTTTTATGAATACAGCATGTAAACTCGTAGAGAAATTAAGGTTTTTATAAAAACGGTCCCAAATTTTTCCAAGTTTTTTGCTTATAATTTGCTGAGTTCTTCATCAAACTCAATGTTCTTTTCAGAAAATATGACAATCAACATTGTACACACGACCCTGTACTCAGAATTTAAAAAAAGTAAAAATTCTATGATAAATGACCAGATTTACTAAATATTTTTTTACTGCGCATGCGTCAATGCTATTAAAATTTCATTTGTATATTATGTTAGATAAATGTATAGAGCGACTTTTGTGAAAGTCTCAAAAACATAGCTTAAAATCTCTGAAAATTATCGTCAATAGAATATGGTCAAAATTCGTTATTCCCAAAATAAATCAAAAAGATAAGGAGCTGTATCCAAATTTAGTACTACGTGCAATAGTGTGTAGGTACTAATCAATGAAATATGGATACAGCCCCTCATCTTTTTGCTTCATTTTGGGAATAATGGATTTTGACCATATTCTATTGACGATAATTTTCAGAGTTTTCAAGCTATGTTTTTGAGTTTTTCACATTAGTTGCTCTATACATTTAACTAATATAATATGCAAATGAAATTTTAATAGCGTTGACGCATGCGCAGTAAAAAAATTATTTAGTAAACCTGCTCATTTATCATACAATTTTTACTATTTTTTGATTCTCATTACAGGGTGTTATGTACAACGTTGATTGTCATATTTTCTGAAAAGAACATTGAGTTTGATGAAGAACTCTATAAATTATAAGCGAAAAACTTGGAAAAATTTGGGACCGTTTTTATAAGAACCTTAATTTCTCTACGAGTTTACATGCTATATTCATAAAAATAAACACGATTTATTAGAATAAGCCACTTAATTATAATCTGCAGTTTGAACTCTTTTGCTTCATTAGTTTTGACAGGGTTATCCAAAAGATCTTCGTTCTTTTTCAATTTGTTGACGGTCGCCTGTTGGATTTCGGGGAAAACTCTTCGCGAAAATATTATGACTAGTACAGCTCATATTCAAAATATTAGAATAATTGAGAAAAAGTAATAAGAAAAAATTATTTGTCATTTATTTATTTTTTATACTAAGTAAATGCAATTAAATTTCTTATAAATTAAATCTGGAATGTTTAGATAAGATTTTAACATTTATAAAATATAAAATACAGCACAATAAATTAGGTATACAGCTTCCTTAAACACATCAGAATATTAGAATAAAATTTAGATTGGTTCAAAATATTAGAATATTTTATTTTACGCAACATTATGAGTGGTGATTACGCAACCTTATGAATATGAAGTAAATGGTAGTTAATATTTTGTAGCATCCCCTTTAGCTTTCATAACAGCGTACAATCGATCTTGCATACTATATACAAGGTGTTTACAAACATTTCTATCAATATTAGCCCAAATAGACTTTATACGTGCCACTAACTCAGTTTTACTTGAAGGAGGATTTTCTTGAAATTTTCTCTTCATTATACACCATAAGTTTTCGATGGGATTAAGATCTGGTGAATTTGGTGGCCAAGGAAATACCTTAATGTTGCGTTGGCGGAACCAATTCTTAGTTGACACCGAGGTATGCGGGGACGCTAAATCTTGTTGAAAGATGAAATCATCTTCAAATAAATCTTCTGATGATGGAATCATGTAATATTCTAAAATTTCTTGATATATCAGAGAGTTAACCTTTTCGTAGACGATGCATAACTTTCCAGGTCCTTCTGCACTCATACAACCCCAAACCATGACACTAGCAGCAAATTTTACGGAACGTTTAAGGCATTCTTTATCAAATGCTTCTTGCTTCATTCTCCAAACTCGAATACCTTGATTACCATATGAAACACAAAACATACTTTCATCACTAAATAATATATTTTTCCAATCTTCATTGCTCCATAAACGTCTTGATTTACACCAATTCAATCTTATACGCTTTTGTCTTGCAGTCATGAGAGGTTTTGTTTTCGGTACACGAGATTCAAATTTAAATTTATGGAGACGTCTTAATGTTGTCGATGTAGAAACTTCAACTACTTCTTCTTTCCATTTTCGGTGCAAGAATCGCACACTTTTAAAACGGTTTTTCTTAACTATACGCTTCAGTTTCCTGTCATCTCTAGCAGATGTTTTTGGTTTTCGGCCACCATTTCGGCGATTATTTTGAAATTTTCCAATTTTTGAATATTGTGTTAGTATTTTACTAACGCTCGATTGCGTAGTAATGTAAATAATTCGCTGTAAAACATTGATTTTTACCGTGCCGATACAAATCAACCATACGAAGTTTAGTAGATTCAGGAATATCACTCACACGGCCCATTTTAAGACGAAAAAGAAACAAACTGCAAAAAAGAATACTGATTTTAAATAAAATAGTCTGAATTTAATCAATGATGCCACCAGTTAAGAATTGGTAATAATTAAAGGAGAATTAATGTGAAATATTCTAATATTTTGAACCACTTGAATAAATATTCTAATATTTTGACTTTTCAAAATAATTTTTTTTGCAATTAATCTTTTCAAAAATGATATTAAATTTAAGATAACAAGTAAGTTTAATCAACCATAAGTTCTTAATAAAAATATCGTTTGCATATTTTCATTAAAAGACATTAAATTACCAAACGATATTTTCAATTTCTAAAAAAAAGGTAATTATTCTAATATTTTGAATATGAGCTGTACTATTTTGTTTATACATCTGGAGTTTCAGAGTTATTCCTCACGTATATTTTTAGATATTTAACAAAACGTCTAAAATCGCAAGTGTCAAGATTTTTTTGGCGGTGACTATAGAGAGAAAGTAAAAGCACAGAGATGCTGAACATGCCATGAAACACATAAAGTTAGGCCACAGTTACCCCGGTTGACAGTATATTAGAAAATAAAATTCTTATTTTTGTTTGTTGTCTTTTTCAAAAATCGTTACAGAAATGGGCGTGCACCTTCTGCTTATTAAAATTACTTAGAAAAAAAAAAAAGAAAGAAAGAAAGAAAGAAAGAAAATACCGAAAAGTTTTTGGAATTTGAATGAGAATATCTAAAATTCGGCACATCTGTTGATGAAAATTACACCATGATTCAGTGGCGCAGCGAGGGGGGGGGTTTTGGGGGTTAAAACCCCCCCCAGAGCCATGACAAAAATACAAAAATTTCCACTTTTATGAATCGAATCATAAAAAAAAAAAACTAAAGTTTGAATTTTTTTGTTTTGTTTTCGAAATCTGCCGCTTTATTGAATCAAATTTATTTAAAAATTTGACTCGTTTAAGCGGCAGTAATGTATTTTCTTTGAAAAATAGGGAAAGCACATAGCAAAGGTATCAGTATCGAAAACTGGTCACTCAATTTCGGAAAAGGCCGGCATTCATTAATACTATTGGAAATCAGCCGAAGGCTAAAAGGAATGGTCATTTCCTGTCGCTGCCAATGCCGTCTCGGGTTTTTCAATACTGCAGCACTGGGGGGGGGGGGGGTCTTAATTAGTTGCATCTGTTTCTTGCTCTTTTTTTGGAAATGGGACTGGATTCTCGAATTCCAGGAAAAACACAAAAACACATGCTCGTATGCTTTGAAGGATAGACTTAATTCCACAAACATTGTGTTGTTAGTTGCTGTAGTGCTAAGGTTTTTTTTATTGTGCGTTTCGCTACGGAGGATATTAAATCCTCTTCAGAGAAGAAAATTGTGAAAAAGATGGATATAAGAGATCATTTTTTTTTAATCTTTCGAATTCCTTCAAGCATTCTTGAAATCCAGGTATGTTTGGAAAGTATATAATTCGTTTATATTTATGTTCCTGGAAGTATATTAACAGCGCCGTGCGAAAGGGGGAGGGGAGGGCGGTCGCCCAGGGCGCAGAGATTTAGGGGGCGCCAAATTTCTAACTACTTTCTACTTACTACTACTTTAAAGGGGCTACTTTCAGACAATTTTTTTAATTAATATTAATTCTTATTTAAAAAACGCCCGAAATAGGCAAGTGGGTAAACGGAAAAAAAATTACCTGAAAAACAGTTATTGGAAAAAGGTGACATGACTACAAAAGCGAAAAAAATGTTACCGGAAAAAAAAGGGACATAGAATTGATTTTGGGAAATTATTATTGATTTTGGGAATTCATTATTGATTTTGAGGATTCATTGGTTAAGTATTTAGAAGGGATCAGGGGGAGGCTCTTAATTTAGGTAAATGGTTTTTTCGTGCTGAATTAACTGTTTTGGTTCAGTTTTTGGACATATGATAACACCCCCCCCCCATCCGTAGCCTCTCAAATTAAATCAATAGTTTTTTACGCAGATTTATCCGATTCACTTGGAATTTCGGACATAGGTTCATTATGATAAGACGTATCTCTGATTAGTTGCAGGGTTCTTTTGCTTATTATAAAGGGAGGATGGTCAATTACCCCCTCCCCCCACAAATTAGATAGATCGGTTTTTATGCAAAATTATCCGATGTATTTCAAATTTTAGATAGAGATTCTTTCTGATAAAGTGAATCCCTGAATTGTTTTAAGAGTTTAATGAGTAAGTATAAAGGGGAGAGTGGACGGGGGATAATCCCTCTTAAATTAAATAAATGGCTTTTCACGCAGAATTATCCGATTTGCTTCGAATTTTGGACATAGGTTCATAATGATAAAACGTATCTCTGATTAGTTAAGGGGTTATTTTCCTTATTATAAAGGGGGGGGCGGCAAGCAATTATTTCCCCCTCAAATTAGATAAATCGGTTTTATGCAAATCGTTGTTTTAACCGATGTATTTCAAATTTTAAATATAGGTTCTTTCTTATAAGGTGAATCCCTGAATAGTTTTAAGGGTTTAATGGCTAAGTATAAAGGCAAAAACGAGGATAACTTCCCTTAAATTAAATAAATAGCTTTTATGCAGAATTATCCGATTTGCTTCAAATTTTGGATGTAGCTTCTTTATGATCAAGCGTATTCCGGATTAGTTATGAGGTTCTTTTGCTTATTATAAATAAGAAAACGGGCGATTATCCCCCCTTAAATTAGATAAATTGTTCTTTATGCATAATTATCCGATGTATTTCAAATTTTTGATATAGTTTTTTTTTCATAAAGTGGATCCCTAAATAGTTTTAAGGGCTTAATGGCTAATTATAGAGGGGGGAACTGGGGATAACCCCACTTAAATTACATAAATGGCTTTTTAAGCAGAATTATCCGATTTGTTTCAAATTTTGGATGTAGTTTCCTTATGGTAAGGCGTATAAGCTAATGAATGTAGTTAAAATAGGGGGGGATGCAGCAGTCCCTTCAGGAAACTCTTTCGGGGAAAAAAGCTTGCTTTCCCCATTCGACGGAGGGGGATGTCCGGTAGATATCGCGGACGGCTAGTCTCTTAGGAAATTTGTCGATCAGGGGATTTTGCGGTAAAGGTTTGATACAAAAATATTCAAGTAACATAAAAAAGCGAGTTGAATGCAATTGAACGCAAATAACAAATAAAAACAATTTTTCTTTATTTTTTAATTTAATGATTGAAAACTATTATGTCAGAAAACATTATAACACATTTTACCTTTTTTCTTATAATGATTAATTTCCATTCATTTTGCATTTAAAACTGGTTTATTTATTTTTTTTATTTGTGAAAAAAGTAATATACTAAATCATTTGTTGTAATTGTCATTTTAATTTACGCCAAATATTTATCATTTAAAACTGGATTTTTACTAATTAATGTCCCATATTACGCATCACAAAATATAATATAAAACATAAAAAAATATATGTTAGAAAACTTTAATGTACAAACTATATTGTATGTCACGAACGAATGAACTAGTGAATTCATTAATTTGTAGTAATAAAAATAGTTTTTTTTTTATTACTAGCTTATGTTAGTAATTAGAAAGTTAATTGTTTAAAAACCTGTAGTTCTTGATAGATCTTCAGGTTTGAACGCTCAAAAAAAATAAAAACAAATTTAAATTAAAAGGGAAAAAAAAAGATTTTAAGAAAAACAGGATATTTTTTTCTTTGTTACGATATTTATAGAATACTGAAAAATGCTATGCAGCAACATAAATCACAATTTTAAATGCAAACAGCTATTGAGGATATATAAACAAACACTTAAAACTATTCAGGGATTCACTTTATGAGAAAGACCCTATAGCCAAAATTTGAAATACATCGGATAATTGTGCATAAAAAATTATCTAATTTAAGGGGGGGGGTAATCGTGGCCCCCCTTTTTAATTAGCAAAAGAACCCCATAACTAATCAGGGATACCCTTTATCTTAATGAATCAACATTCAAAATTTGAAGCAAATCGGATAATTCTGCGTAAAAAACTATTTATTTAATTTAAGAGAGGTTATCCCCCATGCACCCTCTATACTTAATCATTAAACTCCCAAAATTCTTCAGGCATTATATACTGTGACGACGTACTGACAACTTTAATCGTGGCAGAAGATAGACAGCGAAGTCTTATTCTGAAAAAGTATGCATAGTTGAAAGTATCTTCATTCAAAAGCTGTTAAGAACAGGTTCTATTGACCTCAAGGGATATGCCTAGAAAATAATTGCACTGGTCTAGTGGCAATGAGCTGAGGGGGACACTGGGATTATTGCACATCGAGAGGGAAGGTAAGTAGTTGGAAGAGAGACATGTGCTGGTAATGTACCAGAAAGTACATTGATGTAAGATGGCTTAGACGTGCTAAGCGAAATGTAATATTGCAGTGAGGCTCCTGTGTAGTTGTAATGTCGTTTTATTTATTTTTTTAATAATTGGTCTATGGTTCTAATAAAGAACTTGAGGAATTAAAAATGTGTTATTGATGAACTTAACAAATAAACCAACTTAGTAAAGAGAAACTCAGGGCGCGACACCACAATACTATATATAAGCCTCGTCAGAAAGAACCTATATCCAAAATTGTTTGAAATAACACTTTGGATAATTCTGCTTAAAAACCATTTATCTTATTTAGGGTGGAGGGGGAGGGGGTAATCGTCCATTCCCAAAACTAATCAGGCAAGCATCTTTTCAGTATGAACGTACATCAAAAAATTGAATCGAAGCAGTTAATTCAGCATGAAAAAAACACTCACTTAAATTAAAAGCCGACCCCCGACCTTCCCCCACTTTCATACTTAGTCAATAAATCCCCAAAATCAATTCCTTGTCACCTTTTTTCCGGTAACATTTTTATCTTGTCCCTTTTTTCCGGTAACTTTTTTTCCGTGTCATTTTTTTCCGCTTTTGTAGTTTGTCACTTTTTTCCGATAACTTTTTCCTAGATTCAGGCAAGTAGATATCATGATTAAAAAACTATGTAACTGAGAAATGTTCTTCATTCTTTGATAAAATCTTTCAGAAGACGATTCTCACAGTTGCCAACTTGTACGGTTTTGCGCGCGGATAAAACAATCGCGGAAAAATGCAAATTTCATGAAAGGATCGCCGAAAAAGCACACATTTCGTTAATATTTTGCGAAAAAGCAACAATTTTGTCAATGTTTTTGTCAATGAACTTTGCCAAAAGATCGCCGAAAAACGGTGCGGATCGCGGAGAAAACAGCAATTTCACCAAATATCGCAGATAAAACGCTGATTTCGTCGGAAGACCGCGGGGAAAACGTCGATTTCGTCCAAAAATTTCTGATATAATGACGATTTCGTTAAAAAATCGGGGGAAAACCGCCATTTTCGATAAAAGATTGCTTAAAAATATTTTGTCAAAAGATCATTGAAAAAAAAAGGTCGCTTTCATCAAAAGATCACGGAAAAAATGCCGATTTCGTCGAAAGACCGCGGGGATAAAACGCCGTTTTCAAGAAAAGATCGCGTAAAATTGCAAACTTTGTCTAAAGATCGTCGAAAAAAATGCCGATTTCATTAAAAAAAATACTGGAAATCGCCGATTTCGACAAAAGATTGCAGTAAATCTTCGATTTTGCAAAAATATCGCAGATAATTCGCTGATTTCGTCTAGAGGTCGCGGAAAATGCCTATTTCGTCAAAAATCGCGGAAAACCGCCGATTTTGACGAAAGATAGCAATAAATCGCCGATTTTGCTAAAATATCGCAAATAAATCGCTGATTTCGTCTGAAGGTCGCGGGAAAACGCCCATTTTGTCTGAAGATCGCGGATAAACCCTCTTAAAGGGGGGGGGGGGTAACTCGCGGAATCCCCCCCCCGCCAATTTCCGAAAAAATATTTCTACCAGAATCACCCCTGAAGCAACTCTATCCCCCCCCCCCCCAGAGCCGAATTCTGGCTGCGCCACTGCATGATTGTAGTAAAAAATAATGAATTTGTATTTGAAAACAGACTTAATCAATGTAAGATTATTTTCTCCTAAAAAGTTTATCATACAACCAGAAAAATGATTCAAAGAGAATACAAACATCAACAGTTTATTTCTTTTTCTTTTAACCAAACTTGATTAATAAATCAAACTTGTCTTGAGGTAAAAAGTGCTTTGACCTCTGTACATATACTACTTTCTGTAGTCACATTCCTTATTCTCTGGTGGAGTGTGAGGTTACCTGAGGCCATTAAAGGAGAGAAATAGTAAAAATCCCAAGCGCATAACAACTATTTCTTTATACAAGCTGTTTCAGTAGTAAGGTTACAAACTTTCAAAAGGGGTAGTAGACTACATTGAATAATTTTTGCATAGGAAACTAAATTTTACCTTCATGAATTCAGAGGTGATCCGGGGAGGCTAATTCCTAAATAAGCAAAACTGGAAAATTTCAGCACTGGCCAGTGGCCAGTAGTACCAGTTTTATAAGTGGCCACTTTTTATAAACTAGTAATAACTTTTTTATTTTAAAATACTAAACAGTAAACTTTTGTTAAAATTTCTATTAGTATTAATCTAAAATTAAATAACGCACTTAAATATACTAATATAAACACATTGCAGCCAGAAAAAAAAAATCAATAGCATGATAGAATGCAAAAAAATTTTACTTTCTCCTTATAGAAAAGTGACCAAAAGGTGACCACTGACAGCCATTTTTTTAATAACCACTTTTTCTCTTTCACTGACCCTGTGGCCGGTGGCTCGTGTTAATTTTGCTCTTTACTAATTCCCTTTCTCCATAGATGATCAAAATGCACATCGAATGCTTCCAAGTTTTATATTTATTAATGGTCTGAATATACAAAACCCCTCCCTGAAACTTCCTACTTTTTGAAGTTCGTTTCCAGAATATCTTAAAAACATCATTCGTGTCAAGTCTTTTTGCCCTAGTAGTATAATCTATTTTGTTTTAACAATAAGAATTGATACTTTTGAAGCTTTTTACAAGTGACTGGACATAAATACTAAATCTTCAAGTTTAAAAGAGATCGTCAGAAAATTTGTGATGGAGGCGTATTTAGGATTAATACTTATTTATATGTAATAAGAAATTTTTAAATGATGAAATCAATTTTGAAATGGAATTAACAATCTTCCATACGTACATTTGATGTGGGGCCCCGATTTCAAATCGGCGCACTCGGGCTCTGAAAACAAACTCCGAACTAATCTTAAATTTCTACTACAGAAAGCTTTCTACAATGAGTCCCTTCTTTATGCATGCCCTGTATAACAGACTGCTCTAGACTATGATATACATTTAGTTTGCGTTTTTCAAACAGCACCTTTTGGAATACTTCCTCTTACTAGCTTTTTTTTAAAATATAAAATCCATTTTAAAAATGTTTACAAATTTTAAAATTGTGCAAACAGCATCTTTTCGAATACTTCCTGTTACTAGCTTTTTTTTAAATTATAAAATCCATTTTTAAAATGTTTACAAATTTTAAAATGGTGCTAACAGCACCTTTTCGAATACTTCCTGTTACCAGCTTTTTTTAAAAATACAAAATCCATTTTAAAAATGTTTACAAATTTGAAAATGGGGCAAACAGCACCTTTTCGAATACTTTCTGTTACTAGCTTTTTGTAAAAAAAATATAAAATCCATTTTAAAAATGTTTACAAAATTTAAAATTTTTAAATCATTAATGATTTTAATCTTTTTATACTGTAGGCGGCATCGAGGCTTTTTGGTTCTTTATCCTATCAAAGGAATCTCAAGAAAATATAATTCTAAATTTACTATCATTTATATTTTCCCTGCAGCTTATTTTTACATGAGCATGACTATTTCTATGAATTACGAGTGTATGTGCATATTGTATACGACGGATAAGTGCCTTTCAAAGTTTCTTTAATTAGAAATCTATATTTAAAAAATGTTTTATTTTTAAACAATTAACATTGCCTTTTTTTTCTATTGTAGGCAAGTTTAACTAATATTACCGGTCTCACATACTACTGATTTTTTTAAATTTTTATAGTTTAACTCGTAATTTTCAATTTAACTACAAACACTTTGGAAATTGTGTTTCATTTGGGAACTTAAATACTATCATCAGATACTTTTAAAGTAGGTAAATGTTAATTATAATAATCTTGTAAAAAATGTTTAATACAAATGCACCATCCTAAGAGTTAATCATGGCTTTTATTCATCTTACGATCTTCCGGTCTCACAGACCGCTTCACACTAGTTACATTACAATTTCTGTCACATCAATTAAAGGTTAAAATTCCTGGCTTTATCCTACGAAATTGTTTGAGATATGCTTCTCTTAGGGAAATAAATGTAATTCTAAATTTACTATGATCTATACTTTAGCCACAGTTTATTTTTACATGGGCATTAGTTATTACTTTAAAATATATGTGTATATCAAAAGACGAGTATGAGTCCCTAACACTATTAAAATGAGATAATACTGTATGTTTCATTGCGCCCTGCATCGCTTGATAACAGATGAGAAGTACGCCCCTAGTAACTGAACAGTTGCACAGTTCTCTCCTGTTCTGAGACCCTTCTCAATTCATGAAAGTTAAATTAATCATTTAATGGCTCTTTTTCCCAATGAAATTATGTCTTCAAAATGCCAGTGGCGTAGCAAGCGGGAGGCGGAGGGGGCGGTCCGACCGGGTATCACCCTCTAAGAGGTAACACCCAATCTCTTTTGTGCAAATCTATATATATAATCTTGTAAGATTTTGAAAAAGAATTCTAATGAAACTTCTAGCGCACGACGGAACAGATTTAATTTTCTTTTCTTTGAGAATGTGAAAATTTTCTAAATAAGATATGCACCAGAGAGCAAAAACCAACCTATCCAACGAATGGGTGGCGAAAGCAAACTTTAAAAAAAAAAGACTTATCTTCTATATATAGACACCGCATTGACTTATGCCTTATGCGGATTATGTGTTGAGTGATGAGTCGCTCCTGTATTTTTTTGTACAGGAGAACAAGAGGTAAATGAGGAATGGTATGGTCATTTATTGCAATAATATAGAATTATGATTGAAAAAATATGACGGATAGGGCGGGGGGGGGTGACATCATTACATCCGCCCCGGGTATCACCCATTCTAGCTACGCCACTATGAAAAACTGCTGGTTCATGGAACGCTATTCCATTACCCAGTTTTCTTTCATGCACTAAAAGCACGAACCTTACAGACCCTGAAAGGGGTTCATTAAAGAATATTTATAGTTTTTAGAATCGCGAAGAAACAATGATAATCGAATCGCAAATAGACAACGAACATTCAAGTATACATGTAGATTAAAACATTTTAAACCATAACAAAATAATAGTAATTTTAATTACACTCTACCAATTTTAATTTTCACTCGGACTGACGGGCTTTTTTAGGGCCTCCACCTCCAAAAGCCCCTCTCCTCCCACTTGCTTAAATTTGAGTATAAATTGCAAATGTAAAAAAAGTCCGAAATTGCACGCCAAAGGTAGCAAATGAGATGCGTTCGTACTGTAACAAAAAATTAAAAATATTCAGATCTTGGTACAAAAGTATACAGTACTTCGGATACTGTGTAATTATCCGTAATTTTTTGGGTGTCCTTGTGAATGCTATCTGTTTTCTATTATACAAGAAATAACCTTTAGCAGACCTCAGGAACGTATATCAATTTCATAAAATGGGAAATGGTTTAATTAAAACGCGTCCCAAACAATGTTTCCTCTTATACCATTATGCAATAGAATACTTTTGTCAGTGTTGAATTCAGGGGGTGGCCCGGGGGGACATTCCCTCTAGAGCTATCAAATGTTCCCCCCCGGAAATTTTGAGATTCTTTGTTTTCAATGGTAAAAAAGTGTAATTTCCCGCCCCCCCCCCCGGGAGCCACAGAAGTCCTTCTCGGAGAAAAGTGTCTGAATTCAACACTAATTTGTATGGCCCTGTAAATTAATAACAAATATTCTTTACACCACATATTGTACAGAATGTAAATTTTAGTACATCGTTCATAGATGCATAGTAATTTTATTATGTTCGAAAGAGTAACATCATTAAAATGCACTTTAAACTATTTTTTACCATTGGCAGTAATCAAAGCAATATTCAAAGGTTTTGGCCTTTGTAACGGAATACTTTTGATTGCTCCTGTAATTGAACAAAGCATCCAATTTTCATAAAATTTGAAATGTCTCAACAAAAGTATGCAGTAATTATACAGTTGGCAAAAAAAGTATTTGTACACTCTAAAATTTTTAATTTTTAACTAAATAAAAACAGATATTTTGTCAAAAATAGTTTTAATACAGTCTGTTTATCGTGCGTTTTAAATTACACAACAGAAAATTTCGATAAAGATGTAAAATAATTTTCTAATAGGAAAAGTTTAAAAATTTCTTGCAAAAAAAGTATTTGTACATTTCTCCATCCTGATATGTACTGTGTTTTATAGTGTTTATGGTTCAAAGGACTACTTTTACAGAAGCTGATAATAATTTTTGAGTTCATATTATATTTGTCTGACATTTAATCTAATTTGCTCTTGAAATAATTGAGTATAGAACCTAATACTAGAGAGGCACCTCTAGATATATGAAATCCTATGATTGAGCATAATAAAAATTTAAATTCGCAACAAGAATTTGTAAAAGCTATTAAATTACTATTTACAACTATTGGATGTATAGTGAGAAACTATGAATAAATTAAAAGCATCGAAATTCAATGAAAACCAGGACTTCTTAGCAAACTAACAATGAGGGAAAAAAGGAGTGTTGTTAAAAAAGCTTTAAAAAATCCTATGCGTTCGGTTCAAAAATTTGCTGGAGACCTTGCGACATCTTCTCGCATCAGAGTAATACCTCAAACAATAAAAAATATTCTTCTCAATGCAGATTTAAAAGGAAGAACCTCAAGGAAAAATCCATTCATCAGCGAAACAAATAGGCGAAAACGCATACTATTCGCTTTCGCATACAGAAGTAAATCATTGGATTTTTGAAAAACAGTAATTTTTTCTGATGAGGGAAAATTCGAAATTTTCTTACCATTAAGCATTCGAAAAAATTGGCGTAAAAATAAAACTGTTCTAGATCCAAAATGTATACTTCAAACTATCAAGCATGTTGGGGGGAATATTATAATTTTGGGGTGCATAGCTTCTAATGGAGCAGGACATTTAAAATTTATTGACAATGGAAAGACAGGTTTAACATACATTGATGTGTCGCGCCATAATTTATTAAACTGTGCCAAGAAATTATGCATAGAGGAAGCTTTTCACTTTCTGCAGGATAAAGACCAAAGCATACTGCTGTAATCATCAGCACATGCTTACGACAATACTCCAAGACGACTGGTAATTCTTCTAAAATCTCTAGACTTGAATCCAATAGAAAATTTGCAGATGCTATTGGATGCAAAAATCCGAAAAAAAAATATGTATTGGTAAAAAACAGTTTTAAAGAAGCTCTTATTGTGTCATGGAATAACATTAACCAGACCGATACAAAAAAGTTGATGGAATCCATGTCACAACATCTAGAAGTAGTCATAAACGCTAAATGAATTCGCACAAAATATTAATTTGTATCATTTTACTAAATTTTCATTAATTATATTACGTTAATATAGTGTACAAATACTTTTTTTGCATTATATTTTTGTATATTTGTTTATTATAATGTAAAAAATCGATTCGTTTAATTTTGTTTTTGCTTCTATAATAATATAATGCGTTAAATTAATGTATTACAGTATTTTTTGCTTAAATCTTTTGTTTAATTTCATTATAATTTAAAAAAATGAAGTGTACAAATACTTTTTTTGCCAACTGTATATTTTAAATTTCAAACGATTAGATTGGGTAGTTTTTGGTCTGTTGTATGCGGGCGGATGGACCGAACGACAACTATAGATGCCACATATTTATATAATTACGAACGCATCTAAAATAAGAGGAGGCAGTGGCGTAGCAAGAGGGGGGCGGAGGAGGCGGTCCGCCCCGGGTGTCACCCTCCAATCTTTATTTGTAAATAAAAATTATAATCTTATAAAATTTTGGAAAAAAATTCTGAAATAAAATGAAAATTTTAGAGCACGATGCAATAGAGTTAGTTTTCTATTCTTTGAGAATGTGAAATTTTATACAGTCTAAATAAGACATGACCAGGGAATAAAAACCTACGAGTGGGTAGTAAAAACAAAGTTTAAAAGAAAGAATTTTCCTCAACATATAGACACCACAGACTTATGCGGACTATGGGATGAGTGATGAGACACTCCTGCAGTTCTTATGCAAGAGGGCAAAAGGTAAATAAGGAATGGTATGGTCATTGTTATAATAACGTAGAACTGTGATTGAAAAAATATGACGGATCGGAAGGCGGGGTGACACCATGATGGCTGGGGATGATACAATTTTCAGCCGCCCCGTGTGTCACTCATTCTAGCTACGCCACTGAGAGGAGGAGGTGAAGAGGGAAGATAACTGGATCCTTCGGGATGTCTCGAGGAGGAGGAGTGAGATATTTCTCCCAGAAAAGTTGAGATTTATGCTTATTAATGATTTAAAAAATACAAAATTCCCCTAGTACCCCACGTAGACTTACTGGACAACAGGTCCTGATTATATGTAAAAATATTCCAACCGAAAAACTAACGACTTTGTACATTTCCATATTTGAAATTTTATTGTTTTCATAGAAGTTTACGTACTTTTCAGAGATGCCTTCGGTATCTCTTGAGGAGGGGGAGTGAGATATTTCCCCCGTAAAAGTTTAGATTTATGCTTATTAATGGTTTAAAAAAATACAAAATCCCTCCCCCCCCCACCGGGAGTGTAGCCAGGGTAGCTAAGGGGGCGCTATGGGCGGCTCAGCCCCCCCTAAAATATTTCGAGCTCCCCCCTGGAAAAGATTTCAAGGTCACTCAATGAATTTCTGTTCCAAAAATCCAAATGAAACTCTGTTTAAATATCTAATTTAGTCTTGATGTCCTTTCATAGTTTTGCAGAATTACTAAATTGTATCTAAGATAAGTGTTTCAACACTTCCTCATTCTATTGTACATATGAAGCTAACATGATGTTTAATTTTGCACCAGTTATACACTCAAAATTTTCATCCTCCTATACTTTTCTTAGCATAAAATGAAGTTCTTACAACAGTTCAATAAGAAACATAGTACCACTGGTTTATCTTTCTGTTTCAGAGAGAGAGATAAAAAAAAATATGAGCCCCTACTACATTATCTTGAGCCCCCCTAGTGATCACTTCTAGCTACGGCCCTGAGTGTAACCAAGGTTTAAGAGTTTTAGATTTAAAAGTTCAAGATTTTTTAAATCCTTTCCCATCTCCCAAAATCATTTAAGTCTAATTAGGGGTATATTATGCCCATTTTTACTTCCCTCCCGGAATTGCAGAAATGTCTCAATTCAACAGCGGCTCTCCTTCTCGATTTCAAGGTTTCTTCTAGATTAATATGAAAAATACTTTTCATTTTGTTTCAAAATATACCATTTAAAATTCATTTATAAATCACTACCTAATTAATTATTTAATATTAATTATTTTATTCCTTTTAAAGATTGTTGCTTTTTTTCACTACTCAGAATTTTCTAAGAATTGGAATGAATACTCGCATATTGAAGAAAAAACTTGTCTATTTTTATCACTAATTTATTTTAGTAAATGAAACATTATCAAAGAAATGCAAAAAATACTGGAGTAAATACTACTGAATTCAGGCATTTTTCGCCGGATGGAATTTTTGCACTAGTCGTTGATGTTTCGCGCATCTAAAGTTCTTATTTTTAATACGTGTACGATCCCCTTCTTTGCCGGTGAAATTTAGTCGGAACAAAGTTTAAAAAAAGAATACTTACTCGTATTATGATCGCATGCTGATCGCAGAAAGCCTTCATCTTCAAAGCGTACATCGTGTGGACAAAATCTGACGCAAAACCAACTCATGAATGTAAAAAAGTCGACAAATTTCACAGAGGATTTACCTAACACATCACAAAACAGCAAATACAAAACTAATTTCGAACTTTTCGAACATTTTGCTCATCAAAAACTTAGAATAAAAAATCACAATATCGTTTGTTTGGTTTGTGACGTAATGCTGACGTTATTGCCAAATAACGAATAGGGATTCGCATAAAAGTTACAGAATGATTCAGGTAGGAGCTACAGGTTTTTAAACGCAGTGGATTGGAAAAAACATTTACGTGACTGGAATAGTATATTATTTATTTATTTTTTTCCGTGATGATTTTTTCATTCAATTTTATTTATTCTTCAAAAATATTTCTGGATGTTTTATGACAGCAGTGGTATCAACATAAGAGTATTTTGAGGAATACTCAGCTATTAAATATTATTTTTTATTTTTTTACAGAACGAAAGTTGTTTGATATTAAATTTTATTAATTTTTTTAAAATGCATTTCCCGTTTCTTCCTCGATTTATCACTTCTAAACTAATTTAAGTATCTACAAAAAAAAGAAAAAAAAAAAAAAAGAAAAAAAAAAACACCCAGGTCGTTTTATTGTGTTTAAATCCCTTGAAATTCAATTTGTTTCGTCTGTTATCTCTGGTAAGAATCATTAGCAAAAAAATCCACTTCTTTTAAATTTAAACTTCAAGACAGTTTAATTGTGACAAATTAGATAAATAATAATAAAAAAAAGTTCCGCCGTGTCAAGCAAATAGCTTGTATTCAGCGTTGAATTTATTAAGGGATGGCCGTGAGGTATTACCCCCCCCCCCTCCCCTCTCTCCCTGCCCAGAAGGTTTGAGATTTTGTGTTTTCTATGGTCCGAAAGCACAATTCTCCCCCTTAACTCTATAATGTCGCCCTAGGGTAATCGCTATAGTTTTCCTGCGAGGTTTAAGTAACCATATACTACCTCTATTTATTTATTTTTATTTTTATCTTTTCTTTTTTCATAAATTTAGTTTTAGTAGAATTGGAGATAGAGCGGGAGAGGGGTCATATTTGTGCACTATACATTTTCAAAGATATTTATGAAAATATAATACCAAAAATTAAAAGAAGTGTACTTTTGAGTTCAGCGTTACGGAAGCTTTCATACGACACCCCTTCCCCCCACACACATTTACGATATACAAATAAAATATTCAAATAACTTAACTAGCCCCTCTATATTTTTCCTACATATATTTGAGAATGTTTAGTAATTCGTCAATATATGATTCAATAACCTTTATTACTTCCCCCAATTTTAACTTTCCACATTCCATAGTACTAAGAAATTTGAATAAATAATAATATTAATAATAATAAACTAGAAATGTAACTGGATATTACGATTGCCTGGACCCTTATAATTTAATTTGGAGTTCAATAAATTAGCCAAGCTGACAATAGAAGAAGGCCAAAATTTTCTTCAAACTTGTGAGCATGTCAAATCCACAAGGAATAATAAATATATATTCTAAATCATAAAGTTAGATTGTATCATTTATAAACATCATGCAAGTTATGTAAATGATTTAATTTCTACTGATTACTTTAATTTTTGTATGTAAAAACTTTAAATGAAAAATAACATCTTTTATTTTTGTCAATGTATGTGCTTCAATATATAAGTTATTTTCTTTTTAATTTGGACAAATTAACGTTTCAATTAGTTCAAATTAACGAGAGTTTAGTGCATTACGAGAAAACAATTCCCAATATATGCAAAACTATTCCAGGAGTGAAAAAAAAATTACATATAATCTAACGATTAGAAAGCGCTAACTATTTTATAGAACATAACAAAAATGTGTTATATTTTGGGAAAAAGTAATCTTTTAAATAAAAGTGAACAATCAGACACATAATATAGGAGTTAATTTTACCTGTTGTTGGTTTAAATAGGTCATTTTTCCTCTTTGGTGTTGAAATTCCGGAATCAGTTGGCAATAAGGCAATGTCTTCTTGCGACATTTTGATAGCAAAAATTCTACTCTACACTTTATAGTTTCATGTTTAACATTAAATAGAAAATTTCAGAAACTGAACACTACATTAGAATCGAATGTCGGTTTCCTAAGAAACATCCATTGCCAAACATATCTATCGATTATGCGTCATAAGTGACGAAAAAGCGATCCCAATAGGTTAAAAAAAAAAAAAGTGATAAATTTCATTCAAACTTTACATATCGTTGTCCAGTAATATGTCACTCAATTACATGCATCGTTCTTTTCTCGTGTTTAAAAACGAAAAGAAAAGAAAAGATGGGAGAAAGGAAAGAAAGAAAGTAAAGCTCTGTTAATCTTTCTGCACCCTTTTTAAAATAATAAATATGAATAATAACAAATAAATGTAATTAGTTATTCTTAGTTTTATTAGTAAAGATAAAATATACGTATATAAACTAGCATTTGGGAAAAATATAAATCTTTTATTTGTAGATTATTGGTTTTTTCAAATTGTTTTAATTTCTTATTTTATGTACAGTCGACTCTCGTTAATTCGAAATCGGATAATTCGAATCTTCGCTTAATTCGAACTAAACATGAAGTCCCGAAATTTTCAATGGCAGAATAACGTTAAACTTTTTCATTTATTCGAACTCATTTTCTCTTTACATCGTTTAACTCGAACTAACGCGAATTCCTATTTTTCATTCTTCCTTTCTTTCTCACGGATTTCAGATCCTTTGAATAACTTTCTTTCTTTGATTTTTGTGAAAATTATTCCGAACAAGTATACATATAATCCCATGCATTTGATATCCACTTTCTAAGTGCCCCGTCTGTCCATCAGTGATGCTTCAGATTTTTTTTTCCATTGTGCTTGTTTCTAATCTTCTAATTAGTTTATGTATTATACATTCTAATTTAATATTAAGTCATATTCAGACGATAACAGACATAATAAATTTAAAAAACACTATAACATGAATTCCTTTGTAATAGTACCATATTAACCATGTTCTCATTCCATGCTTTCCCTAATTCGCACTTCGGATAATTCGAACATTTCTTGTGGTCCCGACGAGTTCGAATTAACGAGAGCCGACTGTATCTTAAATTTTTCGATGAATCGTGTTTTTTTTTTTTTTTTTTTTTTTTTTTTCTGTTTATTTTCATGTGTGTGAATGCGTTCTAAGATATGCGATATAATAACAATATATTTAATTAATTTAATTGAATGACTAGTTTGGATCTACCAATTCGAGCCAAAGATCGCAGCACTGTGCGTGTTAGAAGCTTAGTATATACCTGTATATATTTTACATAACTATATACTTTTCCGTATATGCTTGCGTATAAGTCGACCCCCGAATTCTTAAATAAAATTTAGAATTTTTTTTTTTTTTCATGTATAAGTCAAACTACATTTTTGGAAATTTTCTGAAAAAAGAATCGAAAATGTAAAAAAAAAAAAAAAAAAAAAAAAAAAAAAAAAAAAAAAAAAAAAAGAATTATCAAATTAGTAAGCAACTTTTTTCCACGTTTCTAATCAGACCTTTTTAAAATTCAACGTTTTAAAACTGTATAATTATGTAGAGCACAAAAAGATTAAACTATTTTAAAATCTATTTAATCAGTTTTATGGTACTTGAAAAAGAAATAAAAATCTTTCAAAAATCTATTCAATCCTTATTTACAACTGTAAACAGCTTCTTAGAATGCTAAAATATACTATTACTTCTTTGTACTGTAGGACTTTTAAAAAGCATATTTAGAAGCATTCTCATATTGAGTTGTTTTTAAAAGAGTTAAAATGTTGAAAAAAAAAAAAATGGTAGTATTCAAGGAAATTCTATTCCAAAAGAAAATGAATGCAAAACAATTACAAGGACATTATTGTTGAGCTTTTTTTTTCCAACTTAGACCCATGTGTGATTACTTAAAAGACTTGACCAATCACTAGTTATCAGCGGATTTTTATTTATTTTGTATTTTTTTTTTTTTTTAACTGACTCGTGTATAAGTAGACCCCCACATTTTCAACTCCCAAATTTTGTCTAAAATCTTTTGACTTATACATCAGTATATACGGTAATTAGAAGCTCTTTACTACTAGAACAATGCAACGTCAAGACAATTTTATTTAGCATTTAATTATATTGCTTGATAAAGTATAAATTGCATTGTTTAATTATTAGCACTCGAGGAAAACACACCGCCTAAATTTAACCCATAAATGCCTGAATTATTTTCTTCGTTAAAATTAAAATTTTGCACTTCCAACCACTTTTAAAACAAGAATAACTTTTATACTTTTTTTTAACTTTTATCGAGAAATTTGTCTCGAGAAAGAAAGTATTTATTTATCCTGTTTATTAGTGGTGTGAAAAGCGCTTACTTGAATTTTTTAAAACTGTCCCAAAAATGGGACGCTAGGCACTAATGGGATAAGAAGTAAGCTTATTATTATTCAAATTTTTCCATTCCCCTCACTTGCCCACGCAAATCCTTCTGAGACATTTAGAAAATCATTTTCAATTCTACATGACAGAAAATTTCTCATTGCATGGGCGTAGATTGCGTAGGTGGTCTGGTACTCAAGCACCTACATAATTTTACAGTTGGTGTCTGAATACTCACAAAATGTGAAAGGAAATATTTAATTTATTAAAATAGAAATGTGGAAAAATGATAAAGAAAGAAATGTATAAAAATATAAACGATTTAAAAAAATACACTCTGTTGTATAACATTCCATGTTTATATGTTAAAAATCATGCCTAATTTTATGCTGCAATTCATGTTGTTATTTAAAAAAAAAAAAAAAAAAAAAAAAAAAAAAAAATCCGTTACAAGAAGTAAATTTAATGTGGATTCCGATTATGAAAAATTCGCCGCTTAAATTTATTAAATAAAGCGCTTAAATCCAGCCGCTTAGTTTAATTTTTCTAGAAATCAAAATTTAATTATGAAAGTTTATCAAAATGTAATGAAATCTTCCAAGATGAAATTTAAAAGAAACTAGAAAAATATTCTGTTTTAGGCGATTTTTTGTTTAAAAAAGTGTTTTTTTGCAGAGATCACAAAATAACAATTTCAGCCAAGTTTCCGATACACGCAGCAATCTTTACACGCCTTAAAAATTATACTAGTTGAGATGAAAGCTTGCTTAAAACGAAAATAGAGTCCCATACAATTCTATCTTAGCAGGTTCGATTGCATAATGTAAACATTTACCTGATATGATAGAAATAACCTATGTTTAAAGGGAAAATGCTAACATTTTTGTGATTTCCTCTCAGAAAGCTACTCAGAAATCTTTCTACTCTACCTCAACCCCCTCCGAGATGATAAGTCTAGATACGCCACTGGCAAAAACTTTAAACTTCCGTAGAAGAAATGTGAAAAATATACGGATGCATTTCAAGCCCATAATTTAGCATTAGGGTGGGAATTTGTGTTCTGACCAACAACTCTTAATCTCTTGAGGAGCAAGCGATTGCATTTATATAATGCTGATTATCCACCGGAATAATTTCTAAATAAGGGAAAATAATTTTTCAACTCGTTTTCCCCAAAGTTATAAATGTCAAGCTCAATTAAAAGTTTCTAATGCAAATCTTAATTAAACTTAGGTGGGATATGATATAACATATCCCACCGCCTATCAAGGGGTTAATAGCTCTTGATCAAAAATCGAACTAGTTTTAACACTCTTTTGTAGACAATGCTTTGATTGTGTAGAAAAATTTAAATATTATTCAATTTTTGTGAAACTAAATTGAATAAAAATGTCTTAAAATTTTATGCCTGCAAAAGTGATTTTTTTTTTAAAGAGCTTTGTTTATCTGGCAAACCCTATTCGTCTCTGTTCGTCCTCTGTCTTTTGTCAGTCCGTACACAAAAACTGTATAAATCAGAGACTTCAAATTTTCTGTACTTGCAGCTGAATACCTCGTATCACACGACAATCGACAAATATTGAAATTTTGAAAAAGTTTATTTTTTTAATCAAATTAATATTTTCAATGTCATCCGTCCATTTTTGCGATTTGAATTTTAAAAGAGAACCTTAATTTCAACGCTTTTTTTGTAGATATCATCTTATGGACGTTTTCTTGTAGATAAAAGGGAGAAAAATAGAAATGATAGAGACTATAAGATTTCTACGATGTCTTTTTCTCATTAAAATTGAAGAGAAAAATTATTTTGATTTGAAACAGATGATAAAAAAATTCTTAGTTAAAAATTTCAAGAAAATTCACATGAAAAAATTTAAGCTTCATGAATAAATTTATAATATAGAAACAAAAGTCGTCTGTCGACTTATTGGCATTTATAATTGCCAATGTATCATAGATTATTTCAGCTTTACATTGAATCAAGGAGAAAGATTTAAACTTCTTTCATTTAGGTACATAAAAGAGAAAATAGGATAAATAACATAGACCGGGAAACGGCAACACAGCCAATCACCTCATCGAGCAATAGTTAGCCTATGAGTCAACCGCTAAAACCAGATTTTTTTGTGTTTTTCACCAAGATAAAACTCGGCAGACCAATTGCGTTTTAGTATGCGGATCGAGATTTAACTAATCCTATATTTTTATCCTTGAACTAGATGAGGTGAGATTCTGTGCTGGCACCTCTTGGTGTAACAGGGACGATTAGATTTTTTATGTCGCCATTTTCTCATTAAAATTGGTGAGTGAAATTATTTTGAATTGAAACAGATAGTAAAAAAAAAATATTTAAATTAAATGGCAGTTAAATTGTTTCACAAAGACGCTCAAAATTAAAATGGTTTATCGGATAAAAATAAGATCCCTTTTTTTTCCCATTACATTTACTGAAATTCAAAACTTCTATTACATTTCCTTTAATTCAAAAACATAATTTGTTTTATAAATTTGTAAAAGTGACGTTATTTTCATTCCCACAGGTTTGAAATTAAAAATAAATTCTTAAAAGAATAATATACTTTTCACCAACTTTTGCATCCAAAATCTCGTAATCTGCAAAATGTAACTTTTATATTTTTATTTCACCTGCATTATAATAAATACCATTTCTTGCTATAATCAAATTACTGTCATAAACCTTTTTAAACAGCCAATAATATTCCACTTCTTTTCCATTCAAGGAATCGAAAAATCTCATTTAGTGTAAATGCATCTCTTTTCCACGCAATAAATATTAACGTTTACATACTATTTCGGAAAACTGTGTTTAGATAATTTTTCAATTTCCGTAGTTATTTGTAAAATCGTGAATAACTGCATCTTTATATTAACATACTTGAATGCATGTGATCCAACAATTTTATATTTTAAATTAATTAAAAACACCAAACAGAAATAGCTAAGATATCTCAGTTCTAGATCTAAAAAAGAACTACTTCAATTGATTCCCTTTCCCTATTTAATTCAAGGCTTATCTTCACTGTTCAAATAAATCTATCTACATTAAACTTTTGAAGGGTGGATAAGAATTGCACTTGTAGCAAATAGAGTAGCTTTTTTTTTTTTTTTTTTTACTGTTCAAATACTTTCTCCCTCTCTCTCTTTTAATTTTAATTCTAAATTTGTATTTCTCTTAACTATACAGCTGATATTGACTATATTAAATGTACTATAGTAATTAACGCTAATTATTATTTCAAAGAATAATATTATCTTTTGTAGCAAAATTAAAGTATTATTCTATTTTTGTGAAATTTAATAAGAACATCTTAGAATTTTATGGTTGAAAGGTGTTTGGTGTATTGTTTGGTGTATTTTTGTCGTCCGATTATCTACGCTAGGGATATAGGACCAGGGGGAGTGCCCTTCGTGGGGGTCTTTCTAAGGGAACCTAACCCGTATTTACGCATGGCTCGAAGAAAACCACGAAAACTCCGAACGATTAGGCCGACAGCCGCAATTGGGTTTGAACCCAGCACCTGCCGTCTACCAGTTGAGAGGCCCGTACCTCTCGGCCACTGGTGGGGCTTTATGGTTGAAAGGAAAGAAAATAATTTTCTAAATGTCTCAGAAAACACCAAGGTTATGTTAAAAAACAGACATAAACTTTATTTATAGAATGTATTACAATATGTATCAAATTTTCAAAAAAGTTAAGTTTTTGTTTTAACAGTATTAGTTTCTGTTTAATTAAGTAGCAAGTATGTAAAAAAGAATAATTATATCCCTGAAATTTCATTTTTGTGGCTATCACAGGATATTTACACTAGCTGCCAACGTTTACATTTCTTTATTTGTTTAGTACTATTTTTTATAGATTTTTTATATATATTATAATCGTCAAAAAATTCTGACTCAATACTAATCAGTATCTGTTTCATAAATCTGGCACTAATAAAGGTTTTTACTTTCTTCTATCTTCAATAGAAGAAAGTATTGTAATCGAAAATTTTTTTTCGACTTCCGGTTTTCGACGGATTTACACGTTTTAGGAGCAAGAGATTCCAAAAAACATGTTTTTTACAAAATATCTGTCTGTCCGTGTGTCTGTGTGTATGTCTCTATGTGTGTCCGTATGTCGCCATTCTCCCATCAAAAGGTGTATGATGATATGCATAAAATTGAACCAAATTTTTTCTGAATGTTTTTGGCTGTGGCAAGCAGGTCCTTCTTCAATTTTGAAATATTCCGCCGAAAGGGGGCGTTGCAATTGCGATTTTTGTTCCATTTTCAATATTGTACCGACCAAAAGTGTATGAAGTTATGCATCGAATTGAATCAAATTTTTTGTGTAAATGTTTGGCTATTGTTAGTTGGTCCTCCCTTAATTTGACAAAAAATCCGCCCGAAGGGGGCGCTGCAATAGCAATTTTTGTGCCATTTTCAATATTGCACCACCTAAAAGTGTATAAAATTATGCCTAACACTGAACTAAAATTTTTGGGTATGATTTTCTTTTTGGTAGGGCAAGTAGGTCCTCCCTGAATTTGAAAAAAAATATGCCTATCATTCTATTGTCCATCGGCTCGTGCAGAGACGAAAATTCGTTTTTACTCCGATTAATTGACTCAAATAGGAATTTAAGATGAAAATCAAAGTTGGTATAGTATTGAATTAAAATTATTAAAGAATTAACATGAGTAACTATTTTTTTTAAATATTAAAATGTACGTATGAGATAGAAGAAAGTTTTGGGATTGGCACATCCAACTAGTTTTTAATTTTTAAGGTACACACAGTCAGTGAGTTGCACCTCCCTCCCGCCCCAATAAACAGTTTCCTTACATTCCTTTAAATTTCAACTTTTCGGTGTCCTAATCTCAAAATTTGAGTTTCCCAGGGAAGTAAAGTGTTTTCATGTTTTTGGGTGTATCCATAATTATGTATCGCAGCACCAATATTCGTCGTTCAATCCTCCATCTGCCCGTCAGTCCGCATATAACAGTGCAAAAACTACCCAAATGAATCGTTCGAAATTTAAAATATATAATTGTTGCGGGTTTTTTTCATGTTATTTCAAATTTTATAAAAATCGGATGTATAGTTTGATTACAGCGACGATCAAAAGTATCCCGCTACATTACGGTCAATGGGGAAAATTTTTTTCAAGTTCCTTTTAATGGTGTTGCAGCCTTTCAAACATGATAAAATTGATATGCATTTACTGAAATGTACGAAAATGTACATTGTGTGCAAAAAATGTTTGTTATTCATTTACATAGCTTCACAGAAGAATTCCGTTACATAATTGTATGTGGGAAAATATTTTTTTTCGGCGTATTCCAATCATGTTAAATTACTTCATATAACAATGAAATTGATATACGTTGCTGAGATTTATTACAAGTTACTTCCTGTGTACTAGAAAATGTTAACAGTATTTATAGGGACTCACAAAAGATTTCGGATATTATACTGTACCAGAAATACTGTATGATATAGATTTTTACTGGAAGTGCATTTTTATTTGCGTGATATGAGTTTTTAAGTTCAACCATATTTTTGCATATTACGCTATGTATATAAATGCTGTTTATCATAAATAGGATAAAACAACAGAATCTGTAAGAGTTACAGAGTATGAATGAGCATAGCTTCAAAGTGGTTTTCGAATGAGTTACGCATATTTACAATATCCCATGATAGGTAATGATTCTAAATTTGCCATGTTGATTACGTCCTATTTAAGATAAAGTCCTATTAATTTCGTATTACTAAATTGGAGGTATATAATCGTATCAAATTTTGTATTCATGCATTTTTGCATAAGAGTTTAACAGCTAATGCGTCAAGCTCTGAATATTTATAAAATTATTTATAAATATTCAGTCGTACTATAAAATTATTTATAGTACGAGTGCACCTCATTTGCCACGTTTGATGTGCAATTTCTAACTTGTTATGATAAGAACAAATTTAAAATTATATTGATCACCTAGAAACAAAAATTGGGTGTTATAAACGTGGTGTTAAAAATTCAATATATATATATATATATTAATGAAGAATCATTTTAGAATTTATAATATCTAAATTTTTTATTTATATTATTAATGAATCTGTAAATTTATCTAAGATCAAGAAAAAATCTCAGATATCACAACCAACATAAGAAAAAAAAAATAGTTGGATGTGCCAGTCCTAAAACTTTCTTCTATCTCATACATACATTTTAATATGTATAAAAAATAGTTACTCATTTTAATGCTGTAATAATTTTAATTCAATACCATACCAACTTTGATTTTCATCTTAAATTTCTGCTTTAGTCAATTAATCTGAGTAAAAACGAATTTCCGTCTCTGCAAGAGCCGATAGACAATAGAATAATAGGCAGATTTTTTTTTTTTTTTTTTTTTTTTTTTTTTTTTTTTTTTTTTCAAATTCAGGGAGGACCTACTTGCCTTACCAAAAAATAATCATATACAAAAAATTTAGTTCAGTTCTAGAACTAACTTCATACACTTTTAGGTGGTGCAATATTGAAAATGGCATAAAATTCGCTATTGCAATGCCCCTTCCGGCGGATTTTTTTCAAATTCAGGGAGGAACAACTAGCCATGGCCATACACTGACACAAAAAATTTGGTTCAATTTGATGCATAACTTCATATACTTTTGGTCGGTACAATATTGAAAAATGCACAAACATCGCGATTGCAGCGCCCCCTTCCGGTGGAATATTTCAAAACTGAAGGTGGACCTGCTTGCCACAGCCAAAAACATTCACAAAAAATTTGGTTCAATTCTATGCATAATTTCATACACGTTTTGATGGTAGAATGGCGACACACAGACACACGGACAGACATACATTTTGTAAAAACATGTTTTTTGGAATCTCTGATCCTTAAAAAGTGTAAATCCGTCGAAAACAGGAAGTCGGAAAAAATTTCGATTACAATACTTTCTTCTATTGGAGATAGAAGAAAGCAATAAAAAAAACACTAAGGGAAAGAGCAGGCTAGAGATATATTGCTAATTAAAAATGTTGTTGTAAAAATATTTTTAATAAAGGAGATTGTGATAACATGGACCAAATACCAAAATTTGAAATGCAGCAAAATGTTATATTAAGTTACTACTTTCTTTTTCAATACGTTTACTACATTTAAATATGTTATTAGTCCTAGGTGACTAGGCGTAGTCGTAATAATGGAAAAGATCAAACTCGCGCAAAAATTACAAATTCTGTAAATTTTGCATTTTTACGTGAAAAAATATGTTCGCAAAAATGATTATTAAGTACTTAATATGTTTTATGATAAACTTATCTCAAAAACAAATATTCTTAATCTTAAAATTAGCCTCTTACTCATGAAATAAGCTGTCACCCGTCGAACAAACAGTTGTAATTTGTACGACTGTCTAGTCTTCTAAATTTAAAAACTAGTTTGATGTGCCAATCCCAAAACTTTCTTCTATCTCATGCGTACATTTTAATATTTTCAAAAAATAATTACTCATTTTAATACTTTAATAATTTTAATTTAATACCATATCAACTTAGATTTTCATCTTAAATTTCTGCTTCAGTCAAGTAATAGAAGTAAAAACGAATTCCGTCTCTGCACGAGCCGATGGACAATAGAATGATAGGCAGATTTTTTTTTAATTCAGGAAGGACCTACTTGCCTTACCAAAAAACAATCCTATACAAAAAATTTAGTTCAGTTCTAGAACTAACTTCATACACTTTTAGGTGGTGCAATATTGAAAATGGCATAAAATTCGTTATTTCAGCTGCCCCTTCCGGCGGATTTTTTTCAAAGTCAGTGAAGATCAACTAGCCATAGCCATACACTTACACAAAAAATTTGGTTCAATTCGATGCATAACTTCATATACTTTTGGTCGGTACAATATTGAAAATGGCACAAAAATCGCGATTGCAGCGCCCCCTTCCGGCGTATTTTTTCAAATTCAGGGAGGACCAACTAGCCATAGTCATACACTTATACAAAAAAATTGGTTCAGTTCGATGCATAACTTCATATACTTTTGGTAAGTACAATTTTGAAAATGGCACAAACATCGCGATTGTAGCGCCCCTTCCGGCGGAATATTTCAAAACTGAAGTAGGACCTGCTTGCCACAGCCAAAAACATTCCCAAAAAATTTGGTTCCATTCTATGCATAACTTCATACACTTTTTGATGGTAGAATGGCGACATATGGACATACACACACATACAGAGAGAGAGAGAGACACACACACATACACGGACAGACAGACATTTTGTAAAAACATTTTCTTGGAATCTCTAACCCCTAAATATTAGTTTTTATTTTTATCTAATAATATCAGAAGACTATGGAAAGTTTTGTAATAATTACGTTTCATATGAACTTTACTAAACTAATAATTAATAACAGTACAACATAAATTAATAAACGACACGCTCATACACGATCACATAATATATAATATGCAACGGATCAAGATTACAATATTAGTTGATATATATACAGTTAAGGTTACAGGTAATAACAGTTACGTTATAATATCATGACATCCTCCTTTTTTTATAAAAAGAAACAGTTTTTTCTTTTACAAGTCAAGTTTAACAGGTTTTTTAACAGTCCTGCCGTAACGGGTTTTTACACCAGTATCAGTTTGGCGCACAGGAGTTTCGATCTTCGGAACAGGAGAGAATGTCAGTTTTGGTGACAGATTTGAAGAAGGAGTAGCACTTACCGGACTAGAGTCATTGGGTGTTTTTGGTTCTGCTTCACATTGGACATGTGTAGGATCAGAATTATCTGTTTCTTCAAATGTAGGATCGGAGCTATTTGACACTTCCGGTTTCTCAGGAGTAACATTTGGACGGAGAAACCAAGTGTTCCTTCTATATGTTGCACCATCTGGCGTCTTGATAATAAAGGATCTTGGTCCTTGAGCTGGAGAAATTACATCAGCAGGACTCCACTTTCTGTGACTTTTAGCAGGACTCCACTTTCTGTGACCTTTCCGAAACCATACTTTCTGACCAACAGAAATTGGCTTTTTTGCTTTTGAACCTCTATCTCTATATTCTTTCTCTTTTATTCTTTTTTCTTTAAGGTTAGAAGAGACATTCTTTATGATAGCTGGTTTTAACAACCTTGAGCTTGCTGGCAAAATTCCTCTTATTCTTCTTCCCATAAGACGCTGTGCAGGGGATCCTAACACTCCTCTCGGTGTATTTCTGTTATTTAACAATGCTAAATATAAGTCAGAACCATCTGCAGCACATTTAGCAATCAATTGTTTAGCTTCTTGAACATAACGTTCGGCTAGACCATTGGATCTTTTATGTTCAGGACTTGATACTTGCAGATTTATGTTCCACTGTTTAGCAAAATGCTTCAATTCTTTAGAAATCAGCTGAGGACCCGGATCTGTGCATAAGGTTTCAGGAATACCATGCGTTGCAAACCAACATTTAAATGCTTGTATAACTGTACTAGATGATAAGTTGCTCAGTACACAAAAATCAAAATAACCCGAATAGCTGTCTGCAACAAGCAAGTAATTCTTTTTATTCAAATGGAAAATATCTGTGCCAACTATTTACCAAGGCCTTTCTGGTACTTCATTCAAAATTAACGGTTCTTCGGGATTATCTCTTTGACGTTGTTGACAAACTTTACACTGCTTAACATATGAAATAACATCTTTATTCATGCCTACCCAATACACATTTTCTCTAGCTATATTGACTATGAGTGATTAATGAGTGAATGTTGTATTCCTTGATGACCAAGATGAATAGCTTTCAAAATAGGTTCTTTAAGCTTTGACGGGATGACTATTCGGTCACCTCTAAACAGGATATCTTCATAAATGGCAAACTCATCTCGAAAAGTCCAATACTTTCTCAGACTCTCAGGAACTTTATTTAATTCTTCGGGCCAACCATCTTGAATCATCTTAATCAGCAGGCTTAATTCTTCATCTTCTTTCAGTGCTTGAATCAGTTCAGTTGTTTTAGATTCCGTCATTGGAACAATTACATGAATTTCCATCTGTAATTCAGGCATTTCTAAATTAGAATTCAGATTACAATCTCGACTCAAAGTATCAGCTATAAACATTTCAGTTCCCTTTTTATGAATAATTTCAGGCCAAACATTCAAATTTTTTGTGATGCGTATTACATCGCGTGCATAACTTACCATTGAAACTTTGCTTTTCTTTAGTAAATTTATTTTTCGTACTTGTTACGCTTTCAATATTTAATGGCTTATCTTTGAATGTACTCATTTGTGATCGCGCTTGTTCACTAGCTTTACAAATCTTTGTCGCTTTATCTAATGTCAAATCATCTTCTGCTAACAATTTTTCTCTATCGGAATCACTATAAATACCAATTACAATTCTGTCAGTAACTAAACTATCATGAAGATTTCCAAATTGACATGATTTACTTTTACTAAGTACTTTCGTTAAGAAATCATCAAATTTTTGATTTTCACTTTGATATACCTTATTGAATAAAAATATTTCGTATGTTATGTTTACTTTAGGCGTGAAGTACTTTTTAAAAGCTTCAATTAGAACATTTAGCGTTGTTTTCTTATGATCGGTGAAAGTATTAAAAATGCTTACCGCTTCAGGACCAATGGCTGACATAAACAAAGCTATTTGAATTTTTTCTGGCTTCTTCTCCAATTCGGTGGCTGTAGCGTACCATTCAAATTGTTGGAACCAATCTTGCCACGATTTCGAAACATCGTTGGACATTAGGCTTACAAGGAAGGTCTCCATTGGGGGCATACTCAGAATTTTTTGAAAAAAATACTAATTAAACTACTCATGTAGGTAATAAAGGATCAGTGAAAATTAGCGGCGGAATTACATTATTAGATATGTAAAAAAATAAAATAGTTTGGAATAACTGGCGTGAAAAGCTGAAAGCGACGCGGGATTTGGCGAGCAGTGCATTTCCTCGCCAAAAGCAGACGATTTTAACGAATCTGAAAATTGATTTTAATTGACTTCACTGTTAAAAATCTGCAGCATTTACTGCAACGTCACTCCACTACTTTTATAGAATATCTCTCTTCTGACCAATGAGAATGCTCCATAGCACGGTGAATTGACCGTTTCATACACTGGTAAAAATCTGCTGCATTTTGTTGCAACGCACTCCACCGCTTGTATATAATATCTCTATTCCAACCAATGAGAAAGCTCCATTTCACGGCCAAGTAACCGTTTTCTATACAAGCAAGGGAGTGCATTGCAACAAAATGAAGCAGATTTTTAACAGTGTATTTTTCAATTTGGAACAATTTTAATCAATTTAAATTGTGTTTTAAATGATAAAATATATTAATTTCATTTTGTTATAAGTACATATAAACGTATATGACAAAATTACACTTAAAGTAAAGTAAAAATGCAAAACTAAAATTACTTAAATTAAACTTATTTAAATAAATTGAACATAGAAATTTTTTTCTTTAAAAAGTATTCGAAGCGTAAAAGCGTATTTTTCAAAATTTCGTTTTTTCGCCAACCGGAGATAAATCGCCAAATAAACGAAATTTTTATTATTTTTTTACAAACGTTATAAGGAGATTCCGCCGAAATTTTTTTTACAAACATATATAACTATATGAGAAGAACATTCTGTAATTTTTTCAGATTTTTCTGAGTATGCCCGTATGGAGACCTTCCTTGTTAGCGGTGGCGGCGGTGGTCGAATGTTTACATTGTTATTACTGTTGTTGTTGTTGTTGTTGTATTGACCAAAATATTGGCCTGGTGAGCAGCTTTACATTTCTATATAGCTGTCTTACTCCGTTATTACTGTTGTCATTTCCCGACATGACGATTTATTATATTCGATCAATTCGGCACCATGTAATAATTACGTTTCATATGAACGTTTCTAAACTAATAATTAATAACAGTACAACATAAATTAATAAACGACGCTCTCATACACGATCACATAACATATAATAAGCAAAGGATCAAGGTTACAATATTAGCTGATATCTATACAATTAAGGTTACAGGTAATAACAGTTACGTTATAATATCATGACAAGTTTAGTTAATGAAATTTTCATTTTTTCGTCGTTAACTGTAAAAGAGTGCATAGTTACATTTTAAAATATACTTGGAATTATGTGCTCCACCATTCCTGTTCCCTATATTTTAAGTCAATTAAACACACTAACCCAAAATATATAAAATCTCTCTCAATTCTAGACTAAAGAGAATTGCTTCAGCTGATTGTTTCCTTCTGAAATATTTCAAGACGTATCTGTCAACACTGTTCAAATAAATCTATCAACATTAAACTCCTTAGATTCTGATAAGAATTGCACATACAGTAACGGGACTTCCGTTATTATTTGAATACTGCTAACCCAACTATTTCTTCTCAGTGTCTTTCTTTCTTTTCTTTTTTTTAAAAATATTTTTTTTTTCGATTTGTATCTATACAGGGTGATTCATAAAAGATGGGCAGAACTTTAAGGGGTTATAGTACACTTAAAGACAAATAATATTAAATAGGAGACTAAGGGTCCCAGACGTATTCCCAAGGAGATAGGGGGCATTAAAGTTTAGGGTCCGAAATTTCAAATGATTATAAAAAATGGAAAAATTGGTCGATTCGTTTGCAGTTTTTGCAAAAAATTTTCTTTATGCCAGTATTTTCTTGAAATAAAATTTTTTCAATTTCAAAAAATGCCGATAGGGGGCGCTTTAGACTTTGGAGTAACAAACAACTATTTTTTAACGTTATTTTTTGTATTTCTTTAAATGATTTCGAAAGCTTAGACTTAAACTTAAATTTTGATCTAAAAATCTGAGTCCTAACGAGTAGTTAAGTAGCGTAAACTGAAATTTGAAATTTGAAACCCTTCTCCCCCCAGAACAAAAATCAGTTATTCCCGATCTTTGTGTCGTAGATTAGGCTTTAACTACTGCCGCGTTTTGCTAAAATTATTCTTTATGTCAGTATTTTCTTAAAAATAAATTTTAAAGAAAATTTTCAAAAAATTCCGATAGAGGGCGCTTTAGACTTTGGAGTAACGAACAACTATTTTATACCGTTATTTTTTGTGTCTCATTAAATGCTTTCTAAAGCTTAGACTTAAACTTAAATTTTCAGCTCAAAATCTGAATCGCTGAGTGTGGTTCAGTAGCGAGGGGAGGGGGTTCAAATTTCAACTTCTGAACATAGTTCAGTTTGCACTACTTAACCATGCCCAACGATTCTGTGCTGTGATACAAGGCAAAAATACAACTTTCGTCAAGGACTGCATAGTCGGAATTCACAGTTGGAAACGTCGCTCATGCAAACGTTAAAGCTCCATTCCAGACGCTAGTCACCGGGTGAAGAAGGAGACAGAAAGTATGCAAATGTCAAATGGGGAAGAAGAAGAATACGTATGCAAAATTTCGACACGATTCAGGCATAAAAACCACTGAACGGTGAGTCAAGTGTAAGTCGCTGTAGTAATGAATCGGAAGATGGTGCCCTTCACGAATAAGGAAAAGGCTGAGATGCATTTAATTTACGGAGCGGCAGATGGAAATGGTGCAGAGGCACAACGAATGTACGGAGAGCGATTTCCCAACAGGCGGTTGCCTAACCGCAAAACTTTCGAGCGCTTGCACGGACAGTTGTGTGAGACGGGATCATTTCTCGCTTCCCGGTCGAATGCAGGTCGTGCAAAAAAGGACGAATCAGTAGTTGTTGCAGAAGCCATTCTGGATGTAGTAGCGGCGCAGCCAAGTACAAGTACACGAACAGTGGCTAGGCAGGTGGATACCTCACAGTCCATGACTTGGAGGGTACTGAAGGATGAACATTTGCTCCCGTTTCATCTGCAACGAGTCCAGAAACTGTCTCCAGGGGATTATCCAAATCGTATTGAATTCGCCCGCTGGTTTCTGCAACAGAACGCGCTAAATCCACATTTTGGACGAACTGTGCTTTTCACCGATGAATGTACCTTCACACGTGAAGGTACATTTAACACACACAATGCACATGTATGGGCGGATGTCAATCCACATGCTACGTATCCACATGCTCATCAGAGACGCTTTTCCATCAATGTTTGGGCAGGAATCCTCGGAGACCACCTAATCGGACCGTACCTTCTTCCTGAACGCCTCAACGGTAAAACATACCTCACATTTCTGCAACATGTGCTGCCAGACCTGTTAAACGTTGTTCCTCCACGCATCCGGCGGGTCATGTGGTTCCAGCACGATGGAGCGCCAGCCCATTACGTACGAGACGTCCGCAACTATCTGGACATCACATTTCCGAACAGATGGATTGGTCGAGGTGGTCCTGTTGCTTGGCCTGCTCGCTCGCCAGATCTTTCACCCCTCGATTTCTTTTTTTGGGGACAATTGAAGGCTCTTATGTATAAGACACCCATTGAATCCCCCGAGGAACTGGTCGCCAGACTTTCCGCCGCTGTAGGGGAAGTGCTCGAAAAGCCTGATGTTTTCGCGAATGTTCGCCGTTCCATTCTTCGCCGTTGTTCTGCGTGCATAACCTCTAGTGGTCACAATTTTGAACATTTATTGTAATTACATGTTAATAAATATGCTTTGGTAACATAATCCTAATTTGTGTCTTTTTACCTCGTATCACAGCACACAATGTGTGGACATGGTAAACTGAACTGTGCTCAAGAGTAGAAATTTCAAACCCCTCTCCCCAGAAACTTAACCACGTCTAACGATTCAGATTTTGAGCTGAAAATTTAAGTTTAAGTCTAAGCTTTAGAAAGCATTTAATGAGACACAAAAAATAACGGTATAAAATAGTTGTTCGTTACTCCAAAGTCTAAAGCGCCCTCTATCGGAATTTTTTGAAACTTTTCTTTAAAATTTATTTTCAAGAAAATACTGACATAAAGAATAATTTTAGCAAAACGCGGCAGTAGTTAGAGCCTAATCTACGACACAAAGATCGGGAATAACTGATTTTTGTTCTGGGGGGAGAAGAGTTTCAAATTTCAGTTTACGCTACTTAACTACTCGTTAGGACTCAGATTTTTAGATCAAAGTTTAAGTTTAAGTCTAAGCTTTCGAAATCATGTAAAGAAATACAAAAAATAACGTTAAAAAATAGTTGTTTGTTACTCCAAAGTCTAAAGCGCCCCCTATCGGCATTTTTTGAAATTGAACTTTAAAATTTTATTTCAAGAAAATACTGGCATAAAGAAAATTTTTTGCAAAAACCGCAAACGAATCGACCAATTTTTCCATTTTTTATAATCATTTGAAATTTCGGACCCTAAACTTTAATGCCCCCTATCTCCTTGGGAATACGTTTGGGACCCTTAGTCTCCTATTTAATATTATTTGTCTTTAAGTGTACTATAACCCCTTAAAGTTCTGCCCATCTTTTATGAATCACCCTGTATAATAAAGGCCAAACGTATCTGTGAGTAACGCATACGTCATTTTGCGAATGGCAACACTTTCACATGCAATTCGGTTTTCCAATTTTAAGTACTGAAAATTTTATACTTCTGAAAATCGCACATTTTCAATTTTTACACCATCGTATAGAGAAAAATATGTACTTTTAAATGAAATTTGTTTGAAAGCTGCATCTCAATTTATTCTTGACATATTATTTTTTTTATAGTTTTTAGTACGAATTATGTAATTGTGGCAACAGAAATACACCATTTTCTCTTAAAATTGATAAAAATTGAAATGCCCGCATGTAAATTTTGAGCAAGGCTAACTTATCATAATATCAAGGCTTGTCATTCGCCAAGTTTCCTTTGACCGCAGTACAGGGGGCGCTGAACTACATGATTTTCACGTTGGTAGCGCCATCTAATGTTAGAAACTGAAATGTTTTCCATTATTTCCTATGGGATTATTAGCAGTAGTACGCACCAGATGGCGCTACATACGAGACAAAATCAGTTAATATGTTGGCATCTATAGAGACAATTTCAACAATAGATTTTCTCCTGAATGCGAGGCCTGATTATGATAAGGGGGCCTTGATTTTGAGAAGGCGAAAATTATGACGGGTTTAGATTTCACGTGAAATTCTAAGATCATGTCAATTTGAAATAATTTTTTTTTCATACGCATTTATATCAAATATAAGAGCCTCAATTGATAACTTCATATTAATAACTGATCTTTATTATATTTTAATTTATCATTATATTTTTACATATGCGATTAAAGTTTAATTTTAATAATTTGGACAACTGAGTTTTACTGAAATAGTATTTTTTTTTTCTTAACTTCAGCTTTAAATAATATTTGTTTGAGAGTTAGACTGACCATTGAAAGATGCATTTTATACTGTAGCTAATTTTGTAGGTTTGTTATAAATCAATGACACTCTATAAAATTAAACATTTACTTTCGTCGAAATTCGATGGGTTCCACCTTGTTTCTTTAAAAGGAAACTATTTTGAAATCATCAAATGAGAAAAAATCATCATATCATCATCTTATTATTATTTTTTAAATAGCAGTTTACAAATATTTTTAGAACAATCTATTTAGACAATGCATTTAGAACAAAAGTTATGACTAATTAACGTAAGATAATTTATATACATTTAAAAAGAAATTTCCACTTTAAAGTCATTTTTGACATTACACGCATTCTAATTTCAAAAATAATTAACATACAACTCTTAAATTTCGTATGGAAATATATTTTATAAATTTTATGAACTTACGCCTACTTCATTATTAAGATTACCAAACAACAAAAAACTTAAATAAAAGAAAAATCGAACACTGCACTGTAAAAAAAAAAAAAAAAAAAAAAAAAAAAAAAAAAAAAAAAAAAGTAATTCTACAGATATAAAGTTGCCGAAATCTGTATTGTTACTAACATTTTATCTGTACACGGTACAAGAAAAAATGCAAATATACAAAACGAATTTTCGTAAAGTTACAGAAATTTGTAACTTTACAAACGAGTCTACTAAAATTACAGTTATCTTACTAAAATTTTATCTGTAACCTGGGTTGCAGTTACATGAAATATCTTTGGAATCCCAGTTTCGTAAATAATTCTTAGTAACCTTACAGATTTTTTTTATTTTCAGTGCAAATCTGTATCTGTTACATGAATTTTTGCTGTTGCCGTTGCATAAAAAATTCAAGAAATCCCAGTTACCTAGAAAACTTTTAGTAACTTTACGTTTTTTTTTTTTTTTTTTTTTTTTTTTTTTTTTTTTTTTTTTACAGTGATATGTGTAACACGGAAATCTGTCTAACTCGGAAAGATTTTCTAGCCTCTGCGAACTCATAGACATAGAGTGGAATTTGTCTAAGACGGAACATTGTCTACTACGAAAAATTTTCTCGGTCCTGATCGATTCCGCCGTAGACAGAGTTTACTGTAAATCGCAGTTGATCATTACCTTCATCAATCCAATTTTTAATAAAATAAAACTTAATTATCTATTTAATCAATGTAAATTTCCATTTCCTGATATAAATCTTAAAAGTGTTTTCACATGCCCTATTTGACGTAACATTTTCAATTCTAGCAACAACTCTCAACGATTTCGCAGTGATTTAGGAGAATATTTCTTTAAACAGAAATAAGCAGAAATTTTTTGAAATGAATAAAATTAATTACATTAAATGAAAAATTATTATATATATTTTTTTTTATAAATATTGAATGTTAGAATATTGTAAGATAGAATATTAACATTAACATCCATGAAATTAATACTAGAATTAATTTAAATAGGTAGAGAAAAGTTCTAGATTAAAAGGATATGTTATAGATGTCGCGAATTAGATTAATATTTATAATTGCTTTAGTGTCCGCACTTTCATGGTGACTCCATGGTCGTGGTTTTATTTTTCGCAGATGCTCACGAGCAATGATAAAAAAGAGTAGTAGAATTTATTCTGGAATAAAGTTTGTGTTAAGTTTTAAGTAAAATGTTTTTGAAGCTTCATTTTTTTTTTTTTTTTTTTTTTTTTTTTTTGTAAGATATTTAAATTATTTTTCACACGTAAAACGACGATGTCTATATTATCGGGTAGATTTTATAGCTTCGATTTCGCATTGTTTGCGATATGTGGCGTCCGAACTAATAGGGGCGTGTGAAAAGTAACTGTTTTTTATTTGTTAACAGAAGTTGTCATTGAGAAAAAAAATGGATGCTTTGAAAATCAAAAGAACTCCTCTTAGAACTGGATTTACGAAAACTTATAATGCTTTAAATGAAGCTTTAAACGACGCAACTCCAGATGCTAATTTAATAGAGAATTTAATGTGTCAACTGGAAGATAAAAGCACAAGATTACGAGCTGTAGATGAAGAAATTTTGAATTTTATGTTGACAGAGAAAGTTGTAGAAAAAGATTATTCTAAAGAATTTGAAGCATGCGAGGAGTATACAGAAAAATTTATTGCTATAAAGCAAAAAGTAAAGACATTTTTGGTGAAACCTATCGAAGAACAACTCCGATCGCAGAATTATACAGATGTTGAAAGAACGCTGTCCCGACCACTTCGCTTACCAGAAATAAGTTTACAGCCGTTTGATGGCGATGCAAGATTATGGTTAACCTTTTGGAATTCATTCAGTAAAATTCATGAAGACACCACTTTAGATGACCATTTGAAATTTGTTTATCTTTTACAGGCGATAACGCCGAAATCCAAAGCAGCACAGATAGTAAATAGTTATCCGGTTTCAGCTGATAATTATCCAAAAGTAATTCTACATCTGAAAGAAAGGTTTGGCAGAGAAGATACACTTATTGAGATATATGTTAGAGATCTTCTTCAATTAGTTTTAAATAATAATAGATCATCAAGCAAGAATTTTAATTTATCGTCGTTATATGATAATCTAGAGACAAAACTTAGGTCTCTAGAATCCTTAGGTGTCACAGAAGAGAAATATGCCAGCATACTTTTCCCACTTGTAGAATCTTGTCTACCTCATGATATATTAAAAATCTGGGAAAGACAGCGTGAGAAGACTGCTCAAGGTAAGAACCAATTAAATTCTATCCTTGATTTTTTAAAAAATGAAGTACTTGCGGAAGAGCGGGTTCTTTTGGCTCATTCCAATCTTGGTTTTGAAAACCCAAAGAAATATCGTAAATGTAATAATGAATATAATTCAATGCCAACTGCCACAGATTTATTTATAAATAATAAGTCTAATAAGAATTTAGTTAAAAAACGTGAAAATTTATGTATATTTTGTGACAAGTGTCACTTATCAGAAAAATGTTTTAAGGCTAGTTCGCTTTCTTTTGATGAGAAACGTAACTTGATTTTGAAGAAAAAAGCTTGCTTTGTTTGTCTGAAGAAAAACCACATTTCACGCAATTGTAACTCTAAAATTAAATGTTCGAATTGTGGTAAAAGACATTTTTCAATATTATGTCAAAATGTTTTAAATGAAGGTGGTAATGTGTCGTTAGAAAGTCATAAACATGAATCAGGGAGTAGTGACACTGTTTTAACTACTCAAGCTTCGGATCCTACTGTGTTACTCCAAACTTTGAGTGTCCGTGTAAAGCACAATGGAAAAGAGAAAATCGTGCGTGGAGTTATTGACACAGGATCCGAACGTTCCTATTTATCACGAGATGTAATTAAATATTTGAATTACAAAAGTATTGGTGAAATTAAATTAATTCACACATTATTTGGTAATATTGAAACAAGTGAAACAAAGCATAATAAGTATCGAATTCACTTAAGTAGCATAGACAATAGTTATAAATGTGATATGCATGTTTTAGATGTTCCTGTTATTTGTTCTAAAATACGAAAAGTGCCAACTGGGCCTTGGTTATCAGAATTAAATAAATATGGCATTAAAATTTCTGATGTTGAAAATAGTTCATGTGAAACCGAAAATGAAATTAAATTATTGATTGGTTCTGATGTGGCCGGAAAATTACTCACCGGAAATATTAAAGTTTTAGAAAGTGGTCCGGTTGCGGTAAAAACCCATTTGGGATGGACTCTAATGGGAAAAATTCCAAGTATTAAATTAGAAACAAATAAGGCTGCTATGATTATTTCATCACTTTGGAACAATTGTTCCGTTGCTGATTTGTGGAAGCTGGATATTATGGGTATAACGGATCCAGTTGAATCCAAAACTAAATCTGAAATTCATGAAGAAACTATGCAGCATTTTAAGAGTAATATAAGAATAGATTCAGAAGGGAGATACGAAGTAGCATTGCCATGGGTGCTAGATAAAGCTTGCTTACCTAACAATAGAGAATTGGCCGAAAAGCGGCTTGCTACAACGAGGAAAAAGTTAATTAATTTAAATAAAATTGAGGTATATAGCGAAGTATTTGATTCGTGGATAAATGCAGGAATAATTGAAAGGGTGGTTGATAATAAAGAAACTAAAGTACATTATTTGCCACACAGACCTGTATTTAAAGAATCGAGTGAAACTACTAAAGTTAGACCAGTTTTTGACGCTTCGGCTCATGTTAAAGGTTCCCCTTCTCTAAATGATTGCCTAGATAAGGGATTAAATTTGATTGAAATGATTCCTTCTATATTGCATCGGTTTCGGAAATATCCTGTTGGTGCAGTATCCGATATAGAGAAGGCATTTCTACAAATTGGTATTAGAGCAGAGGATAGAGACTATCTGAGATTTATATGGGAAAATGGCATAATTTATAGACATAAACGTGTTGTTTTTGGAATCAATTGTAGCCCCTTTTTATTAGCGGCTATTTTGAGACATCATTTAGAAAGTGCGACTGAAAATCTTGCTTCTACAGTAGAAATTTTGAATGAATCGTTATATGTAGATAATTGTGTTTGCAGTTTCAACACAGTTGAAGAATTAAATAAGTTTATATTTGAATCCCAAACGTTACTATTCTCTGCAAAATTTAATCTCAGGGGATGGTTGTCAAATTATCCCATTCAAATTATTTCTGAAAATTCAGCAGCTAATGTAACACCAGTATTAGGTTTAAACTGGGATCTGGAAAACGATACCCTATCTTGCAAAATCGGTTCTATTGAGGAAAAACAAATTATTCCCACAAAACGAGCTGTACTTTCATTCGCTCAGAAAGTGTTTGATCCTCTTGGATTTACCTCTCCAGTGACTTTGCTCCCTAAACTTATTCTACAAGAATGCTGGAAGTTAAAATTAAGTGGGATGAATTACTCCCAACTAATTTAGCTAAACAATTTTTAAAATGGGTGCAAGGATTGAAGATGATTTCTGACATCAAATTGCAACGATGGATGTATTTTGATAATTATGAAAGTAATGATGTAGGCCTTCACATATTTTGTGATGGAAGCAAACATGCGTATGCTACTTGCATTTTTCTAAGAGTAAAGAGAAAAGATAAAATCCTGGTAACTTTCGTACAGTCACGTGCAAGAGTAGCTCCCCTTAAGAACATAACGATACCCCGGTTGGAGCTTTTAGCATGCTGCATTGGAGCCAGGTTGGGAAGTCGAGTTATATCTGATCTACGAATTCCAAATTTAAAGATATTTTATTGGTGTGACTCAACTACAGCTTTAAGCTGGATAAAGCGAGACGAAAGATGGGGAACATTCGTTTGGAATCGCGTAGAAGAAATCAGATCCTTAACTCAAAAGAACCAATGGCGACACATTGCAGGAAAATTTAATCCGGCAGATATCCCTTCCAGAGGTTGTTCGATTGAACAATTTTTACAACTAAGATGGTGGGAGGGACCGGATTGGTTGGCTCAACCTGAATATACTTGGCCTCAAAGTGTCGAAATTCCCGATGAAGAAATTATTAACTCTGAAAAACGGAAAAGTGTCATTTCAGCAATGAACAAGAACACAGAATCTAGTGATTGGTATTATCGACGGTTTTCATCTTTTAAGAAAATTATAAGATTGATCGCCTGGATTTTAAGATTCTTAAACAATTTAAGAAATCCTAATTCAAAAGAAGCTTCTGAACTTACGTGTTTGGAATTAGAACAAGCCGAAAGAAAATTGATAATTTTGATTCAGAAAGACAGATTCAACGAGAAGAATAATCAGAAGATACGTAGCTTGAGACCAATCCTAGATGAATATGGTATTATAAGAGTGAAAACGCAAGTTATTTATAGAGAAGATGCTTTCAATTTTAAATACCCTGTTCTTTTGCCTTCTGACCATCCTGTAGTCCACCGCCTGATCTCCTGGAAACACCAAGAGCTTTTGCATGCAGGAGTGGCTCTTATGATGACATCGTTACGAGAAGACTACTGGATCGTAAAAGCTAGGAAAACTATTCGAGCAGTAGTACAGAAATGTGTACGATGCAGAAGATTCAGTGCACAAAAGACAGAATCGATTTCTATTGCATTACCAGCAGAAAGAGTTGAAGACGCAGCGGTGTTTCAGATAATTGGAGTTGATTTAGCCGGCCCATTATATTTAAAGAATGAGGAAAAGGCTTGGATTGTTCTGTACACTTGTGCAGTGTATAGGGCCATACACTTAGAATTAGTTACGTCATTATCTACAGATGCTTTCCTCCAATCTTTCAGGCGTTTTATAGCGCGAAGAGGAAGACCAACCACCGTGTATTCTGATAACGGCGGAAATTTCGTCGGGGCAGACACAGCATTTTCAGCCATAGATTGGGAGCAAATCTCTGCCGTTGCAGCAACACAAAAGATTCGCTGGAAATTTAACCCACCTACCGCTGCCTGGTGGGGCGGTTGGTGGGAGCGATTGATACAAATGGTGAAACGCATCCTGAGAAAAGTTCTAGGTAGAGCTTCATTATCCTACGAAGAACTGCTCACAATTCTCTGTGATTGTGAACAAGTTGTGAATGCTAGACCTCTAACTTATGTCACTGAAGATGTGAACGATCTAGCACCGTTAACACCATCAATGTTTTTACAGGACATAAGATCTTCAGATGTGAGAGATTTTGATGCAATTGACGCGCAATAATTAAATAAAAGAGTTAAGTATAGGCAACATGTTCGAGAACACCTACGTAAGCGATTTCGTATTGAATATTTAGGACAATTGCGCCAGCAAAGTTCTTTGCAAAAGAATGCCAAGCAACTTACCGTTGGTGATGTCGTACTCGTAGAGTCTGATAAGAAACGTGCCTATTGGGCTTTAGCCCGAGTGCAAGAACTTATTTCTGGTAAAGATGGCCACCCAAGAGTTGCACGATTAAAAACTGAAAATGGTGAACTTTTGAGACCTGTCCAAAAACTGTACAATTTAGAGATTCCAAAAGAACTTTCTAGTGATCCAGTATTAAGAACGAGAAGTGGCAGAATAGTGACTGTCCCAAAACGTTATTAACTTTAAATACTGTTTCAACAAAAAACTTTATTCTTATTTTTTAGTATATTTCATAGTGTTAATTTGAATTTGTAATAATATGTTTAATTTTATTTGAATTTTGCAGAAGAAAATGTTTATTTACCTGTTTTGAGAAATGTAATATTGTAAGAATTGTATCTTATCACTGTAATGTAAGTATTAGTCATATTTTATTTTATATTTTATTGTACCCATTGTTGAGTTTAACTGTCGAAAACTCAAGGTGGGAGAATGTCGCGAATTAGATTAATATTTATAATTGCTTTAGTGTCCGCACTTTCATGGTGATTCCATGGTCGTGGTTTTATTTTTCGCAGATGCTCACGAGCAATGATAAAAAAGAGTAGTAGAATTTATTCTGGAATAAAGTTTGTGTTAAGTTTTAAGTAAAATGTTTTTGAAGCTTCATTTTTTTTTTTTTTTTTTTTTTTTTTTTTTTTTGTAAGATATTTAAATTATTTTTCACACGTAAAACGACGATGTCTATATTATCGGGTAGATTTTATAGCTTCGATTTCGCATTGTTTGCGATAATAGAAAGGAATACAGATTGATTATCATTATGATTTGGTTTGGTTTATTTTATGACGGCCGATTATCAACACGTGTGATATAGGCCTGAAGGGGAGATGCCCTCCGTAGCGGTCTTTCTAAGGGAACCTAATCCGTATTTATGCAAAGAAATCCAAGGTTTGAAGAAAACCATGGAAAACTTCGAACGATTAGGCCGACGGTCGCAACTGGATTCAAACCCAGCAACTTCCTCTTACCAGGATTATCATTAAGAGAAAAAAAAATATCTTCTCTATATCGATATGACAAAATATTATTGTTTGTAAACTTTCTTTTATAAAAATCATGAACATGATAGGATAGGTATAAAGATACAATTCTCATAGCATGCTTGAAGCAACTGCCCCTTGTGATATACACTATATTGCCATTGATTATGGGACACTTGCGATTTTAGACATTTTACTAAATATCTAGAAAAATACATGAGGAATCATCTCGAAACTCTTAGTGTATAAATATAATAGTACACGTCATACATCTCCGTGAAGATTTTTTACCGAAACTCCTTAGGGGACCGTCAACAAATTAAAAAAGAATGAATATCTTTTGAATAACCCTGTCAAAACTAATGTAGCAAAATCGCTCAAACTCTAGATTATGATTGAATGCCTTATTGTAATACACTGTGTTCATTTTTATGCAAATAGCATGCATACTCGCAGAGTAATTAAGGTTTTTATAAAAATGGCCCCAAATTTTTCTAAGTTTTTCCATTATAATTTTCAGAGTTCTTAATATAAAATAATATTTTTTTTTTCAGAAAATATGACAAACAACATTGCACACAGTACCCTGTAATCAGAATTAAAAAATAATAAAAATTATATGAAAAATGAATAGGTTTACTAAATAATTTTTTACTGCGCATGCGTCAAAGATATCAAAATTTCATTTGCATATTATGTTAGCTAAATGTATAGAGCAATTTTTGTAAAAGTCTCAAAATCATAACTTGAAAATTCTGAAAATAATCGTCAATTGAATAAGTTGAAAATCCGTTATTCTCAAAATGAAGCAAAAACAAGAGGGGTTGTATCCATATATTCATTGATTAGTGTTAATATAGAATACACAATACGGGATGTTACGACTACTTTTGGATAAAATCCCTCATTTTTTTGCTTCATTTTGGAAACAACGGATTTTGTCTTTTTTCTATAGACGATTACTTTCAGAATTTTCAAGCTATAATTTTGAGACTTTTACAAAAGTTGCTCTATACATTTAGCTAACATAATATGCAAATGAAATTTTGATATCTTTGACGCATGCGCAGTAAAAAATTATTTAGTAAACCTACTCATTTTTCATACAATTTTTATTATTTTTTAATTCTGATTACAGGGTACTGTGTGCAATGTTGTTTGTCATATTTTCTGAAAAAAATATTATTTTATATTAAGAACTCTGAAAATTATAAGGGAAAACCTTAGAAAAATTTGGGGCCATTTTTATAAAAACCTTAATTACTCTGCGAGTATGCATGCTATTTGCATAAAAATGAACACAGTGTATTACAATAAAGCATTTAATCATAATCTAGAGTTTGAGCGCTTTTGCTACATTAGTTTTGACAGGGTTATTCAAAAGATATTCATTCTTTTTTAATTTGTTGACGGTCCCCTATGGAGTTTCGGTAAAAAATCTTCACGGAGATGTATGACGTATACTATTATATTTATAAACTAAGAGTTTCGAGATGATTCCTAATGTATTTTTCTACATATTTAGTAAAATGTCTAAAATCGCGAGTGTCCCATAATCAATGGCAATATAGTGTATATAGTGGGATACTTAATAAATATATCATTGTTTGGGAAAATATAATTATGACAAAATAAAAAAAATGCGGTAAAATTTTGAAGTAATCGATATGAATACTGTTAGGCAAATGTAATGATGGGAAATATTCTATAAATAATGCAATAATAGTTGAGTGTAAATCTGCTAAGATGATATTGTTGAATAAATCCTCAAAGTTCCATTTTAAAATACTTTTAGAATTTGTTAATACCTATATTTTATTTGCGAATTCAAAAGTGTTTTTTTTTTTTTTTTTTTTTTTTATAAATAAGTATTGTCATTTTTAACAGATAAATCATAGATGAGCATGAGAATATTTAAAAATTACGTGTTAGTACGAGTATTATAAGTGTTACATCCTACAATGACTGCGCGGAATTTTAAAGGATTTTTGTAAAACTTAGGAATCATAACAATTTAAGGATAACTAAAGCTTTTTTTTTTGTTAAGTCTAATAAAGTATAATAACTTAAAAAAATATGTCTATTGTTTTCGACTAATAAAACATTATAAAGGGAGAGAATATTATTGGAAGTGATTGCATTCGTTAAACGATAATAATAGTAATATTTAAAGACGACAGCTTAGTTATTAGCAATCTTATCAACGTATATAATGATGAAAATGGTTTGAAGTTCATGAAGATCACGTTAAAGAATGAAAAAAGAAATAGTCTATTTAGCTATGTTTGGTTCATGCAATTTTTTCCCTCAAAAGGATAATGACATTATGCTTCTAATCTGAAAAGTACTCAAAAGGTTTATTATGGTTGGTAGTATTTCGTACACAGAGAAATCTAAATCATATGTAAATTGTTTAATGATAGACCGTTGATATGACTGTGAAGGCATAAGATACTTAGTACCAAGGTGGATCAAAATCTTAAATGCAAATTATTGACTATGTCTACATTGGCAGTTATAATACACTGTAAAAAAATTCAACAGGTTACTAAAAATTTTTTAGTAAATTTGTATTTCACAGAATTTTTTAGTAACCATTACAAACTTTTTTTTTTTTTTTTTTTGCGAGTGAAACAAGCATTTCTTTTGTAAACTGAACAAAAGAATTTTTTGTATAACTAACTTAAAAATTTTTAGTATGAGCCATCAAGAAAATTTTAGTAATAGCTCCAAAATTATTTTTAATAACCATTACGTGCGCCCGAAGGGCAGGAGGTTCCTTCGAGCTGCATCCAGACTTCTGAAGCGGAAGATTTTCGGCAAAACTGCAATAGGTGGCAGCACCAAACATTGCTAACTGCTCCAACAGGATTTTCACAATCCCTTTACTAACGAGTACTTACACTACATACATTCGGGGCGTGTTTGGCGGTGGCCAGTATCGAACCCGGTACCTTTCAGTCTGGAGGCCGTTACTATAACCACTATGCTATCAAGGCCACACCAAGCGAGTTTTAGTAATACTTATTAAAAATATAAAACTATTAACTCTCTTCGTTGCTAACTTTTTTCTAGTAATTCTCACAGATTTTCTTGTAACCGACTAAAATTACTAAAAATTTTTTAGTAATTACAAGGATCACTAAAGTTTTTTAAGTAGATCGACCCCCTTTTTTTTACAGTGTATGTCCCTCGTCAATGGTGAGCATTACTATATTTTTTAAATGGGAATTATGACATTTACATGAGTGTGTGTCAACACTCTCATGAGTTTTGAGAGTCCTAGTTAAAAATTTGGAGAAGCTGTCAAAGTTTTTATAAATATGAAGCTGCATTACATATATAAGCAAATGGAAGATTTTTAAAAAGTTTATTTTTCATAATCGGGGACGCCTAATTATAAAAATTTCTCTCGTAACTCTAGAACTGAAAATGTAATTAATATTATACTAGTTTGCCCTTCTTTAATACCTGAAAAAAATCTTTGATTTGTACTTTTGATTTTATTTGTACTTGATTATTTCTCCTTAAACAATCTGTATTCCTCAGCTATTATTGCGTGATTGCACGCAATCATCTTATTAAGGTTAAATTTTATGAAAACAATTAATTATGTTCTTTTAAATACGTTAACACATTCACTGTGAAATCATGCTTCTGATTGGTGGAATGTGATAAAGCAAAATAAATTTACATTATAGCAAGAAAAGCTTAACATTATTGCCAACGTTTTGATGAAATATCATAAAAATCTTTAAAAATTAAAAATAAAATATAAAAATGCAAATAAATTTTTAAAAATATAGCTCAATAGGCACATCTACAATTGAATAGCTTTCATTTTAAAAAAATATCAAAATTGGTTCAGTAGAAAACTCAAGGCTGGTGATTAAAAAAACAGTTTGGTCTAGGCAATGGTCTATTATTGTTTCATTTATTGCACTAACGTCTAATAATGTCTAAGGAATAGTCTGAAATTTTTCTCATTTAATTTCTTCGAACTAAAATTTACACTATTTGAAAGCATGAATACGCAAAACTTTAGATTAAAAACATCACCAGTTTAAGGAATCATAATCTTATGTTAATAATGTTAATATTAAAATAATCATTAAAACTAATTAATTGAATATACATTTCTAAAACACAGCATATAGTCATTTTTATTGCTAAAAAATTAATAAATTTATTTAAATGAATAAAATAATTTATTTATTGCTAAAGAATAAATTAACTACTTATTATTATTACTATAAATATGCACTGTTAAAAAAATTCTGAAATTCACGAACATTTTTTTCCTGAATTTCACAGAAAAACTCCCTTTTAACAACAAAAGGGTATTTTCCGTTACAAATCACAAAATTCCATCATAATTCCTGAAAATAACGAAACGGATGGAAATAAAAACAAAAAACGGAGACACTCCGTTGTGCGGGGAGCTCCATGGCCGAGCGGTCAAGGCACCATACCGCTAATCGCCTGAAAGCGCAGATTATGGGTTCGAGTCCCATTGGCGCCATGGAATAATGAAACGTAAAAAATTCCTTTTAAATTACATTTTTTCTGTTTATTTTTCTCTTTTTTTCTTATTAAAAATCTTTTAATTTATTAGCCGAAAAATAAATAAATAAAGAAATAAATAATGTACGACAATTTAAAAAAAACGTATATATATTCTAAAAAAAATTTTAATAAAAAAATTTATAAAAAAAAAAAACAGTGGTTTTAAACAGTGATTTTTTTAATTTAAACTTTTTAAAAAATTAAAAATGATTTTAAAAAATAATAAGTATTATGCATCAGTCTAAAATAATCCATTTACAAACATTCTAAGAAATATATTTGAAAAGAAATCTTTAAAAAGCACAACAGATTTTCCCACTAACTCATAAAAGACATACTTTGTACCGTTTAGCATCAGCAACTTTGGCTCTGTTCGTAAGAATTTATTCCGCACTCTGAAGGTCCCGATTTCGATCCTGAGAACGGCGTGAACTAAATTATCCAAAGTAACAATTAAGTAAAATAACATAGCAGCTTAAAATCCCTCGGTGATTTCGAATTCTTTGAAGATTAATCGGTAAATCATTTTTAAAAATTATATTAAATTATTACTATTATAAATCAAACTTTGTAACGGAAAGTTACTGATTCTTACACCGGAGTTTTCCCTTCTTGTATTTCCCACAACGGAAAATCTACTAACGGAACGGTAAAAGTTCGGCTACATTGCTGCCGGTAGTTTCACCTGGAATTCACAGATTTATTTTTAACAGTGTGAGCTCATTTGTATAAAAATTTAATTTTATTCATCTTTTGATTGAAATATTCATTTTATTCTTGTGATTATGATGAAAACGTTCGCTTTGTTTATTAGTTCCACGTTCTTGTGTATCGAAGGTCACGGTCGACCTAATTATGTAAGTTTCTCTGGTAGTTAAGCCACCAGACCGAGAGGCTGCAGCACAGACAATCACCTCATGGAGGTCACAGTCAAAATTCTAGAATTAGTTAAAACTCCATTCGCATATTAAAACACAATCGGTCTGTAAAGTCATATCTTGGTGGAAAACTCCTGAAAATCCGATACTTGCGGTTGATTCGTAGGTTTATCATTGGATTTACTTGCTACAATTCTTCCATCTTTTCACACTTTTGGGTGCTGGAAAACAAAATACCTACGAGTCAACCGCTAAAATCGGGTTTTTAGATGTTTTCCACCAAGATATGACTTGGTAGACCGCTGACATTTTAATATGCAAATCGAGCTTATTCTGGAATTTCAGCCGTGTAGTCGATGAGGTGATTGTCCGTGCTGCTGCTTACCGGTTCATACGTTGAGCGAAGGGTTTAACCCTAAGGCTGCGTTCAGATTGCAATACGTTCAGTTGAACTAAAAAAGCAATAAATCTAATCTTTGAAGAAGCGCTGTTTCCGACTATTAGAGGAACTTGAGTAACAGGTTGCTAGTTTTGGCGTTTTATCCTCCAATGTAACAAATGTATGTTTAATTGTTTTTTCATTTTTCATTATTTTCTGTTTTCAGATTCTAATTGAAAAAAAAAAAAAAGTCTGATACACAAAATATCGAACACAGATGTTTATTAAACTATGTTTAATTTCACTGAAACACAAAAAACGAGGATAATAGATGGGAGCGGAGCGGGGAGAGTAGCGAGAATTAAAAGTAGTATACAAAAGTGAGGGAAAGAATTGCTTTTCTCATTAGAAATAGAATATTTTCCTTTAAAACTCACACATACGCACAAAACGTGTTTCTCAATAATTATCTACCACCAGAGTAAATCCCATAAAAACACATTTAGCAGGAGGATTGAGTTAAAACGATCAGAATGAATTTCCCATTTGCATTGTATATATCGAATGTTGAATTCAGACACCTTCCTACCGGAGATATTTCTGCGGCTTTGGGTAGTAGGTGACATTATAGATAAGAGGTGAAATAGCACTTTTTTTACCATTAAAAACAAAAAATCTCAAATCTTAGGGGGGGGGGGGAGTAAAGAATCTTATTGCTATTGAAGGGCAGCGCCGTGCCAAAAGGAAGGGGGCAGAAAAAGAAATTCAGGGGGAGCCAAATTTATACTACCAACGTCATTTTTGGCCTGTCACAAGAAACAGTTGGGAAGGAGGGCGCCAAATTGAAGCTTTGTCCCGGGGCACAGTTTTCTCTTCGCACGCCCCTTTTTTGAAGGGATCTACCCCTCTCGATCCACCCCTGAATTTAGCACTACATATATGTACAATGGATATTTATCTCAAACATAAGAGTTTCAGTTTAACTATTTTTTTCCCCTGAAAAAGGGGAATATGATTGATTATTTAAAATAATTGTGCAGTTTTCGCACTCCCTACATTCGACATTGAAGAAACGATAGAAGATAAAAAACAAGGTGATAATAAATGCGGTAAAAAATGTTCAAGAAATATTCTCTTTGCCCATGCATTTAAGTTTTCTATTTAACCTCATTTGTGTGTTAATCTGATACACAGAGTAACTTTAAAGGCGTATATACAAAAAATGAAATCTAGTTTATTCACCGATACGAGATGCACGTTTCTAATGTTTGTATTAATTTAAAACTTCCTGCTTCAATGTAATTAGTTGTTTGAATGTGTTGTTAATTTATCCTTTCATGCCACAAGAATACCACTTAAATTTTATCTTTCTTTTATTTCGAAGGCCTTGAAAGGCTGTTATTACAATCGTGTCATGTGACTCGATATTTCTGGAGTTTGTTTCTTTCTTCAAAGAGATTTTTAAAAAAAATTGCAGCTGTTTGCTTCAAAAAAAACTTAATATCTTGGAATCTCTTATGATTTCGGTTACGTGGATGATAAAAGAATACAAGATTTTTTAACAATTGGAGGAAAGGGGTGTAAAAATAGGTACTTTTAAATTTGATAAAAATTAATGTAAGTTTTTTTTTCCTTCTTAGAAATGTAATTTTGAAATTGGCAAGTCTGTTTCAAGTCACAGTCAATATTTGACACAAAGGGTGGACACAAAGTAAGTGTCCGATATCGATCTCTACCCTGTACAAGTTACATTTCTATATTGATGTTTTCAAACTAATATCGGCTCGTGATGCACATTTATATTTATTCTAGTTAAGGCCATATTCATTGAAAATAGCTCTTTTTTGCTTAAATCTTTATAACGGACCGGCAGGCCGCTAAAGTTTTTTAATCGGCCCATCCCGACCCGTTGAAAAAATTATTATAATTCTGCCACTGCCGGCCCGGCCCGGCTCATTAGAAAATTCGGAAATATTCCGCCGGCCCTTCTAGGCCCGGGCCCGTGCAGACCTTTAAGTTGAATTTCATTGTTATCATCGCTGTTCATAGTCATCAATCCTGAGCTTTCTACTGAACCTATTTGGATAATTACTTTTTTTAAATGAAAGCTATTCATTTGTAGGTGTGCCGATTCTAGCTATTTTTTAATTTATTTACAATTTTATATTTTATTTTTAATTTTGAAAGACTTTTATAATATTTCATCAATGTGGTGGCAATCATGTTAATCCTTTCTCGTTATAATATAAATTTGTTTTGCTCTTTCACATTCCATCAATCAGAAGTGTGATTTCATCGTATTTAAAAAAACAATAATTAATTGTTGTCATGCAATTTAATCATAATAAAATGATTGCATGCAATCACAAATTATCATCGGGGAGCACAGATTACACAATGAAAAGTATTATTAAGTAATCTATATAAACAACAGAATGTAATCGATGATTAAAAGTGATATCTAAAGTAGGAATGTCGAACTCTTATTTTATTTAAACATGAAAGATTTGTTTCCAATTTGCGCGCGTGAAGTATAAAAGATGCTATAATGGCTATTACAAAAAGATATCTCAAATACTAATTAAGTTACTAAGTATTATGGCTTTTTTTTTTTCTTTTCCAGTCTGTTTCTCAAGTTTAAATATGTTTTATTGTACTTAAATAAAAATTGCTTGAGTGTTTTCTATTTTTTTCCTTCCACGTGCTCGAATTCGGGAATCTAATGAAAACATCCAGCCGGTGAAAATGGCGCACCCTAAATTTATGTAACATGTAGTAAAATTGCGTTTTTTTATCAGTCTTTTTAATATATTTTCTAAGCTATTTGGAACTTATTTTACATAGTAGGTGCATTCAGTAGGTTATCCTTATAGGTACCTATGAGAATCGAATTCCGACAAGTATTTCCCGAGGTTTGCTTGACGAAAGACGAAAGGTTTTTGACGGAAAGTTAACATCGTTCATAGCAGTTTAGATCCACAAAGTAATATTACTCTGCGTATTAGTCTTCGCTTCGGCTTCGCTCAGTTCTGAAATCAAAAGATCTGGCAAGGTACATTAAGAGAGATCAAAATCCTGCATGGATTGTAGCACTATAGATGATGATAATTATGATCATTCCAAGTAAGATTTCAAATCATTTCAGGGATATATCTTAAGAATTGAAGAGCGAAATGATGATTACATATATTGATACTCAAACAGTGTTGTTTTTGTAAATGAATATTATTACATCAAACATTTTTCAGTTATAAAATGTCTCAAATTTTACTTCTAGTGTAATTTCCTAATTTTTGATATTTTCTGAGTGGCATCCCTGATTGCATGATCATGCTGATTACCAGTGATAAATGTATTAGTAAACACATTTATTCATTATTTTGCAAATAATAACAATAATGTAAAGTTGATATCCTTTAATCTTCTTTTTAATCAGTATTGTTTAAAAATAATATTAAATTCGTTCAAAAGCATGATATCATTGATAACTAGTCAAATGTGGCAATCCCAAAACTTTTTTCTATCTTATGCATGTTAATACTCTCTGAAGAATGCAGCATAACAGCGCCATCGGTTAGGTGATTTAAATCAAAATCTAATCAGCAACAACTTACATCAACTTATACAGAATCTGAAGTTTGATGAAAATTCGTGCATTAGTTTTTGAGACAGAACTATATGAAAATATTTTTAAAAAATCTGCATAACAGCTCCACATGTTGGGTGGTGTACACCAAAATCTAATCAGGATCAATTTTTTATCAGGTACAAACTGAATCTGAAGTTTGATGAACATCCATGCATTTGTACTTAAGATACATTTATTGCGAAACCGTGAAAAATGCAGCATAGAAGCGTCATCTGTAAGGCGATTTACACCAAACACTAAACAGCACTAATCTACGTAAGCGGCTAACTGAATCTGAAATTTTAGAAAATTTCGTGCATTAATTGTGATAGAGCTATTGCAATAATTAGGAATAATGCACCATGGCAACGCCACCTGAAGAGCGATTTGCACCAAAATGCAATCAGCACCATGTTGTATCAAGTACTAACTAAATCTAAAGTTTTATGAAAATCCATGCTCTTGTTCTTGAGATATAGCTATTGTGGAAATTGTGAATAATGCAGCATACAGCACCACTTGCTGAGCGATATACACCTAAACTTATCAGATCTAGTTTATACCAAAGCCAACAGAATCTAAATTTTTATGAAAGTCCTTGCATTAATTCTTAAGATAGAGCGCACATAAATTTTTTGTCACATACAGACACACAGACTGACCGACACACAGATTCACAGACATACATTTTATAAAAACATGTTTTTCGAGTTGTCCGATCCCTAAAACGTGTAAATCCGTCGAAAACCGGATTTCGAAAATTTTCACGAATCCAATACTTTTTTCTTGTAAAGATAGAAGAAAGAAAAAATACTATTCCAACGAATTTATTGAATTCTGATATTAATTTTCAATTTTTTTTTTTTTTTCAATAGAAACTATTGAATCCTTGACGCCTTTTACTGCTTTCTTCTATCTTTACAAAAGAAAAAAATATTGGACTCGTGAAACCTTTCGACGGATACTATCATTTGTAAAATGATGTATATGAAAATTGAAGTTTTATAAGAGTTTCCTTTTCCAATATATATATTTCTAATAACTTATCATACAGCACGATAGTGCTGTATAGTAGAGCTCAGCTGCATCTCTAATGTTAAAGTCCAAAGTCTGCCTCTTAATAACTTTGGACCCAATCATCGGATCGCGACGAAATTCAAAAGGGGAAGTGTCCTACCCTAGATCTCAAAGTTTACAAAAATTCATCCAGATCCACCGATTAGTTTCGGAGATCCAGAACCCCTGTTTTGGCACTTTTTGCTCGTGAAACAACAAAAAAAGAGAAACAACTCAATTATAACCCAAACCAGGAAACATTCAGCGACGTGTAATAGCTTGTTCGAAAGCTTTTAATTTAGGGATGTGCCTTTCGAAGGTCCGGTAAAAAAATATCAAAAATTAAGGAAATGGCACCCATTTAAAATTTATATAACGCTATTCCTTTCATAATTTAACATTATAGAAATCTCTCCTTTTTAATTGCTAATTCAATTGTTGCTTTCGAATTGCCACCAACTATCATACAGCACGATAGTGCTGTATAGTAGAGCTCAGCTGCATCTCTAATGTTAAAGTACAAAGTCTGCCTCTTAATAACTTTGGACCCAATCATCGGATCGCGACGAAATTCAAAAGGGGAAGTGTCCTACCCTAGATCTCAAAGTTTACAAAAATTCATCCAGATCCACCGATTAGTTTCGGAGATCCAGAACCCCTGTTTTGGCACTTTTTGCTCGTGAAACAACAAAAAAAGAGAAACAACTCAATTATAACCCAAACCAGGAAACATTCAGCGACGTGTAATAGCTTGTTCAAAAGCTTTTAATTTAGGGATGTGCCTTTCGAAGGTCCGGTAAAAAAATATCAAAAATTAAGGAAATGGCACCCATTTAAAATTTATATAACGCTATTCCTTTCATAATTTAACATTATAGAAATCTCTCCTTTTTAATTGCTAATTCAATTGTTGCTTTCGAATTGCCACCAACTAAAAAATAATTCAATAATTTAAAAAAGAAACGATAACACGTGTTCTTTTTTTATAGATCAATAAAAATTCTGATTCCCCTGATAGTTTTGAACCTTTGAAATTGACGTCATTCGAAACAGAAAATGCATATTTTTCATAAACATATATATAAACTGTAATTAAATATGTGTTAAAACAACATCGCACCTTTATTTGAGTGTTTTCAAAGTAAAACAGTTACTACAATATAGATATTTCAATTAAAAAAGGATAATTAGGAAAAAAAATTCTTCTATATTTATAAAAATAACTATTTGAAAATGAAGCTATGAAAATCTGTGTAGATACCTATCGTCATAAGAAAATCTACGTAGATACCGAGAAATTGCAGTGGGACTACCATCTGGGAGTTGGCGGTTCTGTCGCCAAATGTCGCCAAGTTTTTCGCCAACTTGGCGATATATTGCCAAATCTGGCGTCCAAAATTACTTGTCAAAATTAAAGCCAACTTGGCGTCATTTCAAGTATTTCGCCAAACTAATATGCCTATAAATAATTTTAAACTAATACTAATAATAGTTTAGATTTGTAGTTGAAGGTGATAGATAAAGTTCCTGAAAGGATCTGAAAAAGCTATGAAATCATACAAAAAACTGGTGGAACCAGAGAGAAAAGTAGAGCTCGATTTAAAAAAAATCTCACAGAAAAATTTGGGAAATATTTTCAATGTGCGTGCAAAAGAAAGGGAATCAGATGATGTGTAAAGCTTATGAAATAACCCAAATTTTTGTTAACTGAAAATGAGGACTGAGCTTTACTGGTGCTTTAAAATCAATCAGGGAAAAAGAGGCATTTTTAACTCTTTCCGTATTTCAATCATCCATAACCAGTTTAAAAATTTGGGTTCATAACTATATGTTACAGGCTGATGTAATGAAGTATGAGAACGGTTCGTTCTGTACAAAGTGTGAACACAATTCCGTACCAGCTGTTTTGATAACTGGAAGATCAAAGCTCCAAGTAAACTCAAAACCTTGAATAGATACGATTTAATCATATACTAAATATTTGTGTTCAAACATACTTATCTATATCAATTCCTCAACAACTTGATTATATTAATGTTATACTTTAATTATCACATCATGGTTTATATTTGTTTAGCATTGTGGGGCTTAACCGATTTGAGACCATATAACAATATATTCTATTGACTATTTTCCTCAGTAATCATTTTGAGTGGATAATAGTATAATTCTGAATATAAGGCACCAGTACAGATCAGTCCTCATTTTCAGCTAACAAAAATTTGGGTTATTTCATAAGCTTTACAGATCATCTGATTCCCTTTCTTTTGCACGCACATTCAAAATATTTCTCAAATTTTACTGTAAGATTTTTTTTAAATCGAGCTCTACTTTTCTCTCTGGTTCCACCAGTTTTTTGTATGATATATTTAGTTTCAACAGTGGTGACCATCCCCCCAAACCCAATAACGCAAATCCCCCTCCCCCTCCCAAAAAAAAAAAAAAAAAAAAAAATCTTCAAACTTTAACATTGATTCCGCCTTCCTTAAACAGAATATCAATTGTAATCAATTGTAAATGTTGAAAAAATTAAAAGTAATATTTAAAAAAAAAAAAAAAAAAAAAAAAAAAAAATCAAAAAACTTTTAACAATAAAAAAGGAAATATTAAGAATTTAAAAATCCCTCCCCCCCCCCCCAAAAAAATGCACATTTTCTCGAATACCCCCCCCCCTCCCCCGCAAAAAAATAAATAAATTGTATGACGCATTTTGCGTCACCAAACCTCTCTGGGCACCCCTGAGTTTCAATATATTTCTATAAAGTGTTCCAATTCCTTTCCGAAAGTCAATTGGAGTCAGTACAGGTTTCTTTTTGGGCTAATTACATGAGTATTTGTAGTGTAAGTCGCATGTTACGATTTTTGGCTACCAGTATTTTAGAATGGGGAAATAAGACTTATTTTGTCGGAGAAATGTCATTAGTTGAATAAGGCCAAGAAAACTTTTCAAAAATAACGGTGACCAACAAGCATAGCTGTTATCAGCTGTGTGACATCGCCTGCTTTTTTTATTCCCGTTTTCTAAACATTTCATTGGCTGATCGAGAAAAGGCTTTCCTGCCATCCGGATTTCCAAGCATTTGATTGGCTGCTACTGGTGACTCCCTTGGTTTCAGGCGTCAAAGACTGTCCAACACAAAATAGTTGTTTGCTTTCCGCAACTCCCCTGAAACCATATACACAGTAAGGACCCCTGGAATTTGAAGCGAAATTGACCAAAGCCCTCTCAAGACTATCACTGCAGGCGACTTTGATTTGACACCCCCCCCCTCTCCCCGTGAAATAGTACTTATAGGATAACATGAAACGCCTGAAATTTGAAGCGATTTTGACCCCTCGTGTAATAGCGCTTTTACACTACAAAAATCCATGGAACTATCATTTGTTGAAATCAGTAAGTTGCAAGCAAATAAACCCACCCAAAAAAAATTTAACTGAGAGATTAAATACAAGTTAGCATCAATAACTACTTAGTTTGGATTCGATTAATTGAATTACTTTACTTTTTTTATTCTGAAATTTTATTTAAAAAAAAAAGTAACTTTTCTATTTTTATCATTATTTTTTTTTAAACAAAATCCAAAAACGAACAAACAAACAAGAACTTACATCAATCTTTGCTGTTGGCAAAAGAATGTGAATTCGGTGGTAAGTATTCCGAATATTTTCATATAAAACCAGATTTATTTGAAGTATTATATGAACCAAAATTTTAAATAAACAATAAATGCTGTGGATTTAAGCTCCTGGGTATACGTGCCACTTAAGATGCTCAGAATCCTTCATTAATCTCACCAGTTATTTTTTATTGTAAAGTGTGCCTTATTTAATCAGAGTGCTTAGCAGTGTACTCACTTGAAGGGGCTTGCAAGTTGACATCAATTTTATGCTCAGTCTATTAAAGAATGCCTTTCAATTAATGAGCCATTGGGAGGAATAGTCTAACTGTATAGGTGAAAATTAACAGTCGCCACTCACCACGTGGTAATTAAAGTTGTAACAGTAGTGATTAAAAGATCGACCATCGATCGCCATCTTAGTCGCCGCTCACCAAGTGACCAATAAAAAAAATTTTATCGATCGCCAACTAAAATCGTTTTTTTTTTTTCCCTTGGAAATATGCATATTTTTGCATATTTTCTTTGATTTTCAAATTAGCAAACTAGTTAATTCTTTTTCCTACCGTATGCAAGCAGATTTGAACGACTTAGCTGTATTTTCAATATGTTGACTTTTTGCCATGTGCTTGCTTTTCATTTGGATTTTTTTTTTTTTTTTTTTTTTTTCAAAGAAGTACAGTTTTGTTTTGCAAAATATATTCATCAGAATTCCACGAGCATTTCAAGTAATTTATTCCTTTTTTCCTCCGAATGTTGGCAGATTTTAAGAACATTGCAATATCTTCAATATTTCAACTCCTGCCACATGCTGAACAGTTAAATTATTTTTAAACATGAGATACTATTTAATTCTCAAAATACTCTCACGATCTTTAGATTTCAACTGTATGTAATGTATGTAGTGTATCGTAACACATTTACTTATTAAATAAAATCCAAATAACATTTTATTTATTTTTTTAATTGCAGAAAGAAAATATGCATTTATATAACGATTACAGTTTAGCTAAATGTCAAAGTTTGAAACATCACAGAGGCCACTAACTTTAAAAAATAGTCATTAATAAAGCTGAGTCTATCGGTCACTGGCTACTAACTCAATTTCTTAAATTTCATCTATATCTAACTGTAGTATAAAAACTACGTAACAAGATTTATTTTAAAAGTTTAAAATATTTATATAAAATAAAAAATACCTTTATAAAAAAGTGGTATTAAATTTGACTTTAAAAAATAATTTATAAGTTTTATAAGTATGATAATATTAAGAGAAATAATAAAATAAATAAATTGGTAAAAGAGAAGTTAAAAGGTTTAAAGAGAATTAAGCACAGTTAAGAAAGAACTGTCGGACAAAGCTGGTAAAGGCCGGACAAGCAAGGAAAATTGAACAGTTAAAAAAAAGGCAACTTTTTAGGGTCATACTTTTTTTTTTCCCGCGATCCAATTACAGAAAATTTTCTGTTTTCAAAAACCGGTGGTAAAAATAAATAAATAAGAATAAAAAATACGCAAAAGACTACCGTACCGAAGGGGTTAAACTGTCTAAAAAAAGGAGTAACTAACAATATTTTATTTAAGCAATTTTATAGAAATAATAATTTATTAAAATTTATTTTAAAATCAATAAATTCATTGCTGTAAATAACACACATTACTTAAAGGAATGGAAGACGTTCCAATTAGGCATCTTTACAATATTTTTTTTTAAACGTTTGCGAAATAAATGCACCCTTTACAAAAGTTCAGGCAGTAAAATGTTTTTTTTTTCCAGAAACTTTTCTATAAATTGTAGTATTTTCGTTTAGATTACAAAACTGTAGATGGCAGCATCATAAGCATCATCTATTGCTCATGTAAAAGAGCTATTTCTGATTCGATTGTATTGTAACAAATTATAAAAAAGGTCTCAGGATGTTTTATTTATGTGCGTGTTTGTTACGTCTTGCAAATGTTAACTATATCGCATTCTCAGTGTATCTTCATTTTATGTCTACTGTTCACTTATCGGTTTTGTGATAAATGTAACATAATTTAATAAGCACTGGAATCAGAAGGATTAACTTAAAAACATAACAAATTTAATTAACTTTCTGGAAAATGAGTACACCACACGACAACATTGGAAGGGCAAGCCACTCTGACACTAGTGGACTGTTGCCAATTACAAAAGATAAAAGTTTTTGTGATCATATCAGTTCAGTTCAGAATACAGCCAAAAAGGGCTGTTGCATGTTGCCACATCACCCCCTTCCCAGTGACGAAGTGACATCAAGATAACGGGGGTTAAATTTGACTCGGCGACCAGATTTGGTAACATATGGCTGTTGGCTAGTAGACGGATTAGAAGACAGCGGTTGACTTGTTGTCAGGCCGGAAGGAGACTGTGGTAAATCAGGTGTTGCTGTAGGAAAAAACACAGTCTGTTCTGGAGGCACTGCATCAGGAACTACATTGATAAATGCCGGCTTCAACCGATCAATGTTCACCGTTGATGTTTTGTTGTGTAGCTGGATGGTGAAGGTTTTATCATTGCGGGATAACACTCGAAATGGCCCAGTGTAAAATGGTTGGAGACTTCTACGAGTAGCATCCTGTCGTAAAAAGACATGAGTACACGAAGAAAGTGCATTATGCACAAAAATAGAACGACCAGTGCGCAGGCTAGTTGGAACAGGACGGATTGTGGATATGTGGTCTTTCAAGCGACCGACAAATGTAGTTGGATCAACATAATCATTGGATGCAGAGAAAAATTCACCAGGTAAGCGAAGAGTTTCACCATACACAAGTTCAGCAACACTAGCTTGCAGGTCTTCTTTGATGGATGAGCGGAGGCCTAGGAGGATAGTGGGTAGTATCTCAGCCCAGCGTTCTGTGGCATAGCAGCGAATAGCAGCTTTAAGACTTCTGTGAAATCGCTCGACAAGTCCATTCGATGCTGGATGGTACGGAGTCGTGTAGATATGGTGGGAGCCAATAAATTTAGACAAACTTTCGAACAGCTGAGATTCAAATTGTCGTCCACGGTCTGTGGTGATTCGGAGAGGTACACCAAACCTGCAAATCCACTCAGAATAGAACTTGAAGGCAATAGTGTCAGCTGTGATATCCTCTATTGGAAAAGCTTCTGGCCAACGTGTAAATCTGTCTACTAGCGTAAGTAGATACTGGCAGCCTTTCGATGGAGGGAGAGGACCCACTAAATCTAAATGGATGTGCTCAAAACGAGAACTTGGAGTGGCGAACTGACCTGGACGACTAAATGTGTGCTTGTGGACCTTGCTGCGCTGACATGGAATGCAAGAACGAGTCCATTTGGTAATGTCAGTTTGCATAGATGGCCAACAGAAACGTTGTTTTATCAACTGCACGGTTGACTTGACACCAGGGTGGGAGAGTCCATGAAGACTGTCAAAGATCTGTCGACGCATCGAAAGGGGTACGAAAGGTCTGATTTTGTCAGTGGAGACATCACAGATAAGCTCAGATGTGGAACCATTTTCAACTGGAAACTTCTTAAGAACTAAGTTCGAAGAAGTAGGGTTCTGCGATAGCTCACGCAGTTCACTGTCAGTCAGTTGTGCTTCGGCCATTGTCTGGAGACTGAGATCCATGGATATTGAATTAATGCGAGAGAGTGCATCAGCAACACTGTTATCTTGCCCACTAACATGCTGAATATCAGTTGAAAATTGAGCAATGAAGTCAAGATGACGAAGTTGTCGAGGAGTACATTTCGCAGGTTTCTGTGCAAACGCAAAACATAGAGGTTTATGGTCAGTGTATATGGTGAATGATCTGGCTTCAACCATGTGTCTGAAGTATTTAATTGCTTCGTAAATCGCTAGCAGCTCTCTATCATAAGCTGAATAGCTTTGCTGTGCAGGCGAAAGTTTTTTTGAAAAAAATGCAAGTGGTTGAAGACCTTGTTCCGTCTTTTGATTTAATGCTGCACCAATAGCTGTGTCAGATGCATCAGTATGCAACACTAATGTAGCAGTTGGATCAGGATGACATAACATAGTGGCCTGAGAAAGTTTCATTTTACAAGCTTCAAAAGCCTTCTTTGTAGCATCAGTCCATGAGATTTCTCGTTTGTCATTTTTCTGGTAATTTTGCAACAAGTGATTTAGTGGCATTTGAATGGAAGCCATCTCAGGAAGGAAACGTCTGTAAAAATTTAAGGCACCTAAGAACCTACGGAGTTCTTTCACTATTTTTGGTTGGGGAAAGTCTATAATCGCCTTGACTTTGTCTGGAAGTGGTTTACAGCCATGCTCAGAGACAAGGTGTCCAAGGAACTGGATTTCATCCTGGAAAAACTCGCATTTAGATGGATTGATGGTCAAGTTATATTTATCAAGACGACTTAAAACTTGCTGGAGGTGCGCTTCATGCTCAGCTGGTGATTTACTGGCGATTAAAATGTCATCCAGGTATGGGAAACAGAAATCAAAATCGTTGAGAACTTCATGAATGTGCCTCTGAAATGTTTGGGCAGCATTCGAGAGCCCAAAAGGCATAAAAACAAACTCGAATAAACCAAATGGGGTAGTAATGGCTGTTTTGGGAATGTCAGTAGGGTTTACAGGGATATGGTGAAAAGCCCGCACAATATCAACTTTTGAGAAAATTTTAGCACCATGCAAATTATGAGTAAAATCTTGAATGTGAGGTATAGGATATTTATCAGGACGTGTTATCTTATTAAGTGCTCTGTAATCCCCAGTGGGACGCCAGTCACCTGAACTCTTATGAACAAGGTGCAAGGGAGATGCCCAATTAGATTTAGATGGCCGACAGATACCCTGTTCTAACATAAATTGGAACTCTCGTTTAGCTGCGGCAAGTTGTGCAGGGTGGAGTCTTCGTGGTTTGCTAAAAACAGGTGGGCCAGAAGTTTCAATAAAATGGTAAGTATTATGGGTAATTTTACTGTTAAAAGGGCGAGGACGAGTAAGGTTTGGAAATTGGTTTAAAATTTTGTGAACAGTTGAATCCTTACAGATACTTTTGACAGATGTAAATATACCCTTTATAAATTGGCCTTTACTAGTTAATTTTGTTAGTGGATCAATAAGACAGTGGTTTTTAAATAAATTAATAGCCCGAAATGAGCTAAAAAATCTGATCCAATAATAGGACGCTTAACATCTGCCAAAGTAAATTCCCACTTAAAGCTACGTCTAAGATTGAGCTCAACTTCAACAAGTTTTTGCCCATAGGTAGGTATCTTAGTATTATTGGCAGCAAAAAGACAAAAAATTGAGGGGTTGGATTTGGTGACACTGGGAATTACAGAGACATTTGCTCCTGAATCAATTAAATAATTTGTCTTAGTGGCAGGATCATAAATACATAAGCGACTATTGTGTGAAGGTTGTGTGCGATCACATGCCGCTACTGTGATGCACTCATGTCGTTTCCCGTTTGGGAAAAAGAACATGGTTTAGTGCATTTACGAGCCTTAGGGCCAAAACGTGTGTGATAATAGCAAATTTCAGAATTATATCTGCGGTCTTTAGAGGCGCTGCGGTTTCTGTAAAAATTACGTTCTCTGTTACGATGTGGAGAACGAGAGCGATTCTCAGAAAAAGAAGCCGTCAGAGCATCAAGCTTTTTTGAAAGTTCAGAAACCTGGAGACGCAGAATTTTCATTTCACTGGACTCGGATAATGCTGCTATTGTGTGGTCATTGTGAGGGGTGCTGATCTCAGATACTTTGTCAGCAAGGACAGCAAGTTTGTCCAATTCCTCACCCCCTACAGCCAAAACAGTTTGAATATTGCTTGGCAGACGTTGCAGCCAAAGATTTCTCAGGAAATCATCTGAGACTTGGCCAGAGGCAAGGTCTTTCATTTTTCTGAGCAACACACTCGGTTTTTGATCTCCAAGAGTGAGCTCTTGCAGGAGCGCCTTCGTTTTCTGGGCAGTGGAGTTTTCAAAAATAGCTTGCAACTTATCTTTTAAAGTAGTAAAAGGATTTGTGTCAGGTGGTGTGAATATGAGATCGCTAACAGAAGACAGGATGTCCGTGTCCAAAATATTGATTAGATAATTAAATTTGGTTTTCTCATCAGTGATTTTGTTTAATGTAAAAGCCGAATCGAGTTGCGCGAAAAATAACTTAATATTATGTTTCGAAAACGTGGGCATTTTTGCCTGAACGGCTAAAACTCCTGTTTCTTGATCTAGAGTCATCGTCGTTTATTTTTGAAGGACAGCAAAATAAGGAGGTAAAAATTACTAAATATGATAAGACTGATTCAAATTAATACATATTTACATTCACAATAATTTTGTTACGATACGATACGATAGGAGATAACAAAACAGAAGGAGAAAAAAATATATATACATCACAAGGTGCAATCAAACAAAATAATGAATAAAACAAAATAATGAACAAAACAAAATAATGGTCTTAAAGATATTAGGTAATGATTAATTTCATTGTAGTAATAACACTACGCGACTGACACAACGCGGGGAACAGCCATTACGAAAAAGAAATTATAAGAAAATAACTGTAACCATACCTGGAGACATCATATCTAATTACACTGTGCGAGCGTTATAATTATGCAGAATCGAGACCTAATGCGTTTCTACCAAATCATTTTGGAGCACATTGTTTTGATAGCACGTTAGGCCTAAAACGCCATGATCCGGTACAACATGCGGTGTTCTATGGCAGATGCTAATGTTCTATGTCCGCGGTCACCACTGTTCACTTATCGGTTTTGTGATAAATGTAACATAATTTAATAAGCACTGGAATCAGAAGGATTAACTTAAAAACATAACAAATTTAATTAACTTTCTGGAAAATGAGTACACCACACGACAACATTGGAAGGGCAAGCCACTCTGACACTAGTGGACTGTTGCCAATTACAAAAGATAAAAGTTTTTGTGATCATATCAGTTCAGTTCAGAATACAGCCAAAAAGGGCTGTTGCATGTTGCCACATCTACTGTTATTTCTATAACTATTTATTAAAAAACTGAATATATCTTATCAGTGGCGTAGCAAGCGGGGGGCGGTCCGCCCCAAATCAGTATTTATGTTCACATCTATGCATTCTATGCGATAGAAAATATTCAATTTTTTGTGAAAGTGAAAGGAAAAAGAGATTGGGAGAGCATCTGCAGTATATAAAACCCTGAGCTTCTGTTTACTTATAAAGTTCCGCTTAAGTATAATTATATATAATTAAAAAAAAACATTGCACGGTTTTAACCTTATTTGTAATCATATAATGCAATATTTTTATCATGTGAAACTTTATAATAGCTAGAGTATGTGTAATAAATATTTTTGTTAACACTGTTATAGAAATTTTTTAAATACTTTTTAACCCGTAAAACCCACAGTAATGTGGATTAGCTTGTCGGCGTTTTATTAAACATTCTTTAATAAATTTGTACTTTTAATTAAGTAAGTAAGATTTCCCTTTTATCAATATCCCTGTGAGATCCCTTATTAAATTTTACACATGATTCATGTGGTTATATTTCGTTATCTCTATATTAGCAACAGCAACAAAATTAACCTTTAACTGCTGTTAGCGCTCTCACTAAACGCTGATTTTATTTTATTTTTCGGTCAAATTTCAGATTTTAACTTGTAGTTTCCAATTTAACTATAGGTACAACTTAAATTCTCTTCCGTTTGAAGTCCTCGTACTATTGTTGGAAATATTTAAATAGGTTAAACTTAATTAAACTTTGTCCTGTACAAAAAGTTTAGTGCATAAATAGTACTCTATGAGTTTTAATCATTGATCGCCTTTTAACCTTTAACTAATGTTACCGGTCTCACAGATTATTTCTTTTTGCAATTTTTATAGTTTAACTTGTAACTTTCAGTTTAACTACAAACACTATCGAAATTTTGTTTCATTTGGAACTTTAGTACTATTTCCAGACACTTTTAAATAGATGCATATTAATTATAATCGTCTTGTACAAAACGTTTATTACAAAATACAATCCTATAAGTTAATCATGCCTTTTATTAATCTTTTGATCTTACGGTCTCACAGACCCCTTCAGTTACGTTACAGTCACGTTACAACAGTTACGTTAAAATCAAGGTTGGAAAGTTTTTGACACGCGACAGTTTTTGACGGTTTTAACCATGGTTTAAACCGTCATGTCAAAAACCTCCTTGTCAAAAATGTCAAAAACCTATATTTATATTTAATAAGTAAAATTTATTCGCTTTTAATAAAGAAAATGTTTCTAAATATGTTGTAGAAAAAATAAATTTAAATTTTTGAAGTAACATATTTTGAATATTAAACAAAACCTTAGATTTTGGAAAACTTATTTTTTGTAATATTATTTATTAAATTTTAATGTGTTATTCAAAACAGCAGGGATATATATTATGAAGAAATTTATTTATAACCAAATTTAGTGTATAGTTCAAAATAATATTAAAGATTAGACATGTTCTGTAATTGATTAGGAACAGAAAGATCTTCAAAACTGGTTATGTGCTACCGTGTGCTACAACGGGCAAATGAATTGGATTATTGAACTAAATTTCTACTTTGATAGTTTTCATTTGGATCAATTTCGATATGTAATCAAATTAATTACAAGTATTTAATGTATGTTTTATTTTTTTAAATTATGTATTTAATTAAATAATAATAAAAAAAAACTACATAATATTTTGTGTTGTAGAAGTATTTCATGGATCAGTGTAATATTTCTTCTGTTTTGACTTTTACAATTGTTATTTGGGTTTTCAGAAAAATCAGTAATTCTGAATTTTAAATTGTCAGTCATTTTTTGAATTTATAACTAATGTAAATATAATAAAAAATTAGCTTCTTTCTATAAATATCTATAAGTACCTATTTACAACATTCAGCCTATTTATTTATTATGCTGAAAAATTACAACAAATACTTATGAATTTCTTTCTTTTTCTTTCTCACTGAATGCTATAAAATTTTGTTAAATACCTTAAGTATTTAGTTGTTGAATGTTTACTTATTGTCTTACCTTGCTATCAAAGTAAACATTATTTGTATTTTTAATACTATTAGTGTGTTTGCTGTGGAATGGGGTGGCGGGAGATTAAAATGATGTGTAATAATCATACATATAATAAATAACATACATTATATTTAAATTCATATTAACCTACTGGATATTATGTATATAGCATAAAAAAAAGCATTAAACACGTATATCAAGTTTCACACTTTTGAAAATCCTGCATTTACAACACTTAATTCGTTAATACTTATAAATATTAGCTATGTCAAAATGCATTCTAAAAAACTTTAGATTTTTTTTAAATATTAAAATAATAATATGTAATAATAAATAAACAAGATATTTAAACATAAATATTTCTGAATGTCCATTTTGAGATAAATTTCTTAGATTTGAAATCTGTCATTTTTACCATAATTTTTATCAATTAAAAATATTTAAAGACCTGCTAATTATCCATAATGTAATTAAATTTCAACATAATGCATGACAATTTTTTTTAGTTTTAAAATTTAACAACAAACTCTAGTGCGCCGCAGCAGATTGTGACTATGGGTTTTTAGCAGGTTTTTGACGGTTTAATCCGGTTTAAACCTTTGTCATGTCAAAAACCTTTTTTGACGTCAAAAACCCAACCCTGGTTACAATTTATATCACATCAGTTAAAGATTAAATTTTGAAAATTTTGAAAAAGAGAACGCTGAGAAAGCGGACAATTAAAATTTAGAATTCAACTGAGCAATTAAGTGGCAAGTGGGAATTTAATAAAAACCTGATTTTAAAAATGTATGAATTAGAATATCGAAAGCATTTTGATATCGTTTTATTTATAAGAGTTTAAAATAGTTTTTACATTAGTATTAAAAAAAAGATCATTTATGGGTATCGGACCCCCCCCCCCTCCTTATCTTTAATCTAATCATTTTAACAATGACAATAATGCTGTCTCATATGCAAGGTAAAATATAAACTCCTTTTGGATGTAGTTCCGCCACTATAAGGAATCAAGCGGGGTAATAACGCCAATGAATGGCGTTATTACCCCGATATACTTATTGCGCAGTTCATATTAAACTACAAACTATCTCGCAAACATATCCAAAATCTTCTACAACATTTTGAAAGTACATGAAATGCACTACAAATTTAAATAGTAAACAAAATATTTCCTGGTAAATATATAGTCTTCACATCACAGAATTTACCTCACAAATTTTAGATCAAGCATTAATTTTAGTTGCTTCTAAAAGCGATAAGACCTACAAATGGAATAAATTAACTTTGAGCTGTTTTTGTGTTTTATATGACTCAGAGCTTTTCTGCGATGAAAATGATTTTCTGCGAAATGAGCCCACAGGTGCCATTTTCCGGATCATTTCATAATTATGCGTAATATTAGCACTTGGCGTTACCACCCCTCCTGGCGTTATTACACCTTATATCATACATACATGCATAATGAAATTTATATGCGTCGCTGAGGCTTAATATAAATTATTTCATGTATAATACGAAGTGAATAGTATTTACAGGAACACACAAAATATTGCAAACAGTTTAAATTTAAAATATTTTTTGTGAGACTTTTAACATCTCTAAAAGATCTTTTAAATTATTGTTGTCCATTTAAGGCTCCCCCAGGGGAATACCTTCTTTAGGTATTTACGGGATTCGCGACCCCGGGTTCCCGAGCGATCTTTCTCCTTTCCTTTTTCTTCTCCTTTTTAGTTGTCTATCTTTTTCTCTTTGTTTCACACTGTTTAATCTTCTCTTTTAAGTTTGTTATCCCTCTTTGTTCTTATTTTTTTACTAACTCTTAGTATTTGTTTTTTTTGTTTTTTTTACTAACTCTTTGTTCTTGTTTTTTTTTTTTTTTTTTTTCTTGTAACTTTTTGTTCAACTGGTTCTTTGTTCTACTAACTTTGTTGCCGTTCTTTCGTTAAAAAAAAAAAAAAAAAAAAATTAAAAATGACTAAAAGACAAAAAAGACACCATATTTTTTATAAGATCCCTCTAATATAACTTTATGCAATAGTGGTTTTTTTTATTCACGTGAGACACTCTGGGTGTTGAGGTTTCTTTTAACCTCATCGACTCGTTTCTTCCTTTTTAGGTTGATCTCGAGTCCCAGGGTGCAGGGCATCTCTGAACTCTGGTTCCAAGTACGGGGGGCGCCATGCTTGCATGGTGGTTGTTAGGAGGGGCTATATGCTACCAGAAGACTGGTTCCTTTCGACGTAAGGGCCGGCTGTAGGTTGGACAGAGCTGTAAAGGCTTATCTACGGCTACCCATTTTCCTTGGAAAAGAACCGGAGCTTCGGAGATGCTATCGAGTTTAATCCAATGTTCGAAAAACGTGGAAGTTTGTTGGGAATAGTTTTCACCCTTTTGAGACCTGCGCCTAAAGTAAGGGTAAGAAGAAGGGTCGGTGACCAGGCCCGATGCCTGGCGTTTTATAAAAATTATCTCTCAATCATGGCGACAAATTTCGGAAATAAAACATGCGATGTGGTAGCCCCACAACCCCTCATCTCTCAATCTGAGACCTTGTCTAATGATAATTCGAATCTTCAGTTTGCTGCTTCGGGCTCAGACCAGCAAGCAAATATAAACCAGGGCGAAACAGTAGCTTGGGCTGACAGAGTTGATGATACCTGCACAGAAAGATTTTTTATAGTTAAAAGGCAAGAAGGCACTTTTGATAAGACCTCTCCATTTCTGATTCAAAAGTCCATTCAAGGATTGATTGGTGATCCAAAAACCATTAAAAAGACACGATCTGGTGAACTTCTTATTGAGGTACACAATAGCACGCAAGCCACAAAATTAAAAAAATGCACCCACTTTGCGAATATACCTGTTTCCATAAATATCCACAGAACCCTGAACACATCTCGTCGAGTGATCTCTGAATCAGATCTCCTACATGTGACTGATGAAGAAATTGTAGAAAATTTAAAAGATCAAGGTGTAATAAATGCAAAACGAATAAAGATTTACCGTCGAGATGAAACAATACCAGCTAATCAAATTCAGATACCCACAAAGCATGTGATACTCACTTTTAACTCTCCCAACATTCCCAAACATATAATAGCTGGATATCTATCATGCTCTGTCAGGCCTTATATTCCGAACCCACTGCGTTGTTTTAAATGCCAACGCTTTGGGCATTCAAAAACAAATTGCCGGGGTAAACTCACTTGTGGTAGGTGCGGTGTTGCTGACCATGAAAGTACTCAATGTAATGCTGCTCCACAATGTGTAAATTGTAAAAAAGACCATCCATCCTACTCAAAATCATGTGAACAGTGGAAAACAGAAAAAGAGATACAGACAATACGCACTAAAGAAAATATTCCTTACCCTGAAGCCAGAAAAATAGTGGCATCTAGGACGCCCAAAGTTGGTATATCGTATTCAGCTGCCTTGTCTAAAACTGTCCTTAAAACATATCAAACTACTGCAACTCAAACAGATTTTACCACTGAAAATAATTCCCAAATAAAGCAAAATGAAAGCAACATGTCTAAGTCTGATAAATCAAATAAATCATCACAGAGTACTTCTACTTATCTAAATCCTAGTCTTCCTAACACGTCACAAAATGCTTTAAAGCCGTCTCAATCTAATATTCCTAGAGTCCCACTCAGTAAAAGAGGTTCTCGTAATATAATATAACACCACATATGTAATCAAATCTTAGAAGACCTGATACTGAAAAGCATACTCCACGTAGTAAATCCACTGTATTAACTGAAAATCCTACCAAAAAGAAAAAAATAAAACATCTGGCAATGAAATCCACTCAAAAACCAATTCAAAAATGGATGAAACACACATGGATGATGCTCTAGATCTTCATCCTGAACGGGACGAAACACTAGACGATGGAGATAGTAGCATGTCTCCTACCTCTGAACAAAATGACATAGACATACATATCTAACCCCACAATCATGACTAATATCATTTCATGGAACTGCCGTGGCTATCTCAATAAACATGGAGAAATCCGTAGTATACTTTCTGATCATCAACCTTTGTGCTTAGCATTGCAAGAAACCCATTTAAGACCTAATGACAAAGCAAAACTTCGCAATTATGTTACATATAGAAAAGACTTTACAGGTAGTGACGGGGCCACTGGTGGAGTGGCTCTCTTTATCTCTTGCAGTCTACCCCATTCACATATCAACTTAAATACCAACTTACAAGCAGTCGCTATACGTGTACATATAAACAGACTTATAACTATTTGCACTATTTATTTACCACCAAATACCTCTATTCAGGAAGCCAATCTTGACAATCTCCTTCTGCAACTCCCCACTCCTTACATCATCCTGGGGGATTTTAATGCCCACAGTCAACTGTGGGGTAATCATGACTCTAACCAACGTGGCGATATGATAGAAAAAATCATATCTGACAATGGCTTATGCCTGCTCAATAATGGAGATCATACATACTTTCATGAACCATCACGCACCTTTCATGCGATTGACCTTACCATCTGCTCCTTATCTATTTATCCATATTGGAACTTCTGGGTTTCCAATGATCTTCACGGCAGTGACCATTTTCCAACCTTTATTTCACAGACTACTCCTGACAGGGATTCTAATATGTATTCTAAGCGTTATATCTACGACAGAGCCAATTGGCCAGCTTTCACAGACCTTGCTAAAATTACAAGTAATATGATTACAGGTAACATAGACGATGCACTTGATAATAGCACTCAGTGTATTATCAATGCTGCAGATATCAGCATTCCGAAAACATCATACTACAACTCACGACATAGAAAGCCTTGGTGGAATAGTGAATGTCAAAAGGTAAAAAAAAATGCAACAGAAAGCATGGGGTAAATTCCGGAGATATCCTAATGATACTAATTACATTGCATATAAAAGAGCAAAGGCAGAGGCTAGAAAAGTGAGGCGTAAAAGCCAACGGGAGTCCTGGATCAACTACATCTCAAGCATTAACTCCAACACCTCAAGTAAAGAACTCTGGAATAAAGTGAAAAAATGCATGGGTCTGTATTCTGAGAATTATATCTCTATTTTAAAACAAAATGGGCAAACCATTGCATCACCTAAAAACATCGCTGAGACAATAGGGAATACCCTAGCATCAATTTCAAGCTTTGATTCTTACTCGGAACCTTTTTTATCTTATAAAAGACAAACTGAAAGGACTAGGCTTAATTTTAATTCTCATCACTCATATGCTTATAATGAACCTTTTATTATATCAGAATTGATAAATTGTTTGAAGGATAGTCGTTTATCTGCCCCAGGCCATGATGGGATTACTTATATTATGCTCAAGCACCTTTCTTTTTTCTCTCTAAACAATCTCCTTTCCTTTTTTAATAGGATATGGATTGAGCAGAGTTTTCCAAATGCTTGGTGCAGAACTATAATTATACCTTTCCCTAAACCAGGGAAAGATACTACTAATCCCAATAATATTACAGGCCTATTGCCCTTTCTAGCTGCCTTTGCAAACTTCTTGAAAAGATGGTCATTTGCCGCCTCATGCATGTCTTAGAAACTAACAATTGCCTTGCCGCTTTTCAAAGTGGTTTCCGACGTGGTAGGTCTACTATCGATAATTTAATTCATCTCGAACACTACATTCGGACAGCTTTTCTGAAACGCAGACATTTGGTCTCAGTATTTTTCGACATGGCGAAAGCCTATGATAGAACTTGGCGTTATGGTATCCTCTGCGACCTTTTTAATCTGGACTTTCGAGGGAACCTCCCTATTTTTATTAAAAACTTCCTTGCGGTGCGACTGTTCCAAGTTCGCATTGGAGGAACGCTTTCTAGTTATTATGTACAAGAAGAGTACATCAAACTTTTTTTTCTTCTTTTTTTTGTTGTGGGGAAGGGGGGGGGGGGGTTGCAACTGCTATATATTTTACTGAAAATTTTGACAAAGTGGGCGTTTTGAACCGAATTTCCACGCGAAAGAAGAATAACTACTCAGAAAAGGTGAAAAATGTATTTGTCGCATGATCAAAATCACTTATAACTCAATAGGTAATTTATTTACCAAAAAAGCAAAAACACAGTTTGATTCCAAATCGCTTCCACACTTAGACATTCCAGTTTTATATATTTCGGTTAAAAATGAATTTGTAAATGTGTCAAAACGTTTTCCGCTAGCTGAGCACAGCAGTTGAGGGATTTATTGCCTTAAAATACGCAAAATAGTTTAATACTTTTTTTGCAAATATTACTGACAATGAAGAAATAAAATTTATAAGTATGGTAAATAAAAACTTAAAACATTTGTAGTGAAAAAATTGAAATTTGCAAAACAATTACTTGTAATTGATTACTTCAAGTAAAACTCATTTAAATGTTTTAATACTTTTTGCATGTACAGAATTTGCATAAAATAAAAAATCAATAATTTTACAAACAATTTAATGATTTAGTAATCAATTGAAAATGTTAATTTATTAGTTCTCTATTCATTTTGTGTCTAATTTATACACTTCGGGTACATTTAAACTTCACCTTTAATGATTTGTTATTTTTATATCCTTCTGAACGATTAATTAGAAATAACAATCAAAACTCTGAATAAGGGACACCTCTATTTAAGGGACAATAGTTCCGGTCCCAAGGGTGTCCCTTATTTGGAGGTTTCACTGTATTTTTATACGAATATTATGTATACTCGTAGAGAAATTAAGGTTTTTATAAAAATGGTCCCAAATTTTGCCAAGTTTTTTACTTATAATTTGCAGAGTTTTTAATATAAAGTAACATTCTTTTCTGAAAATATGGCACATAACATTGCACACAATACCCTGTAATCAGAATTAAAAAATAATAAAAACTGTATGAAAAATGAGTAAGTTTACTAAATTTTTTTTTCACTGAGCATGCGTCAACGATATCAAAATTTCATCTGCATATTAAGTTAGCTAAATGTATAGAGCAACTTTTGTGAAAGTCGTAAAATCATAGCTTGAAAATTTTGAAAATAATCGTCAATAGAATAAGTCAAAAATCCGTTATTCCCAAAATGAAGCAAAAACGAGGGATTTTATCCAAATGTAGTAGTACATCCAACATTGTGTTTTCTATAGTGACACTAATCAATGAATATATGGATACAACCCTTCTTCTATGTATCCCCCCAATTCTATGTATAATTTCATGCACTTTTAGGTGGTACAATATTGAAAATGGCATGAAAACCGTTATTGCAGAGTCCCTTCCAGCGGAATATTTCAAAGTTGAAGGAGGGTTTGCTTGCCACAGACAAAAACATTCACAAAAAATTTGATTCAATTCTATGCATATCTAGAGATGTAAATTTTCCGGAAAAATATAAGTGGTGGAAAAAACTGGTTTTTCACCGGTTTTTTTCGGAAAAAAACGGAAAAATTGGAAAAATTGATTTTTCATGACTGTTTCTCCCAAATAAATTATATTTTCTTAGAGAATATTTAATAATAAACATTTTTTCCGATTTATATGTATTAAATGAAAATTATTTCCACTTTATGTTACAAAATAAAAAGAAAGTAGCAAAGCCTGCTTTTAAAAGTTTAGTTTTTTTCCCTCAGCCTAAGAATTTTTATTTAATGCTATTGTTTGTTATATCATATCTCTGTTAAAATGATTTTTCAGTTACATGTTTAACTACCAATTGACCTAATGTAAAAACCTGAGCCAATATGTCTGCAGTTTGGAATGAAATAATTTATGCATTCCATTTACATAAGTATAGTTTTTAAGTAAATGATACTAGTTTAATGAAATAAATTATTGCAGTTTTGTCATTATTATGAATATCAGTATTCAAAAATTCCATTATTTGTTTAAAAAATGTATATTTTTACATTATTCAATTTTTTTCTTTACAATTATATTTTTATTTCCTTTAAAAAATATGTTTAGTTTTGGTATAGCTTTCCAATTTCAACTCAAAAAAGCTTTGATTTAGTTTTATAATCTAAATTCAAACAAAACTAAGTTTTAGTTTGGCTTACTCAGGTCTGCAACTAAAAAACAGCATAGGATTTATTATCTGTTAGATTTTTATTCACCAAAACCAGGAAAATATTTCTTTAAAAGTTACATTAAACGTATTTTTTTTTTTAACCTGAAATCTGGTATTCCATCTTGAGTAAGAAACCATATTCAATAATATTTCCATATACTAATTTCATATTTCTAAGAGTGGAACTCAAAAGTTATGAAAAGAGAACACTACAAATAGAAAATGCTTGCGAGGAATTAACAAAAGCAGTTACACACACAGATAAACTTCTACTGTGCTTTAGAAAACTACAAAAATTCAAAGTTTAATCAAGAAGGAAAGTATAATTTAGAACATAGTTACTTGTAATAAAATATGGGTTTTTTTTTTTCATCGCAGTTGTACTTTTCTAATGTAAACTGCCCATGTTTTTGCAACATTACTGTACATTATGGAGGTAAAATGGAGGTCAATTTTAGATTTAACACCTTGAAAAAACATTCAATTAATCAGCTATAACGAAATCTTGAAAAATCCAGCATAGTAGTGCCACCTATACGGCAATTTACACCAAAAACTAAACAATATTAATATATATCAGAAACTGTCTGAAACTGTAGTTTGATTAAAAAAAAAAAAAAAAAAAAAAAAAAAAATCGTCCTTGAAGTAAAGCTATTGCAATAATCATGAATAATGCAGCATAGCAGCGTCATCTGTTGAGCAATTTATACCAAAAAGTAATGAGCACGAAATTATCTCAAAGATTAACTTAATCTGAAATTCAGCGCCATCGGTTTGGCGATATACACTAATAACTAAACATCTCGGAGTTTATATCAAGGTGTAACTGAATCTAAAGTTTTGTGAAATTATGTGCATCATTTCTTGAGATGAGAGTGCCCATAAAATTTGTCACATACAGACTCACAGAGTGACAGATATTTTCCAAAAACCATCAAAACGTGTTCAGGACCTTCTAAAACGTTTAAATACACCAAAACTGGAAGTCAAATTTTTCACGAATTCAATACTTACTTCTTGAAAAGATAGAGTAAAGTAATAAATGCATACTTCAAAATTTTATGTTGAATTTTTAATTTTATCATTTCCACTAATCGGCATATATTACTGAAATAATTTTACACATGAATTAATTTTTAAAAAGAGAAGTTGCATTTAATTACATATCTAGATTTTTTTTTTTTTTTCATGTAAACAAGTTTTTGTGAAATTGTGAACTTTTTATATATACTTGTACAAAATATATTCAGAATTTTTGAATAAAAAATTATTACTATATTAGGTTCCTATTTAGACATTTTTAATAAGGTTATTTACATCCATATATGCAACTGAATAAGATTCAGCTGCTATATGGCATGAGATTTTTTTCTTCAATCATTGCATTTTCGAACGATTCAGTTGTAGATTAAACTTTTTTTCTGAAATGTCTATTTTCAAGAGAAATTTTGCAAAGGATCTTGTGTTTCAAACAAGAATAAAATGTGAAGGATCCTTTCAAGTCTTCTCAAACAGATTTCTGCTCAGAGATCAGATTACCCACATATTAAAATTTCCATATGAGACACTCAACATAAAAATAAATAAAATAAAAAGTATGAGAATGTAGCTATTACAAAGTTTTCACTATATTATTTCATAAATGAAATTTAAATTTTTTCAGTTCGGAAAAATTGAAAAATAAGCCTTCGGAAAAAGGCGGTTTTTTCCCTAATTTTTCCCGAGTATTCCCATCTCTATGCATATCTTCGTACACTTTTTGGTGGTAGAATGGCGACATATGGACACACACACACGGACAGACAAAGATTTTGTAAAAACATGTTTTTTTTTTGGAATCTCTGACTGGCTAAAACGTGTAAATGCGTCGAAAACCGGAAGTCGAAAAAAAAATTCGATTACAATACTTTCTTCTATTAAAGATAAATAAAGGAAGTAAAAATTATACGTGGAAAAAAAATTATAAAATTTTACAGTATTGAGTTGTACTTTTCAAACACATTTTATTTAAAATTCATTTTTTTTCTAATCGATGATATAAATTGTAACTATACGATGTTTAGAAAAAAAATGCGTTCAGATAAAATAGAAAGCGATAGAGCAGATTTTAGCGTAGCATTTACGACTCATTTACAAGGACGCTAAAAAAAAAAAAAAAAAAAAAAAAAAAACATTTCATTACGGTTTATGGGGAAAAACGTTTGTGGCATATGTTAACGATATTACATTACTTGAAATATATTAAAATTGATATTTATCACTGAAGTATACTACAAGGTTCATACTATAGAGTACATGGTGAGTAGAGAATTTATCGTTCATTTACAGGAACATCTGAAAGAATTTGGCTACAGAAGAAAATGAACAATAATTCAACTATTGAAGCCTTTGAACAATAATCGTTGGGAAGTGCGATTTCATTTGTAGAATGTGTTTGTAAATTTAATTAGTTTTTAAATGTTACTTGGTGTGTATTATGTGGTGTGAATGAAAATTTTCATTTGTGCTGTGCTTTTAAATGAACTAATTTTTAGCACCTATGTGTAATATACATAAGATTGTATATTTTCCCTACTATTCATGGTAATAGTTGAAATTGGATTTCCAAATTCATTATATTTGATAATCTATGTCGTACGCATGATTTTTCGATTTTGTTTTCAAATTTAAAGAACGCTTGTATAAAGAACGCAAAATGGTATAATAAATGATTTGTAGGGAATGGAGGGAAAATTACTAAATTTAAATCATTACATAATAATAACAATGATAAGCATAGCGATGCTATTGCTAATAGACTTACTCTCCCCGTACGTTTTCTCCCTTTTTACTCGGATGGACATAATTTAACCCTGCTCTCACGAAACCTAAATCAAAACTGTTCACCTATTTGCACTGAAAAATAGTTTAATCTACCTTGCTTCAGTCTTGTGGTGATCATAAAAATAAATTTATCTTCGACATTCCTAATCTTATCACATGAAACAGTTGTGATAGAACGATTTTTTTTCCTTTATTTTTTTTAGATATACAAGCATTAAAACACGTTTAATGTTTAATTTAGTCAGAAATGTGAGAAATATTTCATTTATCTATGAAATCACTTATCTAAGAACGGCTCGTCATAATAATATGATCAATTAAAATTATGTCCATTGGAAATATTTGTTTGTTGTTTATAAGCCTCAACAGTCGAAGTACTCGCGCTTTGACAACATGTGAAAGGAAAAACTATTTAAAAATGTACGTTTAAAAAATAGTGGTGTGAATAGAATGCAAATTTTGAAATTTGTACGCATAAATTTGAATGGCTATATACCGATACTCGACCGTCAAGTATTAACCCCTTGAAAGGCACTGGTGCAATTATGGCATAACCTAATTTTAATAACTAATATCCACATTAGCACCAGAATTTTTCAATAAAATTTTATGTTTGTTAAATACGCGAAACTATACCTTTACTTGTTTGCAAATAAATTTCTATGTAAATACTGGTATCATTCGCTTATTTCAATATTTTACGAATACAAGTATCTTGTCACTGAAAGGGTTAAGGAGGCATGCGAGTTTTTCGATTATAAAAAGTATATATTTTTCTTTTTTTAATTATCTGAATGTTTGAGATTTCTTTATTAGCCTCCGATGCTATTTCCTTCAGACAAGCTAAAAATGTCGTGTCATCAATCATGAATTTTCTACTCAACCGATTTTGATAATTTTTATTTTAAATGAAAGCTATTTATTTGTAGTTGTGCCCATTTTAGTTATTTTTTAATTTACTAGGGGGGCCCCGCCCCCCTGCTCGCTATGCTCGCCAACTCCCCGCGTAATCGCTTCGCGATTTCAAATTATTGTCTACCCCTCCTTGCTACGCTCGCCAATAACCCATAATATGAATAAGCAGTTGCAGACCTTTCAAATGATGTGTCACACGACTGGTGTTGTAAAGAAATTAAAAACGTGCCCCCCTGGGGGGCAGAGTGTGGGTGACACACAAGACATCCATAAAATGAATAAACAGTTGCAGACCTTTCAAATGATGTGTCACACAATTGGTGTTGTAAAGAAATTACAAAATGCGCCCCCTCTGAGGGCAGAGGGGGGGGGGTTACACAAAAGGTATCCATACTATGAATAAGCAGTTGCAGACCTCTCAAATGATGTGTCACACAATTGGTGTTGTAAAGAAATTTAAAATGTGGCCCCCTGTGGGGTGGAGTGGGGGATGACACACAACACATCCATAATATGAATAAGCAGTTGCAGATCTTTCAAATGATGTGTCACTCAACTGGTGTTGTAAAGAAATTAAAAATGTGACCGCCCCCCCCCCTCCCTGGGGAGAGCAGAGTGTGGGGGTGACACACAAAACATCCATAATATGAATAAGCAGTTGCAGACCTTTCAAATCTTGTGTAACACGACTGGTGTTGTAAAGAAAATAAAAATGTGTCCTCCCTGGGGAGCAGAATGGGGGATAACACACAAGACATCCATTATATGAATAAGCAGTTGCAAACCTCTCAAATGATGTATCAAACGACTGGTGTTGTAAAGAAATTAAAAATTTGGCGAAATATTACAGTTATCGCCAAGTTGGCGTCACTTTTGACAACTAATTTTGGTCGCCAAATTTGGCGATTGTTGGCGATGGTAACCTTTCCTCTCTTTATGGTAACCCATATGGTGATGCATAGACGGAGCCCTTTCCTGATTGGTCTATTCGACTCATGGAAGGAGTGGACAACCCGGATTCGTTAGTTCCGGAAATCTTCCACATCAGCATCATTCCAGGAGTCATTCCTTTTAAGGCTAGTTTTTTTTTTACTATAGAAGGATTTCCATTTTTATATTTTATTTTTAATTTTAAAGGCTTTTTCATGACATTTCTTCAAAATGGTGGCAACACAGTTTAGCTTTTCTCTCGATAATAAAAATTTATTTTCCAAAATGATTGCGTATAATTATGCACTAATTGAGGTTAAAAAAAAAAAAATACTAAGAAATAATATTAATAATGTAAATAAAATAACAGAAAATAATTTATGATAAAAATTAATGTCTAAATCAAAATAAGAGAAATTTCAAATGAGGAAAATGATGTCATTCAGCAACCAGAAAAATGGGAATTACAATATTATTGCGGATGCCTTTTTCATATTACTAATAACAGTAACTCTTAAAAAACATTTGAAGAAAAAATGACGTCACTATTTAAAACATCACATTTTTACTCATAACGTTATTAGGTACTACTGTCATCTCGTCGACCAATTTCGCCAAATTACACAAATCGCCAAACTTATAGCCAAATTATACATATTGACATAATTTTTATTTTAAATAACGAAAAAGCAAATAATTAGTAGAATATTAATAAAAATATTAATAAAAATATTAATAAAAAGTCGAAATAAAAATCACTTAATGACATTTTAAACACATGAATCGTATTTAATGTCATTGAATGTGACATTCACGATCATCCATTATTGGCATTTAATCTTATAGTTTGGCGATAATTTTTTGGTCGACGGGATAACCTAGTAGTACCCGATATTACATTTCAATATATGGACACTGAGATTGAGATTTTACTTTCAGATGACTTCATTTAGTGAAAATAATGTCACAGTAAAAATAAAATTAGTTTTTTTTTTTTTTTTTTTTTTTTTTTTTCTTTTACTAAAACTATTTTTTGGTGAGTGCATATAAAATAAAATTTCTGGATTTCGCCGGCACTCAGATTACAATTTTAACTGAAGATGTGCGAATATTTGCATGCAAAATTGTAACTGGCAAACTTGACATTTACTTTGTAAATAAATTTATTATATATTGATTCAATAACTTTTGCTTTCTTTTAAACCAAATCGATAGGGTCTTTTAGACATTTCATTCGTCAAATTCGACGGGATTCCACTCCTTTTATTGTTAAATTGCGTTTCCTTTTACTCAGAGTTTATAAAAAAGCGTTTAAACGAAAGAAAAAATCCGTTTTTGATGAATCTAGTCAATGAAGAAGTAGCACGTCAAATTGCATCTCTTTATTATTTCGCAATTCCAATGCCTCAGAGAGAAATTGCTATTCAGTTGGGTATTTCACGCCGTTCTGTTTGCTATTATATTGATAAACACAAGAAAAATGAAGTTAGTTCATTGCAATCTAAACGGGGTCGCCCTTCTAAAAAACCTCTATCGATTTTTTTTTTTTTTTTTCCTAATCGGAGGCGAAACTGAATTCTGCAATGGCAGAACCTACATTCAACTTGTTTATTATTATTTTTTTTTAACGAAAGGTTGAATAGCTCTTTAGTCTTTATAACCACATTGAGGGCGTAATGCGCTAAAATTCCTTTTTGTGAACTAGGGGGAAGAAATTATTATTGATATAAAATTTTTTTGCAAGGAACAGGGGGTCACATTTACCCGATGTAATTTGTAGCAGTTTTTGGAGCAGCCAAAAATGAATTTTGTGGCAGCAAAAATGAATTTTGTAGCAGGCAAAAAAATAGCTTTTGTACCTGCACTCTCTCGGACAAAAACTTTTCACAAGCAGAAAAACATTTTGTAGCAAACTAAAATAAGCAACACAAGGAAAATATTTGTTTCTGTAGCAAATAACAAATTAAATTAAAGAAAAAAAAACAGCAGAAAAAGTGTGAAGGGATGAAATAAAAAGCAGATTAAAGAAAAGCTAAAAAATCAGCATCGTCATTTTATTCAGTGCTTTTTTTTTTTTTTTTTTTTTTTTTTTTTTTTTTTTTCAATTTAATGCTTAATGCTTCCTCCTGACTGCCGCCGGCTGATTTTTTCACACACTAAGCTGCCGGTTTCACTGCAACATAAGCAATATTTAAATTAGTATAATTCTACAAATAAAACCCAGTTCTGAAAAATTAAGATAGGATTGATGCTGTCAAAGATTATACACCGACACTAATAACATATTTTGTATCAGGTTGGAAAAAAACATCTTTTTTTAAATATTTTTAATACATTACAGAGAAAACAACATTACAATATTACCCTCTGGCTGGGCAGTCAGGGGGTTTTAACGTTCTGCCTCAGAACAATATTAGATCACTAGCAGCTTTCGCCCACTATGCTGATCAGTTTCTCTAAATCTAAACGAATCATGAATCAAATGAAGTACATCAGGTAAAGGTTTAAAAAAAAATAATATCTAATCAAACGTCTATAATTGTTGTCTTAAGCTGTTATCAGATTCATGGACTTTAGGCGCGACAAACTTTTCAGCCGATTTTAACCCCAACATTTTCCCGTTCAAAGAGAGAAAAAGGTTACAATTGTCTTTGAAAAAGTTGCAGGAAAAACCGGAAAACCAGTCCTACTAGTACCAGCCGTTAATATTTATCTCCTATTCGTATCAATCGCTTATCTCTGATTCGTTGAAATGTTCGATGTTGGATGAAAAATCTCGGCTAGCCCAGACTTTTTTCGAACTGTGGAAAAAAGTTGGGGAGACATTGCTGTTTGCTATCACACTGGGTGTTGAGAGGATATTTCGCGAAAAGTTGGAGGAAATTAAGTGTTGGCTCAAAAGTCTTGCGAAATGTTGGTGAATCTGATAGCAGCTTTATTCGTATAATCTTATTAGAGATCTGCACGGGCAGGGCCTCGACCCTCCCGCGGGCCGATTTCCATTAACGGCTTTCGGGCCGGGCTCGGGCCTTAATTTTTTTCCTGGAGTATCGGGCCGGACCTAACGTATTTTTTCCGTACGAAGCCGAGACTGATTTCATTCTTCCTAGTCTTCACGGACCAAAATAGTCAGTTCCTGTTGAATCATCCTGTATGAAAATCCTTTTCTCGACGTGGCCAAAAGTCTGTTCATAAATCAGTAAAATTTGACTTAGTCCAAAAAAATTTTGCAAGAAAGGCATAGACTTTTAAGTCGTCATTATTCTACAATTAAACATTAGAATTTATTCTTTTTAAAGAATTGTTGATTACTAGACTTATTAAAATAGAATTAAACACATGAAAAAAAAATAATAATAATAATTATGACGGAATTTTTTTTAAACTAAAAATTGCAAATTTCTTTTAAACTGTTCATCTATGCAAAATGAATACAAAAATACGCGAGAGAAAAAAATATTAAACATTTACTCTGCTAAAAAGGGAACGTATTTTTTTCTTTCCAATGTGATTTCGACTTAAAAGATTTTAATTTTACCAAATACCATTTTTTAGACTTTTATGATTCCATTACATGGAATATGGATTAATCTATACTAATAAAATCCGTGCGCCTCTGTCTGTCTGCTTGAAGCCGATTATAGTTCTCAACGCGGGCGAGTTGGAAGTCGCGAGAGGTGTCTTTCGAATGGAAAAATTCCGGGGAAGTCATTTCGGGCATTTTCGAGACCGTGGGACCAAAATTAAAAAAGTTATGAATTAAAAACCCCTTGGGAATCGGGACGAAAAATATCTCAATTCCCAAACGGAGCTGCAAAGCAGAACACTGCGCCACCTTGCGGTGAAGGAATGAAATTTTCCCTTTTGGCTAAAAGAAGAAACAGCCGAAAACCTCCATTTCTACCGGCGCTAATTGCAACAAATTTCCCGCATCAATTTTTTTGACTTGCCGTAGAATATTTACCGTAGTTTTCGCTAAAATATTGAACTTAGAAATAAAACAGGACTATCGAAACTTTTTTTTGCGCGTTTTTTTCTTAAACCATCATGCAGACAGTTTTTAAAGTAGAAAAAAACTGATTACATATTCAGAATCTGCGTAAAAATCTGCTTCTGATGAACGAAAAAATGTCTTATGGGCGCGTAGTACCCACCGTGCAAAACCAAATATTTTTAACGGGACTATGGGCGCGAAGCGACCATAGCGCCGATCCACAATCTTTTTTTTTTCAAGTGCACGTGGCCCACAGTGCGAAATCACATATTTTTAACGGGACCATAGCTCTTTAATTTACTTTTTTTGTGCTTGAGGATTCGAACACCAAGATTTGCTTATTAAATGAATTTTTTTGCTTATTATATACTGCTTAATACCGAGGTTCGTTTGGAAAAAGTGGCCCAGCTAGCGGGCGTAGCTCGCTAGTAATACTAATGATAACTGAAACATTTACATACAACAAACAAAGGTTCATTAAAAGCATAAATATCAAAGCCTACGGCACTTCTGCATGGATAGAGATTGTAAACATGAAAAAAAAAAAAAAAAACCACTAACATAAGTTTTTTTTGGTCTGAACTCTTCCGTAAGAGTAAAGATCAATGTTCTGTAGAAATTCACTCGGGCTGGGTTCGGGTCGAATTATTAACTTTTTTTCCGGGCCGGGCCGAGTTCGGGCCAAAATTTTAACTTTCGGGCCGGGTCAAATTTTTTTTTTCTATGGATCGGGCAGGGCTCGAGCCTGGAAATTATGGTCCGTGCACACCTCTAATCTGTGTAATATGCTCGATTACGCGGTGATGAACGCGGATCCGGAAAAAAAGTTAAATACAAAAGTTACGTATTTTTGGCCGTAGAATCCGAATATGCAATAAAAAATGGGGATTATCATTCACGATTTGAAAGTTGGAGACCCTCTGATCCCCAGGGGGCTGGTTGCGATGGTCAAATCTTTCATCAGTGAGTAGCTTTTTGAAAAATATTTAGAAAGTATACAACCCTTGGCACAAAGTTTCCGATCATTACATCAACACTCCCATCTTTTGTAAGAAAAGATTATTTATGCTCTATGCATAAAAATAAAACAAATATTAGCGATAATGCATTTGTATTGCATGTAATGAGCAACAATATGCAATAAAGAGAAATCATTATACATCAATTTATAGACAGAAAAGTTGTGATTGAAATTTAAGCACCAAAGAAAAAGTCATCCGATCATGCTTTGATTTGGAAAAAAATAATCGATCACTGTAATCAATACTTCGTAAATCCACTCTTATCTCAGATGACAGCCGAAATTCTTAGTGGAAGGGACTCAATAAGATTTTTGCACTCAGTGGAAGCAACTTCAAACCAGCATTCTCTTATAGCTTTACGTAGTTCTATAGCATCTGTAATTCGTCGAAAAACGGTTTTTCTTTTTAATATATTCCACAGATTTTCGATGGAATTAAGATCTGGACTATTGGGCGGCCAAGTCATGGTTTGAATTGGTATATTACCTACATTTTGTAGAAATTTCTTCACTGATCTGGTGCGTTGCGGAGCTGCGTTGTCATCTTAAAATTATGAAGTCATTTTGATCTCCGACTATTGATCGATGCTAGGAATCAGAAAATTGTCTAAAATGTCAATGTAAACTTCACAGTTTATTGTACGTGACACAATACACAGCTTACCGACGCCTTGATATGTCATACAGCTCCAAACTGTAAATGAAGTGAAAATTTAGTCCTCGTAATGACACATTTATCATTGAACTTCTCACCAACTCTCCTCCAAACAAATGTTCCACAATCATCACCTGTTCCGTGAGATATTCGAGATTCAACGCTAAAAATAACTTTATTCCATTATCAAGTGGCCAGTGTACATGTTTTTTTACAGCATTGCAAGCATTCTTTTTTGTTTCTTTTTCAAGTAAGGTTTCGTTTTAGATTTACAGAATTTAAATTCTGTTGCATTTAGACTATAACGTACAGTGCGGTCACATACCTTTATGTTATACTTAGACCATTCGGCATTGAGTTGTTTTGAAGTTGCTCGCCACTTTCTTTTCGATATTTCTTCAAGTATTCTGTCCTCTTTAGACGTTTTCATTCGCGGACGTCCACGTCGAGGTAAATTTTCCACGCTGTTAATCAACTATATTTTTCCCGAATATCTTATACCATACTCTGAGCACAGTTTTATAAAACAGCTACTTTCCTTTGTGAATTTCCCTTTTGCAACAATTTAATCATGTGGATTTTTAAATTGCAAGACAGTTTATTCACACGAGCCATTGTCCAGCACTTCAGAGCTGCTTTTGATCTCGCAGCTAGAAGATTTCTTCTTTTAAATTGGATTCAGATATTGTACACATGCTCAGGCACTCCTATCTGTCTTCAACATGAAAATTTTAAATCTGTTTCTTCAGTGATCGATTACTATTTTCCAACTTCCGTCTTGATCGGATATTTTTTTTCTTACGAGAAAACTTTTTCTCGTGCAGTATAGTTATAAATTATATGACTGTTATACTTAATTCACTTTACATTTATATTTTAATACGTGTTCTTTTATTTGCGATATAGTAAAACGCCCCTATGCTAATTAATCGCAAAATATATGCTTCGAAATGCAAAAATCCATAAACTTTATTACACTAATCTAAAACTTTTTGCCAAGGGTTGTATTTCCGTTTTTGTATCTGATATGCATTTCTGGAGTTATTCGACCGTTTCCCGACCTTTCGGACACCCTGTATATTCTTTAGTGTTAATTAACCCCTTCGCAACGGGAGACTTCTACGAAATTTTTAATGTTCTGTCACCGGTTATTAAAAACAGAAATTTGTGCCTATTGAGGAAATGGTTCGATTAAATAAGGCAAATTTTACAGTAAAATTTTAATGGTGGGGATAAACAAGGATTCTGAAGCCTTTTTGCGGCACGTATACGTGGCGTTCGTCCCCAAGGGGTTAAAGCGAGCGTACAATTCTACAACATTTTTTTTCTTTATTTTTACAGAATTAAAAATTTGTTATAAGCGAAGAACGGCATAGCTTCTACAAAGAAGCGTAATAATTTCATATGTGGTTTTTCAAAAATAGAATAGAAATTTTCTTTTCACCGCTAGCGATACAGGTCTTTTTGGAAATTCCAAGGAATTTACGAAACTTGTAATAATACTATTTTTTTTGCATCGTCTCAAAGTTAGAGGCACCAGGATTTTCTATCTGCTTTTTAACTTTTTATGTACTAGTCTATTTCATTGACTCGAAATGTTTTTTGAACCATTACATTTGAATAATATTTTTCCGTTTTATACCAAAGTATTTAAAAATACGGGAAGATTACTCTGATGATATATCAAAGATGGATTAGTCGATGAAACATTGTCGGCATCAGCCATTACATGCCTGGTTCGAAACCTTTCTCTGGCTCATTGCTACGACTTTTTGTTTATAGGGGAGGACCTAAAACTTCCAAGTTAATTTTCCGTATTGACCAACTTGCTTTATAATTTTTCCGAGTTACTACAGTGAGAAAATATGATACATATTTTATTTTGTAAAAAATTTCAAAAATTCCGATTTATAATTTTTAGCAGTTATCACAGCAGATTACTCCTCGAAGGTTGGTTCACTTGTTTATGATCGCCAATTCTGAATGATGCTCGTGCTGTCCCGAATGAATATTATATTTTTCTAAAAAAATAATAACTAACTTTAACTGTCTTGATTTGTTCCAATGTTTGTTATGCAATGAACAATTACCTGCACTGATGAGGCCTTGCGTGCAGCTTGTCTAAACGTTTACTCTTGTATTTTTAAAAGTTTTTTAGTGTTTATTTTTTGTATATAAATTTTATTTATTTTTTAAAAATGTATTCAAGTCTGTCTTCGTTTAAATTATTCAATCTTTTAATAGTTTTTTAAATTCAGGAATTAAATGTGTGCGTATTGTAAATTTCTAATCTTTAACAAAAGAAATAGAAAGTACATTATAGCTTTTATTAAAGTTTTAAACAGATTTGCCAAGTGCAACAGGATTCGCGAACGTTATTGGAGGGAGGCTCCCCACCCCTAGCTAGGGCCTTGGCCGTTCTTACAGAATTTCTTGATACTTTTTATTTGTGGACGGACATGAATGGCACACGTAATATGAATAACAGTCTTTTAAAAATCTACTTATAATAAAATCTGAGTGGGAAAAGTGTAGGGAACGATTCCGGTACGAACCATTCTTGTCTGAGAATCGACCGTTTTTTCATCGATTATGCTCCGTAGGCCGATTTCAACTTTTGTAGTGCTGCCATCTATCGGCGGCAATATAAATGAAGTTTTTTTTCTATCATAATTTAGTTAATAAATAAATAAATAAATGATAAAAATTACAGGATGTAACAATGTGATTAGATATATTTTTTAAACGTTTCCGTAATATAATTTTAAAATATCATTCAATAGGTATAATAAATGGAATATTGTTATTATGATTTCTTTGATATAATTTAAATTTAGTTTTATTATTTTTTTAAGTCAACATTTATCCGCTTAATTTTTTTTAATTTTGCTTTCTATTATAAAGAAAACATTTTTTTTCTCGAGATGTAATGTATATATAAGATATTATCATGACTGCATTGATAAAACTGAAAATTATTTTTCTACATACTATTTTTAAATTATAATTTTGCTTACTTCTCAGAGTGATTATATTAAAAAATTACTAAGCTAAAAATCAAAATTTTATCTGCTTTGATGTAATTAGTACATGTAATACATGATTGTACATTTTAAGGACATTTGATAAGAAATATAAATTTCGTTTAGAATGCAAGGGCATTTCAAGTCATTACATTTCATATAAGCTATGTTTTTAAAAATTGGTATAATTAAAATAAAATTTTACGAAAGAAATAAAAATAATGATTGTGGTTTTCATTAATACGGAAAGAATTTTTAAAGTTACATAGCTGAAATTTAAAAAAATTGATTTTTTTTCAAATCAATGCCTCTTTCTTTTGCATATTTTCTAGAAGAAGCGAATATTTTACCAAAAAATTCCTTTGTTTATATTAATTGCTGCCAAATGACGCTAAATTTATATTTAAAAACAAAGCAAAAAGCTTCATTAATCGATGAACTGGGAATCTATCTTATATCCTTCCTATATATAACTAAAATCGCTGCTGAGTCATTGCTTTTTATAAAATAATGCATTTTAAAAATATTATATTTCATTTTAATGTTTGATGAAATCCTCAGAAATTGTGTTTTACTTCGCTAATTATTATTATTGTTGTGATAAATACTGCTGTTTGTTTCAGCCAATTGTACTATTTCTAAAATTAAATATCAAGCAAGGAAAAAAAAAAAAAAAAAAAAAAAAACCTCATTATTTGTATTTGTAGAAATGAATTGTTGTTTCTAGAACTTGCTTTTCTACAATACTAACTCTTCAATAACAAAATCTTCATCCTGTTTGTATGTATGAAGTCTTATGAAAATGAAACGAACAAAATTCTGTCATTTTTGACTAGGGTTATATACTAGTATTAATAATATTTTAGAAATTAAATGCCTTTAGATGAGTAAGTTACGATAAGTTTTTGCAATATTTAATATGATGCCGCATATATCAAAAAAGGATTTCATATTCTGAATGAAGGCATTATTGGGAATATAAATTTTTTTTCGCGATATTTGATTGTATAACATCTCCAAAAAATGCATTTTTTGACGCCGAACGTATCAAGTGCTTTTTTTGATTTAGTAAAAAAAAGAAAAATTTTCGCTATCGAAATATAATATTACGCTAAAGTAGAGATGGGAATGCTCGGAAAAAAACAGGAAAAGTTGGGAAAAGAACTGGGTTTTTTTTTCCGAATGCTTATTTTTCAATTTTTCCAAACTGGAAAAATTGAAATTTCATTTATAAAACAATACAGTAAAAATTTTGTAATAGCTGCATTTTGATACCTTTATGTTTTATTTATTTTTATGTTAAATGTCCCTCATGAAAACATCAATGTGGGTAATGTGATCTCTCAGGAGAAATCTGTTTGAGAAACTTGAAAGGATCCCTCGCATTTTTTTCTTCTTTGAAATGCAAGATGCACAAAATTTCTCTTGAAAATAGACATTTCAGAAAATTTTTTATTGAATCTTTCACAAATGCAATGATTGTAAAAAAAATCTAATGACATATAACAGCTGAATCTTATCAAGCTATACACGTATAAGAACCTTATTAAAAATGTCTAAATAGGAACCTAAATATAGTTATAATTATATAATTACAAGTATATATAAAAGTTCACAATTTCAAAAAATCAGAATTGCATGAAAAAAAAAAAAAAATCTAGATATGTATAATTAAATGCAACTTCTCTTGTTAAAAATTAATTCATGCGCAAAATTATTTTAATAATATGCCGATTAATGGAAATAGTAAAATTACAAATTTAATATAAAATTTGAAGCATGCATTTATTACTTTCTTCTATCTTAACAAGAAGTAAATATTGAATTCATAAAAATTTTAATTTCTGGTGAATTTATATGTTTTAGAAGTTCCTGAACACGATTTGATGGTTTTTGGGAAATGTCTGTTAGTCTGTATGTGACAAAAATTTTGTAGACGCTCTATCTCAAGAATTGATGCATATAATTTCACAAAACTTTAGATTCAGTTAAAACTTGATATAAACTGGAGTTGTTCAGTTATTGGTGTATGTCACTCAACAGATGGCGCTGCTATGCTGCATTATTTACGATTTCCAAAAAGCTCTATCTCAAGAACTAATGTACGGATTTTCAAAACACTTCACATTCAGTTAATCCTTGATATAATCTGGTGTTGATAAATTTTTGGTGTAAATAGCTCAACAGGTGACGCTACTATGCTGCATTATTCATGACTATCACAATAGCTTTATCTTAAGAACTAAAGGACGATTTTTCATCAAACTTCAGATTCCTGATATACATTAATGTTGCTTAATTTTGGTGTAAATTACCTTACAGGTGGCAATACCATGCTGCATTTTTCATGATTTCGCTATAACTGATTAATTGAATGTTTTTTTTTTCTTTTTTGGGGGGGAGCTAAATCTAAAAATGACTTCTATTTCCCTTTATCACATACAGTAGTGTTGCAAAATATGGAGAATTTACATTTAGAGATATACAACTGTGATGAAAAAAGTCAATTTTATTACAAGTAACTATGTTACGAATTGTTCTTTCTCTCTAGATTAAACTTTGAATTTTAGTAATTGTCTGAAGCATAGTAGAAGCTGTTCGTTCCACATATTCTTTGCATTTTGTATTTGGAGTGTTGCGTTTTATAATTCATATCTCTTGAGTTCCACTCTTAGAATTATGAAATTACGATATGGAAACATTATTGGATATGATTTTTAACTCAAGATAGGGATACCAGATTTCAAGATAAAAACAGAAATTTTATGTTTAATTAAATTACAAACATCATTTTTTGCGTAAAAACCTGATGTGATACATATTTTTTTAATATTTTCCCATTTTTAGTGAGTAAAAATCTAACAGTCAATAAATCCTATGCTGTTTTTTGGTTTCAGAACTGAGTAAGTCAAACTAAAACTTAATTTTGTTTAAGTTTAGATTATAAAACTAAATCAAATTTTTTTTGAGTTGAGATTGGAAAGTTATACCAACTAGATATATTTTTTAAAAGAAAAGAAATTATAACTGTAAGAAAAAAAAAGTAATACAGTAGACTCCCTCAAATCCGCAAACCAGAAATCTGCAACTCTCTAAAATCCGCACATATTTTATGGATATAAACAATGAAACTTTCAATTCAGATATTGGGGCAAAATTTGATTTTTTTAGTTTTGCATCAATTCCATACATTTTTTATTTTGTAATTTTCTTAATACTCTACTAGCATACCCAGCCCGCTTCGCCGGGCTTAATTTGAAGGTTTATTTAATAATTTATGTGTATGGTACGCTTCTCTCTCAGCTGGCGACGGATCCCCCGGTGACTCTCCCCGGACCATCGGCACTCCACGTGCGTCGGGTGAGCGTCAGAACAAACTTTCAGCATATACATATGGGTGGTTGTACTTGAATGCACAGACCTGCGCGTTTTTTTCTATCTTGCTTTTATACCTCTGGACCGAGTTGGCGCATTGCCAAGATTTGCTTCCTCTGGACCGAGTTGGCGCATTGCCAAGATTTGCTTTCCCCTGTGCCTCAATTAATTAATTAATTATCCTCAGAATTCCTTTTATTTATAGAGATTCATGCTTTTTTCATGAAGGAAGAATAAATTTTTTTGGAGAAAATTCGAGATATTGTTGATATTACTGGTAATCACAATCTTCTTACCAAACATATTTATGCATTAATCAAGATTTTTTGGTTATTAAGCCTGGCTAATGAAAAAAATCCTTATTTTATGATTTTGATGTGAATTAGTAATGTAATTTTATGAGGGAAGTTTTGTTGAATAATTTTGGAAAAATACATCTAATCTTTATAATGAACATTTAATCATACACTATTGATTATTAATTTGACCTTTGCTATAAGTACTTTTATCATTTTTTAAAAACTATTTAAATTTTTATTATTTTAGTTTATTACTTATTTTAATATTTTATTATATTGTAAGAATTCATTATAGTTCAGATTACAGTATTAATTGCACTCAAATTATTGTTTAAGAAATGTAAACAAAGCAATGACCAGAAATCTGCAAAATTCTAAAATCTGCACAACCTCTGGTCCCAAGCTGTGCAGATTTAAGGGAGTCTACTGTATTTTAATAATGTACATGTTTTAAACTAGGGATGCACCGAATATTCGGTACCTATTCGGTATTCGGCCATGTTACCGAATATTCGGTTAGGCCGAATATTAAACTATTCGGTTGAGCCGAATATTCGGCTTGGCCGAATATGAAACTATTCGGCCTGCCGAATATGAAACTATTCGGCCTGCCGAATATTCGGTATGGCCGAATAGCAAAGTATTCGGCCGAATCCAATACTTAATAGAACCTTTTTAAAACTTTTCACTATTTCTACTTTTAACTGTCAATTTTTTAATTTATATTTAAAATAATTAGAAACAAAATCATTTTAAAATAAAATAGAATGTTTTTACATTATTTATTTGCTGCTTGTAAAGTATAACTTAAGAAAATTAACCATGAGAAGGATTAAAATGGTGATTTATTAGGATTCTCCTTAGGAATAAATTATGTGCTGATACAAGTTTCTAAATTTTGTTTAATAAATAATCTGTTTCTTGCTTTTCTCCAAATAAAAGTCCTTTAAAAGAAAAAGAAAAAAAAAAACTTGAGATTAGTAATAGCTATCAAGGCAGACAATTTTTGTTCATGAAACCATAATCATAATCAACTTATTGAGTCATAAGTACATTGTATTTCATCTCACTCTAGGTCAAAACTTGTGTGTTTTTTTATTACATTATTAACAATAAATAAGATAACATATTTTCAACTCACATGCTTTGATTTCTGTAAAATGTGATATGATGGGAAGGGTGGTAAATACCACCATTCATAAGAGAAGAACCATGAGCCAAACATACCTTTATTCAGAATTAAGTTGAAAGTATTTGTACTTTATATTGCAAAAAAATCTGCCTTGAGTTATTTAAAAAGGACAATTATCAGACTGTAAAATTTTTCTTTAGCCATTTTTTCATTATTTGATTTTAAAATGTTTGTTTTGATTCATAGAAAATTTTATTAATTAAAGTTTCATAATTGCGCTTCTTAAATAACTCAAGGCAGATTTTTTTCAATACTAAATGCTCTTATAAAAAGCTCTTGTTTATCAAAATGTAAGTTTCTTTTATTAAATATTATGTAAAACTATTTTAAAAAGTAACATTTTAATACCTTTAAATTCTGACATATAAAAAGTATTTGGAAAGCCGAATATTCGGTATTCGGCTCAACAATTACTATTCGGCTAGCCGAATATTCGGTATTCGGTTCACCTGTCGGCCGAATATTCGGCATTCGGTATTCGGCCAAAATCACTATTCGGTGCATCCCTATTTTAAACAATGGAAAATTTGTAAACTGATGTTAATAGTATGTATAATATTAAGGTGTAGTAAGAAGTTTTAAAGCATTTTTCAGAGAAATGAATATGCAATTAAGAGCTGAGAATAATATCTATTCATCAAAATAATCTCCATCATTATCTATTCACTATTTGCCATTGGTCGGGCAGTTGACAGATGCAAGCAGTGTAGAATAATTCGTCTTTTGAGGTGATGAAGTCATCAACCCAATTTCGCATTTCGTTCACTCTCCGGAAGTGTACAGAAGACAAGGCATTCTGCATCGACCGAAACAAATGATAGTCTCAAGGGGCTATGTCGGGTGTTACAAAACTTCCCAGTCAAGAGTTACTAACGTGTCCTTGACTGGTTTTTCAACATGAGGCCTGGCATTGTCATGGGGCAATTTCATGGGGCATAAACCTTTTCCAGTAAATGAACGTTTTTGACCGATTTCCTGGTTCAGTTGAAGCAATTGTTGCTTGTAGCATTCAGCTGTTACACTTATACCAGGCTCCAACAGTTCGTAATAGAGCACCCTTCATATCCCACCAGATGCAGAGGAGAACTTTTTTGCAGTGAATGGATTGTTTCGGCATTGATGTTGCTACTTTGCTAGGATTCCATCAATATTTTTTAAGTTTCGGATTGTCATAACATATCCATTTTTCATCTCCCATCGCGATTTTCCACCAGAAAGATTTTCTCTGTTGCCTGTTTAGCAGATTCATGCACTTGAAGACACGCTCATTCTAGTTTTTCTGGCTCAATGCGTGTGGCATCCATCTTCCTGCCTTCTGAATCTTTCCCATTTCCTGTAAATGATTACATATTGTTTTTTGGGATACCCCTAATTGCTTGGCAAGTTCTTTTTGCGTCTGAGATGCATCCTCGTGACTAACCTTCAGTGGAGCGCCGCTACATTCTCGATCGCTAACATCAAAATCACAGTCTTTAAAACGCTGAAACCAAAATTCGCATGTGCTTTTCTATATGATTTCCTCTCCAAGAACAGAACAGATTTACTGATATGCTTTTGAAGCACTTTTTCCTTGGTGAAATTCATAACGAATGCAGTGACGAATAAATGACTTATCATATGACATCTTTGACCTTCAAAATTTCAGCTTTACTTTCACTTTTCTCCCAACTTTTGCATCTATTTAAAAATGCTGAAGTAGTTCTTATCTCATGACACAAATGCGGTCTGCTGATTGGTGTGTTATTTTGCGTTAAACGCCAGACAAAATTCGCTTTAAAACTTCTTACTACACCTAATACATTTGATTCCTAACTACAGATATTTGCAGAGGTTTTTACATTAGATTAATTGGTAATTAAACATGTAATTGAAAAATTATTTCAAAAGAGGAAGGATATAATAAACAGTCGCGTTAAATATAGTATGAATGTTACTATGAAAATTTGAGACTGAATAAAAAATAAGCTTTTAAAAGCAGGCTTTGTTTCAGTTTTTTCTTTTGTAATATAGTCATATAAAATGAAAATATTTTCTTTTAGTACAGGTAAGTGAACAAAAATATTTATTATTTAATATTCTCTAAGAAAATATAATTTATTTGGAAGAAACAATAGTAAAAAGTCAATTTTTCCAACTTTTCCATTTTTTCCCAAAAAAACCCCGGAAAGAAACTGGTTTTTTTCCACTACTTCAATTTTTCCAGAAAATTTACATCTCTACGCTAAAATAACACACATGGGAACAACCTCACAATGAATAGCGACTTACGAAAATTTACATTTATCATTTTAACAGGGAGTCATTGAAATAACAAATGTAATTTTAGGTGTAAATACTTGTATAAAACGAACTTCTTAAAATTTTGAAATTTTAATTTTTCAAAAGGTAACTCACTTCAACACAAAACTTATTTGATTACAATTATTGAATAAAGATTCTTGGTTTTGAAACGTTTTATTGATCTGCGTATTTTCCCTCGATAAATGTGGTAATATTTCAGCACAATTATGTCACTTTTCATTTACCAAATGTGTATAACAAATTTGCATAGTTTTCATAATGTCTTTCCATTATTTCTCTTAAATAAAATGAGCATTAAGAATTAAGGTCAATCATTGTCTGTTTATAGAATCTATAGTCCAAGAGCCGACCGCACAAAACCCTAAGTCATCGAGCACAAGAAAAAACCCTTTATTTTATAGAAGCGTAGTAACAGAGAAAACTAATGATCCATCTCTGCCGGAAGCGAAATGCTGCATAAGCCAAAAATTGATACCACCAGTGGTTGATTCGTAGCATTGTGTTTGCCGTACAATCAAAAGTATGAAAACGTGGAAAATTGGGTGCAGGAAAACACAATGCTAATCCTACGAGTCAACCACTAGTGGTATTATTTTTTGGCTTATGCACCACTTCGCTTCCGGCAGACACAGATCATTAGATTCCTCTACTACTCTTTCACAAAATAAAGGATATTTTCTTGTGCTTGATATGACTTTGGGTTTTGTGCAGTCACTTCTTAGACTACTAGTAAGTTTAAGAAAATTTTTGTGCAGAGCCCTGCAGATTACACATTGTATATTACAATAACTAAAATCAAAATCACTGAAACCGTTTCTCAACGGGAAAAAAATACATATTTCTATGTATAGAATAAATTATATTATTCGTTTGATGTCTTTCTTGATGTCCTCAACATCTAATCGATCACAACAGCATGCTGTAGCAATCACGCATATTACATGCTGTAAAGAATACAAAATTCGGTATGAAAAACAGGATGCTGTATTGTAACGAATCTCTAAATAAAGAAGTTAAGACTGACGAAGTGTTTTGTACCCGTTGGAAAATTTGTTGCCAGGTTGTTACTTTTTTTTTTTTTAATTCCTTTTTGCAGATTGCTCCCAACTTTTTAAAGTAGTGTAATTTGCCTTAATTTCGCATTATTCAATCGCTTCTTCATAAAAATCAAAATTTTCTACTTTACAAATATAGTGCCGATAAAGAAATGTGAATTTTAAAAAGTAGCTAACTGACAACACTGGTTGTGACTGAAGTAACTGAAGAAGTTATCAGTAGAAGGCAAGAGTTGTTTGTTTTTATTGAATCAGCTTTCTTATTGATATCGGAAAAAATTTCGAACAGTAAAATGGAATAGAAGTTTGTATCATATTTGTTAAAGAATTAGTGCATAAATGAAACGTTTAAATAATGAGACAAATATCTATATAAATTAACTGGTGTAAACATACCCTTATAGTAATCTAATTTTCTGGCAGCACTATTGTTTAGAGTGTCATAATATTGTCGGTATCATGTCAGACTAACGAATGCGAATACAATGATGACAGTAAGCTACATTTTTTGAATTCTAATTTCTGGATTGACACCACTCTACTGAAATGTTGAAATTCCCATTGTTTTCACCCTAATTAATAAGTCTTTAAATAAGATAATATAAGGCAACTTTTATTTTTTTGATAAATGTGGCTTCAATAAAGAAATCTGAATTTTAAAAACGTAGCACGATTGCAACAGTGATTTTATATTGGATAGTTTGATCTGGTACTGATGATATTCTACCACAACTGTTTCCAATAAACTGTATTTTTTAATTAACAAAATCCATATTAACACCAAAATTAAAAAATAATATATATATATTTCACTTATTAACAGACATTCTGCCGTTATGGGTAATTGTTTCTCATATTTTTCTTTAAATAGAAATAGTGTAATAATCTTGTTTAATTCATTAAGCACGTAATTAAAAACTAGTCGTTGGGGGCCACCGTAATACTTACCCATCAAGGATATGCATAATATATGAAAATAAAACCTGTGAAAAGTATTTATAAATGCATTGCAATTCCAAAACAAAATTTAAACGTATGTTTAAATATTGTTAATATACATAGTAATGCTCTATTAATGAAATGCTGAAGAACATATTTCAACAAATTATATAAAACTCCAAACTACTCAAGTAATACAGCCATCACTTGAATTGTGGTTATTAAAAATGTAAAAGTGACAACTAAAAAATCTATTTTCGATCACCAAGTGAAATGTAGTTTTTTTCATGAAAATATGCATCCCTACATTGATTACATGTAATTTGAGAACTGGTTAATTCCTTTTTTCCTATTGGATGCAAGCAGATTTCAAAGACATGGCTGTATTTTCAATACTTGGGTTTTTCGCCATGTGTTTTTAGTGCATTCAGTTTGAATATTATCTCAAGAAATAGTTTTATTCTGCAAAATATATTCATCAGCTTTGATTCTACATGCATTTCAAGTAATTTATTCCTTTTTTTCTCCCAGGATGCAAATGAATTTCAAGGACATTTCAATATCTTCAATTTTCGACTTCTGCCACATGCTCAGCAGTTGGATTTTTTTTTTCCAAGAGATAATGTTTAATCATGCAAAATACACTCAGCAGCATGGATTTCAACTGTATGTGACATGTGTAGTGTATTAATAATGCATTTATTTATTAATTAAAATCCAAATAACATTTTATAGTGTTTTATTTATAATTGATTCACTATTTATACCTGTGAAAAAGAAAAAAAGTCTTAAGGTTAAAATCCAAATTTATACATTTTTAGTTTATATCTTTATGCATTATTTTGATGAAAAAACATTTCAGATATGCTTAGGTAATATTAGGATACTTTAATAGAATTCTGTAATGTGTCTGGTAACTTTTACAGCAGAATGAGGAGGCATTCAATGGATTTTTCTGCAGATATACAATTTTCTACTTTTTTGACATTTTCTCTTATTAAAAAAACATATATTTTAAGATTATGTTTTATTGCTAATCTTACAAGGTGCCAGTGGTTTTCGGTAATGTGGCCTTTCAATCCTTCTCCATCCACTATATGAACGTCATCATTTATGACAAATTTTATTATAATAATAATTAAAATAAATAAATAAATAAATATTGCACTTTTTTTTAAATTTCTGATAAATGAACAGTTAAATTCATCATTGAATCTGCTTCTGCTTTACTTCAATAATTTTTTAATTCTGTATCTGTAAAAACAAGTGTATGCATGTTGTTAGCAATGAAATGCTATTTGAGTGTGTTAGGGGAAGTTACCCCCCCCCCCCCTCCTTAAGTAATTTAGATTGTTAGCGTCCAAAACAAGTAGGACATAATATATATATTTTTTTTCTTAAAGAATCGGTTTATAAAATGTACTAACATAAACCACTAATTTTTAAAACATAAAAAAGCAATTTTTGAGACAATCAACTTTTTTTTTTCTGTGTGTGTAAAATATATCTCTTTTTAAAGTTATTTGAAAAATTAAAAGCTAAGTTAATACAGGAGAGGGGAGGGGGTTGCATAAAGACCATATTTTGTTTCTAAAAATTAAAAGATAGATTTTATATTTTAAAAAGCAAAATTGGCGTTAAATTACAATTTAGCACAAAATCACGATGCTAGAAATCTGATCAATTTAAGAAATTTCTGCATTGCCCAGTTCTAACAGGGACTTAACATTTAAAATTGGATGATTAAGATAAATATGAAATACACAGTACTCATCTTCTACAAAATAGAAAAAAAAAAGAAAGTGAAAAATTAAAAATTTACTGGACAAATTCTGAATAAAATTTGTAGATGATAAAATTTACCATGCTGGACTGTTTAAAGTGCTTTTATTTTAAGTGACTCAAATTGCTGGCAACCCTAGAAAACCAAACAAATACATGAATTTTTCCATTTAAAGTTTTTTTTTTTTTTTTTTTTTTTTTTTTTTTTTAATTTTTTGCTCAGCTATTGGAAACTTTCAAGCACAAATAAATTTAAAATTTCTGGCCATTGAAGTGATTTGGAATCAAATAGCGTTTTCAATTTTTGACAGCTCAGGAACTACTGATGCAGAAAAGAAGTCATAGATTATTTGTTAATGTGTGTGACAAGATATCTCAAACTATCCTGTTATAAGTAATAGAATATAATAAAGTTTAAGACAGATGTATTATATTATGTTACTCACCCAAGAATTCAAGTGAATTGAAATTTATTAGGAATATTTCATAGGATTTGATGGTAAACTAATGATTATTATGAATATTGATGTACATGGAAGATTTTATATTTTTAAGTGTAAATTTTTTATGATGAATTTCCAACAACTTTTGGTATTAGAGTGTGCATACTAATTTACTCTTGTAATATGCTTTGTACAATGATTAACATTTTATATCTGTTTAAAAAAATTTCAGAATAAAAGGCTAACATATGCATTTCAACCAAGGATGGTAAATCCATAAGATTGGCCCTGGTATTACAGATCAATATGATTGCTCAAAGTATTGTGTGTAGAAAGAAAAGGAGTAATAAAGATAGACATGCATCCCAGAGTGACATCAGTTACCCCCTCCTTTTTAAAAATTTTATATTATATATATATATATATATATATATAATCATTGTTAAGTAAAATGAAACATACAATGATTTAAAACTCAACAAATTTTGCAAGAGGGAAATTTGTCTTCTGTTATAATCTATGTAGTTTTGAATGACTTTTCCAGGACTGGAAAAGTCATTTGAGACGGTGGACAGTCCATCTCTTCATTGTTATGGGAAAAAGTAAAATGATCAGTTGCCAAATTATCATAGTTATTGGCCTCAGACAAGAACAAAAAAGATCTTAGGAAATTCCTTAAAATTGTATACAATATAGATGGTTTTATGCATAGAACTACTTGAAGAAAGGCCAAGGGGGATGGGGAGGAGAAGAAATGGCTGCAAAAGAGTACTTGCAACATTCCTCATAATAAGGGGGGGAAAAAAATGGCGAAACATTACAAAACATCATGCCTTTTTTCAGTTACCCGCTTCTTTATTAAAGTTTTAATCCAGCATAACCTCAGTAATTTTTCTATCTTTTAGAGGATTTCTGAACAATGATAGGATGGAAAACAGTCATTTCAACTTTTGGAATTTGGGTAGGTACAAGAAGTGTATATGCTTATTTTGTATGGAAAAACAATTTTTCACAACTCTTTTATTCACTTTTTATAATACATATAGGAAAATATTAGATTGATAAAATGCAGAGGTCAAGGGAAAAATAATAAAGTACAATATTTCAACTTAAAATAGTGGAATGTCTTTCATATAGTTGACAGAGATAAAGCAAAAGAATGTTAAAAATATTGAAATTTTACTCAGTAAAAATCACCTCAGTTCTTATAATATAATGTATATCAAAGTGTAATACTGACTTCTTTTAGGGAAAAAAAAAAAAAAAAAAAAAAAAAAAAACTGTTTTGGTTATTAAAAAAAATCAAAGAAAATCAGAAAGTAAAAATAAATTTGGACCAATAATAATTATTCAATAATGTCAAAGACTCAAAGATAAAAAAAATATATCAATAGAAATAAGGCACACAGAGAAAAATTAAAAGAGAAAATAAAATATAAAAAATTTATAGTTCATGAGAAATTAAAATGAATTATACTTTTAGTCGAATATTAATTGACACTGATATAACAAAGTACATCAGCATAAAATATCAATATAAAGTAAACACTTTTTTTGTATCTAAAACCTCATAATTATTTAATAAGAAACAGACAAAATAGATTTTTATACATACAATATTTTAAAATAGAGAGCACAATCAAAAGAAAATAAAGGATTTTTTTAAAAATAAAAAATACTTAACTAAAATTAAAATTGCAATAACATAAATTTAAAGAGGGGAAGAAAACAACTGCTATTTCAAATGGGATGCTTCAAATTCTAAATATTATAAATTTCTTTTTTAAAAACCATAAAATGGGCAGAGAATTGGGCAGTAAAAATGTATACCCATATGGAGAGAAAATTACAAATTTACAATTTCCTGGTCAGAAAAATTTATTAGACACATAGTGTAAGCAAAATTTAACTTTTTAAAAGTAATAATGAAACTATTTATACATAATTAAATTATCTTACTGTTCATTAAATTTTAAATGGTGTTTGTGACTGACATTTAAAATTTTAAATGTTTGAAAGCAAAAACCTATCACTCATGAGACTGATTTACATTTCAAACCAAAAGTAGTCCATTTAGAGAAGAAACACACAATGGGTTTTTCTTCATAATACAATAAATAGAAGCTAGTAACATAAATATTTCTTTTTTAACCCCTCCAGAGCATTTGAAAACAATAGAAGGGCTTTAAAAGGGCTTTGTAAAAATATTACAAAGAGTAAGATACATTTCTTTTAAGTTTGTTTTTTAAAATAATAACAACAATAATAAAAAAAAAGAATAATACCAATAAAATCTTATATATGTACATATACATAATTTTTTTCTCCTTGAACTACTGATTCTAAATTAAATATCTGAAGGGGCATATTACTCATTCAGAATGTAAATAAAAATTCACATGCATTATTAATGATCTTACATATATTGTTGTTTAAGTAACACTGTTTTAAAGCATCACTCACACAGCAACACTTACAAGAAGCTTATAAACAACCATTAAATAAAGATTATGCTTACATCAATATAGAATAGACTTATATTAAAAACACAATTAACATTTCAGAAATAATATTTAGACATGGAACGTTCAACAGAAAAAATCTTTCACATTATTAGGAATCTAATAAATTCTACACTTTTCAAGAAGATAAATGGAATAAAATAAAGAAATATATCATATCTACTCCAATAACACACAATTGTTATCATTGCAGAACAAAGGATTATAAAAATGTTTTAAACAACTCTTTTATTTCTAAAAAATTTATCACAGATCATTTTGTTTGTGATTTAATAAAACAAATATTGGGATTTGGCACAATAGTAAATAATAATTATCTATAAGTTTTGGGCTTTAAAAAAAATCATCAATTTTTAAAAAGGTCACTTTTTGGAATATATTGTATTTACCATTTTTTGATATTTCATATCATCTCCCAACTTAGTTAAAAGACATTCAAAATTCTGAAATAAAACATTTTTTTGAAACATGGAATTTTTAAAGAATCGTTCATATATAAGTTTTTACCATGTTCATGTGTCAAAATTAATAAAAAATTTTCTTAAACATTCTTACAATTTTTATATATTTTATAGCTAAAACCAATCACCAAAACAATAAAAAGTTCTTGTATTCAACAATCAATACCAAAAAATTCCCTCTGCTTTTCTCTTCACAAGAATTCATTATGTACCTCCTTACTTCTCCAAAATTAAAAAATAGGCAAAACTTTCTCTCCAAACATATCTTTTAAAAAATATATACATTTTGTAATATTCCAACTGAAAGAAAATATCTGGATCATTCAAATAAAAAGAAAACCTGTTTCTGTGAATCAATTGTTATAACAACAATATTTAAACAAATTCTCATTAAAGAAAAAATAAGAAATCTGTAGCATATTTTGCAACAGCATAATTAAATGTATAATTTGGACAAAAGCAACATAAAGACAAAAATATATGCTACAAAATGCATACCATTAGCAGGTAAGTTTACTACTGAACTGCTAAACCCGGTTTAAAAAAATATACAAAATAATAATAATAATAATAACCAAAATAGTCTATTTTTTATCTCCATTATTAAAATGGTCTTCAACATGGAACATGAAGTACTTTGGTGGCAGGGTCATGTCAAAAAGTCGACCACAAACTGGACAAATCTGCTGCTTATGTTGCATCTCCAGATGTTTTATCATTTCATCAGTTGACGACATGAACACTCCCACATCTTGATCACAAATTGGGCATGGGATAGCATACAAGATATCTTCATCCTCTCTAAAAATAAAATTAATTTCAGAATTTTTAAGCAGATTGAAGGAACTGAAAATAAAAAGTAAATTTTTGTATTCCACTGGCACTGTAATAATAATATAATTAAGTGGGTAACATCTGCAAAATTCGAAGAAGGAAAAAAAATAGCCAAAAGTGATATATCTTTTTCTACAAACTATTGAAAAGATTTCAATATATATTTTATGATGACTTGAATCACAGACTTCTATCATGCTGGGCTCATTAATTAATTCCACCACACCAGTGCAAAACACATTGAACTTTCATAGAAACCATCTCTGCATAAAAGAAGTCAGATATAATTAGATGGGTTACCTTGCAGGATAATATCTCATGAAATGTGGTGATTGGGTTTTATTAACCTGATTGGCAGTTGAACACTTAATTTCAGAGTAGAGGTAATGTTTTAAAGTTCTATAAGGAATTTCCCATTTAAATAAAGAAGCGATGTAGAGCTCCAATTACTTTATTTGCTATCAAGTCAGTAGAAACCATTCCACTAGTTATGGATTCATATCTAAGCCTTAATCCATCTAAGCAAACAGGATAAAATGTAACATACAGTACACTCTCACAAATTCGCACAGCTTGGTACCAGCAGTTGTGCAGATTTTAGAATTTTGCAGTTTCTGGTCATTGCTTTCTTTATATTTTTCAAACAATAATTCAAACATAATTAATAAAGCAATGGAAACTATAATGAATGCTTACAGTATAATAAAATATTAAAATAAGTAATAAATTGAAATTATAAAAATTTAGATAATTTTTAAAATTATTAAAATATTAAAAGCAAAGGTCAAGTTAATAATGTATGATTAAATATTCATTATAAAAATGAAATGTATTTTTTCTAAATTATTCAATGGAACTTACCTCATAAAGGTACATTAATAGTCACATCAAAATTATAAAATAAGGAACTTTTATTTCAGGTTTAACCAGACTTAATAATCAAAAAAGCTTGATTAATACATAATATATTTGGTTAGAAGATTGTGGTTACCAATGATATCAGCAATATCTTGAACTTATTCAAAAATGCATTTATTCTTTTTTCATGAAAAAACATGAATTCAGTAATACAGTAAACTCCCTCAAATCCGCACAGCTTGGGACCAGAGGTTGTGCGGATTTTAGAATTTTGCGGATTTCTGGTAATTGCTTTGTTTATATTTTTTAAAAGGTAATTTGAATGTAATTAAAAATGAAATCAAAATATAATGAATGCTTACAATATACTTAAATATTAAAATGAGTAATAAACTAAAATAATAAAAATTTAGATAATTTTTAAAATGATTAAAATACTAAAAGCAAAGGTCAAGTTAATAATCAATAATGTACCATTAAATATTCATTATAAAGATGAAATGTTTTTTTTTCTTAAATTATTCAATGAAACTTGCCTCATAAAGGTACATTACTAATTCACATCAGAATCATAAAATAACAAAGCTTTATTTCAGGTTTAGCCAGACTTAACTAAAAAAGCTTGATTAATAGAGAAATATATCTAGTAAGATTGTGATTACTAATGATATCAGCAATATCTTGATTTTTTCAGAAATAAATTATTTTTTTTTTCATGAAATAACATGAATCCAATAACTTTAACAAAAATTACAAATAAAAAAATTTATAAAATTGATATAAAACTACAAAAGTCAAATTTTGCACCTACATCTGAATTGAATGTTTCATTGTTTATATCTGTAAATTATGTGCGGATTTTAGAGAGTTACAGATTTTAAGGTTATGGATTTGAGGAAGTCTATTGTGTACTGAAATGTACTGTATCTATGTACTCAAAACAATTGTGATAATTTGTGTTTTTTTTTTTTAATTGAAATAATGATATTTTATTATATACTTATATTAAATGTATATATGGGTGATTCTCAAAATAGGGGACAATTTCAAAAGTGAAATCTTAAAAAAAATTACTGTTAGCAAAATTTCTGAAAAAAATAGGTGTTGTTAATATAGTATTAGGTATACTTTACATGTAGTCAGCAGAGCTAAATATTTAAAAATTAACTTTAAAAAAAAAATTAGTATTTTTTGACCCATGCTAATGACAAAACAAATTGCACGGAATAAATAGATTAAGAAATTTCTATTTTCTTCCTGTTTAAATATTTTTTTCTATATTTATTAGCCTTCCTTTTCAGCAAATGGTTTCCATTTTTACATATATATATATAAGGAGAATAAAAACATTACCAAAGAGCAAACTTTGCGTACATGAGCAACATTCTGACACTAACAATGTAAGAAGCTGTTTTAGTGATTTTCTGACAGATTTAATGCATATTTTAGGGATAATAAATGTAATACCTAAAATTATATGTAAAATTAAACTTTATAAAAAATACAATATAAGCAATGGTTACATTTATGCACATAGGAGTCTTTAGCATGGACAGAAAAACCATGCTAATGACAAATTTTAATTTAAATAAGATTATGAGCCATAATATAATCACAATGCAATAGTCCTTTCTGGGGCTTTTCAAAACACAAAAGTCCTATGCAAATAAGTAAAATAAAAATTTTTATTATAAAATAAACATGAAAATTATTATCCATTCTAACGACATACAATTGATGTACGCCCCTAATATTCAACTTATATTCTTAAAATACAATACATGCTTCTATTTTCAGGCTGGGATAAAATGGCTACTTGTTGCCATGGAGAAACTTTATATTTTCGAACTATTGTCATATGTGAAAATGAAATTTTTATTAATAACCAGCTGTTATAGTATGACCTTGTTTTGAAAATAGAATATGGAGGACAAGCTTTAATTCTTTTTTTATATACTATAATTTTATTTTTAAAAAGAAATTTATTGGATAAATCCTCTCCTTGATTAATTTAAAGAAAGAATAACATTTGTTTTATTTTATAAACATGATATTAACTCTTGAAAAAGCTAGTATATACAAGGCACAGCTGCTGTGGACATCCATGCTAATGACATTTTGAACATTTATTCTGTTATTTTAAGGTGTTTTTAACTAAAAAGTGAGTAATTCTTGAGTGCAAATAATGAATAATATTAAGACAAACATATCTAAATATAAAAACATGACAGAAAACCTCTCAATTTTTTTTTGAATGCCGAAAGACATAAATTGTACCCTATTTTGAGAATCACCCATATAAACTCTATTTGCAAAATTATATTTACTTTCTCAGATATGGGTGCATGAATTTGAAAAATATCATTAAGAATGCTATGTCATAAACATATGTTGATCTCAACATGAAGAACAGTTTTGCATAAGAATAAAATGTTAGACCATCAAACTATTATTGCTGACATTTTCTTTCCTTCGTAGATTAGTTTATGATTTTATAATTAAATAATTATAATAAAAATCATAGTTGTAGATTAGTAGTTCCCAACCTTTTATTGACCATGGCCCACCAAAAAATCTGAAGATCACAATGCCACCCCCCCCCCCTAAAAAAAAAAAACATACAGACAATACATTCTAGAGGTTTGCACGGGCCCGGCAGAATCCTTCCGAATTTTCTAACAGGCCGGGCCAGCAGAATTAGAATAATTTTTTAACGGGCCGGGCTGACAAGCAAAATAAACAGGTCGGGCTGGCAAAAAAATTGAACGGGCCATACGGGCCGGGCCGATAAAAAAATTTAGCGGGCCTCGCGGCCCATTATAATAATTTAGGCACAAACGATAAAATAATAGCTGCTGTTAATGAATATGACTTTAATGAAAATAAGTAGAAATGTGCGTCACAAACCAACACTAGTTTGACAACATCAATGCAGAAATGTAACTTCTACAGTGTAGAGATCGGCAACGGACAGTTACATTGTGTGTAACACGGGCTTAATATTTTTTGCAGACTCGTGCCGGGCCGAAATCAGACTTGCATTGTTTTTCTAAATACAGACGAGCCGGGCCGAAACTAGACTTAATTGATCTCAAGATGTGTATGTCAAGACAACATGATTTGTAAAATTATTAATAGCGATAAAGAACTTATGTTAACTTAATCTTTGTTATGTTACTTCTTGGTGATTCTTAAATACAGTTTTCTACAATGCTAAAGTTTTATAAATTTTCTGACTAATTTTTAACTGTAAAAGCATAATATGGACAAGCCTGATTTCTGAAGGGATTTGGAATCAAACAGCGTTTTTATTTTTCTTTAAAGGATACTTGTATAACCTTGTTGAAATATAAGTTATTTTGTCAAATGGTTGTAAATTTTGTCGCTTTCAGAAATTCTATTCAAAACGCTAACTTTGACAGTATTTTTTTAGCTTTCTTGTATCAAAAAATGAATAAATCCATTTGATTACACAGTTTCTGAATAAAAACATCCGCTAATCTAATGCATTTTTGAAAAAAAAAAAAAAAAAAAAAAAAAAAAAAAAAAAAATGAATTCAGAAAGTAGCTCTTTTGAATTAGAAAATGAATTTGGATTTGGAATGTTTAATAAAATAATATAGAAATGTTTCCATAAATCTATTTTTACTATACAGCTTCCAAAGTTACGATGTTTTTAACTTTCTTTTTTTTCTATTATTCGAAACCATATTAATTTTTTAATGAATCTTTGTTTGAATATTGAAAGTCTAAGAATCTAAGTAATCATAAATGTTGAAAATGTATATTTCCAGTAAAATATACTGTAAAATCCTCCTGGTGACATATATGCAGTATTCTTTAAAAAAAATCTTAATTATACGATAAGAATCTAATTTTTTTAGAAAAAAAAAAAAACATTGACGGGCCAGGTCTGTTTTCACTCAATTTTGTACAGGCCAGGCCGAGACAAAATAAATTTCCAACGGGCCAGGCCCGGGCCTGGAAATTCCGGCCCGTGCAGACCTTTAATACATTCTATAATGTATCTTTTTTATTATTTAAAAGTGAACCCTATTTATACGAAAGAAACCTAACATAGCCTCAACAATAACTATTTATTCGCATTTTTTTAAAAACGTAATTCTCCAAAATAATCCATAAACAGAATGAGATTTTACGCTCATTGCCTTTAAGCCAGAAAGAGTTTTGTTGTTCCTTTCCCATTTACCTCACTGTTAAACAAAACTGTTATATGATTTTTATTGTGTAGAAATTCTTGAAGAGATGCATATTTAGCATTAAAATTGATCTAGAGGGAATCTACTGTATTAATAAAAATTACAAATTAAAATATGTATGAAATTAATGGAAACTAAAAAAGTCAAATTTTGTACCTAAGTCTGAACTGAATGTTTCATTGTTTACATCCATAAATTATGTGCGGATTTTAGAGAGTCTATTGTACTATAAAAGAACAACTGTTAACAAAAAGCTATATCCAAGTGACGTGAATTATTGACTCAACATGATAAACTTAGCATTCTCTCTTCCAAAGCAAAGTAATACCGTTATATACAAAAGGATGCATGAATACCGGCCAGCAAATTTTTGACATGGCAAGTCACCAACCGATGCAAAAATTAAAATAGGCGGAAGAAGAAAGAAGTTCTCAAAGTTGATCGGAAGGATATTTTAAGTAATCTGGCTTGATGCATTGTTTCACAAGGAATCAATGGGACGTGGAATGATATTTTAAAATAAAATACAAGAAAAATCATGCGTTAAGCATAGATTATGAAGCACTTTCCAACACTTAATGAAATCTTTAACAAAACTTTGTTATTTAGGGAAATAATAGTGTATAGCCAAATATACCCAAATATGTATTCCAGTGCTTTTGAACAGTCCTGTATTTCATATGTCAGTTGATATAATGGGAAAATTTAGTTTAGCAAGAAAATACCAAGTAGCTTGAAATTTCTTTTTCAGCAATTCATACTATTAGATGGAAACATACTTGAATACTTTTATTTAGCCCTGTAGTTTACATTGTACCTTTATTACATGTCAGCATTAGGCTAAAATTTATTGTAAACGAAAACACTTTTAAAACAACTGAAATCACATTCTCATAAATTATCATTCATAGGCGTCCATGTACCAAATTTTTTGCATGGTTCTGTATATCTTTTTATCTATATTTTGCAAACATTTCTCAGTAAATTGAATGAAGGTTAGCATAAAAATGCATAGCTTATTTGAGAACCACGTTTAAATAATTTACGCTCATAATCAGTTACGCTGGTGAGCTCTTTTGGGTAGCCCTGTATATCAACTATAACATTTATACACACCACATAATGCGTATATTGTCTAATGGAATTCTTTTGTGTGGCCCTGTAAATGAATAATAGCTACATTTTCACCTTATATTTAATAGAATGCATATTTTAATATGTTTGACAGGGTATAACATCTTTAAAATTCCTTTGAAATGATTTTTCTCCATAGGCCGTAATGTAATGAGAAACTTTTGATTCGCCCTGTAGATAAACTAATCATGGTAGAAACTTCATTTTCGATAGGACTTGTGCTAGGGTAAACGTCAATAACGTCCTAAAATTTCATGGCAATCCGAGTATATTAACGATTTTTCCCCATAGGCCGTAATGTAATGGGAAACTTTTGATTCTCTCTGTAGATAAACTAATCATGGTAGAAACTTCATTTTCAATGGGGTTCGTGCTCGGGTAAATGTCAATAATGTCCTAAAATTTCATGGCAATCCGAGTATATTAACGATTTTTCCCCATAGGCGGTAATGTAATGGGAAACTTTTGATTCTCTCTGTAGATAAACTAATCACGGTAGATACTTCATTTTCAATAGGGTTCGTGGTAGGGTAAACCACAATAACGTATAAAAATTTCATAGCAATCTGAGTATATTTACGGGAGTTAGAGTGCGGACAGACGGACATCCGGCCAGACAAACCGAATGCATAAGCACTTTACAACTTTGTTGGAAAGTGCTAATAAAAGATATTAAGAGACAAATAAAATATTAAAATAAATTAATGAGGTTTTAGAGAAAGTTTTTAACTGATTAAGGTTTTTTAGAATAAGAAAATAAAGAATGCGCAGATTAAAGGTATGGGAAAATATAATAAATACATTAAGATATTGTTAAAAGACATGGGAAAAGTTAGATATTACAAGAATTTTGAAATAATTAAGATAAATGGTGGAAATAATTTTATTATTACATATATATACAAACATATATTTTCCCCCTAGAAATATAATTAGTAGAGCTGTTGTAAACTGCACATATTCGTTACTAATTAACAGGTATTTTCAAAGGTATGAAGTGCCGAATTGCTACTTAGAAATACAACTCGTTAGTTGTTACCAGGAGTGTGCGAAAAGAAAACTGCGCCCATGGCAAAGTTTCAATTTGCTCTTCCTCCCCTCCCTCCAAAATGACACTGGTTGTATAAATTTAGCATCCCCTAAATTTCTGCATATGGGGCAATCATCCCCTTCGATCTTCTCTTCCGCACGATGCTGGTCGTTACTGTGTCATTGTCAATACGCAACCGAACAAAGTGAAATTAACTTAAAATCAGGGATAAGATTGACCAAAAAGCAAAAAAGCTGAAAACTGCGCGAACGATTTTTGAGCTATGACAGGAATGTCAATTGCAACAAATATAATTTTATTAATATATAACATATAATTTAGTTTTGTATAAATTAAAAGGAAATTATTAATATGAATTAGGCAGAAATTATTTATACTTACTCTAATGAAAATTTATTTTACCAAGATACAGTACATCAATAAAACCCCGTTATTGGCATGAACATTTTTTTTATTGAAATTTTCTAAACAGTAAGACACTTTTGGATAAATATTAGAAAAAAGAATTTTTTTTTCTTTTTTTTTTTTTTTTTTTTTTAGCTTTGCTCTTGCACAAGGTAAATTTCTTTCTCCTGTTTTCTTCTTGGATATTACACATTAAAGATACCTAGTGATGTCGTTGGACTTGAAAAACCCAGGACTTCTAAAATTCTGGGCATCTTTTTTACAAAAGTGGGTCCCCACTGATAATAAATCATATTTTTAGATGCAAAAATTGCGCTTGTTCATTTGGAAAAGAAAACTGAAATGCAATAAGTATTGTTTTAATAATAATTAATGAATATGAATAATTGAAATCAATATTATTTTTTAAAACTATTAAGAGAACTTTTCTTTCCTTTTTTAAAAAAAAAAAATAAATGTGCAAGTTACAAATTTAATTATAAATTAATGCTTATTTGAGTGTAGAAGATAGCAGTATAACTGTTGTTTGCATTTCTTTTAAAAAGGGAAAAGACATTTATTGAAAAAGACATATTTGCTGGAAAAAAAGAATACTTTTGTTTAGTAAAAGGGTGCTTTCAGAAGTCACATTCACTCAGAAAGATTTGGAGGCATCAAAAACGAATTTTGGAACAGGAAAGTCTGTAATTAGAGCGGCAAAAAAATAATTTTGAAACAGGAAAATTAGTTTTTTCAGTGTTCCTTTGGTGAAATTGTCAGTTTTTTCATGATATTTTCACAAAATCTATCATTTTTTTGGGATCTATTGGAAAAATTCAAAGTTTTTTGGGATTTTTCTTTCAGAAATTTGCTGTTTTTGTGATCATTTGACGAAATTTGCCATTTTTTTTTGCGATCGTTTGACGAAATCAATCAGTTTATCGTGATCGTTTGACAAAATCAACAGGTTTGTCGCAATTGTTTGACAAAATTTACCGTTGATCATGATTTTTTGAAAAAAGTTGTTGTTTTTCACAAATCATTTGACGAAATTCGCCATTTTATCACAATTTTTGGATGAAATTTCTCGTTTTAACGCGATTTTTTGACGAAATCAGACATTTTTTCAGGATTTTGTGATGAAATTAACCATTTTTTTTTGCAAATCATTTGACAAAATTTGTCAGAAACAGAAATTAGTCGTCTTTTGGTGATCTTTTAAGATAATTTGCTGTTTTTTCGCAATCCTTTGACGAAATTACGAATCTTGTATTTTTTGTGTCTCGTATCCGAATTTTTGTGTCATTTTCGTGCCATAGCGAGCCTGCAGAACCACTGGATATCCAATTCTGGGTATTTTTGAACGGAGATTGAGATTGATGACACAAGGATTGATTCTGAGTTAAAAATAGAAAAAAAAAAAGTTTCTGAAATTCACAGCAAATTTTCTGAAAAGTTACAGCAGAGGAAGGGGGAGGGCGCAATCCATCCCCCTTTATGTGTTCTGACTATGCATCTTTTTCTGCAATTTTTTCATGAAATTCATGTTCTTTTTCACAATCTTAATTTTTTTTTTGCGATTATTCTTTAAAAAATCATTTTTTCTTGTGGTGCTTTAACAGAATTTGCATTTTTCTCGAGATCCTTTGACGATTGACCAGTTTTTCCTACAATGTTTTGACAAAAATGTATTTCTTTTTTTTTAACGATGTTTTCTAAATTTTTTTTTCTTGATTTTTTGACGAAATTTGTGTTTATTTCACAATCATTAAATGAAATTTGTTTTATTTTGAGATTATTTGATACAATTTGTGTTTTTTCTGTGATTTTTTAACGATATTTGCATTTTCCCCATGATTCTTTGACAAAAATTATGTTTTTTAAGTGTTCTTTTGATGAAAATCACGTTTTTCCATGATTCCAGGAGGGTAGTGAGGTTGTCAAAACTCAAAATAATATAACATAAAATAAAGACACAGAAATGTGCCGCTAAACTGCAATGGCGTGCTTGCAGGGCGGCTAAAAAACTCACCAAAAGAATAATAAATAAACAAAACTCAACTTCAAATTGAAAACCAAAAACAACTTATTAAATCTTAATTTTATGGGATATTTAATTACAAAACTATCTTAAAAATTACACACAGATTTAAGTTGGAATATAATCCAAAATTTTGAACTATTTACAAAAATTAAATTTAGATAGACACTGAATTATATTTACATTATTTACAAAAAAATATATATATGCATACAGAATAAATGAGAAATAATCATACTAGAACTCAAGATTAAACTTACTGAAAATATGTGAAGCCAAATATTCTTTTTTCGCAACTCTTTTGACTAACAAAATACTTGTTGGCACAGCGAATCTCAGAACTTCGAAGTGTTGAAGAACAAAACTCAAAACTTTAGATCGTAAACGCAGCTGGACACTTTGTTTTGTATTCTTAACTAAAAACTCATTATATATAAATTTAATATATAATTAAGGATAAAATTATCCTCATCTCAGCTAAAGATGGCCCAGAAATTTAAAATCTGAGCCTATTTCTTTTTTCTCAAAATTTAATACGCAAAAATATTACCGAAGAACTTCTTTTACCTCCCATGTCGCTGAAAAACCAACAATCCTCTGCTCCCGCTCCAACATCTACTCTCTGACGTCACAACGTCAGGTGACAAAAAGCAGAGAGCGATTTTCATAGCGTCAGCTGAAAAAAGGCGCGAATTCTTAAAAGCCCCGTTTTCTAACATCCTCCCACCTTGATTTTCTTAAAATCAATTATTTCTCATTTAACACTAAACAATTTTGATACTAAAAAATAAAGTTAAATTGAACATTGCTAGATCAAATAAACATGAAAAACAAATAGTAGGAACTAAATTGAAACACAGTACATTTTTATATAAAAATTAGAATTAGAGTTCTTATTAACAAAATAAATCAAATAAAAGTCATTATTTACAGTCTTAAATATTACTTCTTACGTGGTTTAATCAACCTTCCATATCTGGATGTATTTTCCGGTGCCAAGGTAAGCACAGGATCTCCAGTTGACACTTCCAGTGGGTAAAGTTTTTGAATTGGTCGTGTCAAACATCCGCTGTTAGTTTTTACCTGTACTATTCTGGAAGCACCATCCCTACTGTTGTATATTTTCACAATTTTGCCCATGGGCCACAATACACGTTTTTTTTTCTCAAGTTCAATGAGGACAATGTCCCCCACTTTAAGTTCTTGGCATTTAATATTGGCTTTCTGGACAAGTTGTCCCAAATATTCTTTGCGAAAACGATTTCTCAGTTCTTGTCGCAAACTGTTGACATACCTCACACGTACGTTCAATTTATCGGAATCGATAATATCTAAATCAGGCACTCCCACTTGTCTGATATCTTGCAGAAACAAGGAGGGTGTCAAAGGTATGAGCTCATCAGAATCATCCGAAATATATGTCAGTGGACGACTGTTTATTATGGCTTCAACATCGCACAGGACTGTTAAAAGCTCTTCAAAATTCACTGAGGATTTACCTAAAATTCGTACGAGTAAAGTTTTAATTGAGCGAATAAGTCGCTCCCACCATCCCCCCCACCAGGCTGCTGTAGGGGGATTGAACTTCCACTTAATTGGATAGCATTCAGTGATTTTCTTCCAATCTAGACTTCTCAATGCATTGTCCGTTCCTCTGAAATTGGTCCCGTTGTCCGAGTACACAACTGACGGACGTCCTCGTCTGGCGATGAATCTTCGAAAAGCCTGGAGGAAGGATTCCGTGCTAAGTGCCGTGAGAAGTTCAAGGTGAATTGCTCTGTATACTGCACAGGTGAACAACACAATCCAGGCTTTTCCCTTTGGCTTTAAAAGCAGAGGACCACACAGGTCAGTTCCGGTGTTTCAAAGACAGCAGCATCCCTTACTCTGTCAAGGGGTAAATGTATCGGGGGCGTTGTTAAAGGTTTGGAAGTGAATCTTTTGCATACTACACAACGGTTTATGCTAGATTTTATATTTCTCTTTGATGAAATAATCCTGTATTTCTGTCTTAATTTAGCAGCCAATATCTGCACACCAGCATGACAGTACTTCATATGATATTGTCTAATTAGGCATTCAGTTAAGTAATGCTTGGACGGAAGAAGAATTGGATATAAAAAGGAAAGTTCATCATCTCTTTCGATTATTTTAGTTTTCACCCGAAGAACATCGTCATCGCCACGCACAACCACCAAACCATGAACGGAATTTTCCTTCTCGTGAAAATACTTTTTTTGCTCTATACCCCATAGAATTATCTCAGCTTTAGTTTTTTCTTCCAATGTTAGGGTATTAGTATCATAGGAAGGCTTCTTTCTCAGTTTATTCACAAATCGCAACATCCAGCAGAAAATTCTGACAATTTTGGAAAAACTGGAAAAATGCTCGTACCACTCAGTGCTTTCTATTTTCACGTTTAAGTTAACAATTTTTGTTTTCTTTAATTCTGAAGCGACTAATTCTTCATCTGGGGAAAAATTAAAATTAGGCCACTCCTCGGGAGTTGCTTTCAGAAAATCAGGCCCCTCCCACCAACCGCAACGCAACAACTGTTGGGGAGTACAGCCACGAGAAGCTATATCAGCTGGATTAATTTTTCCTGGGATGTGTCTCCAGCATTCTTTCTTAGACAAACTTCGAATCTCCTTTACTCTGTTATTCACAAAGAGACCCCAGTTTTCTTCTCGTTGAATCCAGCAAAGAGCTACAGTTGCATCCGTCCAGTAGTAGATTGGAACTTTCTCAAACAACAAAGCGTTAGAAACGTATTTGGCTAAACGAGCTCCTAAAACACAAGCTAGTAACTCTAATCTCGGAATGGTCACTTTCTTCAATGGAGATACACGAGATTTGGCTGCCACAAACCTCACATAAACATCTTCATCTTCTTCACTTCTTAAAAATATAACGGTGGCATAGGCGCTTCTACTGGCGTCGCAAAAGACATGAAGGGACCAAGTATCTATTTTTCCATAACCTATGCGACGAGGAAATTTAAGTTGGGAAATACAAGCTAAATCTTGGTACCACATTAAAAACCGATTCTTTAATTCATCTGGCAAAGGTAAGTCCCAATTTGCTTTTGTGGCCCAAGCTTCTTGAAGAATTAATTTGGCAGGTATCATTACTGGCACAATGAACCCCAGAGGGTCAAAAATAGAATGAACTATAGAAAGTAATTTTCTTTTTGAAAAATCTGATGATATTTGCTCAGTTTTAAATGGAATGGAAAAATTGTCATTTATCAGGTCCCACTGAAGACCTAAAACAGGACAGACCGGATCGGTGTTCTGTGAAGAGAGCTTTTTACTTTCAGGACCAAATGTCCACATACGCAGTTCCATTTGGGCATCTGCCATAATGTCGGTTGCTTGCTTCCTAAATATTTCAAGTTCTGCGCTCGTATTCACTGAGGTTACGCAGTTATCAACGTAGAATGACTTTGAGAGCTTCAGGGCCACATCTTCGAATTTTGAAGGTACATTTTTAAGGTGGAATGAGATCACTGCTGCCAACAGGTATGGGCTACTGGTAACCCCAAAAACAACCCTTTTATGTCGGAATTCAGAAATTTTGTTATTTTCCCACCAAAGAAATTTTAGATAATTTTGGTCTTCCCGCTTTATGCCAATTTGTAAAAACGCTCGCCTAATATCAGAAGTTACGCCAATCGCCATTTCTCTAAACCTCATTAGAATCGCCGGAATTTCTTCTACGAGATTCGGACCTTTAATCAAACAATCGTTTAGCGACAGCGAGTTATCCGATTTGCATGAAGCATCGAAAACGGGCCTAATTTTACTAGTTAAACTATCTAATTTAATAACTGGATGATGTGGCAAATAATGTCCCTTTTCACTCTTTTCAGATTCTGGGATTTTTTCTATTACGTCTTCAGACAGCCATTCCTTAAATATCTTATCGTATTCTTCAAAATTGTTCAATTTTTCTAATTTACGAGTAGTAGCAAAAAGCCTTTTTTCTGCAATATGCCGATTAGAGGCAATGTTAGGTGGAAATTTTTGAACCCAAGGCAGGCTTACGCAATATCTCCCATCTTCGTTTCTATGAAGCCCCTTCAAAAACTGTTCCTCAGCTAATTGATCTTCCACCATTTTGGAAAACGTTTGCGCTTCATCTGCTATGCCAATTGTTTCTAAACTCCACATATCAGAAACTTTCATGTTTTGAACATGTAGATTAGTTACTAACATGGATTGGGCACCCTCAAAATTCTGAACATTTAACCCTGTTGGTTCTCCACATAAAGTCCAACCCAATTTAGTATTAATAGCTGTTAAACCCTCATTAAGTTGAATTACATCACCCGTAAGAATTTGTCCATAAATATCACTACCTATCAAAATTTCTATTTCCGGGTAACCGTCGCCCACATCTGAAATCCAAATTCTATGCATTTTTAATTCCTTTAATAAAGGACCTTTAGAGACGCGTGGTATCCCTCCGCAAATTTTTTCCTGATCTAGAAAGCAGAATTGATATTCAGTACGTCTTCCTACAGGACATAATCTCATAGAATATCGTTTATGATTTTTAGACTCAGTTCTTGTCCCTCCAAACAAAGAATGAGTTAAATTATCAGAGGAAAGGCATTCTAATTTTAAAGCTTTGGCTGTAGATTTCAGCACATACGACCTTTGAGATCCGCAATCCAGGAGACACCTGACCTTTTTCCGTATGCCACCTGACACTACCTCCACCATTAATGTCATAAGGAGGACTTCTTTCATACATGAAGGTGTAGACATAGTAGCTTGTACTGTAGTCGAACCTTTTGCGCTAGCCGTACTCTCATTTTTTTTCTCTTGAATCTCGGGACACAAAATTATGGGGTGCGATCGCTTGCACAGGTGGCATTGTATGAATAATTTACAATCCTTAGCAAAATGGCCAGGCTTAAGACAGCGTAGGCAGCACTTTAATTCTCTTAATTTATCTAACCTTTCCTTCAGGGGCAAAGACCGAGCCGAAAAACATTCTTTACTTTCATGATTTTTCCCGCAAAATACGCATTTTTGTTCCTTAGTTGCTACCAAACTTGCAGCACTCACGGGCGGTTTTTTATTTTTAAATTTGATCTCTTTAGGGCGTTCATCACGTGAAGGAGGAGAAATTTCAAACCCTGACCGTGCAAGTTTGACTCTCTGTTCCCCCTCAACTTCTTTTCGCAGAAACTGTAAAAGATTCGAGAGACGTGGTTCCTTGTCACTAAATAGAACGCTTCTCTGCCATACCCTAATCATTTCAGCCGATAAACATGATTCAACCATGGGATATAGCCAAGCAGTATTGGAGTCTTGGTGTACACCTAAAGACTCGAGAGCTCTGAGATGAGACTCAATTTTATCAAACAATGACACCAGGGGTAACTTATCTTTACCTTGTGAACGTACATTTTGGATAATTAATTTTAACAACTTTCTGACATATATCTCAGTTAAAATTTCTTTGTTACCAAAACGTTCCTCAAACGCAGAAATGACTTTCGGGTAATTTTCCGCAGTTAAGGGATAACTCTCAATTAACTCATAAGCTCGAGTCCCCGGTAACATTGATTGGGCAAAATAATGAAATTTGTCAACATCATCCAGACTCTTATCCTCGTGGATTTTTTTAAATTGACCCCAGAACGAAAGATAACTTAATAGTTGACCATCGAATTTTTTAATTTGGATTTTCGGCAATTTGTACCGTTTTTCATTACACGCATTTGCATTACTATCAACATTAGAACTCACACTAATTTTAATGTCCGAATTATCCGTTTTTTCTTTTATTCGGCGACTCAGAGTTATAAATTCATCGGTATATTCTTCGCAGCTTCAGTTTCTAGATTTTGATCAGTAACATTAGCTGCTATCATTAAATCTAACATTTCCGAATCATAAGATTTTAATTCCTCAATTATAGATTTTAATTTCACAAATTTATCCTCTAAAACGGATTTATCCGGTTGTTCCTTTTCTAATTCGTCTTTTAAAACCTTAGCTGTTCTCGTAAAAGCGCTACGTGCCGTCGCACGTTTTTTCTTTAAAGTATCAATATTCATTTTTATATAAATGAAAAAAACTCAAAAACTCAATTTATAAACTTATCAGTATTTGTAAATATTACTCATAAATTTTAATAAATTCTAAGCTCAACAATCACAATATTATAATTCTAAACAAAAATAATAAATAAAAATTAACCGCACTCATGACATATAAAATCGAAAGTATACTCAAAATTTAAATATTACATATCCGGCATAAATTATTTATTCCAAATACGACTATCAAATGGTATGATTATTTCTCAAAAAACAAAATCAAAAATCTTAATTAAACTCAAAAATCCTGTCGCGGACGCCACTTTTCTATGTCAAAACTCAAAATAATCTAACATAAAATAAAGACACAGAAATGTGCCGCTAAACTGCAATGGCGTGCTTGCAGGGCGGCTAAAAAACTCACCAAAAGAATAATAAATAAACAAAACTCAACTTCAAATTGAAAACCAAAAACAACTTATTAAATCTTAATTTTATGGGATATTTAATTACAAAACTATCTTAAAAATTACACACAGATTTAAGTTGGAATATAATCCAAAATTTTGAACTATTTACAAAAATTAAATTTAGATAGACACTGAATTATATTTACATTATTTACAAAAAAATATATATATGCATACAGAATAAATGAGAAATAATCATACTAGAACTCAAGATTAAACTTACTGAAAATATGTGAAGCCAAATATTCTTTTTTCGCAACTCTTTTGACTAACAAAATACTTGTTGGCACAGCGAATCTCAGAACTTCGAAGTGTTGAAGAACAAAACTCAAAACTTTAGATCGTAAACGCAGCTGGACACTTTGTTTTGTATTCTTAATTAAAAACTCATTATATATAAATTTAATATATAATTAAGGATAAAATTATCCTCATCTCAGCTAAAGATGGCCCAGAAATTTAAAATCTGAGCCTATTTCTTTTTTCTCAAAATTTAATACGCAAAAATATTACCGAAGAACTTTTTTTACCTCCCATGTCGCTGAAAAACCAACAATCCTCTGCTCCCGCTCCAACATCTACTCTCTGACGTCACAACGTCAGGTGACAAAAAGCAGAGAGCGATTTTCATAGCGTCAGCTGAAAAAAGGCGCGAATTCTTAAAAGCCCCGTTTTCTAACAGAGGTGATCCTTCTCAGTTGTGTATTTTTCTATGTTCCTTTGATAAAATTTGTAATTCTTTAAAGAAATTCATGTTTTTTTTTTTTTTCTTGTGATTTTCTAACGAAATTTGCATTTTCCTGTGATACTTTGACAAAAAATCCTTTTTTCCAGTAATTTGTAGACGAAAATCATATTTACCCATGATCCTTTGAAAAAAATTTTTTTTCCACGATCTTTTGTGAAATTTTCATTTTTTTTTTTTTTTTCGTGATTGTTAAACAATATTTACGTTTTTCCCGTAATCCTTTGACGAAACTGTCGATTTCTTTCTGATAACAATTGACGATTTTTTCCATGGCCATTTTGTCAAAATTTACGATATTTTTTAATGTTTGAATTTTTTACTAAGCATAATGATCTCCAAAAACCCCAAAACATTGATAAAAAAATACGGAAATCCGGGATACACATAGAATACAATCACCCCTGTTGAAGTCTGCTCGTATGCTATTTTCAGACAATATCGATACGTTTTTTCAGCGAGTGTTTAGCAATCACAATGAAATGGGATAATCACAGTGGGTGATAAATGACTTCTCGTAGCTGTGTTGAAATAGAGGCACATTTTGATGCGCGGTATTATTATTATTTACTAATAAAAAATAAAAGTCTGTGCGAAATAAATTCTTTAAATATCACAAATTAAAAATTGAAAAAAAGAAAAAAAAAATTGAAAAAAAAAAAAAAAAAAATTGAAAAAAAAATTAGAAAATTAAAAATTTGAAAAAACAAAAAAGCTGAAAACCACAGATCCATGAAAGAAGCCCATCCCTGTTTTATAAATAAATATGGCACATTACCCAATTGGTGCCAAAATGACGATTATTTGCCTGATATGGCTATTATAATACAAATGTTATTAGGATGAGCAAAGCAAATCCTCTACTAGGCCACTCAAATTACATTTTGTCATACACTTTACAAAAAAACTATTCAGTATTTTGACTTGAAATTAAACACAAAAATAAATTATGATCTGTAGATTTGCACAATATTATCTTTTTTACAGAATATCCTTTAAAAAATTATAATTTCAATTAATTTATTTTACATGTTTTTCCATTACGGACGAAATTTTGGAAATAAAAAATGAAACGTATGTTTTCAGAAGAAAAGAAATTATGGAGCTGCAATTACAGGTAGAATCATGATTAATTAAATAAATGAAATATATTTTCTTTATTCCAGCAAAATCGTTTGCGATGATGACACAAAATAATTATGTTATAAAATTTTTTTGTAAAGTGGCAACAAAAGAATAGTAAACAAATAAAATTAATTGTTAAATTCGTTATATAAAGAGTTGTTTGAATTTCGAAGGTTGAAATTTGAACCAAATGAAACATATATTATTTTGGTGCGTGTAGTATTATTTTTTAAAAATTTACCGTTTTATTTTAAACAATCTATGGAATATATTAGCTCTGTTATAAAAAATGCCAAGAAAACGTACACTCATTGGTAGAAAAGAACATGAATATAATATATCTTTAAGGCAAGAGGCTAAGATATCAGTGTAAAAAACGATGGCACAGATGTCATATACACATCACATTGGTGCAATGTTTTCCGACGCCAATTTGGCAAAACCTTCGTTTTCAAATATCAGTTACCATACATATTTTTAAAAAGTGAAATAACAATAAAAAAGTTTAATTTATATCTACAGAATAAAACAATTTACATTACTTGAAAAAAGAAAATAAAAGTAAATAAACAATTTATTAATAAATAAGCAACATCCGGGTTACCATGCGAAACAAAATAATGACATTTTGTTGCCAGTTAAGTACCACGGTGCGTATATGTCATTGCCGTCTGAAAAGAAATAACGCGTATGTGGTGCGTATATGACATCTCTGCCAAAGCAACGACATGACGAATTTATTCGGACAGGGAATGCATGTGTTCAAGAAAATGCTTTAAATTTCGAAGATGCATAAAGAAATTTAAAATTATATTTTTGTAAAATTTGTCATCGTCGTTCGTTTGGCATGCATATTCAATTTGCCGGATCTTGCAAGACTTGCGATAAATGTATAGTAAATGAACTAAATATTCTTTCAGTAACTAATAATATGGTACAGTAAAACCTCCATAACGGACACTCCCGAATAACGGACACCTCTATTTAATGGAGAGTTTACCGATCCCCACTCCCAAAATCTAAATTTTTTTATGTTTAATCTCTGAATAACGGACATTCCGAATTGCGGACAGTAATTTTGGCGATAAAGTGTCAAAAATTGTTTTTTAACGAAGAAAAAAAAAAGTAAAAAAGCTTCTAAATTTGTCAGAGCAATGTGTCAAAATTTTGTGATCATAGACAAATGTAGAGAGTGGGCCAGGGAAAATCTTTCCTCCCACGTCCGGTATTAAATTCAGGGGATGGTTTGGAGGGACATTACCTCCCGGAACATCACGCATCACAATACGGTCCCCCCCCCAACTCCCCTCCGTAAGATTTGAGATTTTATGCTTTTAAGAAGTGGCAAATTACAAAAAAGCAATTACATTTTTTTTAAAGATTATTCAGAAAAATTAAAACTATTGATAGGGTTTAAATTTCACATTGAAAAAAATTTTCATTTTTATAAACGCAAAAGGAAATTTTTTAAATACATTTTTTTTTCGTAAGATGTAATAAACAGAGTACAAAGGTATGTACCATTTTATTTCAATTTTATTGCTTAAAAAATTATTTTAATTTCTGATTAATCATAAGTTAAAATTTTAGGACTTATAAAAGTCAATTAATGAAATTTTAAGCATTTCTTAGCAACTTTTGAATCTCCGAGGTTTTCCCCAATAGCGGACACTTCCGAATAGCAGACAGTTTCCGTGATCCCGAGGTGTCTGTTATTTGGAGGTTTTACTGTATATGGATCCTGCTTCACATCCCTAAATATATTGAAGATTTTAACTTTCGCTCGAAGAAGAAATTAATTGCCCAATTTCATCCAGTTATTACTGTTTATCACATTAAATTCGTCAGCTTGAATACTGTAGGCATTTAAGATATTATAGAATCTAGTACTTTATAACCTCATTCCTTTGATACTATATCACAGTACATTTTTGGATACTACTTGGTTATCCCGTTAACCAAAAATCTTAAGTGAAATTTCAGGATTAAATTCCAAGTAGTACTTGGTTATCCCGTCGATCAATTTTGTCAAATTATGCAAATCGTAAACTAATAGCCAAATTATACATAGTGAGAAAAATTTTATTTTAAATAACGAAAAAGCAAATAATCAGTAGAATATTAATAAAAATACTAATAAAAAGTCGAAATAGAATCACTTAATAATGTTTCAAACACCTTTATTGTATTTAATGTTATTGAATGAGACAGTCACGGTCATCCAATACTGGCATTTACTCTTATAGTTTGGCGATAATTTTTTGGTCGACGGGAGAACCAAGCAGTATCAATTGGCTATCTACTATTGGTTGGTACTACTTGGTTATCCCGTCAACCAATTTCGCCAAACTATTCGCTAAATCACACAAATTGGCATAATTTTTATTTTAAATAACGAAAGAACAAATAAATTAATAAAACATTAATAAGAATACAATTAAAACTTCATATTAAAAATCAGTTGATAGCCAGGAATGTACTGCAGGATATACGAGGGTATCAACCGTATACCTTCTGGACTTTTAAAGGAGCACCGTATACTCTCTGCTGCTCAAGAAAGCTTTAGTACATATATTCTAAGGTATATTCTCTGTATTGAGTGTATACCCTCTGTTTCTCTTACAACTTCGCCACTGTATGATGGCGTAACGAACACGTGATACGAGTTTAATGTTATGTGAATGCAACATTTTTACTTTCTTCTATCTTCAATAGAAGAAAGTATTTAAATCGAAATTTTTTTCGACTTCCGGTTTTCGACGGATTTACACGTTTTAGGGGTCAGAGATTCCAAAAAACATGTTTTTACAAAATGTCTGTCTGTATGTCGCCATTCTACCATCAAAAAATGTATGAAGTTATGCATAAAATTGAACCAAATGTTTTGTGAATGTTTTTGGCAGTGGCAAGCATGTCCTCCTTCAGTTTTGAAATATTCCACCGGAAGGGGGCGCTGCAATCGCGATTTTTGTGCCATTTTCAATATTGTACTGACCAAAAGTATATGAAGTTATGCATCGAATTGAACCAAATTTTTTGTGTATGTGTATGACTATGTGTAGTTGGTCCTCCCTGAATTTGAAAAAAAAATCCGCCGGAAGGGGGCGCCGCAATCGTGATTTATGTGCCATTTTCAATATTGTACCGACCAAAAGTATATGAAGTTATGTATCGAATTGAACCAAATTTTCTTGTATCTGTATGACTATGGCTAGATGGTCCTCCCTGAATTTGAAAAAAATCCGTCGGAATGGAGCGCTGCAATCGCGATTTTTGTGCCATTTTCAATATTGTACCGACCAAAAGTACATGAAGTTATGCATCGAATTGAACAAAATTTTTTGTGTAAGTGTATGGCTATGGCTAGTTGGGTCGCCCTGAATCTGAAAAAAATCTGCCGGAAGGGGGCGCTGCAATACCGAATTTTATGCCATTTTCAATATTGCACCACATAAAAGTGTATGAAGTTAGTTCTAGAACTGAACTAAACATTTTGTACATGATTATTTTTTGGTAGGGCAAGTTGGTCCTCCCTGAATTTGAAAAAAAAAAATCTGCTTATCATTCTATTGTCCATCGGCTCGTGCAGAGACGGAAATTTGTTTTTACCCCGATTAATTGATTGAAGCAGAAATTTAAGATGAAAATCAAAGTTGGTAAGGTATTGAACTTTGGACGATGAACGATGGACAATAGAATGATAAGCAGATTTTTTTCAGGTATTGAATTAAACTTATTAAAGCATTAAAATTAGTAACTATTTTTTTTAAATATTAAAATGTATGTATGAGATAGAAGAAAGTTTTGGGATTGGCACATCCAACTAGTTTTCATCATTATTGGCATTTAATCTTTTAGTTTGACGGTACCTTTTTTTTTGGTCGATGGGTAATCAAATAGTACAAATAATATAAAAAAAATATTGTTACTTTCAAATAGTTATCTAATGAAATAATGCTTCACGAATCCAAACAAAGCATGGCTCTTGCTAGTAATAAATTGTGTGTTCTACATGTATTATCATTTACTGATTGTTATTTCCTTTTTAAAATAACTGAAAATGTTATGTTTATCACTTTATTTTGTTTTCATTTTGATATAAATAAATAACTTGCTATTATAGAATGCTATATGTATATAGTAATGGAAACGAAACTTTGGCCTAATTGACATTAAAAAAATCTCCCCAAACCCAGTGCTTATATCACTTTAAGCATTTCATTTATGTATAATATCATTGTTTTACATACCATTTACTACTTCTTGTATATAAAAATAGGAAAGGTGATTCTATGCACAGAAAAAATTGTATAAATCTGTAAAAAGTAACCCCCGTTGTCCCTATTAGGGGTCGTTGAATTAAAAAAAATCAGTGTCCAATTCCTGTATTGCTCCCAAGTATTCATACATATTCCAAATTTCAAAGCTCTATGCCAACAGGAAATTTGGTGAAAAATGAGTACAGATGTCACATAATTGGCATGAAAATGGCATTATTTTGCCTGAGATAGTAACCCGGCTAATTTTGTTTATTTACTAATAAAATATTTAAATTTTTTTAAATTATATAAATTATTATTTTTCTATAATTATTAATTATAGTTTTTTTATTTACTGTAAGTTCCTTTTGAAAATAATAGAAAATAAATAAAAATGTATATGTAAGCATTATTCCACAACAAGGTTCTCGCAAAACGGGTTTTATAAAATACTGCACCAAATCTGGTGCGCATATGACAAATGAGCCAAAAAATAAGTGACAAGAATTGACTACCAAACACAAACTAAATATAAATTAAAAGAAAGTATGCAATAAAAATAAATAAAAAGAGAAAATGATGTCATAAAAAGAAATATTTTATTAAAACACGTAATTGTTTCTAATTTTCCCATGCAAAGTATAAAAAATTCTTTTAGCGATTAAAAAATGCTGTTGAGAGATTACCACAAAATCTCAAAATTAAAGTTTTTTATGTCAGTTTTTTAATAGAAAAAAAGTAACAGATTTATTTACCTGCTTGATTAACTTTTAAAATGTTTCATTGCACTTCAATATTACTGTGTGATTTTTTTTCTATTTATTCCATTTATTTTAAATCGGTTGTCTATGAAAACATCCAATCGGTGAAATTGACGCATACCACATTTCTGTGACATAAGCAAATAAATTGTGCTTTTTAAACAGCTTTTAAAATATAATTTTTAAACTATTTGGAGCTAATTTTTCACAGTAGGTGCATTCAGTAGGTTATCTTCATAGGTAGGTATCTTCTGGTACAAACATAATCAAAATCTGACAAGTATTTTTTCAGATTTTCTTGATGAAAGAATTTTGTTCGACTTTTAATATTGTTACGTACTATGTGCATTAGCCTTCGCTTTGCTCAGACAATTAGCTAGTTATGCAATAAGGCAATAAATTATGCTGACAACTTTCGATTTAATGTATCAACCAAGGAGCTTTGCATACCAGAACACTTAGTTTTTTGATATTGAAAAGCACATTTTGAAAAACTCATTACCTAATAAATAATCCTGTTCTAGAATTTCCCTTTAGGTTAATAATAATATGAGTTCACAGAAACTATGGAAGGACAAATCAATTGCAAAAAGAGATTTTCAGGAACAGTAAACAGTAGGACAAATGTAAACATTAAGAAAAGAAATCTTGCTTCTAAACTTGTTTAAGCCTTACGAACAAATTAGTTTTTCTTTTGAAGAAAATAAAGTAACATTTCATTTACATAAAATGGAAATGCTACTGAATTGCAAAAAATAGATGCCATTAAGCAACATTATATGGCCAAAAATTAAAATTCCAAGAAAAAATTAAAAGTATACATAAAAACATATAAATTACTTTTATTTTACATTTTAGTGCTTAAAATATTTCATTGTTGCAGTTTCATGAACAGTAAATGCATGTTAAAAAGAATGGCTATGGAACATAATTATCTCTACTGTTATAATTTGTATACAGTTATAACCATATTGTTTACTCATTATATATTTAAAATTTAATGTCTGTCTAAAAAAAATCATCCACATCTGGCTGATAAAAAACACTTAAAATTAAACTTAAAAATCGGATCAACAATTAAATAAGTAGTTAAAGTGTTACAATAATACATTGTTACAATAATGTTATGATTTTAAATTCTTAATATAACTTAATTAAATGTTAATTATATTCACCCTAAATGATACATTGTCATGCCAGACTAACTAGGCAGATTTTTATTTATAATTTTGTGATATGTAAACTTTAAAAATTCAAACAGAAACATTGGTATTAAACTCACTTTGATTTAGAATTCTTGAATTTTTCCAGATTCATTTCAATCAATGTCTGAAGCTCAGGGACTTCTCTGATTTTTGAACAAGATGGCTGCACATCTTGAGGTGCATATGAACATGATATCACTTTCTTGTGAACAAGTCCTTTCATAGCACTAACTACACTTTCCTATTTAATAATAAAATATCAAAATGTTACAAGTTGTTTATCTATAATTACAAAGATTCTTGTTGCATTATGAAGAGTGCATACAGACTACACAGCAATACCATTTGCAAACTTAAGTTTGCTCCTTTCTAACAGACACACATTACTATCTTACATTCATAAAATTCTCAAATATTTTAAATTCTTACACTACCAAGTAAGTATGTGTGCTACTGATGGAAAACACAGGCAAGAGTAGGAACCACCATGAAAAAAGTTATTTCTCTCATGTAACAAAAAAAAAAAAAAATGAATTTAAAATTTAAGCAACCATCTGGTGTTGATATTCAAAGTGGACCATCCTTGCCAGCTCTGATTTTGAGAAAAATGTTTTCCAGAATTGGTACACATTTTTGTCAAACTCTTTTAGCCCAGTTCTGCAGCACCAGAGGAGACCAATCTTCTTTAGCAAGCATATGCTGATTAAGATTGTAGGGCCAGAGTGGGCCAAACCACTTAATCTACTCTTGTACTCACAACTTGAAATCCAAGATACAATGGACCATCTGTTAAATTGGCTCAATAATTTTAAATTAATAAAATTCATTACATAGGTAATTGGTGGTACGACATAGGATGTGTTGACACTCAAAATTCATTTTTCACAAAAATGAGATAGTCTATTGTCTATTGTAGTTTTCAAAACTTCATATATATGCATGTTATTGAATTATATAATCAGTTAATTATATACCAGTTTAAAAAAAAAAATAACTGTAATTTTTATAAATAAAATATTAGTGAAATATAAATTAAAAATTTGAAGTTACTGAATAGTCAAATTTTAGTTTTACTTTTAAAATAATATACGAATGAGGAGTTGAGTGGTGAAAAATACCTCTGTGGGATGGCGCAAAACATGTTCACCAGTATCAGAATCACTATTGTGAGCTTGGGATAATTTTGTAGTACTTGAAGGTGCTTCATCTGAAAAACAAATACTATAATGAACAACGAATTTCAGTTAAGAAATAATAAGACAAGGCAAAAAGTTAGTTTTAGAACAAAACAGACTACTACCTGAAAATTCAAATTGTTTTAAGTTTCTTGTAATAACAAATGCATTATTGCCAACTTAGAAGTTACATAAATGTTAAAATCAATAATTTAAACACAGTTGAAAACATAATAATATAATGATAGCTACAATAACTACCTGCAGATTCAGCAGCAGATCCGGGATCTTTCACTGACATGCTTGTGCAGGAACTTCTGTCCTGTAAAGAATAATACCTGTTTAGAAACTTTATTTTTTATCACTGAATAATTATATGATAAACAAAATTTTCCAGTGTAATTCTATGCCTCTACCCTCTCCTATTTAATGGAAGCATTTTTAAATAACCAATGAAAAATTATTATAATTTTCACAGATGTGCACTCTAGAGATGAGTTTGGGCTCGTTTTTTGGAGCCAGTTTGAGCCCAAAGATTTTGAATCCGAACCTGCTCATGTTTAATAATAATAAAAATCCATGATATTTAAAAATTGTTTCAAATGTGATACCTCATTTTTAAAAATTTCTTACATAAAAATTACTGTTAAATAAAAATTTAAATACAATTTTATGAAAAGAGTACTTCGGTATCAAATAGAAATGTACTTCATATTTAAAAGGATTCCCTTATTTTTTTTTTTATCCTTCAACAAGACACATTAAAAAGCATAATGAATAAATGGATAAAGTTTGTAGAAAATACTATTTGTATGTACTACCATTTTTACATCAAATTTTAAATTAAATTTTCAAGGTTTTAGGTTTGTTTTTTCCACCAAAAGTAATGATCTCATAAAACCGAAAGAATTGATAGAAAAATCTGGAAATCCGGTGTACATCCGGATATTAGGCGATTGCTAAATTGAGCTGAATATTGTTATAGGCCTTGAAAAGTAAGGCTTCAGAAGAAAAAATAGCTACAATTCTTAATTTCAGAGTTTTCAATGAAAACTCTGAAATTATTATAGACTGGCAGACACTTGCTGTCTTCAGCAGCATATATCATTTTGTTTACAAATCAAACATATTTTTATTTCTTGTGATTTTTTTTTTTTTTTTTTTTTTTTTTTTGGACACAGATTAAATTTAAATTTTCAGCATGGTTGCTTATTTTACTATAATAAGAACCAATTTGAGATTCTTCCAACTGGATTTTAACCATGACATGAGTTAAAATTTACTGATGGAATTTTTTCAGATTTAGAAAGTCAAAATACTTCTGCTGTGCACAAAAAATCACAGAAAAAAAAATCTTAAGTGATTTAGAAAATAAATTGAAAGTTGCACAGAACATGTTTAGTATAGTGACATAAAAGATTTAAATTGATTCCTTTTATGAATGTCAAATGATCACTGAAAAAAAAAAAGATAAAAATAATAAAGAAAAAATCATTGAAAGATATGAAAAATTTACTAAATGGAGCTAAAAGACTGAAAACAGAATTCTGTTTGTGAAAGACCTTCCAAGAATCTCCACAGAATGTGAAAAAAATGCTAATTACATAAAATTTATAAAGGTTTCAAAAATTGTAAAGAACAAAATTTATTATACTGAGCTTAAAAAAAAAGAAAGAAAGAAAGCAGATTGTTTTTACAAAAGTCAAAAAGTAGGAAAAAAAAAAAAAAAAAAAAAAACATGAAAAATTGTTAAAAATTGAAAAACTTTGCAAAGAAATAAAAAAGAGGATTCTTTACAATAAATGTATGAATTAATAAAGGCATTATTGGAAAAAAAGTTTGCTAAAAAAAAAAAAAAAAAAAAAAAAAAAAAAACTTTGTAAAAAGTTATACAACATAGAGTGGGTATAGCTATACATAATAGAAATGTATAAATGAATATAAAGATTAATAGTATCAAAATTCAAAGAGGTATGAAGCCTAAATAATATCAAATGCAGTCAAACTTCACTTTAGTAAAGTTTTCTAAATCTTTCTAAACGAAATTTTCAGCTGAACCTTGACTTTGAGCATTATTAATATCCTTGTCATAAAAAAATACAGGGTGTCCACTCTTAACGGTGGACAATTCCTAAACCGTTAGTCATAGACATATAGTTCCACTTACAAAAGTGTTTTAAAATGGGGTAAAGAAGTATTTAAAAACCTATTTGAGTCAATAAAAACATTTCTTAAAATATTATTATGAAATTTAAATTATTATATGGTCTTCCAGTCCTACAAGTTATGTTTAGTAAATTTTTCCTATTAAACTAACAAGTAAGACAACAAAAGTCCCGTTATTCAACCATTAAAATTGACTGAGTAATAGCTGTTTAAAGGTGGAACATATTTTTTCTCCAAATTAGATGTCATTCACAAATTTAGTAGAAATATAATTTCTTCAGATATATTTAAAAAAAAAAAAAAAAAAAATGGTTAAGAGTAAAATTAAAATTGCAATATAACTTTGAAATCTTTAATCATTATGACATATTAATGCAAAATATACAATTTGTAATAAACATATAAGAAGGATAAACACAGAATTTTTGTTAACCTTTTAAACGCCGCACTATGATCGAAAGGTAACATAAACTATTTATTGGTAAAAATTCTATTAAAACTCAAACATAAGCACTGTGAGTAACTTTTTTTTCTCAAAAAAAATTCTTGTGTATGATTTCTAACATGTTCCAAAAATGGAACATTGGCGGGAAACACTTAGTTTTTTTACATGTTTTCATAAAATTTGATTAGCGACATTTAAATTAAAAACTTCATTTCTGTGCACATTTTTTTCATGATTATAGGTAATCTATAAGCATTTGTGAATAACGAGACAGGTTAAGCAAGTAAATAGCCGGGCTTCGCCCACCTAGCCTTCGTTTGCCTTAGGATTACAACAAGTGAACCAGCAAAAATACTCAAGAAGCCTTACAAAGCTTTAAAAAAAAAACTTTCCCACTTACTTAAAAAAATTATTATATATATGATGGACAGTAATTACTATATGAAAGCAGCTTCATAATTATTTATCAAAGTTAAAAAAAAAGAAATATGTACAAAAATGATACATGAAAATAATAACAATAATTAAAATGTCTGTACTCCAATTCACAGCAAAATAATCAAATAAATAAAAATCTTAAAAATATAAAAGAGAAAAAATCTTACCAAAAACTTTTAAAATATATGTTGTCTTTAATTTTTGTGTCCTACATTTGATCTATTATCGATAGTAGTTAGGAAAGCATTTCGCATGTAGTCTTTTTTCACATTCAGAACATTTTTTACAGTGTTCTTTTGGCAAACAGCACAGCGTTCTTGTGTTGATGGCATGATAATTTAATTGACAAATGCTAATGCATTCCTCTTTAAAATCATCTGATAATTCATAAAAAAATTCTTGTGCCTCTTCTACTGTTCGAATCGGATTTGAAAGAGACAACTCGTCTGTCAGACATATCTTAACTAACTGAAGAAATTCATAGAATAAAGTGAAATAATAAAAAAATCCTTATCATGCTATTTTCCAAAGTCACCTCTTACATTTTAGCTTATTTGAGTCATAAACAATGTCTAACTGTCAATAAACAGGCATGTTTACATGTTTACCCCGTCAGTTGTCAGTAATCCACTTCAGGAAAACGAGTGTGTGCTAGAGACAAGGGGGGGGGGGGGGGTAAGGGACAGGGTGTGGAGTGGGGTCAAAAGAAAGTATATCAAAGTAATTAACATCTTTTGTTGACACTTACTAAACCACCTCATATTCGGAATCTTTTTATGAATAGTTACATGTACTGGAATCAAAGAACTAAACCATGTTAAAAAATATATCTTTACACGCCAATGTTCCATTTTTGGAACATGCGAATTTTTTATCCAGAAGAAACAATATATATCCATCTTTTTTTTTAAAAATTTGTGTTCTACTAATAAAATGACTATTTTTACTTGATCAAACTTAGTTATAAAAATATTTGTTCAATTTTGAATTATATAAGAATTTTTTTATTTTGCCCAACGAAAAGTCTAAAAAAAGGCCTAAATTACGATTTTTTCCCTCAGACATGGTTAATTGTATCAATGAAATACCGACGCCAAAAAATTAATCCATACTTTCTTTACAAATACTAATTTTTACAAAGCAATACGAATAAAAATATATTTTTTGCAGAATTTTGAAATTGATGTTCCATTTATGGAACATTGGCGTGTAAAAGGTTAAATAAAATGATGAAAATCAACAGCCTCAATACTTTCCAAAATGATACATATTTTAAAATGTTATTAGATTACACTAGCCTGGAAAAATTGGGTTGTGTCATGACTTTTAGCTTTTAATAATGGCTTCTTATGTATTTTGTACCAAAGAATCTGAAAATTGAGCTTCATTTTTACCATCACTGAAAGACTTTTTGAAAAGCTAAAAAAGAATATAGCAAACATTTCATATCATAAAGTAGATGTAATTGTTGTGTTTTTAACATTTGACAGTTTATTTTTATGAATTTTTTACCATTGAATTCAAAAATGACTTTCTGTTTTAACCATCATGTCAGGAGTTTTTGCAAATTGCAAATTTTAAATGTTCAAAGTTAAAACTGAATCTCCTCTTCTCTCTCATTGGGCACCTCAGCTTTTTAGATGTAAAAATCCTAGTATAAGCCAAAAAATGAATAACTTATTAAATCATATGAAATTAAATTAAAAAGTTTTACACTGTTTTATAGTATTAGATTTCTGCTATATTTTAACTTTGACATTTGCAGTTTGCAATAAAAGTCTTGATGGTTAAAAATGAAGGTCATTTTCAAATTCAGTGTTAAAAAAAGGACATAAAAATCAATTATCACAAGTTAAAAAAATATCTATTTTATCGTATCAGATTTTTGTTAATTTATAATTTTGACAATTTATGACTTGCAGAAAAATCCCGGCATTATGGTTTAAAATTAAGGTAATTTTTCAGATTCAGATAAAGTTAAGAAACACAACCGTTGCAGTCTTGTGTTATCAATCTAAAACTTTTATTAAACTGCTTGGCAGTAAGCTTATCTAAAATTTTGTGTTATGCTGTAAAATAAGTGTAAATGGTAACCACCAAAACTTATAATAATATTAGATTGTCATCGGATTTATGTCAGTATGTAATATATTATGGTTTAAAATTAAGGTAATTTTTCAGATTCAGATAAAGTTAAGAAGCACAACCGTTGCAGTCTTGTGTTATCAATCTAAAACTTTTATTAAACTGCTTGGCAGTAAGCTTATCTAAAATTTTGTGTTATGCTGTAAAATAAGTGTAAATGGTAACCACCAAAACTTATAATAATATTAGATTGTCATCGGATTTATGTCAGTATGTAATATACAGGGTGATTCATAAAAGATGGGCAGAACTTTAAGGGGTTATAGTACACTTAAAGACAAATAATATTAAATAGGAGACTAAGGGTCCCAGACGTATTCCCAAGGAGATAGGGGGCATTAAAGTTTAGGGTCCGAAATTTCAAATGATTATAAAAAATGGAAAAATTGGTCGATTCGTTTGCGGTTTTTGCAAAAAATTTTCTTTATGCCAGTATTTTCTTGAAATAAAATTTTAAAGTTCAATTTCAAAAAATGCCGATAGGGGGCGCTTTAGACTTTGGAGTAACAAACAACTATTTTTTAACGTTATTTTTTGTATTTCTTTACATGATTTCGAAAGCTTAGACTTAAACTTAAACTTTGATCTAAAAATCTGAGTCCTAACGAGTAGTTAAGTAGCGTAAACTGAAATTTGAAACTCTTCTCCCCCCAGAACAAAAATCAGTTATTCCCGATCTTTGTGTCGTAGATTAGGCTCTAACTACTGCCGCGTTTTGCTAAAATTATTCTTTATGTCAGTATTTTCTTGAAAATAAATTTTAAAGAAAAGTTTCAAAAAATTCCGATAGAGGGCGCTTTAGACTTTGGAGTAACGAACAACTATTTTATACCGTTATTTTTTGTGTCTCATTAAATGCTTTCTAAAGCTTAGACTTAAACTTAAATTTTCAGCTCAAAATCTGAATCGCTGAGCGTGGTTCAGTAGCGAGGGGAGGGGGTTCAAATTTCAACTTCTGAACATAGTTCAGTTTGCACTACTTAACCATGCCCAACGGTTCTGTGCTGTGATACGAGGCAAAAATACAACTTTCGTCAAGGACTGCATAGTCGGAATTCACTCATAAAGGCACTGGCACAGTTTGAAACTTCGCTCATGCAAACGTTAAAGCTCCATTCCTGACGCTAGTCACCGGGTGAAGAAGGAGACAGAAAGTATGCAAATGTCAAATGGGGAAGAAGAAGAACACGTATGCAAAATTTCGACACGATTCAGGCATAAAAACCACTGAACGGTGAGTCAAGTGTAAGTCGCTGTAGTAATGAATCGGAAGATGGTGCCCTTCACGAATAAGGAAAAGGCTTCCCGGTCGAATGCAGGTCGTGCAAAAAAGGACGAATCAGTAGTTGTTGCAGAAGCCATTCTGGATGTAGTAGCGGCGCAGCCAAGTACAAGTACAAGTACACGAACAGTGGCTAGGCAGGTGGATACCTCACAGTCCATGACTTGGAGGGTACTGAAGGATGAACATTTGCTCCCGTTTCATGTGCAACGAGTCCAGAAACTGTCTCCAGGGGATTATCCAAATCGTATTGAATTCGCCCGCTGGTTTCTGCAGCAGAACGCGCTAAATCCACATTTTGGACAAACTGTGCTTTTCACCGATTAATGTACCTTCACACGTGAAGGTTCATTTAACACACACAATGCACATGTATGGGCGGATGTCAATCCACATGCTACGTATCCACATGCTCATCAGAGACGTTTTTCCATCAATGTTTGGGCAGGAATCCTCGGAGACCACCTAATCGGACCGTACCTTCTTCCTGAACACCTCAACGGTAAAACATACCTCACATTTCTGCAACATGTGCTGCCAGACCTGTTAAACGTTGTTCCTCCACGCATCCGGCGGGTCATGTGGTTCCAGCACGATGGAGCGCCAGCCCATTACGTACGAGACGTCCGCAACTATCTGGACATCACATTTCCGAACAGATGGATTGGTCGAGGTGGTCCTATTGCTTGGCCTGCTCGCTCGCCAGATCTTTCACCCCTCGATTTCTTTTTTTGGGGACAATTGAAGGCTCTTATGTATGAGACACCCATTGAATCCCCCGAGGAACTGGTCCCCAGACTTTCCGCCGCTGTAGGGGAAGTGCTCGAAAAGTCTGATGTTTTCGCGAATGTTCGCCGTTCCATTCTTCACCGTTGTTCTGCGTGCATAACCTCTGGTGGTCACAATTTTGAACATTTATTGTAATTACATGTTAATAAATATGCTTTGGTAACATAATCCTAATTTGTGTATTTTTACCTCGTATCACAGCACACAATGTGTGGACATGGTAAACTGAACTGTGCTCAGGAGTAGAAATTTCAAACCCCTCTCCCCAGAAACTTAACCACGTCTAAGGATTCAGATTTTGAGCTGAAAATTTAAGTTTAAGTCTAAGCTTTAGAAAGCATTTAATGAGACACAAAAAATAACGGTATAAAATAGTTGTTCGTTACTCCAAAGTCTAAAGCGCCCTCTATCGGAATTTTTTGAAACTTTTCTTTAAAATTTATTTTCAAGAAAATACTGACATAAAGAATAATTTTAGCAAAACGCGGCAGTAGTTAGAGCCTAATCTACGACACAAAGATCGGGAATAACTGATTTTTGTTCTGGGGGGAGAAGGGTTTCAAATTTCAAATTTCAGTTTACGCTACTTAACTACTCGTTAGGACTCAGATTTTTAGATCAAAATTTAAGTTTAAGTCTAAGCTTTCGAAATCATTTAAAGAAATACAAAAAATAACGTTAAAAAATAGTTATTTGTTACTCCAAAGTTTAAAGCGCCCCCTATCGGCATTTTTTGAAATTGAACTTTAAAATTTTATTTCAAGAAAATACTGGCATAAAGAAAATTTTTTGCAAAAACCGCAAACGAATCGACCAATTTTTCCATTTTTTATAATCATTTGAAATTTCGGACCCTAAACTTTAATGCCCCCTATCTCCTTGGGAATACGTCTGGGCCCTTAGTCTCCCATTTAATATTATTTGTCTTTAAGTGTACTATAACCCCTTAAAGTTCTGCCCATCTTTTATGAATCACCCTGTATAATCTCGATCTGATATTTCAAAGTGAGTTAAAATTCAAGTACAAATTTTGAACTGGAAACATATGCACACAATTGTTGCATGTTAAATAAAAACTTATAAGAAAAAAAATAGTTTTTGTTGAAAGAAAACATGAAACTATTACAAGATAAGACATATGTTAAAATTCAATTATTTTTACCCAGTTTAACATTCAACAGAAATTAACACAATTGTAATACTTTCAGGTTTTTTTTTTTTTTTTTTTTTTCAAAGTGCAGACATGAAATGAGATCTTTGAATACTTTAATCACTTGGTAAATGACCCCTCAAAACATAGCCAAACTCATTAGTGTTCAGATGCAGGAAAGTGGTGTAAGCCATGCATTTTTAATGTTTCATAACTTGGTCAACTTTTAAGTCTTACTTGTCAGTGTAATAGGAAAATTTTACTAAACATAACATATAGGACTGGGCACCATCCATACAAAAATTTAAATTCTGTAATTTTTTCATGAAATCGTTTTATTGACCTAAATCTCTTTTAAAAACATTTCTTTACCTCATTTAAAAAATTTTTGTAATTGGAACTAACAATATGGCTATGACTAACAGTTAAGAAATTAGTCATTGGCCACAGTTAAGTGTGGACACACTAGTGATGGGCGATTTCGATTTTTTAAATTGATTTAATCGATACTACGGCCAACTCGATTTAATCGATACTTTAAAAATTTTAATCAATTTCTCTGAAGGTAATATAATTTTCATTGTCCTTCAAAAGTCGAAGATAAAATAGTCGGATGTGCCAATGTGCCAATTCCAAAATTTCAGTGTATTAGTTTCTAAGATAGAAGAATTAAAGAAACCTCAGAACCCCCTCCCCCCCCCACACCTTCTGCAAAATAGCGTTTTTTGTTGAGTGATGTACACCAAAAATTTACCAGAATAAATTTTTATCAGGTACCAGCTGAATCTGAGCTTTGGAAATCCATGGAAGCGCGAGATACAGTTATTGTGAAATTATAAAAAAAATGCAGCATATCAGCGCCACCTGTAGGGCAATTTACACAAGAATTAAACAACACTAATCTATGTCAGGGATTTACTGAATCTGAATTTTGATGAAAAATCGTTCTTGAGATAGCGCTATTGCGTTAATCATGAATAATGCAGTATAACAGCACCATCTCTTAAGCGATTTCTACCAAAATGTAATTAGCATCAAATAATATCAAGGACTAATTGAATCTAAATTTTTATGAAAGTCCGTCCATTAGTTCTTGAGATAAAGCTAAAATGGAAACAGGGGCGTGCGAAAAGAGAACTGCACCTGGTTCAAAGTTCCAATTTAGCCCCCCCCCCCCCCCTATTAACTTTTTCTGGTGATAGGCTAGAAGTGATGTTGGTAGTAAAAATTTGGCACCCCCTAAATTTCCGCGCTCGGGACGACCGCCTCCTTTCGCCCCTCCCCCCCCCCTTTCACAAGGCGCTGAGTGGAAATTATGAAAAATTCAGCATAGCAGCGCCATCTGAGAAGCTATATACATCAAAATGCAAAAAAAACATCAATTCATGTCAAGGACTAATTGGATCTGAAATTTGATGAAAATCCGTGCATTCGTTATTCAGATATAGCTGTTGCACAAATCGCAAAAAAAATGCAGCATAACAGCGTCACCTGTTAGGTTATATACACCAAAAATTAATTAGATTCAGTTTATATCAAGGTCAAACTAAATCTAAAGTTTTGTGGAATTCCGTACATTTGTTCTTGAGATAGAACGGTCAGAAATTTTTGTCATATACAGACTCACAGAGTGACAGACACACACACAGACATATATTTCTTAAAAATCATGAAATCGTGTTAAAGACCTTCTAAAATATATAAATACATTGAAAACGGGAAGTTGAAATTTTTCACAAATCTAATACTCTCTTCTTGTAAAGTTACAAAAGAAAGTAAAAATGTAAAATCGATTCTTCCCGTAAGATCGGTCTGTAGATTCGATTTTGATCTTTAGATTCGATTTCGATCTTTTAGATTTGATGTCGATCTTTAGATTCGATGTCGATCTTCAGATTCGATTTCGATCTTTAGATTCGATTTTGATCTTTAGATTCGATGTCGATCTTTAGAAAGCGCATTTTGGAAGATTTAATTTTTTTGATTTACTTTAAATCCTTGATCCACGTTTCAACAAATAATCAACGTGATTTATGGTGATTATTTTCCTGAAGTATATTAAGTTGATTTATTGTAAATGATTTTCTGAAAGATATTAAGTTGATTTATTGTAAATGATTTTCTGAAAGAGATTAATGTTACTAACACAGATCAGATTGATTTTTTCACTTTTATTGTTTTAATGGTAGTATTGATGTAAAATTACGTATAACAATGGATTATTATTATTATTTTTTTTTTTTTTTTTCTAGGGTAAATCAGTGTTGAATGCAGGTATTTTTCTGCGACTCCGGAGGAAAGCATCATGTTTTACAGCTCTGTAAGAGAGGGGGAATCGCAATTTGTGCATTAAAAAGCATAAAATCTGATAACTTCTGGGGGGAGGGGGGGTATCCCCTGCGGGCCACTCCATTAATTCGACACTAGGTTAAATCGTTTTATTTGTGTTTAGAAGTCCAGTTATTTGAAGTATAAGTTCATTATGTTTTATTTTTCACGCTCGTCTCTTCTAATCCCCCTCCCCCTTCCGCGTCAGTTTAAATTTACAGGACCATTCGAAATATGCGTACAGTTTTAAAAATGTCCAATTCTCGATCTATTTTATTTTAGATCCACATTTTAAATCCTTGACAAAAGATAAATAAGGGATCGCTCTTCCGCCCGTTTGGGGTTTATCTGGGCATATTTTTTTTGTTTCTTCAAAAGAAACAAAAAAAAAAAAAAATGTTGAGGGGGGGGGGGGGCTTGCACCCTCCCCCAATATACACCTTAAAATTCTGCTCATTTAATTCTCTACCATTTTTAACTTAAAAGTTTAAGCTACATGGCACCCCCAGAGCTGTGGACCTCCCCCCCCCCCATGTCAATCACTCACATAATTTTGCTTATTTCTTCATTTCATTTCAATTTTTAAAAGGCTATAACTTTGCTTCTATAGGAGTTACTGTGGGGAGAAAATTTCTAATATAGCTAACCAGTTCTCGCCGTTCATTTTGCTATTCCTGTCTCCCGGTTTTCCCTATAGGACCATTTGGGGGGGGGGGGGGGCAGAGGGGGGTTTTCTCATTTCTTCATACAATATGTCTATAGAAAGCTTATGCTTCATACATTACAAATCTAGCATAAGAAATCTTCTCCCATCATTTTAGGTCACGTTACGGACCCATAATGGGTTAAAATTTTATTTTTCAAACTTCTTCGAAAATAAACAAACAAAAAAAAAAAAAAAAAAAAAAAAAAACATTGATACATATCAGCGAAATTGGGGTTCGAACCCACAATCTTTTGAATGCACACGTAATCCCTAAGCTTATTGGCTACCGAGTGCTCAGCAGCGCTATTATTTCTTTAGATTATCATCTTTAAATTCGTAATATCTTTTAAATGGAATGTCCGATTTGAATAATTCAAAAAGTAATCTACAGATATTGTAACACGCATTAATACAAAATGATTTATTTGGATAAGGATTAAGGTATCGATAGTATGGTCTAATTTTGGTTGGTGTATTTATCGCATTTTAAAATGTAAGAAAGTAGTTATAGTGAGTTAATAGCTAGACATATGGTATCGCTCGTTTTTTTTTTTTTTTTTTTTTTTTTTTTTCCTTATAGATATTGATATGTTCTTTAATATTATAGAACCTTTTTTTTTTATTCATTTAAAAGTATTTCCTGACGATTCAAAATTATATATCCTAACGATTCAAAAAATACACACATAATTGTTCAAGGTTTCACTTGTGTCGGCACTCTCTGAGTGCCACTATTTTTTTTAAATTATTATTAATATTTGTTTTTTCATGTTCGCCCGTCTTACCCCCCCCCCCACTTCCTCACCAATCTTAACTTACAGGATCGTTCAAATTATGACTGCGATTTTAAAAAAGTCTAATCCTCATTCTATTTTGTTATAAATCCATATTTTGAAACCTCAACAAAAGATACATTTGGGCCGGGGTCGCCCTTTTGTCCATTTGGGATTTACCTTGCTCCCCTGGGTGGGGGGCATATTTTTTGTTTCTTCCACACCATCTCATGTAATATATCGTTGTAAAGGTTTCATCTCCTCGTTTTTTCCTGATACTACCCCTCTCTTCACCTAGTTACATGCTCTTGGCACTTTTTACAGTTTCAAAGAGCGAAACTTTTCGTTCTATTTCATTGTAAATCCTCATTTTGAAACTTCGGCAAAAGATACATTTAGGCTATGGTCGACCTTCTATCAAGAGTGGGGTTTACCTACCCTCCTGGGTATGGGGCATATTTTTTGTTCTTCTAAACTATCTCGTGTAACATTTGGTTGCCATTAGAAACAAAAAGTTTTTTTTTTTATTTTATTTTTTTTTGTCTATACTCCTTGTTTTCCATCCTAGTTACACGCTCGTGGCACTCTTTATCCTCGGTTTAATCCCAAGTTACTCAGTGTTATTATTGAGTTATGTCTCTCAAATTTGTCAAAGTTTTTGTGTAAGTAACAACCATAAGTGACAATCATTTTAAAATTTAAAATTATTATTATCCGACTATAAAAATTGCAATAGCTTAATTCTATGCCTTCCTAAATGGGGATGGGGGGGGGGGGAGGCGGTAATTACGGTGCTGCTGATTGTCAAAGTTTTGGAATTAGTAATTTGGATCTTCTTTGTATGAATCTGAATATCGAAATATCGATTCTAGTATCGATTCTAGAACTGAGAAATCGATTCTTTTTATGATCGATGTTGTTTTATACGATGTCGATTTTAATCGATTCTCAAAATTTCCAGAATCGCCCATCACTAGGACACACTTTATATTCTATTTAACAAAAATTATTCTACTTTCGTACATGTAAAATATTTAAATAAAGAGGTTGCTTTTGCGTTGAATGTTTGACTTTATTTCAGTTGATTGTATGAAAATGAAATTATTTATATATTTAATCATTTCTATTTAAAAGAAGAAATGCCAAAAGCTTTCAATACAATAAAAAGGGGATTCCATTTGTTGCATTTAACAGACATTTATGAATTTATTAGCCATAAGCTTTTTTTCTCTTTTTGATATTCACATGAACAAATTTTTACAGCTAGAAAGGCACAGCTTTTTTACAGCTTTATTTCGCTGTATTAGAATTGGCAACAATAGTTTAAAAGATCATTTGGAAATGTAAAATGTCCCATGTAAATATATTTTTAAATTAATTATATATATTATTTAATTATATTTAAATTAAATATATTTTTAAATATGTTTGCAATATTATTGTTTGAATACTTTGAATATGATGCATTTTTTTTCCAATTACAGAAGTTAAGACATTATGACTTCATTATTTTAATATTTTTTTTCTCTTTTAATATTCACATATAAATTTAGTTTTATGATATAATTTTCAATATTTTTTCCGCTTTTAACTCTAAAACTACTTAATTTTAACTTGAAAGTTTTTCTTTCTGTTTGTGATAGTCGCATGTAAATAATTTTTTTATTTGAAGGAAATATTACTTTTTGATCATTTAACAGCAATTTAAAATAATAATCTTTTAAAAAATATGTAAAAAAAAAAATCTCTGAGAATGCTGAAAATTTGAATTTAAAATGAAAATAAATCATTAAAAAAGAGTCAGTTTGAAAAATAAATGCAGTCTGCACACCGGGAACTTCTAATGTTTAAAATGATCTAAAAATGCTTAAATTCCTATGTATAGTTTTTACTCCTATAAAACTTTTTTAATGGTGCGATGTTGACCAAATTTAACATTAAATATCTCTTAAAAGAATTATTTTGATTTAAAAAAATGTCTGCATCAGCATGTTTATCAAACATTTCTCTATATTAACACCAATTTTATTTTTGTATGCAACAAGCTCTCTTACTATTAAAGAAGAAAAAACTCTGGTTACAAAAAAATTTATCGTTAGCGGCAGTGACATCATTAGTTACTCTTTTTTAGAATAGAGAGAAACCTGTACAAAGTAATATTGCAAACTTTTTAAAAATTAAGAATTTGAAATACTGACAAAAAATACATTACTTAGTTTTTGTTTTATCTCTGTTGTTTTTCTAGACATTATTCTAATAAGATTTTTATATATATATATCTACATTATATAAAACAAAAGTTGCTGCTACAAATTAAAATACACTTTTCCAATAATTTCTTTTTTGATGTATATTTGATTTTATGCATAAATAGCTCACTATAAAAACTGCATGAATTTGAGCTGATTTCTATTTAATGGATTTTCTTCATAACAAAGAGTTTAAGTGGACTGATGAGACTTTGTTAAAATATAAATTTTACTGTATTGTTGTTACCCTTTATTTAATTTTATCCTAATCTGTTTTTTTTTTTTTTTTTTTAAATAAACTTAATTCAATACTGAAAATAAAATTAGTGCATTGATTACACAAATATATCATTAAAAGTTGTTATCTAGGCTTTAAAAGCTGATGGTATTTAAGAGGATGCCACCCATGTCAACATGTACGCCCAAATCCTCTGTGTCTTTATGAATTATCTCGGGTAATTACAGACATTTTTTCAAAAATCCTTATCAACAATGATTTTATATTTCAGCTACAATACGTACCAATAGTGATCTTCAACACCTTTGCTGAATGTTGCCAAATTGAAATTTGTGTGTAATGGAAAAATGCGCTTTTCTCAATAACTATGTGATCTAGGATAATCACTATAGTTTTTTCTGCAAGACATGTATCAACATCTACTACCTCTAATTTTTTTTTTTTTTAGTTTCAATAGAATTGGAAATAGATAGGGGCAGGAGGGATGAGATATTTTTGCACTACATTTCGACAATGCCTCTGAAAATATATCTAAAATTAAAAAAAATGTATTTTTGATTTAAGCATTATGAAAGCTTTCAAACAATATACATTTTTTTTTTTTTTTTTTTTTTTTTTTTTTTTTTTTTTTTTTTAAATAATTAGCCTCTCTACATTTTCCCTAAATATATTTATGAATGGTAATCATATTTATGATAATCAGTAAATATGTAAGTCAATAGTTTTTATTCCCTCCCCAACTTGAACTTTCCAAGTTTCACAGTTTATGAGTAAAATGGCTGTGACAGACAGACACAGGAGTGATCTTATAATGTTTCAATTTTTACTTTTTATGTACGGAACCCTAAAAATTGCATTAAAAAAATTAAAAACTGGCTTTTAGGTGCATAACTTCAGACATACAGGTACATTCCTGCCAAATCTTGTAGTTTTGTGTACAACAATCTCTTCACTAAATGACACACTAACAGTCAAACAGGCATCCATCTTTATTATTATCGGGGATTTAACCAGCTGCCGATGTATGGTGTCAAACACAGAAACATTATTATAATTTAACTATTGGAGTTGGTAATCTTCATAAAAATGAACAAAAAATGCTAGATGTCAAAGATTTATTATATTTTAAAAGAAAAATATACATTGAATTATTATTAGAAAAAAATATAAAACAAATATTTTTAAAAATTTCATTACCGTAAAATCAGTACCGGTCTTGTTTAACTTTTTCTTTAACTTTTCAATTTTGCGAAATTGTTTTTTGTACAATTCAGCTGCTTCATTCAAACGCAAAAGACATTCATCAAGTGCTTGTTGCTTCTGTGATTCATTCTTTTGAGCAGAATCCTTCAAGAAAGATGGAAAGGGTATAATTTAAATTATATTAAAATGACAGAAATTTAAATTACATGAGACCATAAACAGCTATTTAAATGTCATAAATTTTAGTCACTTCAAAATTGGATACAGACATCAATATAACAATGCATAGCAGCAATTTAAAGTACTAATACATTAAAAATGTCATAAAATTCATTTAAGAAACCCATGAATTATAATAATAATCCACTTAAGAATGAATGCTTAGGCTGGGGAAGATACAGTAAATATATGTATAACTTGCCGTGACTGGATTGTACTTCATTCACGTTTAATTTAATACAGTTGTATTTTTAAGTGTATCCTACATTAAATAATACAGGCATAAAATTGCAAAAAAATTTAAAAAGAGGAAAAGCGCATGAGACAGAAAAATGAGAAATTATTTTAAATAGCACATGTTTAAATGCATTTTACTTTAAATAAGATTATTTTGTTCACAATTTTTTTTTTTTTTTTTTTGTTCAAATGCTACTTTATTTTGAGGAAGAAGGGGGCGGGGATCAATAATTTATGCAAAAGCTATAAGTCGCTATACGTTGTTGTCCAGTGTTAAACAAGCTTTAACCCTTTTGGTCTCATTGCCTCATTAAAGTCTTTTCATTATATCAATAAATCTTTTATTTTCTTTGTATTTTATAATCATTAAATTTTATTTTATTTTTAATATTTTAAAATAAAACTTATCTTTTCTTAGCCAGATACTATTTTTTTAATCTATTTTATGTTTCATCTGTTTTGTAACTTAATTGTCAATTGCCGGCTATAATAGACTTCTAAAAACGACACTGTCATTGTAAATAAACTTTACCTTATGACGTAGTATGCCGATATGTTATAGATGGTGTCGAGATTGCATCACTCACATCCTCCCTTTCCTTGCAATGGACTGATCCAAGATCATTCCAGAAAGAGGGCGTATCACGGCACGTGCCTGTTCATTCAGATTATATACTGATGAAATTTCTTTCAACTTGACTTGTTTTTAAAAGGATTTAAACCTCTCACGAAATGGGAAGCTTTCCTGCTTTCCTTTATGTTTTTAAAATAGATCTTTCACTTAGTTCGTTTTCCTAATGTTGCACTGATAAATATAGATTTTTATTTTAAATTAAGTTATGATATTCTTCAACTTTTATAAAATATGTCTAAGTAAAAGTTATTTTCCATAGTACTGGACATTTTTGAAGATGTTTTTTGATTGCAGTGGATGTGATATGTCTACTGGCTGAGATGGGCTGTTATTGTCAGTATCATTTTGTTTTAATGAAAATAAATCCTGGATTGTTTTAACTTCATCTCTGTTATTTATGCATTAACTTACCACACAACTTGAACCACTTTTGCACAGTTCTATTTTTGACACTGCAAACCCTTTTAATGGCTTCAAATGAGCATATAATGGCATTTCCACAAGCGTACGCTTTTCTTCTCTGCTAATGTGTTCACTTACGTAAAATGAATGTAGTTTACAGTTAACTACATTTTCAATATAAGTAGCTACTAGATAGAACCCGTCAAAACTTGACGGCACCACAGAAATAAAAGGTATTTTCCAGCTATTAAAGGATTTTTTAATGACTAATCTTCAGCAAAAATTTCAATAAATAAAAGAAAAACCTGCATTTTACATCTAGGCAAATGACCCGCAATTGGCAGAGTTACATTCAAACATGCTGCTATAGAATTAGAATCTCTCTCATTTGATAATTTTCCATTTACAAATACAACACCAATAAATTGTACATGACATGAATAAATCATAAATTACCATCACTTCTCATTTCATACAAAATATACATACTTCACTTACTTCGCAGCAAAATAAGACTGAATTTATAGTTTGCCATTTAGCAACAACTGTAACAATGATCCTCTCAGTGGTTAATTTGTTTTTACATTACCCACCCCATTCAACAAATAAACATTTGCATTTTGAACTAACTTTTCAATTACATTTTCATAAATCAAAAATACATGTCGATTTCACATATTAAAAAAATTAATGATATTTATTCTGGCTAGGTGAAACCCGTCAAACCTTGACGGCAACAATATGAAAGAACCAAAGAAAAAAAAGTATTTTGCAGCTATAAAAAAATTAATATTTCTTAAAAATTTCAATATGCTTTTCCATTTACCAACGTAACACCAACATGACATGATCCCGGGCGCAGAATCGGTGCAACGCTGCGACACACATCACAAACTCTTGAAAATATTTGAAGATTATTTTTCTACTTTTAAAGTTTCTTTTTAAAAATGCTAGAAATCATTTACTATGTACAAAAATTTGTCTAGGTACCATAAAAAATGCAAATTTTGGCAAATAATCACAAAAAATAGTTATTTTCGTCAAAATACCCCCCCCCCCCCCCCCCAAAAAGCATCACCCGGAAATTTTGTAAATGGATGTGAAAAAAAAAAACAGCAAATTTCGTCAACAGATTGCAAAAAACAACAAATTTTATGAAAAGATCTCTAAAAAATTTGTCAAAAAAATGCAAAAAAAAAAATTGTCTAGGTATCCCAAATAAAACAAATTTTGTGAAAGTATTGCAAAAAATCAAAATTTTGCCAAAACGTCTAAAAAAATTGGCAATTTTCAAGAAAAAATTTTGAAAAATAAAGCCGAATTCCACAAAAAAAAAAAAAAAAAAAAAAAAAAAAAAAAAAATCCCTAAAAAATGGCAAATTTGTAAACATATTGTGAAAATAAAATTCAAAATATTGTAAGAAAACAAAAAATTTTGACAAATCATTGTGAGTAAACAACAAATTTCGTCAGATAGAAAAAAAAAAAAAAAGCAATTTTCATCAAATAATCACAAAAAAAAGTAAATTTCGCAAAAAAAACTCCAAAAATTTTAAAAAGATCTTCAATAAAACGGCAAATTACATCGAAAGATCGTGACAAAACGACAATTTCATCGAAAGAACTCGAGAAAAACGATAAACTTTTCCGAAACTGTCCAGGTATCATAAAAGACGCGAATTTTGTCCAAAGATCTCAAAAGCACATAAATTTTGTCTAGGTAATCGCAAAAAATAGCAAATTTCTCAAAAAGATAACAAAAAACGACAATTTCTTAAAAAAATCATGAAAAAAGGATAAATTCGATAAAACGGCAAATTACATCAAAAGATTGTGAGAGAAAAACAAATTTCAAAAAACAACTTTCATTAATTGCAGGGGGAAAAGATGCAACATTTCTTTGTTCATCAGAAAAAAAAAAAAAAAAAAAAAAAAAAAAAATCCCAAAATTTCTCGATCCATCACATGAAAAAAAGAAAAATTTGTCAATCAGTTGAAGAAAAAATACAAAAATCAACAGTTGGTCATGTGGGGTAAAAATTATAAAATTCATTAATGAATCATGGATAAAAAGCCATTTAGTATGTAAAAAAGCCCACAAAAATCTTGTGATTGATCGAGACATTTCAGAATGTTTTTTCTGGGTGTCTTACGATGGGAATACTGCAGTTCAGTGTACCATTGAACTGTGTGCTGAGTGACATATGTTTATTCCCTCATTCTGTAGGCAATTAAATATATGTATGGAATTTTTTATCGCAACGTAATAAGTATATTTTTAACATAGGATCAGAGTAAATTAGTCTTTTCAACAAATAACCTGGTAAGTGAAAACTAACTTTTTTATTGATAGGCAATGTAACATCGGGTCGATCGAGTTTATTTTGATTTTGCCCGTGTTTTTGAAGGACATAATTTAACCGTTTTTTCTATTGCATAAAACTTATTTTGTTTTCAATCTTTTTTTTTTAAGTAATTTCTTATTGTGATCCTCATTTCTGTCATATGAAAAATTCATTTCTATTTTGCCTATAGCATTTACATAATGTTAACAAATTTCTGAAAAAAAAAAAAAAAAAAAGGAAAAAAAAAAACAAATTTTCCCAAAACAAGGATAAATTCGATAAAACGGCAAATTACATCGAAAGATGGCAAGAAAATAGACAAATTTCACTGAAAATCCCTAAGAAAACAAATAATTACTTCCTGGTATCATAAAAGACATGAATTTCGTCAAAAGATCGTGAAAATACTTTAAATTTGTCTAGGTACTTCAAAAAAGGCAAATATTGGTAAACAGATTGTGAGAAAACAACATTTTGTCAAAAGATGAAAAAAAGAGGCACATTTCATCAAAAAATCACAAAAAAAGTAAATTTTGCAAAAAAAAAAAAAAAAAAAAAAAAAAAAAAAAAAAAAGACAAATTTTTGAAAATAACAAAAAAAAACAACAAATTTCACAAAAAAAAAATCACGAAAAAAGGAATAATTTGATAAAACGGCAAATTACATTGAAAGATGGCAAGAAAAAATGACAAATTTCACCGAAAATCCCTGAGAAAACAAATAATTATTTCCTGGTATAATAAAAGGTGTGAATTTCGTCAAAAGATCATAAAAATATTTTAAATTTGTCTAGGTACTTCAAAAAATGCAAATATTGGTAAACAGATTGTGAGAAAACAACACATTTTGTCAAAAGATGAAAAAAAGAGGTACATTTCATTAAAAGATCACAAAAAGGTAAATTTTGCAAAAAAAAGGTGAAAAAAAAAGACAAATTTCTGAAAATAACAAAAAAATGAAAATTTTCACAATAAAAAAAGATAATTTCTATAAAACAGCAAATTACATCGAAAGATCGTGAGAAAATGACAAATTTCACCGAAAATCCCTAAGAAAACAAATAATTTTATCCAAGTATAAAAAAAAAACATGAATTTTGGCAAATAATCACAAAAAATAACAAATTTCGTCAAAATACCCCCCCCCCCCAAAAAAAAGAACACCTGGAAATTTTGTAAATAGATGTGAAAAAAAAAAAAAAAAAAAAAAAAACAGCAAATTTCGTTAACAGATTGCAAAAAATAACAAATTTCTTCAAAAGATCTCTAAAAAATTTGTCAAAAAACTGCAGAAAAAAAAAACTGTCCAGGTATCTCAAATAAAACAAATTTCGTAAAAATATTGCAAAAAAATCAAAATTTTGCCAAAACGTTTAAAAAAAAGCAAATTTTGACAAAAAAAAATCTCTAAAAAATGGCAAATTAAACATTGTGAAAAAAAAATTCAAAATATTGTGAGAAAACAACAAATTTTGACAAATGATTGTGAATAAACAGCAAATTTCATCAAAGGATTGAAAAAAAAAAAGCAAATTTCATCAAATAATCACAAAAAAGGTAATTTCGCAGAAAAAAAAACGACAAATTTTGCAAAAAGATCTTCAATAAAATGGGAAATTACTTCGAAAGATCATGACAAAATGACAATTTCATCGAAAGAACTCGAGAAAAACGATAAACTTCTTCAAAACTGTCCAGGTATCATAAAAGACACAAATTTCGTCCAAAGATCTCAAAAGCACAGAAATTTTGTCTAGGTAATCGCAAAAAAATGTAAATTTCGCAAAAAATAGCAAAAAAAAAAGACAAATTTCTCAAAAAGATAACAAAAAACGACATTTCCCCCCCCCCAAAAAAAAAAAAAAAAATCATGAAAGAAGGATAAATTTAATAAAAGATTTAATTACATCAAAAGATTACAAGAAAAAAACAACAAATTTCAAAAAACAACTTCCATTAATTGCAGGGAGAAAAGATGCAACATTTCTTTGTTCATCAGAAAAAAAAAATCACAAAATTTCTCGATCCATCACATGAAAAATAGAAAATTTGTCAATCAGTTCGACAGTTGGTCATGTGGGGTAAAAATTATAAAATTCATTAATCAATCATGGAAAAAAAGTCATTCAGTTATGTAAAAACCCCACAAAAATTATCATTCAGTAGAAGTCCCCAGAAAAATCTTGTGATTGATTGAGACATTTCAGAATGTTTTTTGCATGTCCAAATTAAAAAAATATACATATATATATTTTGAAGCTGCAGATTTAAAAAAGTAAGTTATTTATAAGCATCTATTTTGACCTCTTATTATTTTGTTTATTTTTTGCAAGACCTATGTTTATTTAGTTGAGTAATACGAATTTAGAATTTGCAATGTTTTGTCTTTGGTTATTTTTTATCAATTTTTAAAATGATAATGCAACAAATGTAAATGCTATAGGCAAAATAGAAATGAAATTTTCATATGACAGAAATGAAGATCACAATAAGGAATTACTTTAGAATAAAGAAAAAGATTGAAAACAAAATAAGAAGTGTTACGCAATAGAAAAAACGGTTAAATTATGTCCTTCAATAAAAACGGGCAAAATCAAAATAAATAATATTATGAAATATAAAATTATAATATTATGAAATATAAAATTAAGCATCGATCGAAAAAATACTATCCGAGAAAAGTTTTCGCGAACATCGTAAGGGGGATATTTTACTTCAGTGTACCCATGGCAGAATAGAAATGTATTTTTCATATGACAGAAATGAAGATCACAATAAGGAATTACTTAAAAAAAAAAAAAGATTGAAAACAAAATAAGAAGTGTTATAATAAAAAATAATAGAAATAATAGAAAAAACGGCTAAATTATGTCCTTGAATAAAAACGGGCAAAATCAAAATAAATAAACTCGATCGACCCGATGTTACATTGCATTAAAAAAAAAGTTCTCACTTACCAGGTTATATTGTTGAAAAGACTAATTTAAGCTGTAATAGATTACTCTGATCCTATGTTAAAAATATACTAATTACATTGCGATAAAAAAATCCATACATATATTTAATTGCACATTTTAAACATATGTCACTCAGCAAACAGTAGATCCATTGGCTCTGCTACGAATGAACGCGGGCATACCACGCTAACATTTAGAGACAGTAACTATCTCTTCTCTCATTGGTTCTGTTGTCGGATCTGCGCAAGCACGAATGCGCAGAGAGCACTTTGAGTGTGCTGAATAAATAAGGCTTTCGTTTTAATATATAGATAAGCTAAACAGAAAAAGTTCCTATTTTAAGTCATTCTGATTCAATGTTTTTTTACACAGCAATCTTTGCAAGTTGTCCAATTTAAATTTTCAGATGCTTTAACTCAAAACATCAGTAAATAAACATGGCAATCTAATTGTGTTATTCTCATAATCTTTTGTGGAAATTTGCATTTTTCTCGCAATTTTTTGCAGAAGTTTTATTTTTCCCCCACATTCTTTTACCGAAATTTGTGTTTTTCCCATATTCCCATTTTTTCTGCAATTGTTTGTCAAAATTTGCATTTTTCTTGCGATTCTTTGACACAATTTGCTTTTCCCTTTGGTATCTTTGAACAAAATTAGATTTTTTTCTGCTATTTTCTGCATTTGTCCCACAATTTTTTGACTAACTTTGTGATTTTTCCAAGATTTTTTGCCAAAATTTGCAATTTTTTCATGATTTTTTAACAGAATCCGTGTTTCCCCCACTATTTTTTTTTTTTGCAAAATTTGCATTTTTCCATGATTTTTTTTTTTTTTTCCAAAATCTGTATTTTTTTACTAATTCTTTTACAGAATTTGTATTTTTCCTGCTATCTAAGAATGAAATTTGCATTTTCCCCCCATGATCTTTCAACAATTTTCATTCCCCCCCCCCCCCATCCCAACACAATCTTTCACAAAATTGGTGAGGTTTTTTAAAAAAAATTTTGATGATTTCATCAAAAAATTGCAAACATATTTCCTCTGCTATTCTTTGATACAGTTAACGTTTATTACGTGACCTTTCGATGAAATTTGAGTTTTTTTTTTTTTTTTTGCGATCTTATCTCTGAATTTTTGGGTTTATGACAGATTTCTTTAAACTTCAGAGCAAAACACTCATGTGGAAAATGACAAAAAAAGCAGAAAATTGTTAGAAAGTGGCAGTATATCTTCTCATACATTGAAATTCAAAATACATTAATAACTGGCTCAAAAACAGACTTACTCTTTCTTTGGTTAAATACTCCACAACACCATGAGTTTTCATCAATTCTTCTTGTAGCTATAATGAGAGTACCAAATTTTTAAAACATTTTCCAATTTTACAGTGCTGTAATTCTAAAATAACTGATTAATATATATCAGTTCTGAAATTAAATGAGTTCATAAAGACATACCTTCACTATAACAGAATTTTTCCTTTCTATTTCAACATGCAATTCTTCACAATGAGTTTTTAATTTCTCAATATCTTGGTTGGTCTCATCAGTTTGAATATTTTCCTAAAAATAAAGAAGGGGGGGGGGAGAATTAATATTAGCTGAAAATTATGGTAAAACTGTATTTATTAGTGGTTATAATATTTTTAAACAAAAGTAAAACTGATTAAAAGTAACATAGAGTCAATTATTTTAAGATTTTCTAATAATTGCGTATTAAATTTTGAAACAATTTAACTACAATTAAAATTACTTATGGAGAATGGAAGGATTATAACATTTGTTCTTTGTAACAAATTTCTTTTAATAACTTAGATTAAAAACTGATATTATCAAAATAAGTACAGTTTAAATAAAAATAATAAAGTTCCCAAATTAGAAATATCAAAATAATGAAATGTGACATGGAATAACAAAAAGGTGATTGCTGCTTTTTAACAAAAATCCTGAAAATGATGTGCAAGTAAAAATGTAACTTAGTGATGGTTTGTTAGTTTTCATGGCAGTTTGTAATTGGCGCTTCAATAGAATTAGTAAAAATTAAAATAACGATTGCTGTATTAATAATGTACAAGTGCAAAGCACACAAGGTTCGTGCTACAGTGATTTATGTATTAATGATTTTATGGTAGGTGAAATCCATAAGAACCTGATTACAGCAACTGATATTTCAATAATTCAAAGAAATTAAACATTCATGACAGCAAAGCACACATACATATTGCCATATTAAAGATTTACAGTTATGAAGATGACCAAAGCTCAGGTCTACACAGTTTGAGGCAGTGATGCTCCACACTAAGTTCATTTGGAAAATCTGAATGGCTAGATAGACAAAGCGCAGCTTATTCAAGATAAACAAAAGAGCTTAGCACACAATTTGATGGTAAGATTTAACATTTTTAAGAGTGCAAGGAAGTTAATTCAGGAGTCATAATAGCTAAGTAAGCAATAATAATAATAAAAAAAAAAAAAAAAAAAAAAGATGACAACTAAATTATTTTAATCTACAAAATCTCTTAAATTCTTCTTTGGAATGAAAATAAATACAGATAATTTTCATTAAAGTAAAAATTTTTCATTTAAGCATGATTGGATATAAATTATAAATACCTCTTGTAGCTTAGTAATGGTTTGCTTTTCTTTGTTTTTTGATGACGATGATTGTTGTTTTGCATCATTTTCTTTAACTTCTGATGATACCAAAGCTTCTTTTTCTTTAACATCAGATTTGCTTGATTTTCGTCGAGAAGTCTGGAAGTGAAAGGAATCTTTCATCACAAAATTATTCTGCCTGGGATGTGTAATTATAATAATATAATTTTGAACTTAAAAAAAAAAAAAAAAAAAAACTAATATTATATTTATCCTAAACAATTCAATGGACCTTATTATTAAGTCTGCTCTCAAATCTAAACTCATTATTTTTAGGGTTGCCAATGCTTATCATTGAAAATAGTTGCTTTAGTAAAGTTTGGTGGTGAGTGAGCAAAATAATTGCATGATAACTAATAAACTAGTGAGCAAATTAATTGCATGCTTACTTTAAAAAATAAAAGATATATTTATTTGCCACAGAACAGTTTCCACATCTTTTTTTAAAGTTATGCTATCACTCACATTTGCTATTTTTTGCACTTTTATAACAAAATCACACATTAATTATTTTTAAAGCTCTACAATATTTTCTAAATTATCACCTGGCATAGAAAATCAAAATACTGTTGGCTTTACCAAATTGAAAATATGCTAATAGTGTCAAAATGAAAAAAATATGTTGTTACAAGACTGCATATTATTAGCTGCAGTTTTATATTCATTTAATGAAAAGAAAGGAATTAAAGCAGAAAATCTGTCTATAAAGAATTATTTTAGCAAAAAAGATTGCACTTTATAAAGAACAGACATCTGCAAACATTATACATAATATCATACATATACAATGATCATGGAAAGATAATGTATGAGCATAGCTGAAATTTTAAGAAATTTGTACAGAAAAAAAGCATAAAGTCTGACAATATACCCACCTATGGATTTAAAAAATAAAAAAAAAATAAAAAAAACCATTTAAATAACAGGGTTGACACCCTAATCTTGAAAAAGAAAAAAAAAAATTACCTGTGTTTTCTCTGTACTGCAACACATTTATTCTATATTGAGTGTGCAAAAATATATGCCTGTATGTATGCTAGTTAGTCATCTTGTCTTGTAATTTACCATTATCCAATTATTTAAGTAAATATATAATATGAGCAAACAAAAAAAATTTAAAATTAAATTAAATCCCACATTTTACATTAATAATAATAAAAACAGTAAAACAATATTCAAACATTCTGTTAAAAATACTTTGAAATATTTGTAAATGAATGTTAGAATATTAAAAAACTTTGTATCTAATAATATAAAGAATATAAAATTTTAAAGAATCTTACCTAAAAATCAATTATTTTGAACATAATACAATACAAATTGCAGAAATGAAAAGAAAAGAGAAAAGGCTACTTACTTTATGTATTAAAATTAGGTATATTGAAATTCAGGAGACATAAAATATAAGATATCTTTGATACACAACACTGATTTATTTTTTATCTTAAAAAATATTAAAAGATAATATCAGCTATTAATTATTTTTCTTTTGATAATTCACTTATATGAGCATTAATTTCTGCTACTTCTACAGATTTTTCAGTTATTAGTTTAATTTTGTTTTGTAACAATTTAATTTGTTGTGACACTTTTCATTTGCTACTTTCTTTTCCTTTTCTTTAATCTCACTTTGTCTCTGTTTTTCCAAAGCTTCATAATAGCTCATGCACGATAATTTTGCATATTGAAGTATGTCTTCTGTCAGTGGCACATTTACAACAACTCCATAGAAATTCACAGCATCATATACTGTTGTTAAACCAATTAAAAAAAATCTTCTTTTAGATTTTCAAGAAGCATATCTTTGTTGATACTGAATCCACTTTCCATGGCTACAGCAGGATTCATAGCCCACAAAATTTTCACTTTGAATGCATTTTCCTGCATCACAAAATGAGATAGACCTATTTTTTTATTTTCATTAGAAATGGTCACCGAATGTTCCGACGAAGCCAAAATGTTCTTTTCTTTCTTAAGACTTTCTTTGGATACAAAATCAAATATTTCAGACGATGTTGATCGTGGAGTTATTTTTTTTATGTTTTTACTTTTTTCTATCTTCAATAGAAGAAAGTATTGTAATCAAGATTTTTTTTGACTTCCGGTTTTCGATGGATTTACACATTTTAGGGGTCAGAGATTCCAAAAAACATATTTTTACAAAATGTCTGTCTGTCTGTGTACCTGTATCTGTGTATATGTCGACATTTTATCACAAAACAGTGTATGAATTTATGCATAGAATTGAAAAAAAATTTTTGGAATGTTTTTGGCTGTGGCAAGCAGGTCCTACTTCAGTTTTGAAATATTCTGCCGGAAGGGGGCACTATAATCACGATGTTTGTGCCATTTTCAATATTGTACTTACCAAAAGTATATGAAGTTATGCATCGAACTGAACCAAATTTTTTGTATAAGTGTATGACTATGGCTAGTTGGTTCTCCCTGAATTTGAAAAAAATCCGCCGGAAGGGGACGCTGCAATCGCGATTTTTGTGCCATTTTCAATATTGTACAGACTAAAAGTATATGAATTATGCATCGAATTGAACCAAATTTTTTGTGTAAGTGGATGGTTATGGCTAGTTGGTTCTCCCTGAATTTGAAAAAAATTCGCCGGAAGGGGGCGCTGCAATCGTGATTTTTGTGCCATTTTCAATATTGTAATGACCAAAAGTATATGAAGTTATGCATCGAATTGAACCAATTTTTTTTGTGTAAATGTATGGTTATGGCTAATTGGTCCTCCCTGAATTTGAAAAAACGCCAGAAAGGGGCGCTGCAATCGAAATTTTTGTGCCATTTTCAATATTGCACCACCTAAAAGTGTATGAAAGTTAGTTCTAGAACTGAACTAAATTTTTTGTATATGATTATTTTTTGGTAAGGCAAGTAGGATCTCCCTGAATTGTAAAAAAAAAAATCTGCCTATCATTCTATTGTCTATCGGCTCGTGCAGAGACGGAAATTCGTTTTTACTCCTATTAATTGACTGAAGCAGAAATTTAAGATGAAAGTCAAAGTTGATATGATATTGAATTAAAACTATTCAAGTATTAAAATGAGTAACTATTTTTTAAAAATATTAAAATGTACATATGAGATAGAAGAAAGTTTTGGGATTGGCACATCCAACTAGTTTATTCTTTGCATGATTTGAGAGCTTGCTTTCCAATGTTGCTCAGACTGAAGCTCTTTTTTACAAAGTTTACAATTCACAGCAAATAGATTTTTAAGTTGCTTTCATTACAAAAAGTAAACAAAAAGTAAAAAGCTAATATTAAGTGACTTTAACTAAACATATGCAGGTTTTTTTAGACTTCAGCACTGGAAATATTTTTTTAATTTTTGTTACGCTTTACAAAGTAAATTTTCTCATTATAGGTAATGAATTTATTAATAAAACTAGATTATCACACATTTTGCATCGATATACAGTCTGGCTATAACATTGCTAACAAGTCTCCTGCTGTAGAACGAAGAAGTGAAAAGACCTCCGAATCAAACAGAAGATATAAAATGTCTGCACTAGTTTTATCCTGTATTACATTTTTTATGTATCATATTTTATCTTTTTCTTAATTTTTTGGCTGAGTCATACTTAATGATTCTTTTTTATCCATTTTAAGTCTTCAGTTTTTTGTTTTTTTAGTTGTTTCGCATAGCTTGTACTACTTTTAGAGTGCTCAAACTTCTTTTTTATGAACACTTCAATTTCACCAGCAGTATCATTTTGCAAAATATCATTAACATCATTGTTATTATTTAATATATTGTCATTTATTTCTTCTTCATCACTAGTTTATGCTGTTTTTTGTGGAATAATTAAAAAAAAACTGTTGAATGGAAATTTTTTTTATTGAATTTTTAATCATAATATTCTTTGTTTAAAAATTACTGTTAAATACAATTGAACTGGTAGCTAATTTTTTACACATATTTTTTTTTACTGTTGCATCTGTTAGGAATTAATAACTCTAATTCTTGTCACTGTACACATGTTTAACATTCCTCTTGAATATTTCCTTTCTTAGTAAAGTCAAAGTCAGGCTCACCTTTATTTGAAGGCAGTTCCTTCATCCTTTTAAATTTAATATTAAAGTTTCAAATAACTACATTCTCTTAAACTACTTTCGACTAGTCCGAAATACATCTCTTTACGTTCATATCACAGTCTACACTTTTCCCTCTTTATTTTTAAAAATAGTTTTCCTTGCCTCCAATAGATGGCATTAGCGATCCGGCACTGTCGGGATTTAGCGTATGCAAATCCAGTGACGTCGCTCGGAAGCTTCTAGAGGGAAGTTACGAGAGCCGTTAGAGGGCGTAGTTTCCGCAATGCGTAGTAGACTGGTTTTTCGTCTGCCTGAGAGAAATATATACCTTAGCAGTTTGGATAGTTATGACAATCGCTCCTCGGTGGTGTTAGAACAATGTAGCAGCTGTTTTATATTAGCTCGGTTGGTTACCAATGTTACAACATGTTTATTTACAATAGCTCTTCGATATTTTTAATGCTTTTAGTTTAACTATAGTTTTAAGTCAAGTTCGCTCATTTTAAATGATGCTTAGTTATGAAGCATGAGATGTGTTGAGGAGGTCAGTTTCTTTATTTTGAGTAAACGATGACATTCCCGGTGCTTTAGTATTGTTGACTGAGATGACTTAGACTATGTGTTAATGTTTAATGGCATGATGGAGGAAAGTGAACTTATGCTTCAGACTTTTGGTTTATCGAAGCGGATATTGTTTTTCAGCAATCTCATCTTTTAGAATGAATAGCTGAGCAACTTTTGCACTGTGATGGATTGATATGTTTACTGATTCTACTCATTGGCAGTGAGTTCCGATAGTCTTATCACTTCTTCTGTTTCACAATGGACGTTTATGCCTGTTTTTTATGTCATGGGATTTATTAAGGTTAAATATGAGATAGGTCAATTTGTTTATTTTATTTTTGTTTTATTAGTGAATATATTTTAAGTTTGTTTGTGTATTGTTGTTTTATTTAATGTCTGTTAATAAATGTATTTAGTTGTTTTTAAATTGTCGTCATCATTTTTAGTCCACCATAGTTTATTTCTTAATTCAATCTAAATTTATTTCAGTGAATCAACATTTAAATTCATCGGGGTTTAAATCCAGCAATAGCGTTTCCTAAACTGCATTAAGCAACTCTGCTAATTTCTTTTAACCCCTAGGAGATACATTTGTATCTCCTAACAGCATCAACGCAACACCAGTGGTTAATGGGTTAAATATTAAAACACAGTTTCAGAAATTATTATTCAAAGACAGTACTATAACTAATTTATTTTGTGTGTCCCTGTAAAAAAATGACAAATGCTATAAACATCCTATTCCATAGGAAATTCAATGATTTATATAAATTTCAATGCATGTGTAAAAGAACTATTAATCTCACATACTTCATATTGATAAATTAATCACCAAAAGGGTTAATTCAAAGGAATCAAGGTCATGTGAATCTTACTTCTAATATGTAAATCTAAATAATCTATTAAAAACATTCTAAAATAAACTATGTTGTCTGGCAAATAAATCAACAAAAGGAAGTGTATCAGAATCAAATTGAAACTGAGTAAATCTTCGCTTCGAATGTTTCTTTAACTAAACATTTAATGAAATAAAAATAAGTAATCTACAGTCTTATATACATATTTACAAGCTTTAAATCATTGGCAGACACAATGCTCCACTTTCACATCAGTTTTTGACAATAGTAGTCACATTTTTTATCATAACAAAATCATTCTAATCAAAGCAATATATCATTGCGTTCTTTTTACAAAATCCATAAAAGTGAAAGTTGAAGTAAAGAAATTACATGGCGCACAGTGCCAATCTAATTTTTTTTTTTTTTTTTTTTTTTCAATATACAGTACAAAAAATGATTTGCCATACCTAAATAATGTTTATCAATTGCACAAGAATCAGAGTACAGCACAGGGTTTGCCAGATTTCAGGTCCTTCTGTAATTTTGACCCCCCCCCCTCCTGTATAGCGTTAGGTTAGCCAATTTTTAAAGTTAAAAATAAAAGTTTGTGCATGTGTGTGCTGGCAGGAACGATGTCCATTTTGAAGATTTTTCCATGCATTAGCAATTTCTTGCTTCTTTTTTGTTGTTTTAAGATAATAAAAAATTAAATTTATTACTAATCTTAGAAAATGCCAATCATTGCGAAAAAAAAAAATCCGAATTTCAAGAAATAGCTGCTTCAAGGTTCACAATTTTAATCCTTCTCCATCACTATATGAATGTCAGTATTTATGTTAAACGAATTTCATTATAAATATAAAACAAGGTTCATAAAAAGAAAAATATTTGTAATACTTTAATGGAAATAAATAATGCACCATCCTGAGTTACAGAAAATAATTTTGACATGCCTTAGTTTCAAAGAATAAAATGCAAATTCCTTATTGCTGTATTTATAATTTTTTGTAAATTAATAAAAAGTTCAGACAGTTGGCATTGGTAATAATAAATTTCTATTTCCTTTAGAATGTACATGAATTAGATCTATTTAGAGATAAAAATCATGTTATTCGAAATTTAAGTTAATTTTGTTTTATTAAATAAATCAAGATGTTTGAAATAATATTAAAAGAAGACACACATTATTTATTATTTTGAACATACAAAAAATAAAAGATTACTTTTTATACAACTTTATTTACAAATATAAACAAGGTGATTCAAAATAACGTGGACAAAATGATATGACAAATCAAGCATACAACAAGGATAAAAAAACACACAGGAACATAAGATCGCAAACTACTTATTGAGTCACAAATACAGGGTGTTTCATTCTAGCTACACCTGGTTTAAAAGTAATAATTTCGAAGAAAATAAAAATAATGTAATGAAAATGCAATGATATGTATCTTATTTTGTGTGAAATGTGATAACGTTACGAAAAGATCTGGAAAAACATATTGTCCAAGCAATCGATGATGCTGTATAAACTGATTGTCATAATCCAAAATGTGATATGCCAAGTGCATATTGCTGGTGCGCATAATGTAAGCTTCTACCACTTTTGTTTGGTGTTATCACATTTAAAACAAAGGTGAGAATGTCAGTAAAATGTTTTATTATAATATACTTCAATTTTCTGAAATTTATTACTGTCAACCCAAATTGAGTTAGGATGAAACACCCTGTATTTGTGGCTCAATAAGTGGTTTGTGGCCTTATGTTCCTATGTGATTTTTTATTCTTGTCGTATGCCTGATTTGTGATATCAATTTGTCCACGTTATTTTGAATCACCCTGTGTATGTATATATATATATATATATATGAGAGAGACAGAGAGAAAGATGAAGATATGGTCATGAAAGATGAAGATATGAACTTGTTTGTTGTCTTTTGATTTCAAAGTAATAACATAACCATTAAAAGATAACACAGATACAAAACACACAAATGGGGAGAAATAATAATAAAAAATCTGAAAATAAACTCAAACATATTATATATAATAAAAAAGAAAGAAAGAGAAACAAAAACTAACAAAGATAATTAAAAGATACTGAAATGTTTGTGGAACTATGGTAGAATCTGCTAATGCATATTACCATTTTTTTTTAAAGTTAATACATGACTAATGAATATTTATATAAAAATTTGCCATATATTACGTATAAGATATCCTGCCAAATCATTCTTCATTGCATCTTCTGATTACATTGCTCTATCTTCATTTATCATCTTTTTGGTCTTTTGAGATTTTTGGGTTATCAGTATTAGGTGCTTTATGTTATTCCATTTTGTCTTGAAATGCAATTGATGAACTGCAAGGCATGCCAGTGTTAAAAACATCAAATAATTTCTGGCATGAAATACTAAGAACTCAACATTTTTCATTTATCATAGTTAATGAAATTGTGAAAATTTAAAGGTTTATTTTCACCTTCTCATACAATCATAAAAAATGTAAAAATTCCATTTGAAATCAACTTGGAACATAACCTATACACCAAAATGAAACAAATTCATGTTTTAATGCAATTAGAAAAAGCAATCCATACAATTTTATATCTAATACTAAATTTACTATTATATAGAAAATGAGACCAATATATAATCGTTAATATTTAAATATAAAAAAATCTCCGAATAGCAGACACCTCAGGATCAATGAATAGGTTGGACCAGTTGCCTTAAACAATAGCATTAATAAAAGTTCTTACTTTTGGTGCATGATTTTCTACTATATGAAGTTTCAGTGCTGCCATTTCACTGAGCAAATCTTGCTTCTCATTCTTGGCCTGAAACAAGTTACGAATTAAGAAACACAAATATATGATCAGAAGAATTATACTTACATACAGAAATATAACAACTATCAATAAATTAATAACACAACTTTAGAAGAGGCTTTTTTTACCCACTTTAATTCATTTTTAATGAAAATGCTTTATTAAATCACTTTTATGGCATTCATTAACAAAAGAATGAAAAGTCATGCATAAGTATTAGATTATGAAACACTTTCAAGAAATTTAGATTTTTCATACAAGGAAATGAGACATCTAAATAGGCAATTCAAAAAACATAAAAATCTGTAAAATTTATCCATTTCTATTAACTATTGTTCATATGCAATAATGGGCACAAATTCTGTTGCAAAAGCCTGTATATATGATCTACAGCATTTACGTACACAAAATAACCCACAAAAATTAGAATATTTAAAAATGTATGCCACAGTAAAAAATGCATTTCTAGAATTATTCATAATTTTCTATTCTCTACCAAATTATTTTGTGCCTTAATATACAGGGTGAGTCATAAATATCGAAACAATAGGCTATCTCCTTAAATATTGCCCTTAGACCCATACTTCCAATTGCAAAAATTCATAAAAAAATGTGAAATTTTTGATAAGATAAATTGCGACTCCATAGGGGGTCTAGTTGAAAAGTTACGAAAATTAAATTTTTATATGGCCCCCGTAGGACAAAAATTCCAATTAGGAAAACTTTCCTTATTCAGTCCTGAATAAGACACAAAAAGTTGCATCTTCATATCTCCAAAATTCGGAAAGTTATAGCCGTTTAAAAAATTCATCAGGTTTAAAGAGATTAGACACAAATTGAAAAGCGCGCAATTCAAAAAACAATGTTACTTTAACAGCTCTAGAAAACGCATAAAAAATATATTTCTTGAGTTAGAATTTTGATTTTTTTCTTTTTCTTGTGATGGTTAGCATTATAATTTGCTAAGAAAATCACATTCAAAAATTTCTCATACAATTTATAAAAGTTTCATGTGGTTAGTACTGGTTTAAATGGGACAATCAAAAATCGTTATAACTCGTAACATTCTTTATCGGATTTCAATTTCTTTCCATTTAAAGATGAAAATCTGATTTTAGTTTTGTTCCAAGTTTTTTTTATATTAATTTTAAAACTTTTAAAAATATTTAGTGAAAAAATAATGTAGCTTAAAAAAAAAAAACATATTTTCAAAAACAAACATTTTTTCAAATTTGCCGAAACAAAACTAATGTAAAAAAATCAAAAATGACGTGTTTCAAGTTTTTTTTTCTTTTAAAAATTCTTAACATTTAATAATTTAAAGACAAGAAATAGAGGATAAAAAATTCATTATGCAGAAAAACGAAGTGTATTGTTTAAATGTCCGTCAGTTATTTTAAAAAATGCTTTTCCTAAGATGCAGATTAAGTCTTTTTTTTTTTTTTTTTTCTTTTTAAATGTACCTCTGACAACTTCAGGCTTTTTATCGTCCTCCAGAGGGTGTTAAAAAATTTGTATTCTGGGCCCAGGTAGGGCCAGGACCGAGATGTTATTTTTTTCTGACGACCCGACAGGCCGGGCCTAGCGTACTTTTCATAAAGGAGGATACTACTGCCTTCAACTTAGGTGCACTCTGGATGAATTTTTCAAACCCGGTCTCAACAAAACCCGTATTAAAATCACTGTCTCTGACTGACTTAATACGTACATAAAATAAATAAAATTCAGCACAATCAAATTTTTTTACGAAAAACATATAGATTTTAAAACTTTTATTTTACAAAAAAAAAAAAAACCTTTAAAATTTATGTTTTTTAAATAGATTATTCAAAGGCTAAAAAAATAAAATAAAATAAAATAAAACCAGTGAAAGAAAATCTGTTTATGACGGAATTCTGACTTAAACGGAAAATATGTTGATCCATACAAAATAAATGGAATAATACCTAAAAAGAAAATAAGCTCCAATTACATCTTCTAGGGAGAACATCTGTCTATAACGTATTTTTTCTTTCCTATGTGATTCCGTCTTAAAAAGTTTTAGTGTATAACATTTTTCAGAGTCTCCAACGCATGGGATATGGATTAACGATATTAAAATATAAGTGAAACATTTACATATAAATAGAGATTCATTGATAAAATAAATATGTTACAGCCTTTGGCGCTTCTTTAATAATAAAATGTATAAATATAAAAAACGAAAAGCTATAAAAGAATTTTTTCGTCAGAACTCCTCCATATGAAACATTTTTTTCCCACGCCGAATTAAAAAACTATGTAGAAATTTGCGACTGAACCGGGCTATGATTTAAACTTTTTTCCAGACCGGTCCGGGTTATGATGTCGACATTTTATCAGGCCACGCCGAACTTTTCCCCCTATGGGTCAGTTTGAAACTTGACCTAGATATTTTGACCCGGGCAGACGTCTGGTATACCAATTTAGCGTAAAAACTATACGCTGCTATTTTATGTCCAAAGAAAAAGCGCTATCTTAAACCGATTTTTATCAATTTGCAATTTGTGAATGTTCCCTAACAAGCGTTGAATCACAGAGAAGAAAGCACAGTTTAGAGGCAGGGAAAAGTGGTGTAAGTCAGGAATTTTTGAGGATTTTGGGATTTAATATCTCTGTGGGATTTTTAGATACGGAGATGAAATTTGTTTTGTTCAATTTAGGAATGGATAAGGAATAATTTCCTAATTGGGAATTTTGTCCTACGGGGGCCGTATAAAAATTTAATTTTCGTATTTTTTCAACTAGACCCCCCCCCCCCCCCCCCCCCCCCCGGAGTTGCAACTTATCTTATCAGAAATTTCACCTTTTTTATGAATTTTTGCAATTGGAAGTATGAGTCTAGGGGCAATATTTGAGGAGATAGCCTATTGTTTCGATATTTATGACTCACCCTGTAAATGAATGACAAATGCTACACATTGCATAATCTGTAGAAAACATGTTGTACTGCACCTCATTAATCTTTTTCTATTTTATTATGTTTGAAGTATACCAAAGAATCATTTATCCAAAAGCTAATTAACCAAAAAATCAATTATCTAGACTGATATTTCATCATAACTTATTCAGAAAAATTGAGTCAAACAATGTCAGTTTGATATGCATATTGATTTAAAAATTGCAATGTGCATGATATAACTTAATTCCAACAACTAACATTTGAAGTAAAAGCATATTTAGTTAGACATTGGACATTTTGATTTTTATAATATAGAGGAAACAGGTGCAGTTTTTGCTTTCATGCTATTTCTATAAATTGTTTTCTTTTAATTTTTGAATTACGTCTTATCTTGTTTGGATCTCTTTCTTTCTGAGTACGCTATTAATTAATTTAAGATAAAAACTCTGTCATAGCTACATATATTCTACAAATTTGATCAAATAGATGTTGCTTTAATGCTCAACCAGTTATTTGGACTACTTCTGACCCCAACCATTCAGTAATGGTTCTATACTGTATTACAAAATCAATAAAATCCCAATAAAGAAAAAAAAAAAAAAAAAAAAAATCTCCATATTTGTTGTTGCTGTTTTTATGACAACTTATTATCAGAACGAGGGAAATAGGCCTGAGGGGGAGTGCCCTCCAAAAGGGTCTTCCAAGGGAACCCAATGGGTATTTACAAAAGGATATTCAAGGTTCAGAGAAAAACATGTGAAACTCCGGATGATTAGGCTGACAGCAGGATTACAAATTCCCCCCATAGATCACAATGTAATGCAATTTGCTTATGCATTCCCTATAAACAGTTATTTTTTATTCAGGAAAAAGCATAATGTATCCATCTCAATGATACATATTAATTTCACTATATTTTAAATATCATCAATATGACATCAATAAAATGCACCATAAGTGATTTTTCTCATAAATAGTAAAGCTAGTTTGTTGTTGTTGTTGTTGTTGCCAGCAATGAAATATAATTGCAACATACTTCATTTTCAATACTGAACTTACATTAAACCTAATAAGCATATAAAGATTACATAGCAATCTGGGCTTATTTATGAGAGCTACAGCACAAACAGATCACTAGAGACTGGAGAGACAATCCAAATTCATAAACGCTTTTCAACTATGTTAAAAGTGTTTATTAAAAAAAAATTAAAAATAAAAAATCCTGCAGTATAATAAAGTTTTGAAAAATTAAATGAGATAAGATAAAAACAAATTTTAAAAATAATGGTTTAAAGAAAATATCAGAATTACTTTTTCTAGAGCAACTTGAGATTCACTTAAGCGAGTCTTCAAAACCAAATTTTCACACTTGACTTCTTTCAACTTTCCTTTTAACTGCAGATAAAAAAGAAAAAAAATAGTAGCATATAAATCAGTATTACACTCTTGCACTTACAATAAACGCTTAACAGTGATAGCAAAAATTTTCAAAATAATCTTAAAGATATCAAAATCTGAATAATATCACGGAAAATAATAATGTACTTGTTACCGTATTTACTCATGTATAGGGCGCACGCGTGTATAAGGCGTATCCCTCCTTTACAAGTAAAAATGGCGATTTCTTAAAATCTCAAGTATTACGCGCATCATAAATTTGATACGCTAATGAAGAATGACCAAATGAATTTCAGTAAAAAAAAAGTTGAAACAAACATTACACCAGATCGACGAAAATGCATTTTTAGACTTTGGGTTGTAAGAGAATGACGGGAAATAGGAATGAGTGACGGTAAAGAGAATTGCTTATTAGTGTTAAGATAGTGTCACTAGCTCTGTTGTATAAAAAACTGCAAGGAGTGAAATAAATATCCAGTAATACTTCAATTAAGTAACATTTTTCAAGTTTTAATATCTTTGAATAATTTCATGTTTCATATGTATATAGTTCGACTGCATCAAACAGTAAAAAATTATTCCGTGTATAAGGCGCACCTAGGAGTTTTGCCCTAAATTTTGAAAAAAAAAGTGTGCCTTATACACGAGTAAATACGGTATTTTAGAGTTTTTTTAATATTTATATTAGCATTTTAAAAAAAATTGTTATACGTATATTTAACATTAACATCTATAAAGTCCATGAAATGATTTTCAGTATTTCTGAGACAATTTGTTTAAAAATTGTATAAGCTTAGAATAAAGCTATGTGATCTTTTTTATGTGGAAGGTTAAATAGTTTCTTCTGATAATTATCAGATGTTTTAATATTAGTATTTTTCAGTTTAAAATGCTCTTTAATCTCAGTTTTAATAATATATCCCAAAACATAATTTTTTGAAGTCATATTATTTCTATAAACTTACTTGCTTGATAGTAATAAAAAAGTTTCACTATACAAACAAAACTACTAAATTAACATATTGTGAAAAACAAAAACAAAGAAAAAATAGAATAAAAACACTGTACTAAAAAAAGTGTCATGAAGGAATTTTTACCTTGTTATAATTATAAATGTTAAAGCATGCATAATTAGTTAAAAGGTGCTAAAAATATACAAAAATATTAGCTAATATAATCAATTCATAAACAAAAGATATGTTCTTCCAAACAATCATACACATATTTTCAGCTATCAATCAGCAATTAAACTTTGTAAATATGTTTATAATTTTTTTAATTTATTTAAAACAAGTATTTTTAATTTTCAATAAATATGTTTTTGTGTTTCAATTGCTTTTTTCTATCAAAAAAAGTCATAACCTAACACAATTGTACCCATTGGAAGATAGTCTCAACATTTGAGATTTCCATGTATTTGCAGTAGTTTCAGTAAACCTGACCCTTGTGATTTTTAAGAGATTACTATACTGACAAAATAAAAATTAAAACATCAGAATATAAAAAAAATAAACAATTTGGGTACAGTTTACACCTGTGAATACAGGACCAACAATATGGCAAATTTTTGTAACAAATATGCTAATCTATATCAAAATCAAAAGTTATGTAATTTTATTTAGTAATTAATCACTAATCAGCTATAATAGCCAAAAGAGCATATTTAAGAAAATAAAAGGTAAAAAGTTCAGTAAAGCTTCTTATTTCAGTACCATCTTATATTGTATTCCTCAACTTAACTGCAAGTTTCACTGATTACATTTGAAACTAGTCAGATGTAGTAATCCCAAAACTTTTTTCTAATCTTATACATGTTAATACTTCAAAATTTGCTGCCACAAGGCCAAAATTAAATGACAATACTATGCCCGTTGTGAGGATAATAAAGGTTTGAAATTCTATGCATTACTTCTTGAAATAGAACTACAGTTGGCTCTCGTTAATTCGAACTCGTCGGATTCATGAGAAATGTTCGGATTATGGAAAATATTAAAATAAAACTTGCTTAATATGGTGTTATTACACAGGAATTAATGTTATAGAGGTTTTTCTAATTATTTATTTTGTCTGTTATCATTAGAATGTGACTTAATATTAAATTAGAATGTATAAATTCATAAACTAATTAAAAGATTCGAAACAAGCACAATGGAAGAAACATTTAAAGCGTCACTGATGGTCAGACGAGACACTATAATAGCCAAAGAGGATATCAAATGCATTGGATTATATGTATACTCGTTCGGAACAATTTTCACAAAAATCAAAGAAAGAAAGTTATTCAAATGATCTGAAATCCATGAAAAAGAAGAGAAAAATGGGAATTCTAATTAGTTTGAATTAAACGAAGTCAAGAGAAAATGAGTTCGAATTAATGAAAATTTTTAATGTTATTCTACCATTGAAAATTTCGGGACTTCATGTTTAGTTCGAATTAAGCGAAGATTCAAATTATCTGATTTCGAATTGAGTCAACTGTATTGTGGATATCAGGAAAAATGCAACATAAAAGTGCCACTTATTGGGTGATTTACGCCAAAACAATCAACAACAGTATTTATAAAAGTGCATGTGAATCTGAAGTTTGATGAAAATTTGTGCATTAGTTCTAGAGTTATTGCGGGAATTGGGAGAAATTCAACATAGCAGGGCCACCTGTTGAGCGATTGGAACCAAAACAAACATAACTAGTTCTTATCAGGGATTAACTGTATCTGAAGTTTGATGAAAATCTGTACATTAATTCTTGAGATTGAATTATTGTAGAAATTGTGAAAAATGCAGCATAGCAACGCCACCTAATGAACAATTTACACCAAAATTTAAACAACATTAATTTATACCAAGAGCAAACTGAATCTGAAGTTTGATGAAAATTTGTACATTAGTTTTTGAAATAAAGTTGCTGTAACCTTAAAAAATGCAGCATAACAGCACCACCTATTAAGCGATTTACACCAAAAACTAATCAGCAACAATTTATATCAAGCACTATCTGAATATAGATTTTTTTTCAAATTCAGTTCATTAGTTTTTGAGATATAGTGCCCATAAAAATTTGTCACATACAGACAGATAGAGATACAGATAGGCATTTTGTAAAAACATGTTTTTTTTTTTTTTTGAATCTCTGACCTCTAAAGCAAGTAAATCCATCGAAAACCAGAATTAAAAAATTTTCGCCAATCTAATACTAAAGATTGAAGAGAGTAAAAATACACAGATTGTAGGATTGCAGATTTTAAGGTCACAGATATAAGGGAATCTACTGTACATGTATAAACAATTATAATCAACTCTGTTTTCACAGCTGTTTTATATCATTTGGCAACTAATCTCACTTCCTGAAGCCCTAGTGCCAAGGCCACTATAACCATGGAGGTACCCAATTTTCATAATGCTCCTTAAGGGGCAACATTAGTTACTGAAAAAGACTTAGATGATAATGTTAAGGGTTTGGGGATGTTCTTTTCAAATATCTCGCTCAAATTTTAATATTTTTACATGATTTTTTTTGCATAAAATAGCTGAGGATGATTTACAACAGTGCTAGTTTGTACTTCTTCAATTTTGGTTACATATATTTTATATTAGGATAGTTTCAATGTCAGAATCAATTCTAACCAATAAAAAAAAAAAAAAAAAAAAAAAAAAATCTGAAATGAAAATAGAAAAGCTAAAAACTAGCCCAGTTGTAGATCATCCTCAGCTATCCTATGCAAAAAAAATCAGGTAAAAATATTAAAATTTGAGCGAGATATTTGAAAAGAATGCCCTTATAGATTTAACATTTTCATCCAGGCCTTTTTCAGTGACTAGTGTGGGACCTTAGCTGCATTTTTTTACAATGTTTCTTAACACATTGAGTGCCTCATCAGTCACCAGTGACTGACTGATATAAAATTTAAAAAGTTATATTCTAAGTAAATTTTAAGTAATTTCAGGATTGTATCATGAATTTACTAAATATTTCTTGCCAAAAAATTTTAATGGGTTTCATTAAAACGCAGTAAACATAAAAACAGTTGTCTTTTGCAGGTATCGCAAAATGTGGCAACTTGCTTGGTTAATTTTCTCACCATTCCTCAACCAAATTGTACTCTGTTTTCTTCATAGCATAGTTTACAATATCGTCACACTTAGTGACATTTACAGGTTTCTTTTATGGAAATCTTATTTCACTGTCCAAATGAAAAGACAGACAAAATAGACTTGGCACTCAATGGGCATTATGGATATTAAATAAAATGAAAAAGCATTTAGGAAAACAAAAAGAATTTCTTACTTTAGCTACTTCTTCAGTTAATGATGTTAACTCATCCATACTTAATTTTTTACTCTTCTCAAGAACTTCAATCATCAATCGAGAATCATCTAGTTGTGATGTGAGTGCTAAGGATTCTTTCTTCATATTGATGATTAAATCTTTATTTTTCTCTTTCTCAAGCTACAAATATACAGAAAGACATGATACATTAAATTAGATAATTGAATATATGTAATATGTTTTTAAGAAATATAACAGATTCTAACATAAAACTTACAGTAATTTAACTATTTGTATCTTTCGAAATAGAACTAAATTCTAAATAATTTAGGCCTTACTGCCAATTATAACAAAATATATGCAATAGATTTTCAGTTTTAAGACTTTTTCTTTTCCGTTAAAGAAAAATCAAAATACACAAATGTACACAAAATTTCAAAAATAAAATCCATTTCTATGAAGACAATAACCTATTGATTTCTTTCGCAGGTGCTTGAAGAAGTGCTCTCCTTGGAAGCAAGGATAGCCATCGTTACCTGGAAACTGGGTGTTAAAACATATGAAGAGATGCGTCAACTGTACCATCAGAATACAGAAAACAGCTACCAACAAGGGCCATCAGGCTAGTTGTGAACAAATTCAGACAAAACACTAGCATAGCAGATAAAAAACATTCTGGATGGCCATCAACATCTGACAATACCATCAGGAGTATTTTTGAGGCAGATAAAAAGAGCCCATGTTCACAAGTAGCATGACACTGGCTCTTGTTGGTGGTTGTTTTCTGTATTTTCAATGATACAGCTGACACACTGCTTCATATACTTTATCACCCAGATTCCAAGAAACGATGGCTTTTCTTTCTTGTAAGGAGAGCAACACCTGTGTAGGAAATAAAAAGATTAGTGTTTTCAAAGAAATGGACTGTTATTTTTGGAAAACTCAATAGTAGTTGTAGTACACAGGTGTAATCTGTCAATTAATATGTAACCAGAAAGCAAAAAATGCTAGTTACATTACGTTACAGAAACATATTGTATGTCATAAAGACTGTTAACATAAAATGATAAAGCTGTTCTCAAAAAGTACTACTTTCTGCATAGCATAAAAGAAACAAATTCACTACAATACTAATAATAGAACACAATGTCAAAATGATGAAAACTAAAATTGGAATAATTTAACTACATAATATTCAGTTCAAAATAGCATATTTACCAACATATGCCTTTTAATAAATAAAAAATATACACTTTGAACAAGAAAATTTGTTTAATAAAATGTGCTTTGCATTTAAATATAGCAGTCATTTGAAATCCACATAATTTCATTCATTTATTAAATTTCTGGTTCAAAGTATAATTTTTTGATTTAAAAAAAGCAGAATATTAGCGTGTATGAAATTGAAATAGTAACATAAATAATACTAACATCTAGCAGTTTTCTTTCGTTTTGAAGATCCTTGTTTAGCTGTTGAATTCGTTCTTGGAGCTTTACATTTTCTGAAATGGCAAGATTTTTATCAGCCTCTAATGCATCCTTCAAATCAGTAAATTCTCGCAGCTTGTCAGAATAATTGTCAAACATGGACGAAAACACTTTATTCTTTTCCTTTAAAATACGAATGGCTTCCTAAAATAGAAATATATTCAAATGTATTAAGCTAGTCTGCACACTTACAGATGACTGCATTTTGTTTAAAATTACAAATGTTAGCAAAAAAGTCAGAGATTGGTCCAAACAAAAATGGCTTCATTTAACTGCTCCTCCAAGAAAATTCTATTTCATAACTGGACTTTCATAAAATATCATGGTATAAAAAACTGGCTGTTTATAAAGTTTCACTTTTTAAAAATAACTGAAAAACTAATTTAATTTTGTAAGTATCAAGCCCAAACTTAACACTGCAAGAAACACAGTAATCCTATTACACATTTACGTTTTAATGCATTGCCTTGTATACATGTGCAATTTCAGCTGTATCTGTTGTTTCTTGGTTAAAAATAAGATGCATGCAGTATTTTTGGAGAAAATAACTTCAGTTTCATACTTACTTTTTGAATTCCTAGATGGATAATCACCCATTTCAAATTTTTTTTTCATAAGATTGGCAACACAACAGATGTGATATTAAAATATGAAAAATGAGCATAGGCTTAATTCAAAGAACTCAAGAAATTTTGAGTGAAATATTATACAGCAATTGCTAAAAATAAAAAGGTTTCATATAATATAGGGAAAAAAATCTTTGAAATGATAACTTAAAAATAAAAATCTAAATTGAACCATGCAAAATTACCAACAAGCATGGACACATGCAGAGAGGGTTGTATACCCACCTCATAAATCTCTGAAAACAGTAAAGTTTGACATAGTAAAGTGTATCAACACCCATCCTGAAGAACATCGGGCATGCACCTATGGATTCTGAATACAGTATAAGTGGATATTGATAAACCCAAGTAAAAATATTTTAAAGTTTAATGAAATCTTTTATGTATCCAAATTTTTAATAAAACAAATTTAAATGCATATCAAGAATTGTTGAATGGTCAAGGCTTTATGGCAAGTTTTTTGTTAGGACCCACATTTTGCAAAGAAAAAAGTTTTCACAAAATTTATTACAGTTTTGTGAAAAATAAATTTTCAAACAAAATATTAGATCTAGTTAACCAAATCCAAAATTTGGACAGACAATCAGATACACAGTTAAACTTGTCTATCACAATTCTTTAAAGAAAACAAAACCAGAATATAAGGGGCTTTTATTTTTAAAACATACATCTAAAGTTTTTGTTATTATAATTCTTAATTATATTGTTAATATGAATTACATTATAGCTTCTTTTGCTGCTATTATGAAATGAAAGTACCGGAAATGGAAATGATACAATAGAGAGAAATTCAGTCTACACAAACTTTGAAAGAAAATAATTAAACAATTCAAAATAAACAAAATTGCATAAAAATGCAAAGACACCAGTAAATTTTAAGATATTCAAGTTTATGAGATATACAAGTTTCAAGATACACAAGTTTGATGGAAGTAGGACCCTTCAGTCCCTTCTCCAGCAAGCTGAAATTTTGTGCATGTGCAATATGTGATATAATTTTATAGGGAACATTGTAGAGTTTTTTAACTGAAGGCTATAAAATTTTAGTATAATGCGTACTATAAATGCCCCAAAACCACATACATGTATAACTAAGATCCAAACTATTACAATCCACACACTTTAATTTAGTAATTTTAATATTTTAAATATATATTTTTTTATTTAATATATCCTTAATTTATTAAATTATAACATTATTAATATACATAACAAATTTTATTTAAAAATAAATTCAATCTTTAATACATTTTGTATTAAGTTCACCATTTATTTTATAGTTGTTATACACTGAAATTTATCCTTTACCTATTTATTTGTTTTACATTTAAAGTTACCAAAATTTAAAACTATTAAAATAATTAATAGTAAAACTAAAATATGAATTATTAATTCTTTTTTATGGGAAAGAGGGAATGAAAAGGTAATACAAAAAATAAATAAACAAACAACAAATTAAAAAAAAGCTTAGTTTTGTAAAAATTGGAAATAGTAAAATTAATTAAAATAATAATTACATTATTATATAAAATAAAAAAAAATTCCATCTTATTGCAAGGAAATAGGCCCAGTTTCAACAACATTAGCTCACAAAATGTCTTGATAGGGTGAGAAGACTGTTAAAAAAATGCAATCAATAATTATTATTTTAAATAAAAAGAATATTGCCCAGTTAAACGGATGGCATTGAGCTCACAGGCTCCACATACTAATTGTACATTACAGCCTCATATTTTCAAGGGTTAATTCCGTTCGAAAAAAAAATTAAGAAGGGGAAACAGCTCTCCCCTTTCCTCTTTTTTATACTTAATCATTGAACCTCCTAAACTATCAAAGACATGCTTTATCATATAAAAAAATCTATATACAAAATTCAGAGCAAATCAGATAATTCTTAATAAAAACCCATTCAGCATTTATATAATTTAAGAGGAGTTATTGCCCTCTTTTATACTTAACCATTAAACTTCCAAAACTATTCAAAGATTTGAACGAAATCTGACAATTCTGCTTGAAAAACCCATTTATATCAATTAAGGGGAGGGGCATTAGAACCCCTGTTCCCCCTGTTTATACTTATTCAATGAACACCTAATAACAGTCACGGAATCGCCTCATCAGAATGATCCTATATCTAAATTTTGAACGAAAACTTAATTCTGCATGAACAATCCATTTATATCAATTAAGGGGAGGGGCATAAGCCTCCCGTTCCCCCTCTTATACATATCGAATGAACTCCAAAAACTAATCAGGGAAGCGCCTATATACAAAATTTCAAGTGGATTGGATATTTTTATCATGAGTTATCGCGTTATGCCCTAACGAACATACATACAGAACGGACAGGCACATAAGCTCTCAGGCTATGATAGCCTGTGAGCTAAAAAATGGAAGGGGCAGTTTTCTAAAAACAAAAATTTTTCATAGCACGCCTAGTTACGAAGTCTCTATTGTTTGTAATAATGATAGAGTAACTTATGAAAGAAAAAAATTATAAGATTCAACTTTGTATTATAAAAATAATAAGAAAAATTAAATATTTGTACTTCAATAAACATGTCTCATTTATGAATTATTAAAGGAGAGGGTGTAGAGGGGGATTTGAGGAAATGTATACTATAATAGTTTACAAGTGTCTAATTGAATTATTAAAGACTTTATTGTTAAACAAACTGGAAGGAGAAAAAAATAAGCACAGTTTTATTATTATTTAATTAATAATAATTTAAAGGTCCTAAAAAAATGTACTAAAACAAAAAAAAAAATATTTTTTGCAGTTTATAGTACTTGTAAAATACCTAATATAAATAATAAAACTTAAAATATTTATTCTGTTAAATAATAATGATAATAAAAAAAGACAATGTCCCCTGTAAAATAACATCACATTGTTTAATCAAACAAATTTTCAGTTCACTGTAATTTCATTATCAAGAGTTATAAAAGTTTTAATTTATCGAATTAATATATTCAGCTTTTTATTAAATTTGGGAAAAGGGACAAGAGAATTAAAAAGTTTTAAAAAGGCTTGAATAATGTTGAATGTACAGCGTTTGGTGTACCCACAACAATTAGAATCCGAATTATAAGGTTGAAAGCAAAGAAATAGCAAGGGACTGAAATAGCCAGGGACTGAAATGTATTGGTACCAAAATAGCCAGGGACCAAAATGTTGTGTGCCCGGTTTGAATGAAGTATCATTTGAAAATCCTGTTTCCTTTTTAATGAGCTTATTTTATTAATATGTTTCATACTATAAATGGAATTTTGTAAAGGGCCTGTGACAAACAAGGCCCAACTTTTTCCTGAATCAACCTCTGTTTATTGAGAGTAGAAATAATAATTAGAAATGGATTAAAAGGAGTTTTGGCCATTGACATTTAATTTAAAATTTAATAAAATACTTTCAACATACAGTAAAATCTTGTTTGAACTAATTTCTAGGGACCACCAATTCAGTATGTAATTCTGAAAAATTTATTAATGAGAAATTCCAGTATGGTGGATTTAAAAAAATCAATTTGGATGTACACTGAATAACATTATATAAGTCTAAATTATATTTAATTTTTGCAAATATGTCAATAAAGAATAAATATATATTATATTATTGTGAATCTACTTGTAGGAAATAATTATTAAAGCCACTAGATTTCAATACTTTAGTAGTAATCATAAAAATTATATTTTATGTTAGATAAAATGAAAAATATATAATGATATATGTACCTTAATGCGGCTTTTACATATTATTATGATTATTACAACTAATACTTATTAAAAAAAATAAATTAAATAATAATAATATTTTCTTTTTTTCATTAACTGGCAACAGTTTTCCAAAAAACAAAATTTTCATTTTTATTCAATATCAACATTGCATAAAATGTTTGTGTCAGATTGTTTCGCTAAGATAAACATTTCTTAAAAGTTCCCATTATCAAAAGAGCTATTTTTGATTGTAGAACACAATTTTCAGAAATGGATAAACAATTACCATCTTTCATTTTCTTTCCCTTTTTAAAAAAAATTTTCAAGAATCTCATTTGCAATAAGTCAGACACGTAGTAACTTCTTCTAGAGGTCTGCACGGGCCGAAATTTCCAGGCCCGAGCCCGGCCCGGCCCGAACGAAAGAAATATTGGCCCGGCCCGACCCGGCCCGAAAGTTAAAATTTCGGCCCGAGCCCGGCCCGGCCCGAACGAAAAAAATATTGGCCCGACCCGGCCCGGCCCGAAAGTTAAAATTTCAGCCTGAGCTCGGCCCGGTCCGGAAAAAGTTTAAAATTCGGCCCGAACCCGGCCCGGCTCAAGTGAATTTCTACAGAACATTGATCTTTAATCTTATGGAAGAGTTCTGACCAAAAAAAAATTATATTAGTCTTTTTTTTTTCATGTTTATAATCTCCATTTATGCAGAAGTGCCGTAGGCTGCGATATTTACGCTTTTAAATGAATCTTTGTTTGTTGTATGTAAATGTTTCAGTTATCACTTGTATTATTAATCCATATTCCCTGTAATGGAGACAAAAAGTCGAAAAAGCGGTATATGGTAAAATTTCCAAAGACAAAATCGCTTTGGAACGAAAAAAAAAATAAAAATAAAAAAAAAACCATTCCCTTCTTAACAGATGTAAATGTTTAATATATTTTTTTCTCCCGTATTGTTGTATTCATTTTGCATGGATGAACATTTTAAAAGAAACTTTCAGTTTTCAGTTTAAAAAAAAATTCCGTCATAATCATTTTTTTTTTTTTTTTTTTTTTTTTGTGTGTGTGTGTGTGTGTGTGTTTAATTCTATTTTAAAACGCCTAGTAATCTATGATTCTTTAAAAGGAATAAATTCTAATGTTTAATTGTAGAATAATGACGGCTTAAAAGTATATGCCTTTTTTGCAAACATTTTTGGACAAAGCCAAATATTACTGATTTATAAAAAGTCGAGAAAAGGATTTTCATATAGGAAGATTCAATAGGAACTGATTATTTTGGTCCATGAAAACTAGGAAGAATGGAATCAGTCTCCGCTTCGTACGAAAAAAAAAGTTAGGCCCTGCCCGTCCAGCAAAAAAATTAAGGTCCGAGCCCGGCCCGAAAGATTAGTGACTAGGCCCGGCCCGGCCCGAGTCTTCAGAAGTAAGGCCCGGCCCGAATGCTATTATTGGAAATCGGCCCGGGCTTCGGGCCGCGGCCCGGCCCGTGCAGACCTCTAACTTCTTCGTACATTCAATATAATCATTAGCAAATGATAAAAGTTAAAAACATTCTGTAACTGTGGTCAAGAGATCAACAGGAAATTCACCACACTAAGTCTTTTTTGCAGTGTTTTGTGCTTCATTGTCAAATGCAGTAGGACATTCGCTAACAGCTTTTATCTATGGTACACAATACATTTTTCCAAACGATCCATATCATGTCAACTGCCCATTACACATTCGCCACAGCAGAAACTTCATTTTTTAATTTTGAAGAAGTTTTTTCTATTAGTTGGTGCCAAAATTCGCAGCTGTTATATATATAATTATTCACATTTTTTTTTTCATTTACATTTATAATGTCTTGGTGACATGGCTTCAAAATGAAAATAGACTATAAGAACTCAAATTCTTCTTTTATACTAGATAAACTTGCTATAATTATCCGTACAGAATGTAACAAACTCATAAACCACTCAACAAAGAATTTTTTAGTCATACAGGCACAATTTTTACTTTGACATGGAGATTTTTTCACATTTTTAAAGTAATAAGGTTTGTAGAGTTTCCAAAAGAGTTTTAAAGGATTCATAAATGATTTATTATTTTTGTGCTGGTTGCATGGCAGCAGAGCTAACTGAAAACACTTTCTTGCTTTTACACTTTTGAACTTTTATTTTTATGATGTGAAATGCTCTTGGTTGAAATTGATACAAAAACAATTTTATCAACAATAAAATTATTGTTACGATGCACCAGCACTTTTTTCTTCTCCAGATACTTTTTTCTATCCTATGCCATGATTACCATGAAAAAAAAAAAAAAAAAAAAAAAGTCAACTGAAATTCACTTCAAATTTTTTGTTTTCATAGAATGTGAAATATCTTTGGCTTTATGTTTAATATAGATCCACAAATGGATACTAGTTTTGTCTTACATCTTCAAATCAAGTGCGCAAAGAGAAAAAGAAAATCTTATTCTAGTATGTGAATTATTGGGACTACTCTATTATCCCGTCGACCAATTAAGCCAAATATTAGAAATCGCCAAACTAATAGCCAAATTATGGATATTGACATAATTTTTATTTTAAATAATGAAAAAAAAATAATAATTAGTCGAATATTAATAAAATATTAATAAAAAGTTGAAATAAAAATCACTTAATGATATTTTAAACACATGAATCATATTTAATAGCATTGAATGTGACATTCGCTATCATCCCTTATTGGCATTTAATTTTATAGTTTGGCAATAATTTTTTGGTCGATGAGATAACCGAGTAATAACAATTATTGTAAAAAAACAATTAGCTCATTATTGTCAAATTCGAAGATAAAAAGTTGCTGCAAAAATAAATTCTTTGAACTTCCTACTTTTTTTTAAAAATATAAAAGAAAACAAAGAAACTATACAAGGAAAACGATTAGATGTGAATGTAAAAGAAGAATTTCTTAATTTTAAACACACTTACATGGGAGCAATTTTCACCTTATCTTTTTGAAAGAAAAAAAAAGAAAAGAAAAGAACAGCTTCTAGATAAACTAAAAATTCAAAGTTCAGTGGGTAGTTAAAAAGAAGGAAAAAAAAAAGCAAGCTTTTTGGAACTTTACTTTTTCAGTAGAGATAGTTTATCTCACGAACTTTAACAACTTTTTCAAATTAATTAATTTATTGATCTGAAATTCATTAAAATGAATATACGTATTATGACTAAACACAAAAATTACTTTTTCTACTAAAATATATTTGTTAGACAGAAAAAGTTGTTAAAATGACATTTGCTGTTATAAGATTCTAATGCCTGTTTTAGGATATTTTAAAATTATTAAGATTTCATGAAGTAAATAAAATACAAAGCAATTTCCTTAAAATTGGTATTAGCATACAATCTGTTTAAAGATGTTTTAAAATTTGTCTTCCCAGCACAGCCTAATTTAATAATTTAACAATATTTATTCAGATATTAAAGAATTAGTTTTTTTTTTCAATAACTTAGATGCATTTTTAAAATATAGTCTACATTTCCTCATAAAGTATATATAATACAGTACACTTTCTCAAATCTGCACTGCTTGGGAGCAGAGGTTGTGCAGATTTTAGAATTTTGCAGATTTCTGGTCATTACTTTGTTTATATTTTTTAAACAGTAATTTGAATGTAATTAATAATGCAATTAAAATAATAATGAATGCTTACAATACAATAAAATATTAAAATAAGTTAAAAATTAAACTAAAAATTTAGATAATTTTTAAAATGATTAAAATATTAAAAACAAAGGTCAAGTTAATAACCAATGATCCGAAGGTTGTGCAACATTCAGTTTGGAGACAAGAAAACAAGTTCAATCGAATTTAAATTGGGAATCATGCAATGGGCACTACAGTTGTCTGTGATTATAGCAACTTTTTTTTTTTTTTTTTTTTTTTTTTTTTTGTCAGTAATACCAGTATAGAAATGCCAAATTTCTTTTTCCTAAATGCTTGTTCTCATCCAGGCCCTTGGGTTTGCATCATATGATACAATCAAAGATTTACAGTAGGGGTGCACAACCTTTTCAAAGGAAGGGCCTCTTACAAATATGTCTGTGTGGGCGAGGGCCACATCAATAGTATGGAGAGAATTCAATTTCGAGGCCTATAATCAGATAGAAAATATGGTCTCAGAGAGGAGTGGAGGATTTACCCCTTTAAATTCGCTTACTCTGTTAAATTACCTAATTCAGTTGGTAAGGATCTATCAGCAGTTTTTATGCTTGTAACAGATATATCAGGAAATTCGCGATTTTTACAAAGCTGATCGACAAAATTTGTGATTTTTACGACGTCGGTCGACAAAATTTGCGATTTTTTTCGAAGCCGATCGACGAAATTCGCACTTTTTACGGAGCAGATTGAAAAAATTCACATTTTTTTCCGTGCTTGGTCAGCAAAATCTCCAATCGACGAAGTTTGTAATTTTTACAAAGCTGATCGATGAAATTTGCAATTTTTCACACCTGATCGATGAAATTTGTAATTTCTACGAAGTCAGTCGACGAAAATTGTGATTTTTACAAAGATGAGCAACGAAATTTGCAATTGTTTCTCCCAGGATCTGTAAAATTCGTGATTTTTCCGTGCTTGATCAACGAAATTCACGATTTTTACGAAGTTCATTGATGAGATTTGTGATTTTTGCAAAGCCAATGGACGAAATTCTTGATTTTTACGAAGTCAATCGATGAAATTCGTGATTTGTATGAAGCCGATGGACAAAATTCACGATTTAAACGAAGCCGATGGACAAAATCTTTATGCACCTGATCGGCAAAATTTGCAATTTTTCCGAGTGTGATTGACAAAATTCGGGATTTTCCTATGTCCAAGGTCCAAGGAACGAAATTTGCAATTTTACAAAACGCGATCTACAAAACTCGTGATTTTTTCATGTCCAATCGACAACATTTACGCATTTTTCTTTTTTAACTGGCGAAAAACGCATTTTTCTGCACCCAATTAACGAAATTCGCGATTTTTAATTAACTCTGACGAACACGGCAAGATGAAACACGTGATTTTTACCTTGATAAACTGACAAAACTCATGACTGTTTCCATGAAACTTCCTTGCATCATCATGATTTTTTCGTTCCTGATCGAGAAGATTCACGATTAATGAAATTTGCGTTTTTACATGCGATAAACCATGAAGACATATGATTTTTCTGTAGCCGATGAATTTAATTTGCAATTTCCTCATGCATCATCAATAAAACTGACAATTTTTTTCTATTTTGATCAATGAAATATGTGATTTTCCACGTCCGACCAACAAAATTCATGATTTTTCCGTACCCTACCGGCGAAATTTGCTATTTTTTTCTGAGTCTCATGGGCTAAATTAGTGATTTTTCCATACATGATGAACGAAATTTGCAATTTTTTTGAGCCTCATTGACAAAATTCACTATTTTTTGCACTTGATCAATTAAATTTGCAAGTTTTTCGTGTTCGATCAGTAAAATTTGAGATTCTTAAGTAAGTGACAAAATTTTATATTTTTCTGCACTGAATAGACGAAATTTACGATTTTCTTCAGCGACCCATGCACAAATATTGCAACTTTTTCCAAATTTTAGTTGACAAAGTTTGCAGGTCACACATTAACCCATCGTGGGCCACAGGTTGTGCATCCCTAATTTACAGTTTTTCAAACAATGAGGCTTGAGAAATTTATCAACAACAAATGAAGTCAATTTCTCTGAGCCATCCATATTTGTTGTTAATAAAACAGTCAATCTTTGTTTTCTTACCTTCCCACCACTTCATTTTTTGTTTTTATAGGTAACAGATTTATCTAGAAAAATATGAAAAACACCCCACATTCATTGGAATTAAAAACATCACAAGGTTTGTACCCATCAAGAATGTCGCTTAATACCCATTGCTTCGATTCTTTTTTAAGTATACATTAAAAACATCAGCAGCTTTATTAAACATCTGAAAAAAAAAAAAAAAATGTTTCAGAAGGTAAACCTTTGTAACAACAATCTGTTGGCAGTAAAGTTCGATTTACCTAGGTCAGCAGCATTTCTTAAAGACTTTTATGATAATCCATGATATTGGAACATTCTGGATCTAAAATGAAAAGACTTTTCTCAACATTCCCAAATGTTATAAAATGTTGTCACTTTTTGCTTTGATTGATTACAACTTTCTGCTAAATAAGATTTGAACCCTAAAATGTTATTCAGTGTTGTTCTCCCTATTCCACGAGTCTTTGCAAAAGCTGATTCCATACATTCAATTTTCAAAGTTTTCTCTCAATTTCTTTTTTTCAACAAATGTTAATTTTTTTATTTTGCTGATATTTTATTCACAAATGACAATTAACAAATAAACGAACACTTTGCACACAACCACAAATAATGAAAAATACAAAAAACTAAAAATTGATTTAACTTTTTTCTGCACGGATTTAACTTTTCGCAAGCATCAATTTTTATTCATTTGCAAGAGGTGATAGCATATTTTCCCCAAATCAGTATCTAATACGACAATTGAAGAAGAAATTCCTAGAACTTTGGAAACTTTTACCGACACAGAAAAGTGTCGAGGGTGGACGTGTACCTATCATTCAATATTATCGCAATCTCTGAGGCTCCGTTAAAAAAAGGAAAAGGTCACATCCCATTCTACAGCTATAAAAATGCCAACTGGTCTTTCTTTATCATATGGAAGTTTGTACTTGTGGTTTTTAATACAAACACAGAAAATTCAGCGATTAGAAAAAGAATCGACAAGAAGGAAAATGCCTTTTCCTTTAGTATGTCCACCCACTTCTTTCTAAAACTATTAAAAATGAAAAATGCCACATGACCATTACAAAGAAGCTGACAATTGAAGATAGTTGAAAGATACGTCTATTCAGCACTTTACACTATGAGAAAGGGAAGGAAAAACCATAAAATTATAAGATATTTACCAATAAAATTGGAGACAAAAGGTGACCATACATCCGATAAAAGCAATTAGAAACTGACCATATATGCAGTGTATTTTAACATGATATCTATTCTGTCAGTACGGACTTATGAAAAATGACCTTATAAGCAGGGTGACCTTATAAGCGAGTGACCATATATCCGGTACTGACTGTATATGGAATTGATATAAAACTAAAAAAGTCAAATTCTGTCTCTATTTTTGAGCTGAATGTTCCATTGTTTACACCTGTAAATTGTGTGCAGATTTTAGGGTTGCTGATTTGAGAGAGTCTACTGTATTTAATTATGCAGTATATTACATTGTATGCATACTTTTTTAATCCTCCTCACTGTGTTAAAATAAGTTTAAAACAGTAATTTGCGATAGAATATCAGATTTACAAGAAAAAATTGTCCATTTGCACATTTTTATCATTTTTTGAATGAACTTTATAATTTTAATATTTACTGCTTAGTTCTTCTTCTAAATCATATTTTAGTTTATATGTAAATAATAAATATTTAAATGGAATGGAGATAATGCTTAATCTTTTTTAATATTTCATATAGCTTAGTCTTATTTAAATAATTCATTTTTTTACATTTAATTTCTATGTATAATTAAAGTAACATGTATATGTTGCAGATACTAATCTAGAGTGATTATAGCATATATTTACTGTATAATTTCACTGATTATGAATATCTATAGGATATACAATATCTAGAAAATTAGCTGTTCCAGAAATGGATATATAATATGTTAACATGAATAAGGAAAATAAATCAGACAACATAAAAAGGAGCAAGTGAATATTTTACTTATCTCTACACAATAAATGTTGATTTTTTTATTGCATTGATAATGATTTATAATAATTTTAGTTGTACATAAATAAAGATAATTATCAAAATACTAAATACCTCTTTTTCACTACAAACAACATCTTTTTCTTGAGCAATTCTCTGGCTTTCATTAATAAGGCTTAATTTTTCTACACAAGCTTGCTTTAAAGAGTGCTCCAATTTTATCTTCTCTTCAGAAACAATCTTCAATTCTTGTTGGACTCTCTTCATTGCACTTTCGTGAGTTAAACATTTTTCAGTCATCTCATCTAGAAGTGCTTGCAATCGTCGATTCTTTTCTGCCTGATTTGATCGAACAACAAGGAAATCATCTTCGCTGCTATCTGCAACTATGTCATCATCTAACTCTTTTGATATGGTGTTATTTATTTGGAATGGCATACTTGCTCCACAGATTTCACTATCTCTAGTTACATACAAAAACTGATAAAAACCATTCTCAAGGACTGGTAATTCACTAGCTACATTTAAAAACAAAGAAAATAAATGAACATTGGAATGTAATGATAATTCATTAGCTACATAATATATATGTATACTAGTAAAAGAAAGTTTGTCTCTCGGTGTCAATTTGAGGTGGCTAGCAAAATCAATGGCACAAATGAGGATGAAAATGTTTGTGAGCCCAGTAGCAGAAAATTCTCCAAGTGTATGCGACAGATACTTCAGCGACAAAAAATAATCTGCAGGTAAAATATTTTTACTATTGATGCATTAATTAATAAAACAATCAAGTACCTGTAGCGGTTTTAGTAATTTTATGTATTTTTTATTAATAATAATCTTAATTTTTTGCATTAAGTAATAAAGAGCTAAACATAATACGCAACAAAATAAAGATTCGATAAAAAAGAATCTCCAACAGAAAAAGGAAATTTGCGACACCTGTCTCCCGTCTCGAACTTTCAGCAACTGGGTTTGTGAGAATAATCTTTCGATATAGTGTTACTTATTTAAAATATCATACTTGATCTACTGATTTCATTATCTCTAAGTACATACAAAAATCAATAAAAACAATTCTCGACGACTGGTAATTCATTAACAACCACTCCCACTAAGTCAATTCCACGTTTTAAAAAGAAAGAAAATAAATAAATATTGGAATGTACTGATAATTCATTAGATACATAATATATAGGGATGGGACAAATAGAAATTTGGCCAAATTTTAGGCCGAATACTAACTTTTTTTTTTCCAATAAAGAAAATAAATTTTGATTATATATAATTTTAAAAATAGGAGCTTATTAATAATTATTACTCTCAAATGTGCTTTTAAATGTATTTTTTAATTTAAAAAACTTATTAACAAAAAAAAACTTATGAAATTGCATAATGTCCTATTATTTTAATGTACATCAAATTGATTTTTAGTAAGTCAGAATGGGCAGACATTTCCATTAAAATATGAAGAATGCACTTCACTTTTACTATCAAATGATACTTTTACCCTTCCTTGCATCCAAAATCAATAATATTCTTAATCTCTCTCCCTCAGAACTCACAAGGAGATATTTTTTTAAATAACCTTTAATGAAGTAAATTTGATCATTTAGAGTTTATGTCCCTAATTTTAAGCAAATTCGTAAGAATGAGACTGTTCTGAAATCATTTGCCAAACTTTAAATTAGAAATTACGTTAAAGTAAAAGGTTATGCTTAAAGTAGAATGCATATGTTAAAATCTTTGATATTTGAATAAGCGCATACAATATTCAACTTCAATATTCCGCTTATTCAATAAGCATTAAAAGGATAAACAGAAATTGATAACAACATGAATGAAGGAAGATGTAAATGAAAAATACATAATAATGTAACATATTTAAGTCAGTAATTATGCAAATAATTATTTAAAAGTGTAAAGTATAGAATGAAAAAATTATTTTGTTTAATATTTAAAATTTATGTTTAAATATTTATAAAACCATCTTCATAAAGCAAGTTGTGTCATCTAATGTGTATCTAGTTTAACAACAGTTCTGTTTTTAGGTATACCATTGTATTTGGAATAGTAATAGTGATTTTTTTTTTTAATTTTGAAAATGAATCTTCGTTAATACACCTAATGAAGGAATTTTTTCATTTCTTACTTTATAGAAAATAAGTTATGAATTTCATAAGAGCGTTTTTTATTTGTGCATGGAATTTGCAGACATTAATAAATATTTGAGTGTTTTAGAATAAGGCAGTTTTTTTTTCTCTATAAGTGTTTTTGTATCTTGAATTGTAATGTATCATTCTCTAATGAAGACCTTTCCCATACAATTAAATCTCCAACTTGGGCAGCATTTTCTAAAATATTACTAACTTTTATAGGAGGTACAGAAAGGGTGTATATGTTTTAGTATCTGAATAACTGTATATTTTATTTTGTAAGTAAGAATGAGAATGACTTCATAAATGAAGTGGCCAAATTGGATTAGAGGAAAAAAAAATGCAAGAAATGAAATTCTTTAAATCCTCAATTTATTTGGCAAGATATCTTTCACTATTCAGCGAGGTTTTAGCAATATTCGACAGGATATCTCTAAATATTCGGCTACAGGTATTCGGTCAACAAGCCTTCAATATTCGGCAAAAGGGCTGAATACCGAATAGTGGCCGAATATTCGTCCCTTCCCTAATAATATATATATGGGTCATTTTCAAAAAAACTTGTACATTCTATGTCCCCCAACTTTAAGAATTTTTAATAACTAAAATAAAGTTTTAAAAATAAAATTTAAGCATTTACATTACTTGTCTGACTGTATAGAGTAAATGTGGGCTAAATATTATCAGAAATTAAAAATAATATTAGTGTAGTTAAGGTTTCAATGTGTCAGCTATAGCTAAAATGCTATGTCCCCTCTTCCCTTTTTACTTTTTCAACTGCTATAAAATTATAAATCAATTGTCAAAAGAGCTAATTTTTTCAGTTGTGACAATTGTTGTATGCCTTATGTGTAGCATAGACCATATAATATATTTTTTAAAACTTGTTTTTTTATAAAAATGGGACAATTTATTGTTGTCCCCAGATTTTTTCCCCTCTGTTACTTCCACTCTGTTACCATATTTATTGTAATAAATTATTATTACTAAGTGTTCAACACAAGGTTTTGCAGTTCTTCGAACAGTCTATTTTTAGATGAGGCCAACATTTTTTAAATTATTAAGTTATTTTCACCGTGGTGTTGAACTAAAGCATTTAGAAGATAAGGATGTTTTATTCAGTTTCCCCTCTGTTACCAGCTTATTTATGTGAAATTTATTTTTTTTTATACTTTTACAAAATTTTAATCATAAGATCAAATGGTGCTTCTTAAATAAATAGGCTTAGATTTTCTTGTTTTTAATTCACTTTGTGCTGATAAAATTATTTGCAGTTTTTTTCCCCTCTGTTACCATTCCCCTCTGTTACTATGCTTATGGTAACAGAGTGGAACAGAGTAAGAAACTACTAAAAAAACAAGTTTATTTAAACATTGTTCTTGAAGGCTGCACATTCTCGTTTCATGTTCTTAGAACAGAATTAAAAATATGCATTTTTTAAAAAAATATATAAAATAGTAGTTTTTGTGGTGAGCTAGTTGCCATAAACAATAAGCTTTAATTTTCTCAAACAAAATGCTTCTTTAATTGTAGTCATTTATATTTATGAATCAATACTACTTATTTAGGAAAAAATAATGCAGCGTGAAATACCACTATTTTCAAATATTAATTTTTCTAAAAGCCTTTAATTCTTGCTTGGTCTGTTTCAAATTTTAGGATATTTTATAACACATGATAAAAATGTATTAAAGAAGAAAAGATCATTATTTAAGTAGGAAAGAATTTATAAAAAAGGTACACCGCGCCAAATACTACTATTTTCAAATAGCAATTTCTGTGAAAATCGTTATTTCTTGTGTTAAAGCGTCATCCAATTGGCATGCGAATTTGTTAAAATTTGAAAATCTAAGGTGAGCTGTTAGAAAATGAAACACAGATTATAACATATGATAAATATTTATAAAAACAATGCCATATGAAATACCAGTATTTTCGAATAGCAGTTTTTTGCAAATGTCTTAAATTCTGCCTTGATCTGTTTGAAACATTGAAACTTCATGATAGCTTATAACACATAATAAAAAGTTATATTGGAAAATTGCCTGATCTAATCCCACTATTTTTTAACAATATTTTTTGTAAAAATCTTAAATTCTTGCTTTAAAGCACCACTACCTCGACCAATATATGATAAGATTTTTTTTAAAACTAAGCAGTGCGTTTGTCATAGCACATGATATAAATTTACAAAAGAGAATGCCTCGCCAAATACCACTATTTTCCAATAGTAATTTTTCTAAAAATTTTTAAATTCTTGCTGGATATGTTTGAAACATTAAGATCGGATACAATACCTGATATAAACTTATATAAAAAAATATCTCACATCAAATATCGCTCCACTATCAATCAGCGCTCCCTTCGATTACTTTTTTTCCACTCTGTTACCGTCAATTTAAACTGGTTTATTTCACTAAAAATTTTATCAATCATCATTTTGAACAATTAATTGTGTAACTTTAACAAATATTTTATTTATGTAATATTTTTTTATAATTTAACTGAAAAAATGTGAATGCATATTTAATTAAAACTTATGATTTTTCCAAAAAAGTAACAGAGAGGAAATCCTTTGTATTTTACAAAAATAAAAACAATCATAACAAAACAACAGTTAGGATTTTCTGAAAGTAGCAATCATGTAATTAAAGGAAATGTGATATTTACTGTTTTAGGTGTTTTATATTTTTAAATAAAAATTTTTGACTGTTGGTAACAGAGGGGAACATTTTACTGTTGCAAGTTCATACTTTATTTTTTATTTGACATTCCAAATCAAAAAGTGAACTTGCTGTTTTCAGTTTTATATACAAGAAATGTTTTAGTATCGTCTAATATTTTTATAAGTTGCATTAAAAAAAAATTTTTTATTGTGAAAAATTTCCCAAATGTACAAGTTTTTTGAAAATGACTCATATACACATATATATATATATACGCACTAATAAAAAAAAAAAAATTGCTCTTTCTCTGTGTGTGTGCGTGTTAGTCTGTAATGGCTAGCAAAATCTACGACATGTATGAGACTGAAAATTTTTTTGGAGGCAGTCAAAGATCTCTCTTTTTGCTTTTGAGACTCAGAGTTTAAAATGTTTAATAATTATCTGAGTTATGAATTGAAAACCCTAATTAAAAAAATGGAAAAGAGGTCATAATTCAACTAATGTTTAGATTTTTATCAAACCACAGCAAATTTCTCCAGAAAAACTCGAAGAGAGGAGGAGGATTTGCCAGAATTCCACAGTTGATGATAAACATACTGAGTGTTTTGAAACACATCCATATATTAAAATTTTATGGTACTAAAAACTTGGAAATTACACAGCCATACACAAAAAAAAAAAAAAAAAAAAATTCTCTTTCAGAATTTATATATATAAAAAAAAACTAGCTCAGCCTTTGCCTGCTATGCTGTTTGGCTTCTTTAAAATAATCTTGAATCAAACAAAATACATATAAAGTAGAACCCTGCTAATTCGGACCTCGTTAATCTGGATTGGTTTGGTCAATTTTTTTTTTTTTTTTCAAGTTTGGCAAGGAATTGGCTGATTTTCAAAACATTAACTTGTTTTACTGTCGTATTCCGAATAATAAAATAAAATTAAAAAAAAAAAAAAAAACTTTTTCTGAACAATATCTTTAGCTTTCTTATTTAAACTCTTTGATGTTATCTTTCAAAGAAACAACAATGGCATTTTCAATTTTCCCAATTTTCTATTTAAACCACTTAGAAATGTCATTGAAAAATCACTGCACAATAAATTTTTACTTAGCGCATTGCAAGAAAGCAAGATAAAACAGTCCCTATAATGGTGTATTTTGAACGTCAGATGGAGACTACACCCAACGAACTCCTTATGCTCAAACGGATGCGTGAATGTAAGGTATAGAAACTGTCACAGCAGAAATTTTTTTATTAAAAAGTAAACATTTTTACTGTCTGTAAATATTAAATAGGTTTAACATAAAGGGATTTTCTGTACGTACGTTTTATTTATTGTTTTTTTTTTCTAGTTCTCCAGATAATCCGGATCGGGTCTGGTGCCAATTAATCCGAATTATCAGGACTTTACTGTAGTAAAGATTTAAAAAAAAAAAAAAAAATACCTAATCAAATAGCTATAATTGTTGTCTTATTTGTATAACCTCACATTATCCAGTTCAAAATCTTCATTGGTGACATAATAGACAAAATAGCTCTAAAATCCATATGTTTAACTATTTATTAATATAATTTCTACTATAAATTTTGTGCTTCTACCTAAAACTGCTGCAGAGATATGGCAAAATGCTCTAAAAATATAACCACTCCATTAAACCATCTTAGGAAGTGGGAATTTCTAAAATAGATAAAACACATGTTTAAAGATTTTTTAGTAAATTAATTATCCTCAAATTCATGCCATTTTATAAAACTGCTACTGAGGTATGGTGGAATGACCTAAAAGTTTCATAACTTCCATTAATCATTTTGGAGGGAAGAGGGAAAATTCTAAAATAGCTGAAATAAATATTTATAAATTTTTTAAGGTTTGTTGTCGGGAATTTCATGCTTCTACCTAAAGTTGTTGCTGGGATATGGCTAGTCACGAGTGATTCTTAAAAATTTACTCCGCCCCCCCCCTCCCCCCCAAAAAAATATCAGTATCATAAAAAACACTATCGATATAGTTATTGATTACTTCAAGAAATCTATAATCGAGATGTTCTAAAATTGTTTGTTATAAAAATCATTGTTTTTACATGCTTATGAAGGCAACTGTATTAAATACATGGAAATTAAAAACAGAGGGAATTATAGAAAAAAAAAAAAAAGCAATGAACTAAGGGGAGGCTACAAGGGAGCCAAAATAGTGGAAAAGTCGTGTGTTGGCGTCCCTGGTTGCAAAAAGTAAAAAAAGGATGTGAATAAGTATAAAAGGAAAAACGAGTTTAAGTATAAAAAAAATTAGAATTTTTTTGGCTATTAGCAGCAAAGAAATGAAAATTAAAAGCATATCGTGTGACAAAAACAAGAACTAAAAGATGGTGAATGGAATCAAATTAAGAGGAGGAAAGAAATGTCCATAAATTGAAAGAGTAGTCTCAGGCTTTAAGATGATATATCTCATTTGACTGGTCAAAAAAGTTTTTAAATTTTCAACCTCCCCCCCCCCCCCTCTGCCCAAAGGTGGGAATTTTAAAATTGTTAAAACATGTGTTTAATTATTTTTTTAGTAGATTTATTTTCTATAGTTTCAAGCTCCAACCTAAAATAGCTGTTGAAATAGGCCAAATATTCTAAAAATTTTTAATTTCTTTTAACACCCCTTTTGAGGGGGAATTTGTAAAATTGTTGAGATAAGTGTTTAATTATTAGTAGATTTATATTCTGTAATTTCATGCTCCTATCTGTAACAGCTGCAGAGATATAGCAAGATGTTCTGTAATTTTCAAAAATCCTGTCTTAGTGCATGCTTACATCTAAAGTTCACATATGGACAATAACGAATTACAGTAGACTCGATCAAATCCACACAGCTTGGGACCAGAGGTTTTGCGGATTTTAGAATTTTGCAGATTTCTGGTCATTGCTTTGTTTACAATTTTTAAACAGTAATTTGAATGTAATTAATAATGCAATCAAAAGTATAATGAATGCTTACAATATACTAAAATATTAAAATAAGTAATAAACTAAAATAATAAAAATTTAGATAATTTTTAAAAGGATTAAAATACTAAGAGCACAGGTCAAGTTAATAATCATTAATGTACAATTAAATATTCATTATAAATATGACATGTGTTTTTCTTAAATTATTCAATGAAACTTGCCTCATAAAAGCACATTACTAATTCACATCAGGATCATAAAATAATGAAGCTTTATTTCAGGTTTAACCAGACTTAATAACTAAAAAAGCTTGATTATAATACATAAGTATATGTGGTAAGATTGTGATTACCAATGATATCAGCAATATCTTTATTTTTTCAGAAATAAATTATTCTTTCTTCATGAAAAAACATCAATTCAATAACCTTAACAAAAATTACAAATTAAAAAATGTATGGAATTGATATAAAACTAAAAAAGTGAAATTTTGCACCTACATCTGAACTGACTGTTTCGTTGTTTACATCTGTAAAATATGTGCGGATTTTAGAGAGTTGCGGATTTTAGGAGTGCGGATTTGAGGGAGTCTACTGTATACTAAAACCAGGGTTGGAAAAAAAAAGGGGGGGGGGTTGTTTAAACCGGTTTTTTTTTTTTTTTTTTTTTTTAAACATCCTTTCTTATGACATATACATGCATATTTACTGATAAAAACAGAAATTTTTGGTTTATAAGCAGTATAATTTCATTTAAAATAATTTAAATTTAATAATTATAGTGAATTTATGCTGAAAATTGAAAAAAATCATTTTTCAATTTAAAAAGTTTTGGCAAACAGTCTTATGTTGAAAGTTTTAACTGTTCTATGCAGTGAACCATTGATGCCCTGTAAATCTTTATAAACAATCTTTTGATTACTAATAATAAACGTTTGGATGTAGTTTGACAAATATTCTTTTTCACAATTATTCAAATAATAAATTACAAATACTACTTAGGATTTTTTTTCTTTCTGAGTGACAATTTGAAGTTAATATTTTTAGTCGTTAGATTTAGCAGAGGGGAAAAAATTATTATTAAAATGCTATAACTAGCAACCAGTCTTTGCTTTTAATTCTTCAATATAATCTCCCAAAAGAAAAATTTCTTTTACAGTTTGTGCAAAATCTTAAAAGGTCATTGTGTTACATTATTAATTGCATTAAATATTCTGCATTATTAAAAAAATTAAAATATTTTATACTAAATATTGAATCTATTTTATCTTTGATCAATTCACATGTTTAAAGTTTTTTCTTTAGAGCAACAGATATGTTCACCAATGCATACTGATTTGAATTCTATGCATAAAAAAAATGACATAAACCCAATATACCTAATGCTTATTGCTGAAATAATGTGTTAAAAGTAGAAATTTTTCATATCCAATAATCTGAAACTCATAAATTATAGAGAAAGAATGAAAATGTCATTAGATTTCTTCTAAAAAACGATAGAAATTATTTATATCTAATAATCTGAAACTCGTAAATTACAAAGAAAAAAAGAAAATGTCATTAGATTTCTTCTAAAAAACAAATTGCTTTTTTTTTTAATAGAAAAAACCAATTGGTTTAATCCTATGCATAAAAAAAGACCTAAACCCACTATATATAATACTTATTACTGAAATAAAGTGTTAAAAGTAGAAATTGTTTATGTCCAATAATCTGAAACACGTAAATTATAAAGAAAAAAAAGAAAATGTCATTACATTTCTTCTAAAAAAAAAAAAAAAAATTGGTTTTTTTGAGAAAAAAAAAACAATTTGGTTTAAACCATGGTTAAAACCAATTGGTTTAAACCAGGGTTGGAAAAAAACCAAAAAAAAAACGTTTTTTTTGGTTTAAACCAGGTTTTTTTGGTTTAAACCGGGTTTTTTTTTAAACATCCTTTTTTGGTACATATACATGCATATTTATTAATAAAAATAGACATTGTTGGATTATAAATAGTATAAAGTCATTTGAAAATAATTTAAACTAAATAATTACAGTGAATTATGTAGAAAATTGAAAAACAAAATCACATTTTAATTTAAACAGTTATTAGTAAACAGTCTTATGTCCAAACAATAAACTACTCTACACAGGGAAACATTGATACTTTGAAAACCTTTATAAACAATGTTTTGATTACTTATAATAAAAATCTGATGCAGTTTGATGAATGTAAATATTTTCCACAATTAAAAAAAATAAAAATAAATTTGAGATACTTCTTGGGGATTTTGTTTTTTGAGAGACAGTTTGAAATCAACTTTTATGGTCATTAGATTTAGCAGATAACAAAAGGGGGAAATTAGTTTGTTAGTGTTAAAATACTATAGCTAACACCCAATTTTTGAATACTTTCTTATACAACCTCATATTGTGATTTTAATCTTTAAAGATCATCTCCCCAATCAAAAAAAAAATTTCTTTTATAGTTTTACCAAAATCTTAAAGATCAAGTTATGTAGCTCCATATTCAAAAGCTTGTGCATGTTATGATAGATTGCTTTAAATAATCTGCATTTTTTTTTTAATGAAAATATTCTATACTAAGTATTGAATGTTTTTAATCTAGTTTACTTTGATTAATTCACATGTTCTAAGATTTTTCTTTACAACAATGGAATATGTTCACAAATGCATAGTGATTTTCATCCAATACATAAAAAAAAATAATAATAATAACCTAGGCCCACTATACCTAATACTTATTAAAAAAAAAAGTGTTAAAAGTAGAAAATAATTATAGAATATATCATTAGATTTTTAAAGAAAATATCATTAGATTTTAGAGAAATTATCATTATTATTTAAGAGGAAATATCATTAGATTTTTTCGAAAAAAACCAACTGGTTTTTTTGAGAAAAAAACCAGTTGGTTTAAACCGTGGTTTAAACCATGGTTAAAACCAATTGGTTTAAACCGTGCCAACCCTGGTTTAAACCATAGTTAAAACCAATTGGTTTAAACCGTGCCAACCCTGACTGAAACTCTTAAGTGTGAAAACATAATAGTACAGGTCATACATTTCTGTGAAGACTTTTTCTTGAAACTCCATAGGGGACCATTAACAAATTGCAAAAGAATAAATCTCTTTCGAATAACCCTGTCAAAACTAATGTAGCAAAAACGTTCAAACTGTAGATTATGATTAAGTGGCTTATTGTAATAAACTGTGTTCATTTTTATGTGGATAGCATGTATACTCATAGAGAAATCAAGGTTTTTATAAAAATAGTCCAAAATTTTTTCTTATAATTTGCGGAGCTCTTAATATAAAATGTTCATTTTAGAAAATATGACAAATAACACTGTACACAATACACTGCAATCAAAATTAAAAGATAATAAAAATTGTGTGAAAAATAAGTAGATTTACTAACTAATGTTTCAATAATTTGCATAATTCAGTATAATTTGCATAATGTGTTATTTGAAGCTTATTCTATCGAAGATCACTTTCAGAATTTTCAAGCTATGTTTTTGAGACTTTCACAAAAGTTGCTCTATACATTTAGCTAACACAATACGCAAATGAAATTTTTATAGTGTTCAGGCATGTGCAATGAAAAATTATTTAGTAAAACTGCTCATTTTTCAAACAATTTTATAATTTTTTTAATTTTGATTGCAGTGTATTGTGTACAGTGTTGTTTGTCATATTATCTGAAAAGAATATTTTATATTAAGAGCTCTGCAAATTATAAAAAAAAAAATTTTGAACTATTTTTATAAAAACTTGATTTCTCTATGAGTATACATGCTATCCACATAAAAATGAACACAGTTTATTACAATAAGCTATTTAATCATAATCTACAGTTTGAATGCTTTTGCTACATTCATTTTGACAGGGTTATCAAAAAGATATTCATTCTTATGCAATTTGTTGAAAGTTCCTAATAAAGTTTCAGGAAACAATCCGCATGGAAATGTACTAGTACTGTAACTTGCACTATTATGTTTACATACTAACCCGGTAATTCTTCATCAACTGAACCACGAGTTCAGCGCTAACTCTCGGTTGAATCTAAAATCGAATTCACCGTTAACACAATCTGCTGAATTCGAAAAAGAAATCGAAGCTGAGGTTCAGTAACTGAACCTTCCAATGGGAGAGAGGTTGTTCAACTGAGCATGTGCAGTTGAAAAAAAGATGACGGCAGCTTTGAATTGAATATTGGTGGATTTTTTTCAAAGAGAGCTGTTTGTAATTTTCTGAGTAAACAAAAAGTTAATTATAAAAGATGTTGTTATAAAAGAATGTGTTGCTTTAAAATTTTGATGTTTTTTTCAACATTTTACCTCTGTAAATGAAAATTATATTAATTTGCAATGAGGCTTTAGGCTTGGGTTTCCCTTGCAATTTTGATATCAGGTAGCGCCATCTGTGAAATGTGAATAGAAAGAAAGTTCTGATATGAAATATTTTGTTTAATAATTTAGATTTTTTTTAATATAATAATAAAAAAAGATAAGCAGTTTTTTCTTACATTTCAGTTTCTGCATTTTATGCTTGTTTAAAGCATGCAATCTCAAAAACAGGAATTTTGTGATGGCAAAATAATAAGCCGTTAAACAGGGCTCGAAAAATAGAGATCCCGGGAAACCCAGAAATCCTTTCCGGGAACGCATATTTTATCACTAAGGTTCCCGGCCGGGAACCTAACCTTTTGCCGCGGATGCATTATAACGCGTAAATTAAGCAAAAAAATAGCTCATAAGCGGCCCGGGGGATGCATAATTTCGTCGAAATAATACGAGAAAAGCCCGAATTTCAACAAAAAAAATCGCAGAAAAAACGCAAATTTCATTAAAGGATCTCAAAAAACAGCAAACTTCGTTAAGAAATCGCGTAAAAGCGGCACATTTCGTTAAAAAAAAAAATCATGGAAAACAATACATTTTGTCAAAATATCGGGAAAAGCGGCAAATTTCGTCTAAAAATATCTAAAAGACAACACATTTCGTCAAAAAATTGTGAAAATGCTCCAAAATTCGTCAAAAAATCATGCGAAATAGCGCAAATTTCATTAAAAAATCACAAAAACGGCAAATCTCATTTAAAAAAAAAAAAAAAAAAAAAAAAATTGAAAAACAGCAGATTTCGTTAAAACATCGCGATAAAACGGCAGATTTTGTCAAAGAATCGCGAAAAAACGGCAAATTTCTTTTTAAAAATCGCGATAAAACAGAAAATTTTGTTAAAATACTCATGCATAAATTTTTTCGGGAACTTATACTTTTCATCTGGGAACCTCACGAGGTTGACTAACCTCAGCTCTGAAGTTAGCGATGAATTTCAAATATTAAACAGCAGTTAGATTTGCTAACCTAAGGTTTCTCAACTGTGAGTTGAACCGCGAGTTGAAGGTTGATCGAGACTTGCCCGGTTAGAGTTTCAGGATTTTTCTTATGTATTTTTCTAGATATTTAACAAAATGTCTAAAATCGCAAGTAGCCGGTCACTTTTGGCCATATAGTGTATTCCCTCAAATTTTCGTGCTTCTAGGTTCAGTAGTTTGGGCTGTGCTTTGATTATCTGTCAGTCAGTAAGTAGAATAATTCATTAAAAATCAATTTATAAAATTCATTTTATGTTCTTTCAAAGACTGAGTAGAAAGCAGGTGTTTTCAAGGTCAGATGGCTGTTGCTAAGAGGTACTGGCATTTGTTTGTGGCCTAAAAATTTTTACAAGTACTGCATTTATAGATTTAAAACTTATGCCTGTGTATGTAAATTTTGAATCTGATTCCAGATTAGGAATCATTTTATTAATTGGATAACGCCTTTGAAAGTCTCATATTAAAAGGTAGTCAAATGATTATTACATAAAAAACTGGTGGAACCAGAGAGAAAAGTAGACCTCCATCTAAAAAAAATGTTACAATAAAAATTGGAAAATATTTTTAATCTAAAAATGTGCGTAGAAAAGAAATGGAATCAAATGATCTGTAAAGCTCATGAAATAACCCAAATTTTTGTTAACTGAAAATAAGGACTGGGCTTTACTGGTGCCTTAAAATCAATCAGGGAAAAAGAGGCATTTTTAACTCATTCCGTATTTCAATCATTCATAACCAGTTTAAAAATTCGGGTTCATAACTATATGTTACAGGCTGATGTAATGAAGTATGAGAACGGTTCCTTCAGTACAAAGTGTGGACACAATTCCTTTCCAGCGATTTTGATAAGTGGAAGATTAATGATCCAAATAAACTCAAAACCTTGAACAGATACGATTCAACCATATATTAAATATTTGTGTTCAGACACATTTATCTACATCATTTCCTCAAAACCTGATTCAGGGCTTGAATTTCAGGGCTGGATGGCGGGATTCACATCCGAAATTTTGAAATCCCGCCTGAAAGAATTTCGTGGGTGGGTGACTCCTGCCCAAAACAAATAACGAATTTTCTGAAAATTTTTCCAATTTGAAACTACGATCAACTCTCACGACCTTTTGGCAAATTTTATGATATTTTCGTGCGACCAAATGACATATTTTGCATGTTTTTTACTGCGAAAAATCGTTGCAATTCATGACTTTTTTCCATAACCGATCAATAAATTTTGCAATTTTTTTTCATGCAATTGATTGACAGGTTTTGTGCTATTTTCCATTGCAAGAACGGATTCATTTCGTTCCGAATTTTCCAAAAAATTAACGCATTCGATAAGCTATGAAATATTGGTTCTTAGCCAGGTAATTCAGACATAATTTTTGAACCGAGCTGAGGCGCATATTTTCACAATCAATTTCATCAATCGTTTGCAGAAAATGAAAACACAGAAAATTTTGTTAGAGGATCGCGATAGAAACGGCAATTTTGTCGGAGCATCGCAGAAAAAAAAAAAACTAATTTTCTTAAAAAATCCTGAAAAAAAAAAAAAACCCTGCGATTTTTCTTTAAAGATCCCGATTAAACGCAAATTTCATAAAAAGATTGCTGAATAAATGCGAATTTCGGAAAAGGATCACGGAATGAACACAAATTTCGGGAATGGATTGTGGAATAAATGCGAATTTCTTGAAAGCACCACAGAATAAATGTGAATTTTGTGAAAGGATCGCCATATAAACCCGATTTTATCAAAATGCCATTTACAGAAACAAGAATTTCATGAATGAACCTAGAATTAAACGTGAATTTCATTAAATGATCGTAAAAAACGCCAATTTTGTTGAAAGAGCACGAAAAAACACAAATTTTGTTGAAGATCGAAAAAAAAAAAAAAAAAAAAAAAAAAAATGCTAATTTATTTTAAAGATCGCGGAAAAACGTCAAGTTCGTCAAAAGACTCTTCAAGGGTAATTCTGAGTTTTAAAAAAAAATTTTAATTAACGGCAAATTTTCTGAAAAGTTACAGCAGAGTGTGTGAGGAGGGAGGATTTACTTTTGACACTGTGTTTTTTCTGCGACCTTTTGACAAAATTATTGGACTTTTTAGATTTTTTGATGAAATTTGCAGATTTCACACGATTTTTTGACAAAATTCGTGGATTTTTTGTGATCTTTTGATGGAATTTGCATTTTTTCTGCGATCCCTGGCTGACATTAGCACGTTTTTTTGCGAGTGTTTGTTGAAATTTGAGTTTTTCTTTCACTATTCTTTGACGGAATTCGTGTTTTTTTTCCAAGATTGGCTGACGAAATTCTCATTTTTTTTTTTCAAACCTTTGACAATATTCACGACTTTTTTGCGAACGATTTACAAAATTGATTTTTTGGGTGTCCATTTATCGAAATTTGTAGTATGTTTTTTGTTTGAATTTCAGGATTGGTGACGATTTTTTTTTTTTTTTTTAACTGAATACTTTAATTTTTTGGAAAATACAGAACATAATCACCCTTGGATTGCTTAATGAATGCAAAATTCGACAAAGTATCGATTAATAAGTTTGAATTGTGTCACAGAATTGAGAAAAATATGCAAATTTCAACAATGCACTGCTGACATAAAATGTAAATTTCATCAAACGGTCTTTAATAAATGTTAATTTAGTCTGCTAAAAAACGCAAATTTTGTTGAAGAATCACAAAAAATAGATAAGAATTTCGTCAGAGGGTTGCTGAATAAATGCAAATTTAGTCACAGGTTTGCTACAAAAAAAATGTCAATTCCGTTAGAGGGTCACAGAAAAAAAGGCAGCCGCCTCCTTGGAAAACAGCACACACACAAACATATCACACAATATCTGTTTATTGTTGTAGATATAATTTTTAATCTGAAACAATATATATTAAACTAACTTTTGAAAAATTAGGCTAACCCGAACCCAACTTGCAAGAATCTACAGTAAACCTAAACCAAAAACAGAGTTTACTAGAACTGTACAGGTGGCAAAAGTAATTAGCACAGGGAGGGAATTTACCATCTGTAAAAACTAAATAGACTATATAAAAACTTGACTTACATTCTTTTTTAAATAAAAAACACATTTTGCTTAATTTTCTAATAGGTTGTTGATAAAAATTGCTTCAGTGGTATTTTGTCATGTATGTTTTTGTGTAATTCTTTATGTAGCACATAAAATAACAGTAGGTAATAAAGATTATTTTCTCCCTCCCCAGACAGTTAAACTCCTCTCCATTTATAAATGCTCGGAAGGAGACTCTCCTCCTCTGAAAAATTGAATTTCAAGCCCTGTGATTATATTAATGTTGTATTTTAATTATTACTTCATTGTTTATATTCGTTTAGCATTGTGGAGCTTAACTGATCTGAGACAACATAATAATACATTCTATTGACTACTTTCTTCATTAATCATTTTGAGTGGATAATAGTATAATTCTGAATATAAGGCACCAGTAAAACTCAATCCACATTTTCAGCTAACAAAAATTTTTATTGTAACATGAGCTTTACAGATCATCTGATTCCATTTCTTTTCTACGCACATTTTTAGACTGAAAATATTTTCCAATTTTTATTGTAACATTTTTTTAACATATTATTGTAACATATCCTTTCAGGAACTTTATCAATCATCTTCAACTAACAAATCTAAACTATTATTAGTACTAGTTTAAAGTTATTAGTAGGGATTAGGCATATTAGTTTGGCAAAATACCAGAAATAACGCCAAGCTGGCTTCAATTTTGGTGAAAAATTTTGGGTGCCAGATTCGGCGATATATCAGCTAGTTGGCAAAAAATTTGGCGACTGGACCGCCCTCTCCCAGATGGTAGTCTTACTGCAGTTTCTTGGTATCTATGCAGATTTTCTTATGATCATAGATAGATACACAGATTTTCTTAGCCTCATTTTCAAATTTTTTTTTTTTTTTAATAAATATAGAAAGTTTTTTTTTTTAAATTATCCCTTTTTAATTGAAATATCTGTATTGTAGTAACTGTTTTGATCACTCACATAAAGGTGTGAAGTTGTTTTAACACATATTTAGTTACAGTTTATATACAGGGTTCATACAGAGTTGGGAAGAAAAAATCCAAGGAGTCCAAAAAATTTTAAGGAATTGCCATTTTTGTTGTTATTTATGTGGCATGCACTTGCACACCCCAATTTTTAATGCCCCATTTGGTGAGAAGAACATTTCAAACAAATTTTTCTCTATTAGAATCTAATTATTGGTGCTGAAATTGCACAGAATTCACAACCTTGGTGATTTTATAAGCTTAAATTAAAAAATACACAGTCAACTTTCCTAACAAGGAAGGTGTCCATACTGGGCACAGTCAGATTTTTTTGAAGAAAATACAGATTAAACTACTCATGTATGTAATGAAGGATCAATCAAATTTAGCGGCGGAATTACAGAAGAAACTCAGTAAAAAAATAAAATACTTTCGAGTATTTGGCGCGAAAAGACAAAAGCGTCACTGGATTTGGCGAGCAACATTTTCCAAAAGCGCCAAAAGCAAACGATTTTAATGCACCTGAAAATTTCTTCTTAATTAAATTTAAGAATACGTGTAAATAGTATTTAATGAATTTAAATTTGAACAATGAGAGAGTTCGACACATAGATGTATTTTACATTACATATTTCTGTTGCTTTTGCTACAGTTATTTAATTTTATCACTTTAAAACTAATTTCTTGTATAAAAATACTTTCATATTGAAAAGTATTTTTTTTTTTCATATATTTAAGCGTATGACAAAATAAAGACCAGATGAAGAATGCTGCAATAATACATTTCAGTATAGGGGAAGTTTTTGTTTCCATAGCAACAAAATTGAATCCACAGAGCTCAATTAGATTGGAGTTAATTTTGAGATTGAAACAATTTTAAATAATTTAAATTTTGTTTTAATTCATAAAATTTCACAGTTAATTTTCGTTCTAAATACATTATGACAAAAATATAGTTAAAACAAATTAAAGCTGACAAAAATAACGTTATATAAATAAAATAATAATAATAATAATTAAACAAGTTCAAAATGAAACATTTTTACCTTAAAAAAAATTTGACATAAAAAAAGTATTTTTTGAAATTTTATTTTGTCGCCAACCGATGATAAATTGCCAAATAAAGGCAATGTTCGTTATTTTTTTACGAACATTCTATCAGGGTTATGCCAAAAAAATTTTTATAAACGTATATATACATATGAGAAGAACATTCCGTAATTTTTTTCAGAATTTTCTGAATATGCCCATATGGAGACCTTCCTTGTAAGCAGTGACCAATGGTCATATACACAGAGATCAATCAAACTTAAAACGCTTACATATATCGCATACATCTTTAAAAAAAAAAAAAGCTAATGCAACATACACGAAAAAAATAACAAATTTTGAATTTATTCTTTTTGAGCAGCGATAAGTTAAAGTGTCCTTAAGCCAACATCTAACAAATATTTAAAGCACTACCGATTTTCTAAAATAATTTAGAATGAGCTTTTCTTTCTTCTTAAATCGAAGATATCTTGGATTTGGAAAACTAAAAGTGCTTTAAATATTTGTTTTACTTAAAGATGTCAGCTTTAAAAACTGTATTTTGGGTGTCAGCTTTAGAGAACTTTACCTTAATCACTTTCTTTGAAGGTGAATGTTGTCCATGACATGACATACATAGAAAAGTGAAAAAAAAAAAAGCATCATTATTAATATCCCTGTATGATACTAGTCCCCATTATCTACTCTTGAATACTTTAATTAAATTATGTACACATATATAAATAAAATATAGATCAAAATATTTTCAATAATCTGGGATAAAAGATTTTTCCAAGAGCAATATCGCTCACACGCAAAACTGCAATACAATATAAGGAGTTTCTAAGGAGTATTTTGTTTAAGTAGTTTTAAGTACTACTTGAGAACGTTTTCATTTCTAAGTAGTTTCTAAGGAGTCCAAGGAGTCTATATGAACCCTGATATATATGTTTATGAAAAATATGTATTTTCTGATTCGAATGATGTCAATTTCAGAAATTCAAAAATCTATCAAGAGAATCAGAATTTTTATTGATCCATAAAAAAAAAAGAACATGTGTTATCATTTCTTTTTTAAATTATTGAACTGTTTTTTAGTTGGTGGCAACTCAAAAGAAATGATTGGATTAGCAACTAAAGGGAGAGATTTCTATAATGTTAAATTATGGAAGGTATAGCGTTATATAAATTTTAAATGGGTGCTATTTCCTTAATATTGGATAGTTTTTTAAGATAGTTACTTTCGAAAGGCACATACCTAAATTAAAAGCTTTCGAACAAACTATTATACATCTCTGAATGTTTCCTGGTTTGGGTTATAATTGAGTTGTTTGTGTTTTTTCTTGTTTCACAAGAAAAAAATGACAAAACAGGGGTTCTGGATCTCCATAATTATGCGATGGATCTGTATGAAATTTGGTAAACTTTGAGGCCTAAAGTAGGACGCTTCACCTTTTCAATTTCAACGCGATCTGATGATTGGGTCCAAAGTTATTAAGAGGCAAACTTTGGACTTTAACATTAGAGATGCGGCTGAGCTCTACTATACAGCACTATCGTGCTGTATGATAAATAAAAACTATGGCTCATTTTTAAACAAGAATATCAATTATTATTCCATTAATTGGATAATTTTTTGAAAGAATCAATTATAAAAGGCAGACACATGACCATAAATAAATTTTACAAATAATTTTTAGATTAGGATTGTCCTGCATCTGCAGGGTATAGAATTTGTACAAATATTGCATTTGAAGATTTTGAATTTAGCATTTTTGCCTTTACACCAATATCAACTACATAATTTTCATAAAAACTAAATGTAAACTTTTTATCAATAAAAATTGCTGACCAGCCCGACGTTGAAGTGAGCTGTGATTATATATTTAAATGAACCTTAAATTGTATGATTTTATATCTTTAATTTGAGTTTGTATGAAATATGTAACTGCTCACTGTGTGCAAATGAAAGAGAAACTGTTATTTGTTTAAATTTATGTAATTTTTTTTAATGTTTGGAAAATTGTTTGGAATAGTAATGAATAAATACTTTAAAATGTTCTCTACTGATGAAGAAATGAGTTAAGAGGAAAGGAATGAGTGTTTAGTAATGTACAGGTCAAAAGCCCTAAAAATGATATGTAACAAAAAAAAAATTCATTTCCAACTCCCCCCCCCCCCTCCTAAATGTGGGAAATGCACCCTAATAGTTTGGGTCAAAAATAAACCTCACCAGTGAAGAGTTTCACATTTGATCACACTTTGAATTAAGTTGAATCTTGCTGTAGCTTAATTAAAGAGCTGAGTTAGAAAATTTACCCCAAAGGGAGGACAAATTTGTGTGAGGAGGACAGAAAGGGTCATAATTTGAAAGAGTGGTCTGAGGATTTTTGGATGCTATAGCACATAAGGGTTTAGCAGGCCATGCTGTATAAAAACTTATGTGATATATCATCTTCTCAAACCACTTTCTCATTTTACATTAGAGATGAGTTCAAGCTCACTTTTCAGAGCCTGGGCCTGTCCAAGCCCAAAACATTTTGCGTCATTAGAGCCTGAGCCTGAGCCTGACAGAGAAAATATATAATACAAAGATACAAAAAATTGCATAATATTTAAAAATTATTCTAAATGTAATAAATCTAATTTTTTAACAATCTCTTACATGAAAATAATTGTTAATCCCAAACACACAATTACTTTCATAAAATTTGCATTCAATCTTATCAAAAAAGAAGGTTAGTATCAAATAAAAATACACTTCACTAAAAAGATTCTCATATTTTTCTCCTGCAACAAGTTTACACGAGTTTAAAGAAATGCATTTTCTTTTTCTTTATTTCCCAACACTCTCTTATGAGAAGCTGTATAAAGCTTATAAAGCAGTTATTTTGAATAGTAATTCAGAATTATATGCAGGAGCTTCTTTCTATTTTTACTTGTTGCCATGGCAATGCATGATCCAATCAGGAGCTCCTTCCTATTTTTACTTGCTGCCATGGCAATACAAGATCCCAATTTCTGAAATTTCTTTTTCCTCTATGATATTTCTGCTTACTATATTTGGATTTCCTTTCTTAACAAATAAATAAGCATATAAGTGAAATAAAAGTAAAGATTTATTTATAGGTATATTATATTCATTTCTTTAATTTTATAAAAATTACAAAAATGAGCCCTTTTTTGTAAAAAGTATATTTCTGAAAAATAATCTTATTGTTATTAGTTTTATTTATTTATTTTTTTAAGAATTTAAAAATGTATAGATGTATAAAGAAAAAGAATGAAGGTATTTTTTTTTTTATAAGTAATAAGGATTCACTTCAAATCTATAAATGTCATAAAACATGTTATTTTGATAAAAAAGGTGTTTTTGAATATTTATTAAAACATGAATTCATGACAGGCAAACCTTGAATTTTGACAACTTTAAGCAGCTGCATTTTAAAAATGGATAGGTATACTTGAATAAAAATGGATGGATACATTCTTTAATTTGTATGAGGCTGTCTTAAATTACATCAAAATCGATATCTGATTAGAGCATTTGATAATCTGAGGATAAAGTGACTTTACGGGTATGCAATAAACTTAATTTAGAAGGACAAATCTAATTTCACAACACCCCCCCCCCCATCCCCCGGAAAAAAAAAAAAAAAAAAAAAAAAAAAAAAAAAAAAAAAAAAAGATTTACAATCAAAATGTTTTGACAAATATGATAAAAGTTACAGAGAATGTTAACAACTTACGTTTAAAAGTGCACCGAAGCAATTTTCCATCTTCTTCACAATCACAGTTAGAGAGCATCTTTGCTGCAAGGCACTGTGACAGATTAAGGAATCCAACTCTAAAAAGCCCTATATAATCACATGGATCTTCATGCACATGATCAGTAATCTGGAAACGACATCCTACAGTACTGTCATTATTGTAATATAAGTCACAGAAGATAACTTTAGAATAATCTGAATTGCAGAGGTTCTGGAAAGTGTCTCCAGCTTCATCAGGTTGATCAGAATAAAAGTTTGGATCCATACCAAACTTATCTGTAGCTGAAATAAAATTTAAATTGAAGTTGCACTTAAAATTCAAAATTTTATAAACTAAAATTTAAAAACAAAAGCAATCTTACCTTTCAAACACATTTCGAACAATATAAAACATTAGTTTAATTATTAAATAATAACAACAAAAAGCAAGACATTATTTTTATTAGCAGATAATTCAAATATTTATGATATGTATCTTTATAATTTTCTAATAACTGAAAAAATTAAGATTCAGGTTCTCTGGACGACAGTTTTCTATGAAATTACATAAATAATCAAAATAGACATTCAATATTTAATGTAAGACTAAATATAAAATTCTATCTTATCATTTATAAAAATACTTTTCAGAAATTGTATAGGGTTGGGCAATTAATTAAATCTTCTCAACAGTTGCAAGTGCATCTTCTGATTAGGCGAGCGGGCAGCTGAAGCCTTGCACACTGACTACTTGTCTACTTGTCTTTCTTAATTTTAAAAATGTTAATATGGCAGTGCAATGAAATATGTATTGATTTCTCTCTAGAGCAATAAAAAAATCTCCCCTCTCCTCTGTAACTCTATAATGTCTCCTTTGGAGCCACAGATATCCCTTCGGCAGAATAGTGTCTGAATTCAACACCACACATAATCCACTTTTCCTCTGTGGCCACAAATGGATATATAGGAATCAAAAGGCAATTTTGAATTTTTTTTTTAGTGTTTCATGGAATTGATACACATATGACTGCTCCTTATGACTGTGCAATATTGTTAATGTTGGACCTTTCCTTTATTTATTTTTTGTGGTTACATAAAAAGAAAAATTATGATTTTGTAATTTTTTTTTAAGTTTCTAAGTTTTTTTTTTTTTTTTTTTTTTTTTTGAAAATTAAGGAAATAAATGACAACTTTTAAACTTAAAGAATTCAATTTTCATATGTAATACTACATCAGACTTCAACTTCACAAATGTTTTTGGTACTTACGTATTAACGCCACTGCAGCAGAAGTTGCATAATATGCCAATAAAGAGAAATCTTGTTATTTGCATGCGCACAAAAAAATGGCATCAAAAACGAGCAAAAAAAGCACTACAAAAAACTAAAAAAACATAAAAAAATCGTGTCAAAAAGGAGTAAAAAAAGCACTAAAGCACTAAAAAGCATTAAAAAATTGCATCAAAAATCAGCAAAGAAAGCAACAAGGATCCCAAAAGATAACTGCATGTGCATAACAAGATTTATCTTTTTGATCCATTAGCACAACTTCTGCTGCGGTGGTGTTAATATGTAAGTACCATGTTTTTTAATTACTTTGATTTTTATAGTATTTCAATTTTTTTTTTTTTTTAATTTACAAGTTTTTAATATTTACAACCAATTTAAGATTAATCATGATATTACCAGATTATTATTACTCAATAAATATACAGATAGATTTTGAGAGATTAAAATATTATAAAAAAAAATTATTGAATAGTTTTCAATACACAGAGCTTGACAATTGCAAGCATGCCATTTTATATCACAAATTTTTAAATTTTCAAAACAGCTAAAATAATTTATCTTTCATCAAGATATTTTGCAGAATTACATTTGAATATTAATTGAACATGTGTATCAAATTTTATTAAAATCGGCTCCTATGCAGCCATAGCTTTTTTAAATTTTTTTTCATTTTATGTGGAATGACCCTATAGTTACTTATTTTTATTCATAGTACAAATACATTCAAATATGCTTGGAGCCATTAACAAAAGCACAGTACTTAGTAGACAGTTTCATTTTGTATATTATTCATTTGAATATAGTTCTTACTCTTAACCAGATGAAAATACTTTTACTAAGCAGAGGAAGTGCCATTAGATCTATAATATAGATTTCTTTTAATCCTATTGGCTGTCTGCTTTTGTGCTATATCAATTTCAATTATTAATTGGGCATAAAAATAAACACCTAAAACATGATTTTAAATAAATTTCTTAAGATTTTATTTCTAATTTTTACAAAATAGCCATTAGTAAAGTAAATTAACACAAAAAGTTGCTAAAATAGATAGCAAGATATGTACTTAAAAAAAGTTAAAAGCCATCTATTTTTAAAAAAGACTATATATATATTTTTTTTCAATAAAAGCCAAATGGTCTGGCCTTTTTTTTTTTTTTTTTTTTTTTTTGGTTTTTTTGCAGTTTTGTTATGAGTACTTATTTTATACATAAAGGCAAAACTATCAAATTCAACTGACATTCAAAAGTAACTTTACCTGAATTACTGCTGTCCTTATATTCAGATGATTCCTCTATATCCGATGAATGATTCATTTTGCTCTTGCGATGAAACATAACACTATCATTCAAAATAACCTATTATATTACCCTGTAAGAAAAAAAAAAAAATGGTATCAGCATTGAGAAGAGATGTCACTTGAAAACTTTAATAACAAAAAAAAAAAAAAAAAAAAAAAAAAAAAAAAAGGGGGGGGGGGGAGAAAGATATACTAGGTGTGCAACTATGTTTTGAGGTTTTTTTAGATCCAAGAAAAATGAAAAAATTTCAATAGAAGTACAAAAACTGGTTTATTATAAATAACATTATTCGCTAGCTACACATTTTTGCCGTTTCTCTGACAATACATGAATACCATGATGATAAAATGATGTATCTTTGGACTGAAAGTATTTATCCAATCAATTTTCCACCTCTTCGAAATTAGCCAAGGGTATTACAGCTAAACCATGCATCATTGACTAGAACAAGTAATAATTGGAAGGGGCCAAGTCTGGCAAATATGGCAGGTGTGGTAGCAGATCTTATTTCAGTGTTTTGGTAGTGTCCTGAAAAATGGAATTGTGATAACACAGAATATCGTTGTGCTGCAATATCACTGGTTTTTGTTCCATGTCCCATTCTGGTCATTGTTTGAGCAATGCATGTTTAAAATTAATTAATTGCTGTCGTTAGCAATGCCCATTGTCAGTTTCTCTTGGTTACCACAGCTGATAGTACACAATTCCTTTCTGGTCCCACCAAATGCTGGGAATTGTCTTAATTCTGCAGGGATTTGGCCATGCCATTCAATGTTGATGCTTAGCCAGATGAAAGCCATGATTTTTTGTGTTTGGGATTCTCAAAATATATTCATTTCATCGCCAATAACAATTTGATGCAAGAAACTCTTCCTTCTGTTCTGCAAAAGCAAAATTTCGATAATGGCTCTTCGATTTTTCATTTGTCTCTCATGCAGCACCCATTTCCCTTTCTTTTAAATTTTTTTTTATGACATATAACCATTTGAATATACTTTGGCCAGTCATGTTTAATGCCTCTCCAATTTAAGCCAGGGTTGGATTTCTTCCGGAAGAAACCTATTTCTTCCAGGAGAGTGGAAGAAACTACCAAAAACCAAAACAAATGCTCAAAGTTAAAGTATATTAACTACGTAAAAGAATTAAAGTATAATTACATGAAATCTAAATTGGAAAATTTAATTAATTTTTTTTTTTTTTTTTTTTTTTTTCAAAGATAAATTATTTTTTTACTAACAATTTTCAAGTTCAGCAGACATTTTCAGGTGATTGATTTTTACTACTCTAGAGGTAGAGGGATTTTTTTTATTATTATTATTAATTACACTATTTATATAAAAAAAGAGAGAAAAAAACACCTGCAAATTGTATATTTTTCATATAAAAATACATTATTTCTATATAAAAATGTCTTATTTTAAACTGTGCAAAACAAAAAAATTAAATAAATAAATTTGTAATTATTTATACTAACAACTAGCATGAATATTTCAATGCTGTAGTGTTCAAAAAATATCTATGGGTATGTCAAAATGCTTTTAAACTATATTTAAGTGTACTACTTAAAAAACTTCATTTTTTGTATTTATTAAATTTAAATTGAAAATCTGATTGCAGCATCCTACTGCTAAAAAACTTTTTTGCTGTATAACAAAATTTGTGTTTTATCCACAATCCTTTAATAGCAAAATACTATTTTTTCATGATCCTTTGATAAAATTTGCATTTTTTGAGATATTGGATGAAATCTGCATTGTTTTTGCATTCATTCAACAAAATGTGCAGTTTTTTTATGTTCTTTTAGAAAAATTTGTCTTCTTTTGTGATAAAATTTGGATTTCTTTTTTTAGGATCCTTTGAAGAAATGGTACTACTCTGTTATCCCGTAGACCAATTTCGCCAAATTATACCAATCGCCATTCAAATAACGAAAAAGCAAATAATTAGTAGAATATTAATAAAAAATATGAATAAAAAGTCGAAATAAAAATCACTTAATGATATTTTAAACATGTTAATCGTATTATTTAATATCATTGAATGTGACATTCACGATCATCTAGTGTTCACATTTCTTTTGAAAAGGGACAGGGCGTATTTAGTGAAAAGAGCACCTTTTTTGTCAAGCCAAAAGAGCGTTTTTGCGTAAATTTGCCCCAAACCTGCACCAAAATGTACTTAGTACCAAAATAAAAATTTTATACGATTTTGTCAATTCGAGAAACAAAGAAAAATTCCATTTTTAACTTTTTACGCATTGCTAATTTCGTCAAAAAATGAAAAAACTGCGAAAATATGCAGATTATTTTGTCAAAAGATAGCTAAAACACGCGGATATTGTCAAAAGATCACGAAAAACTGGAATTTCGTCCAAAAATCACGAAAAACATGTCATATTTGACAAAGAATTGCGAAAAACACTATGTTCGGGTAAAAAAAGCGAATTTCGTCAAAAGATCGCGAAAAAAAAAAACCTTTTTTCCCAAACTGAAAAGCAGGAAATTCCACCAGAAAGATCGCAAAGAAAAAAAAAAAAAAAAAAAAAAAAAAAAGACGCGCAAATATGTTAAAAGATAGCGATAAAAACGAAAACCCACTGGTTTTCGTCTAGCTATTTTGTCAAAAAATAGCTAGTTTCGTGAAAAAACGAATAAAAAGAAATCCATAAATTTCTTTAAATGGCGCCATAAAGCGCAATTTTTGTCAAAAATCGCGAAAAACATGTCATATTTGACAAAGAATTGCGAAAAACACTACGTTCGGGTAAAAAAAGCGAATTTCGTCAAAAGATCGTGAAAAAAAAAAAACCTTTTTTCCCAAACTGAAAAGCAGGAAATTCCACCAGAAAGATCGCAAAGAAAAGAAAAGAAAAAAAAAAAGACGTGCAAATATGTTAAAAGATAGCGATAAAAACGAAAACCCACCGGTTTTCGTCTAGCTATTTTGCCAAAAAATAGCTAGTTTCGTGAAAAAACGAATAAAAAGAAATCCATAAATTTCTTTAAATGGCGCCATAAAGCGCAAATTTTGTCAGAAGATCGGGAAAAGATGCAAATTTCATCGAAAGCTAGCGAAAAATCTGATTTTGCGGCTACAAATTCATATTTACTACACAAAGTCAGATTTATGTTGCAACAAAAATGGTCTTTACGACTACAAAATTTAGTTTTTGCTTTCACAAAATTTGATTTTACTACCCTAAAATCGAATTTTTGTTGCTCCAAAATCAGATTTTGGCTGTTGCAAAACGTCTTTAGTGTAATTTCATTCATGTCCCATCCCTATATTTTAAGTCAATCATTTTCAATCAATAAATCATTTTAAAACAATCTCGCATTTCAGATGCAAGAGATCTGTATCTGTTGGGCCGTGCCCAAAGCCTGGTCGATTTCCATTAAAGGCATTCGGGCCGGGCATAGTCGCTAGTCATTTCGTTCCGGGCCTAACTTATTTTTTTTGTACGAAGCGGGGACTGATTTCATTCTTCCTATTCTTTACGGACCAAAAATAATCAGTTCCGGTTGAATCATCCCGTATGAAAATCCTTTTCTCGGCGTGGCCAAGTCTGTTCAAAAATCAGAAAAACTTGGTTTGGTCAAAAAATTTTTGCAAAGAAGGCATATACTTTTAAGTTGTCATTATTCTCCTATTAAACATTAGAATTTATTCTTTTTAAAGATTTTTAGGTTTATAAAATAGACTTAAACACGTGAAAAAAAAACTGTATGATGGAATTTTCTTTTAAACTTGAAAACTGGAAATTTCTTTTAAACTATTCATCCATGCAAAATGAATACAATAATACGCGAGAAAAAAAAAATATTAAACATTTACACTTGCTAAAAAGGGAAAGTACTTTCTCCTTTCCAATGCGACGGCCTAGCCGTTCGAAGTTTTCCGTGGTTTTCTTCGAACCTCGCGTAAATACGGGTTAGGTTCCCTTAGAAAGACCCCCCACGGAGGGCAACCCACCCCATAGGGCCTATATCCCATAGCGTAGATAATCGGCCGACACCAATACACCACCTTTCCAATGCGATTCCATTTTAGAAGATGTACCTTTTATCAAGTACCATTTTTTAGATTTTTGTCTACATTACCATGGAATATGGATTAATAATATTAATGATAACTGAGCCATTTACGTATCACAAATAAAGGTTCATTAAAAGCATAAATATCGTAGCCTACGGTACTTTGGCATAAATGGAGATAATAAACTTTGAAAAAAAAGAAAAGACTAAGATAAGCTTTTTTGGTCCGAATTCTTCCGTAAGATTAAAGATTAATGCTTTGCAGAAATTTATTCGGACCGGGCTGGGTTGGGCTGAAATTTTATTTATTTATTTATTTATTTTTATTTATTTATTTTTTTTTTTTTCAGGACCGGGCTGAGCTTGGGCCTTGTTTTTAGCTATTACACCAGACCGAGTCGGGCCACTAAATTTTCTCTACAGGCTGGGCCGGGCCAATATCTTTTTGGTTTGAACTGAGCCGATTTTTTTTTTCTTCTGTGGATCGGGCCGAGCTCGGGCCTGAAAATTTTGGCCCATGCAGACCTCTAACAGACGTATTTTGAAAGAAAAGTTATCTAACTCTAATTATTTTATTTCATTCATTTCAGATTGCAACAACCTAAAGCAATAAAAGAAAAATAAAATAAAAGACAGTCTATAAGCCCCGCACGTGAATCTATTTGTTTAGTTTACATGAGTCATGTATGGTCTTGATCTCTGCATTTTGCAGAGAAGAGGGAAAAAATAGGTCACGCGGTTTTCAGACGATTTGAACTAAAAAGGTTTTTTCTTTTTCTTTTTTTTTTCTCCTTTACAAATTAATTTTGAAAGATAATTTCGGAAAAGAAAAGTTATCTATGAATCCCCAGTGTCTAAAACGTGTAAATCTCCCCCCCCCCCCCCAAAAAAAAACAATTTTCAAAACGATTGCAAGATTTATCTTAAACAAAATATAATGGGTAAGTAATAATAATAAAAAAAAACCGGAAAGCTAGCGTTTCTTTTTCATTCTATTAAAATAAGGGATGAGAGTGAGAAAAAAACAAAAAAGAGGAAATTACGTATGAGGTAAAAATTGAGCAAAAACGTTGAAATAACGCGTGAGGTAAAAATTGAGAAAAAAAGTTGATATAACGTGCAAAGTAAAAATAGAACAAAATAATTTAAACCGATGCATGTTAAAAAAGTTAAACAAAGTGAAAATGGTACATTAAATATAGATTGTCATTATTTGAATTGAAGCACCCACACACATATAATACAAAAATACATTATAATAAAATAAGAACACAAATATAAGAATGGGTAATGAAATTTTATTCAATAATTTTGATATATAAAATATATCAATATGAAAAATTTTCAAAAATGCACAATTATTCTTTAAAATTTTATAAGCAAATTCATTTAAAAATCTACCTTCAAAATAACTTGTGGCACAGTCATAAAACTCCAAATTTGGCTTAAATCTGTTTGCATCCAATAGGGAAAAGAATTAAATTTAAGCAAAGCAGAAGTGCATATTTCCACGAAAAAAGCTGTGTTTCATTTGGCGATTGGTAAGAAAATTTATAATCCCCACTAAACGAATGGCGATCGATTGCATTTTTTTAATCGCCATGTGGCAACTATCAATTTTCACCTATATTTGATCATGGGTGCAAGTTTGAAATTTTGTCAAGACTGAAAATATTTTGAATCCCCCCCCCCCCACCTCACGAGTGAACAATAAGCTCATGGATGATTCACGTTTTTTCCACGACCGTTTGACGAAATTCAGTTTTTTCCAAGATTTTTTGACAGGAATTACGTCTCTATCGCAATCCTTAGACCAAAAATCGCGGTTTTTGCGATCATTTGACAAAAATTCACACCTTTTTCGCGATCCTTTGACAAAATTCATGACTTTTTCGCGATCCTTGAACAAAAATTCGCGACTTTTTCGTGATCCTTTGACAAGATTGCGTCTTTTCCACGATCTTTTGACAAAAGTCGCGTTTTTTCCTCGCTCCTTTGACAAAAAGCCACGTTTTCTCGGCAATTCTGACAAAAAAATTGAATTTTTTCTGCTATCACTTGATGAAAATCACATCTTTTTTGCGATTCTTTGTAAGAGATCGTTATTTTTGTGTTTTTTTGACAGGAATCGCGATAATTTTGCTAATTTTTTTTTTTTTTTACAAAAAAAGCGTCTCTTTTTGCGATCTTTTGTCAGAAATAGTGCTTTTTTAAGCCATCTTTTGACAAAAATTACATATTATCAGCAATCTTTTGGAAAAAAAATAGTGTCTTTTTTCACGATCTTTCGACAAAAATCGCATTTTCTCTGCAATTCTGACAAAAATAACGTTTTTTCCACGATCATTTGAGGAAAATCGCATCTTTTCTGCGATTCTTCGACGGAAATAACGTTTTTCTTGAGATCCATCAAGAAGAATCACGTTTATTCCGCAATTTTTTGTCGAAAAACGCGTCTTTTTACGATGTTTTGAATGAAATAGTGCTTTTTCCTGTGATCTTTTGGCAGAAATAACGTCTTTTTTCACAATCATTTGACACAAATCAAATTTTATTCATATTCTTTTGATGAAAAATCATGTCTTTTTTCGGGATCTTTTGGCAAAAAAACGCGTCATTTTCGCAATTATTTTTCTGCCATGTTTGACCAATTTCATCGTGGTAAAAAATGGCGGCACGGTCGAAAAAATAAGAAAAATTGTGGAAATCCGCAGATTTTGAAAATAAGCAAAACGCGGGAATCCGCGTTTCCGTGGAAAATTGGCATGCCTATAAAACAGGGTTGGGTTTCTTCCGGAAGAAACCTATTTCTTCCAGGACAGTGGAAGAAACTGTAAAAAACCAGAAGAAATGGAAGAAACCACCAGAAACCGATACAAATGCTCAAAGTTAAAGTATATTAACTATGCAAAAGAATTAAAGTATAATTACATGAAATCTAAATTGGAAAATTTAATTATTATTAAAAATATTATTTTTGCAAAGATAAGTTATTTTTTTAATTAATATTTTTTAATCAACAAACTTCAGGTTCAGCAGACATTTTCAGGTGATGGATTTTTACTACTTTAGAAGTAGAGGGGTGGATTTTTTTTTTTTTAATTAATTGCTCCATTTATATATATAAACAAAAAGAAACTACCTTCAAATTGTTTATTTTTCCTATAAAAATGTACTATTTTCATATAGAAGTGTATTATTTTAAACTGTGCAACACAGTAAATAAATAATTTTGTAATTTTTTATATTTTTCATCTAGCTTGAATATCTCAATGCTGATTTTAAAAGATTAGTGCTCTAAAAAATCTATGGATATGCCAAAATGCATTTAAACTATCCTGAAGTGTATAACATAAAAAAAAAAAAAAAATCATTTTTTGCTTCTATCCAATTTAAGTTGAGAAATTGATTGCAGCATCCTACTGCTAAAAAACTTTTTTGTTATACTATGTTGCATTGTACGAAAAAAATAAAAATTTTAATGATTTTATTAATACTAAGGATAGACCAAAACAGGTTTTTAAGGCCAAAACCAAATTAGGTGACCTTCCTACTTTTTGGCTGAAAACAATAACATCCCAAAATAAATTTAAGTGATTAAATTGTATGTTTTAAAGTAATTAAAACATACATAAATGTAAATTAATTATAGTATTTATTAATTATGTACAACTGTTAATAATCCAAAAATTTTGTTTTCATATACAATAATACCTAATTAATTTATCCATGGCACAGAAAGATTTTCTAATTATATGAATTTCATTTAATTAAAAAATATTTTAGTTTTAGGCATACACACTAGGGTGGATCGAAATTTTTTTTTTCACAGTGTCAAAACCTACCTATGCGGAAAAGATGTTCTCTTGGATGGAGATTAAGGGAAAAATAATTAAAAAAATTAATTTTAAATTTTAATACTGCCACAATGAGGTTGAATTTCGAAAAAAAGTGAAAAAAGACGTAATTTTCGCTAGATGATTTTTGATTCAAAATAATAGTTTAAAAAATTATCCAAAACCTACCTATGCGTAAAAGATGTTATATTATATGCTGAGTACGAGAAAAATAATTAAAAACATTAATTTCAAAATTTAAATCTGCCGCAATGTGGCGCAAATTTAACTATTTGAACGTTTTTACGGTAAAAAATCATTTTTTTTTTTTTTGTAAAATAAAATATGAATTTTAGAATTTTTAACATTTATTGCAATGAGGGGATATTTAATTGATTACAAGATAAAAACTTTAGTTTCTTATTTAACAGCTTCATTAGTATTAAATCAAGGAAAATCGTCAACATTGCAACTGGCGATAATGACTTTCGGTATTGAGAATCGACATGAGATTTTGTAATTCAATTCAATTTTTATAAAACCGTCTCTTATGTATGGTCCGTACACAGCAGAAATACTTCTGTGACTCTTTTGATTATTAGTTTTGTAGAATGAGCATTGCGTGAATAGATATTATTGGTAGTAGATGCTATTGCCACTGGAATGATTGCTGGATTTACCTATTGCTTCTGAAATCATGTCGTTACTAAATCCATCAGTTAGAAGAGGTTCGACACATTTTCCTATTTAATTAAATCTATGTAATCCATCGCAAAAAGTCAAAAAGCTGGTAAATGGAAAATATAGATATTTTTTAATGTAATGATTAGGATTACAGCAGACCGTTTGATTTCACTCGCGCACTTTTAGAATTCATATACTGACATAAATGAAAATACAAAAAGCTTCTAACAGGCTGCGAATAATCTTTCTATTTCACCAGTGAAACATTTGTACCCATCCGCGGTTCCATCCACGCATCAAAAAGATGACATAGTGGAACCTCATTGGTGTGTAACTAGCACAAAAAACATTGTAGTGGACGCTTGAAGATCAGTTCCATATTTCGGATAACACATCCTTTAACATCTATGTTAACAGATATTCCATCAAAACCCATCGCAACCAACTTTGTTACATGTATATTATTGTTAACACATGACAAAAAAATGTACGTCGTATTTTCAAATTGTTTGGTACGCTCCCAAAATTTATATATATGTGGCCGATGTATTCGGAACCAAGTTCTTTTTTCAAGCTCAAGTCTGCTTCTATTATGATTTTTCTTCTGTTGTTTTCTAGTGATGTAGTCTGTCTTTACACCCATCAAAGTTTAAAGAAAATGACCATTATCATAAACTTTTACAAATGACTAAAGAGACTGACTAAAACGATGGAGTGGTCTTTGGATTGTTTTGTCATGCTGATTTTTTTTTCTGTCAATAGCATTCGATTCATAGTTTTGTGAGATAATGTCCACATGTAATTCCCACACCTTAAAGTGCACCAGACACGATGGCAGCACCTACTTTGTCGGAAATGCCTAAACTATCTAATATTCTGGCTGATGTCAATCTTCGTCACTACAGGTGATGTGACACCTAGCTCGGCAGCATTTTGGCTTTTCAACGATAGCTGATGATGCAGAAAAGAGAGTTTGCTCTCAATACGTCGGTTTAGTTTATATTCATATTCATATTCAAATCTATTAAACTGAAAAAAATAGGCAGTATTTTCGGAAATGGTCCAAAAGACTGTAGTAGCTTTCAATATCTTATTTTGTTTTAAAAGAATTAAGAAGAGCGCAATATTTGTCGTTCAACAGTTTATTTTTTCTTAAAATGCTGCTGTGGTAAATTATTGAGATTGAATTTCATTTACAGGTCATTTGTAACTTATTAGCAACTCTTTCTCATTGGTAGGAAATAAATAGATGTTGACCGATTCCTTTTTTTGGTTATTTTTTAAATACCAATATATAAATTTTATAACTTTTTGTAATAGGGAGCATATTTACTGGCATATCAAAGCCAGACCCAAATAGGGTGTAGTGTAATTCATCTCCTTCTCTCTCTCTCTTTATTTTTATTATTTTTTTAACAACGCCATGGTACAGTAATATTCAAGGTACACTAAGCTACTCAATACACAATCAGACAAATCCCAACTGAAAAAACTGGAACTGCCAGTTTTTCGAAACTTTAAATCACTTGCAGCAGTATTAAATTTCGAAATTAGTTTATTTATTAATTTTTTTTACTTAATATCCATGCAATATAATATTTCTTAAGCAAAGGTTGGTTTTGATTGATATTAAAATGATTATTTTGGCTCAAAAATAAATCTAACCAAAATTGGATCTTTTTCCATTTTTTCAATATTTTATCGAATTTTAAAATTTTTTGTGGCAGTATTAAATTTTGAATTTGTTACTTATTATTGTTTTTTACTTAACCTCCATACGATATAACATCTTTACCGCATTGTTGGATTTAAAAAATTATTAAAATAATTAGTTTTTGACAAAAATAACTTAACCAAAATTCGGTCTTTTTTTCAAATTTTTTCGAAAATTCAACCCTTTTGTGGCAGCATTAAATTTTAGAATTAATTTTTTTTATTATTTTTCCCTTAATCTCCATACAATAGAACATCTTTTCTGCATAGGTAGATTTTGATTAATGGAATTTTTTTTTTTCGCCATAGACAATCAATCCACCCTAATACACACCTTGATTTTTCATCTATAATGATTTTTATAAATGATCATTTGTTATTCTAGAACTTTCTCAAAGAATATTTGAAATCTAATGCAATGTTTAAACTAAAAATTTTCTATGCAATGATTGATAATTCATGACTGATAATTATAATCAATGAAGTTCATTGCAATACATTCATTTGAGCTTATACAGTTCAAATCAATGACTAATGTTGAAAATTTCTGAAGGAAGAAACAAGATTTTTGGAATACTGATGTTCGATCTGGTCAAATTTTCACTCACACTTTTGGCAAAACTCGGATTTTGGGCCGAACACGAAACCATATTTTTGGTTGATCTCTTTTTAATACAGCAATTATTATACATTACTTACATTAAAAAACTGATGTTAATTAAAATCTTTTATTTAAATGGGTTTCATTCTACCAGTAATAAAGAATCTCTACTATTTACTACTAGTTTCAGAAATTTAAATAATAAAAAAATATGTTTGTTAAATTGAAATGGATTACATTTAATTAATTTTGTGTATTTTGGATAATTTTCTTTTTCATTTAGCCAATGATTGAAGATTTCTAGATAAGTGTTGTGTGTGATCTTGGCTAAAAAGCTGATATAATTATTAATTTAGCATATATACCTAATTAAATTGGTTTTGGTCCAGTGAAATTAATTTGTATAAGATTATAGGAAGATGATATTTATTATATCCTACAAAATTGAAAATATATAGTAAATTCTTAAAGAAAAACAGTTTCTTCCATTTCTTCCACTTGGAAGAAACCTATTTCTTCCGTCCGGTTTTTTCCACTGCGGAAGAAACTTGCCAACCCTGCTATAAAATGCATATATTTTGTTAATTATCTGATTGCGTTCAAATTTTCAGCGAGTTCAAATAATAATAAATTAGGCCGCTTAAAAAATTTCTATTCAAATATAAAAAGTTTTCAGATAACTAGAACCCTCTAACCCCCCCCTCCCCCACTGTTAAGTTTACTTGGATAAAAAGAAGACAACTGCAGTTTATTTGTTCAATTAACAGAACAGGCCGTTACCAGCTTGTATCTTGCTTCTGACAATGTATTTCGCCATGTTGAAAGGATTTATTTTTGTTCCATCACAATCATAATTTGTAAATAAAATGCAATAAAAGTTAAGCTAGTTATTCATATTTTCAACACAAACAAATAAAATGGCAAAAAATACTTATTTTAAACGTATCTGCTAACCTTTTGCATGATTATATTTCTTTTTTTCTTGCATCATTCGACAATTTTCTCTTATGGTTTGATGAAGGCATATCTAAATGAAATATATGTAACAAGAACGTGATCTACGAGGGGGGGGGGGGAGATTTTAAAACTGCAAATGCAAATGATGCTTTGGAATCTAGGAATCCAGAAAAGTGGGAAATGTTGATATTTTGAAAACACAAAGAACTTGGGTTCCTGCACCTTTTCTAGCTTTGCGTGGGGAGGGTCCGATTGTCCGATTATTGTCACCTGTCGTGAATAGGTAATAATAGCGTATTGGAATCTGGAAATATTGAACAGAATGCAGTGGGGGATTGTTGAAATCTTGAATAAACAATGAATTGGGACACCTGTTTCGGCTATGCATTGAGTGGGGGAGGGTCCGATTGTCCGATTATAGCCACCTGTCATAAACAAGTAACATTTGAACGACTTGTTTTTCAAGCATGTACATGGTTTTTTCCATAAAGGGAAGGAAAATAGAACATTTTTTTCAAGAAATTACGGGGCGCAAAATACATGTTTTGAGAAATGGGCAGGGCACATTTTTCACTTATAAAATGGGACAGGGCGCGTGTTATATACAAAAGGGCAGCAGGATGCATCAATAATTAAATAAGGGCGGGCAGGGCAGGGCACGGCGCCCTTCGAAAAACGCATAATGGGAACACTACGATCATCCATTATTGGCATTTAATCTTATAGTTTGCCGATAATTTTTTGGTCGACGAGATACCCTAGTAATACCGAAGAAATTTGTGTCTTTTCAGGGGCGTGCCGACCCAGTGTGCAAAGTGTGCGGCGCGCACAGGCGCCGAAGTAGTAAAGGCGCCAAAGATTTTAGTTAAAGACCAAATACTTAAAAAAAAATACGTGTGGCACTCGGGGACTGCCGTGGTAAAGCTACTGCATAGCATTTTTTATCAACTTATGAAATTATAATTATTTATTTATTTTTTATTTATGCAGTTTTTTTTTGTCTTTGATATTAATTCAAGTTAAACATTTTGAGCGGGATGACCGATAACAATTTTTTTTTCTTGTATTGAACAAATGAGAAGTTAATATAGTTTAAAATATTTTTATTATCTTACAATACATGTAGGTTAATCAGGAATTTTTATCATTGAAACTATACGTTTATGGTAGCTGAAATTAAAAAAACATAAGTTTAAGACTTGATATTCTCAAAATATCTGAAAAATAACGCGTCAATGTCTGCCGAAGTCTACGGAGGGATACCGTGCCGAAGTCTGCCAAACTGAAGCGACATTAGCCGGAGTGTTAGTTTTTTTTCTCGTTACAGAATTTCTAGATTCTTTCGCCGCGCTCAAAGCCCGCGATAAAAGCTATGCAACACCTTAATAAATTACAAACAAAATTTGGACGCGCTACGAAAATTAGATCGCGAGTTATAAGAATTTTAAATTTTCCGAACCTCACCGTGGGGGTCTTCTGTCACCAAAAATGAACACTCTCTCATAATTAATTACCAAACAAAATTTGGTCACGCTACGAAAATTAGATCGCGAGTTATAAGCATTTTAAATTTTTCGACCCTCACCGTGGTGGTCTCCTGTCACCAGAAATTAACACTGTCTCATAATAAATTACCAAACAAAATTTGGCCGCACTACGAAAATTAGACCGCGAGTTATAAGCATTTTAAAATTTTCGACCCTCTCCATGGGGGATCTCCTGTCACCAAAAGTAACACTGTCTGATAATAAATTACCAAACAAAATTTGGCCGCGCTACGAAAATTAGATCGCGAGTTATTAGCATTTTAAATTTTTGATCCTCAACGGGAGGGGGGGGTCTCCTGTCACCAAAAGTTACACTGTCTCATAGTGAATTACCAAACAAAATTTGGCCGCGATACGAAAATTAGACCGCGAGTTATAAGTATTTTAACTTTTTCGACCCTCACCGTAGGGGTCTCCTGTCACCAAAAGTAACACTGTCTCATAATAAATTACCAAACAAAATTTGGCCGCGCTGCGAAAATTGATCGCGAGGTATTAACATTTAAAATTTTTCGGCCCTCACCGTGGGGGGAGAGGGTCTCCTGTCACCAAAAATTAACATTATCTCATAATAAATTACCAAACAAAATTTGGCCGCGCTTCGAAAATTAGATCGCGAGTTATAAGCATTTTAAAATTTTCGACCCTCACCGTGGGGGGGTCTCCAGTCACCAAAAATTAACACTGTCTCATAATAAATTACCAAACAAAATTTGGCCGCACTACGAAAATTAGACCGCGAGTTATAAGCATTTTAACTTTTTTGACCCTCACCGCGGGGGTCTCCTGTCACCAAAAATTAACACTGTCGCATAATAAATTACCAAACAAAATTTGGCCGCGCTATGAAAATTAGATCGCGAGTTATAAACATTTTAAAATTTTCGACCCTCACCGTGGGGGTCTCCTGTCACCAAAAATTAACACTGTCTCATAATAAATTACCAAACAAAATTTGGCCGCGCTACGAAAATTAGATCGCGAGTTATTAGCATTTTAAATTTTTGACCCTCAACGGGAGGGGGGGGGTCTCCTGTCACCAAAAGTTACACTGTCTCATAGTAAGTTACCAAACAAAATTTGGCCGCGATACGAAAATTAGACCGCGAGTTATAAGTATTTTAATTTTTTCGACCCTCACCGTAGGGGTCTCCTGTCACCAAAAATTAACACTGTCTCATAATAAATGATGGCCCGGTATGTCGGGCCAGCCTTTAAATAACTCTTAAACATCGGCTTTCTAAAACAATCTTAAATTGAAAAACAGAGTAGTGGAAGCATAAGGCAAAAAAAAAGAAATGGCAGAGTGACAGTGTGTAATAACAGACAGAAACGTAATTAAGTTTTACAATAAACTAACGTTTATTCAAAACAAAGAACACAGTTAAAAAAAAACAATAATTAAATAAATTTAAATAACACATAACATAGAAAAAAAAAACCTTACTACCTTTACATTTCATCTTCTAGTTAATAAATTAATAGAAACACCGGCTTTGGCAAACATATAACAGGTAGCTTAAATGTACTTTCATCAAAATACTATCTTAAATTTCCAGTCTTAACAGGTCATATTTTTATCACTTTTATAAAAAACTATTTCTACTTTATATTCCCCCTGCATAACAGCAGGTGTTTGATGAAAAAATATATCTTCCCGAAAACCGAAAACCACCACGACATCCTTCAAAGAAAAACAACAACCAACTATTAACACAATTTTTCAAAACGAACTGCCGATATCTCTCTCCAATCAAAATCATCTGGTTCCATAAATTTGCATACAATGTTCTCTTCTTCCTTTTAGATAAGCAGACGATCTTTGAAAAAAAAGGAGAAACCACGGACGTTGCCGGGATGACGTCACTTTGGAATGAAATGATGTAATAGAAACAGTATGACGTAATACTGTACTTTGACCGTTCAAACGAAAAATAAACGGAGTGAATCAGATGGGTAGATTGAAAAGAGATAAACAATGTTGTTTTGATTTGTGGTTTAGAAGGAAAGTTTAAATTAAAGAAATGAATAACAACAGAATAAATTAATAGTGTATAAGTGTCAAGGAAGGTTTATTTATGCTGACAATTCCCCCCCCCCCCTTGTCACTTATACTTTCTCAGTAATCTAATTTAAAACAAAAAGAGAATACCTAAATACATTATTCATTTCTATCTTACTTGATAGATGTTAAATTACAGTAAAAATAATCAATTTCTTCTTTTACACCTATAAAAGAAACCAATCTGCCATTTATAATAGCTAGTAATTTAAATAATAGAAAAAAAAACACTTTTTCACTATAATACAACTCATTTTTTTCATGAGATTTACCAAGAAAAAGTCTTTCATACAGAAAATTTCAAAAAAAACTTTCAAGTTATAAAAATCTGAGATATATATATCAGTCCAATTCTTTTCCTTCTTTTAAATTTAAATATTCACAATACTGGAAAAAATTTTTAGACTTTAAATTTGGAAATTATACATGGTAAATTCTTGTACATAACGTATCTTGAACTTTGAACCTGAAATTTCAATAACAATTACCTCACCATATAACTATATGGTTACTTTATACCTTTATACAATGTACAATGCATTAACAATAAAATTCTCTTTTTCAATATATGTATAAACATCAAATATTATAATATGATCATATTTTTTTCATACATTCAATTCATTCAGCTTCCATATGTGGGCCCACATTTTTAACATACCATTCATTCAACAATATGATATATAAATATTGGTCAATTTGAAATTTACTTCATGAACATATATTTACACACTTATGACAAGAAATTTGTATTAAATACCTTTTTATGATAAATGCATGTAAATTCAGAAAGTTTAACAATATATAACCTTTAAATTTAACAATAAATTTAACAAAAATTTCATTACATCTAACCTTTTCCCACATGAGCGGGACATAAGTGACACTTCCATTATATTAAAAATAGGGACTTACAGAAATAAAAATAACGTGCCCGCGACAGGCCTTCCTGTGGTCGGAACATCCACGATAGCCGCTACCCCCTGCAGGCCACTCTGGCTGATTACATTTTCACCCCTGCGCGACGCTTCTTGGGGCCGCTCGGACCCCGGAGGATGAACTATCATGGAGTCCGTACCACATTCCAGCGGGAAATTAATTTGCTCATTGGCTAAGGAAGAGTAATAAAAAAAAACAAACATTCATATATTATACATAGAAACACACAGGTTTCCTGGAACATTCTGTAACATCTAAGTCAATAAATAAAAAGTTTAACTTAAAAAACTTAGATATATGTTTACATTGAAAGATATATGAAGTTCAAAGGAGGGTTTTAATGGTTTTAAGTTTTACAATTTTAAAGTTAAAAATATTATTTCTATAAATCGCTGCAATTCAAATTTTGTGAGAGGCTTAGTAAATATATCGGCTAGATTATTTTTACTACTTATATGTTTAACTGTGAAAATTTCCTGATTCAGTAAATCACGGACGAAGAACAATTTAACATCTATATGTTTGGTCCTGTAGTTTTCAATGGGAGATTTTATGAAATCAATAGCAGCCATGTTGTCTACTAATAGAGTAGGTTTAATCTTTTGACCTAAAAATATATGCCTTTTATAACATTCGTCAATTATTCTGTTGAACCATAAAAGTTCTTTTGCGGCTTCGGTCAAAGCTACGAATTCTGATTCCATTGTAGATAAACATATTGATTTCTGTTTAAATGCTCTCCATGTTATAGGTGATTCGTCTAATAAAATTATTTGACCCCCCATTGATGTTCTATCGTCCCGATTGGATGCAAAATCTGCATCTGTATATGTAATGAGGTTAATTTTATTACATGTTAACTTAAGTTTAAAATGTTTTGTGTGATTTACATATCCTAGAAGTTTTAACAGGCCATTCCAATGGACAATTCCAGGGTTACTTTGGAATTGGCTGAATATATTCACAGCATATGAGATATCAGGTCTGGTTCGGTTCGTAATAAATGATAAACAACCTAAGACACTTCTATAGGGAAATTGAAGCATTTCATTAATTTCATCATTTGTTTGAGGACATTGATTTTTGGAATAAACCATTCCCTTACTAATTGGTAATGAAGATATAGGAAAATTAAAGTCTTTGAAGCGGGAACATACTACTTCTATATATTTTAACTGGTGGATAGATATGTTACCATCTATTTCCTCAAATTCTATTCCAAGTAATTTTTTAGTTTTTCCCAAAATCTTTAAGTCAAAGTGCTTCATAAGGAGATTAACTGTTTTGTCAATACATTTTTTTTCTTTACCAAGGATTACAAAATCGTCAACATATAGTAATAACACAATATCATCTTTAAATATATAGACACAATTACTCCATTCCAATTTTACAAAACCCAAACTGATTAAAACCCTGTGTAACTCAAAAAACCATACACGGCCGCTTTGGTGCAAGCCATAAATTGCCCTGTGTAGGCGACAAACCAAATTTTCTTTTCCTTTTTGTACAAAACCTGGGGGCTGTTTCATGTAAACTTCATCTGATAATGGAGCATATAAATAGGCTCCTTTTACGTCACATTGCAAATGGGTCCATCCCTGACCAGAAACTAAGGCTGAAAAGAAGAATCTTATTAAACTAAAATTTATAACGGGACTGAATGTCTCGTCATATGTTTCCCCTTTTATTTGTTTGTATCCCTGTGCTACCAGTCTGGCCTTGTACCTTGCAATTTTTCCAGTTTCATCATGCTTTATTGTATATACCCATCTGCACCCAAGTGGTTGTATTCCCTCGGGTAATTGTGTTAAATGCCACACTTGTCTCTTTTTCATTATGGCAATTTCATCCCCCATTGCACTTTTCCATTGTTCCCATTGCGGTGATTTAAGTGCCTGTTTGTACGTGTTTGGTATGGTTGAGTCGGCTAGTCATATATCAGCTTGGTTGTTTTCTGGGATTTGGTCATAGTTTGGATTGTAACTGGGACTGGAACTTGAACTTGAACTACCTGTGGCACTTCGGACTATACCTTCATATTTATCAGATCCTCTGAAACTAAACAAATATGGCTCAAATTTGATACCATTTCTCAAACAATACTCCCTTACATCTTTTATTGATCTTAATCTGTTCTTTTTACCTTGTTCATAGTAATAAACATCCGTTCGCCCCCCTATTGGTCTAGTTTTAGTTTTTCTGATCCAAACAGCTTCTCTTAATGTTCGTGTTTCCTCGTCACCTTTCTGCTCTTCTTCAGAAGAAGGATCTGTAGTATTATAAGGGTCAATTTCAGGTGTTTTTGGACTTAAGATGTAGGTAGGGCCCAGCTCGTCTCCGTTGCATTTTTCAGGGACACCAAAAGGGTCTTTTAGAGTATAGGTAGGACCTTGTTCCTCAATGTTACAACGTTTTGGGATAGTGGCCTCCTCATTAAATGATACGTTTAATGTTTCAATTATTTTATTTGAATCTGGGAGAAAAATTCTATAGCCTTTTGTAGACATAGCATACCCCACCATTACACCTTTCTTTGCTTTTGCATCAAATTTGGACTTTCTTAATTGTTTTGGGACACCTACATATGCTTCTGTACCAAATGGTTTTAAGTGACGTACAGAAGGTTTTCTATTATAATACAGTTCAAATGGTGTTTTGCTTTGGAATTTATGGCATACCCTATTCCAAGTATATACAAAGTAAAGAACAGCTTCTGGCCAGAATTTTAAGCTTAACTTGCTTTCACTCAAAATGGAACGAGCACCGTCTGCTATTGTTTGATTCAGACGTTCCGCGACCCCATTTTGTTCCGGACTATACGTGTTCGTGTATTCGTGTTGTATGCCATGTTCCTCAAAGTATTTTTGGAAATTATCGTTATCAAATTCTTTTCCGTTGTCACTACGTACAGATTTAACTTTAAGATTTAGAAATGTTTCCGCTCTTTGAACATGGTTTCTAAACACTCTAAATACTTCGGATTTATGTCGTAATGGATAAATTGAGGTTTTTCTAGAAAAATCGTCTACAATAGTTAAGAAAAACCGTTCTCCGCCTCTACCTGATATATTAGTAGGACCCCACACGTCAGTGTGTAAGAGTTCAAGTGGGTGCTTTGATCTAATTTGTCCTATTGGTTTGAATGAAACACGCCTATGTTTATTGATTTTACAAGTTTCACAATGAAAATCTTTGTGATACGTGGCAGCCCTTTTACACCATTATTTTTATAAGTACCCGCAATTAACGTAGGACTTATGTGTCCCATCCTCCTATGCCATAGCTTTAAATCATCTTTATGAACTGTGGAAGCCTCAAATTGTACTCGTTTATTTTTATTTTTAGACTCGGGATAAATATAATAAACTCCATTTTTAAGAGTTGCTCTAAATAAAGTGTAATCATCCCTATAGGCTTTTACTCTCCCATTACCTCCTTTGAACTTAGTTCCCCTGGAATCTAATCTTGAACCAGAGATAAGATTCCTTCTAAGACTAGGACAATACATTACATCGCCGAAGCGAACTTTTTCTCCTTCTAATTTTAAATCAACCATGCCTGTTCCTTCAATAGGAAAAGTGGCACCATCAACTGCTACAGCCAGTTCATGATTATGAAGAGGTTTAAATGTTACATATTTGTCTCTGTCCTTGCAAAAATGGTGTGAAGCGCCTGTATCAAAGATCCAGGCGTCTTCATCACCTTTAACATTACTAAGGTTGGATTGAACAAAAAAATGTACCTGTCCTTTAGGATCCTTACGTCTCTGCTTGAATTTCACCTGGCTTACTGGTGGTTTCAGGGGCCTCTGGTAGCGACATCTAGGTTTCTCAGTGCTACGTCTCGATATGGATGATTCTCTCGATGCTGTCGTACTCGATGGAGATGTTTCTCTGGAAGTTGACTCACTGGGTCTTCCAACACTATCTGGCAGGAATTTGTAAGACTTGCACTGTCTCAAGTGATGACCTGGTCTTCCACATTTGTGGCAAGTTATTTTCTGTCGATATTTTGGTCTGGCATACTGCACATGGGCACTCTGTTCTCCACTTTTGTCGTTTTCTCTCAGTAGAAGTCGGGATTCCTCTGCCACCAACTCTGTCAAAATATTTTGGAATGTGAATTTGTCATCTGTCCATCGAAGAATAGATTGTACCATGTTGTCAAACTGGGGCGGTAAGTACCTAAGTATTTGAAATGATAGGTACTCTTCTTCCATAGGCTTTTTCATTTCTGTTAATTGACCGGCAATCCTTTGAATACGGGCAGCGAACATGTCTATTGATTCATCTGGCTCTATTCTGGTAGCTAGAACTTCCGAAAAAATCTGCATGTGACGAGCTCTATTGTCAGGATAAAAATGCGTTTTAAGTTTTTCCCATACAGCCTTTGGATCATCCAAACTTTCTATAATTCGTCAGAATTCTGGCTCTATATTTAGGTACAGAATGGATAATGCAGACCGTTCTCTAGCTTGAAAGTCCTTTAAGGCCGTTGTTTCCGTATCTGCTGGTTTGGTTTCCGTTCCATTGACAATAGACCAGGCATTTTTGTCCAGTAATAAAAATTTTACATCTGAGCTCCAATTTCCGTAGTTATAGGCATTAAGCTTTGTAATGCTCACCTGTATAGTTGCCATAGCCGTAAAATTTGGAATAGTAAAAAAAACAAGCTCAAATTTCAAATTCCTCAAAAAATTCTAAGGTTTTTTTTTTTTTTTGAAAAAAACTAATTCCAAAGATAAATATTCTAAAGTTTACTATCTAATATTGTACCAAAAAAACACGTACGTAAATAAGAAACGTATCGAAAAAAATTTCACTTTTTTTTCAAACTTCAAAATTTTGACTAAGTCCCCAGAAAAACATTAAATTCCTTTAAAAAAAATAAAATAAAAGTTCATTAAATGTCACTAAATGAAAGAAAAACTGCGCCCCCCCCCAACTAAAATTCACTTGGAGGTCTTAATGAGCGCTGTCTGAACACATCTGCCAACGTACTCTGCCGGAGTTATGGCCCTCAAAGGGTTAAATTCGCCAAAAACGGGCGTGGCCCATAACCCGTGATGGCCCGGTATGTCGGGCCAGCCTTTAAATAACTCTTAAACATCGGCTTTCTAAAACAATCTTAAATTGAAAAACAGAGTAGTGGAAGCATAAGGCAAAAAAAAAGAAATGGCAGAGTGACAGTGTGTAATAACAGACAGAAACGTAATTAAGTTTTACAATAAACTAACGTTTATTCAAAACAAAGAACACAGTTAAAAAAAAAACAATAATTAAATAAATTTAAATAACACATAACATAGAAAAAAAAAACCTTACTACCTTTACATTTCATCTTCTAGTTAATAAATTAATAGAAACACCGGCTTTGGCAAACATATAACAGGTAGCTTAAATGTACTTTCATCAAAATACTATCTTAAATTTCCAGTCTTAACAGGTCATATTTTTATCACTTTTATAAAAAACTATTTCTACTTTATATTCCCCCTGCATAACAGCAGGTGTTTGATGAAAAAATATATCTTCCCGAAAACCACCACGACATCCTTCAAAGAAAAACAACAACCAACTATTAACACAATTTTTCAAAACGAACTGCCGATATCTCTCTCCAATCAAAATCATCTGGTTCCATAAATTTGCATACAATGTTCTCTTCTTCCTTTTAGATAAGCAGACGATCTTTGAAAAAAAGGAGAAACCACGGACGTTGCCGGGATGACGTCACTTTGGAATGAAATGATGTAATAGAAACAGTATGACGTAATACTGTACTTTGACCGTTCAAACGAAAAATAAACGGAGTGAATCAGATGGGTAGATTGAAAAGAGATAAACAATGTTGTTTTGATTTGTGGTTTGGAAGGAAAGTTTAAATTAAAGAAATGAATAACAACAGAATAAATTAATAGTGTATAAGTGTCAAGGAAGGTTTATTTATGCTGACAATAAATTACCAAACAAAATTTGGCCGCGCTACGAAAATTAGATCGCGAGTTATAAGCATTTAAATTTTTCGATCCTCACCATTGGGCGGGTCTCCACTCACCAAAAGCTACATTATCCTACCTTGTTTTATCTTAAGACGATTCTTTTCTATATACATTCGATCAGGAATTTTTATTATTGAAACTATAGATTTATAGTAATTGAAATAAGATTTATAAGTTTGAGACTTGATATCCTGTAAATATCTGAAAAATACCGCGTCAATGTCTGCCGAAGTCTACCGAAGGATACCATGCCGAAGTCTGCCGAAGTGAAAGGACGGTACCGAGAGTTAGGTTTTTTCGTTACGGATGTGTTAGGATATTTCTCGTTACGGAATTTTTGGATTCGGTCGCCGCGCTCAAAGCCCGCGATAAAAGCTATGCATAGCTTAAAAACTTAATTTAATTATACTAAAATGTATTATATTTTCTTGGCATCTGTATTACTTTTTTTAGGTTAACCTTATACAAACTTATTTATAAATATTCTATTCTTTGTTTAAAAATTTATTTCATTTTATTCTGCTTATGTGTCCCCTAATATGACATTTACACGCAGATCCGTTCAACCTTTATAAAAAGAGGCGCACCAATGAAAGGTGCCATAATTCACATGGCTGAAAACATGCAACACTATTATCTGACTGTAGTGAAAAAGCATGATGTATATTTTTATTACATCAGGGACTATTCCACGTGTTTTTTATTTTTAAATAGAAATTATTGTCTTACTGCAGAAATTATCATAAATCAGAAGAAAAATTCTATTTGGAAATACTGGTAAAAGTTTCTCCTACAACAATCAGCCCATGAATACAGATATACGTTAGAAACACATATGATGCACGTATATCTCACTGTGATAGTTATAAGTACCCTATGATTCAGAAACTATTTATAAATAATTTAAAGCAATAATTTAATTCAGAGTAAATTTAAAATTAAATTTTCAGAGGGGCGATCTATCTTCAAAAGTTTTGAAGCTGAAGAAGCCAGAAACCTTCATCACTAAATAGCAAAATAATAACATTAAATAGTAATTAAAACTAAATAAAGTGACTGATAACTATTATAACAAACCTCTTCAAATTTTTTTTATTTTTAAAAATATTTCCTTTAACCCCTTGCGGCGCGGTGGTATATCTATGAAATCACTTAATTTTAATTTCCAAACGCCACACTGACACCAGATTTTTGGTAAGAAAATTTACGGTTTATTGTATGCGTGAAATGTAACTTTTCTTTATTTACAAATAAAGTTATTCACAAATTCTGGTGTCAGCCATTAATTTCAACACTTAAGGGGACGGTGGACGTTAAAAATTTATTTTATTCATTTTTATCATAGCAATATGAAATTTTGTGCATATATATATATTTCACCAAAAGCATATAGAATACCTTAAAAAAATTTCCAACCTTATTAAAATTTGTAATTTTTTTACAAAAATTTAAATTTTTAAACGAAATTTTAAAATGCTCCTCGTGTCTTAATTTTTGAAATATTTTCTTGCTTTTGCATTTTATCACTTAAAACTATATTATAAACAAATTTGTGTAAGATTTTTTAAATCTCTTGAATAGTTAATATTTTACAGATTTTTTTCTAAATTCCTTATAGATTTTCATCAAAATTTTGCCTTTTAATAAGAAAAAATAAAATTTGACTATCTTAATGAAGACGAATTTTAAAAAGCTTACACAATTTCTTTTTAAATAATATCAGGATACTTCCTTATTAATTTTATAAATATTGATAAAAAATTAAGACGCAAGGAGCAATTCAAAAATCTAAAAACGCTGAAAAATTAGTTTTGATAAAAACAGATTTAAAGTATATAAATAAATTTATCTTTATTATTTACTCCTTAAAACCTTCATAAATGATATTTTAATAAGAAAAAACTGTTTAGGTACTATTATACCCCAGAAATAGACCCTTTTTCTGACAATTTTGCTAGAGATGATTTTGCTCAAATAAAGGTCCACTGTCCCCTTAAGAAATGAATTTGCCCTGCACCGCAAAGGGTTAAAATGGATTTTTAATTAAGATGAAACATTCGAATGGGCGCCAAAAAAACCTTCTAAAGGCGCAATTATGGCATCCGCGGGCGACGCGTTGGAGAATCCTGAATAGAGAAACAGTGTAAAATCAGAATTGGGAGATTATGCAGACATGTGGGGGGAAAATACATTTCGTTGGTTTCGAGATAACGAATCTCAGATATAATAAGCTTAATTTGCAAAATGGTGTCTAGGAGTATTCATTCGGTTTAACTAACTACGAAAGTCTAATCTTTCTTGGTTATACTACATGAATGAAACTATGTACAAATGAATGATTTACATATGAGTAAAAGAGAAACATTTTAACTTAGGCCGTCTGATTATTACATTAGCTGGGTACAACTTGTCTGGCCGTTATCCGCCCGAGATGTTGAAGCGGTTCACTAGTTCGTCTGATTGCAGGGTTTGCGGAGGTATACACCATACACCCAGTGGTTTTTTTTTTTTTTTTTCGAAAAGTGTTAGCGTATACTGTATCCATGAATTGTCATGACTCTAGCGGTATACCTTCTGCCTATAGCGTATATCTTCTGATTTTTTTTTTTTTTTTTTTTTTTTTTTACGACTACAACACTTGTCTGACTACAGTTAACTCCGGATTGCAACTGCTGTCGTTCTCGCAGAAAAAACTACATAGTTCATCAAAATTTTATTGTTCGGTTGAGGAGGTCTAGTTTCAGGAGCCTCATTGAAAAATTTGCATACTTTGTGGTACTGTGTTCAATCTTTACCACATATATCATTTTAGGGGGACATCACACATATTATTACACATATCACACATATAATCACACATACCACATTATCATTTTAGGGGGAAGGGGGGCATCTGGCATTTGATATCGAAAGATCACTAGGGTGAAAGGGGTTGTATTTTGAATCTTTATAATTTTTGAATGATCCAACCAAAATTTTCTCTTTTTATTTGTAATTATTTTTTACATAATAATTTTCTGTTTTTACTTATAACTTGTTCTTTACATTAGAATAGTGTGCAATCTTTTTCGCAGATTGTTATCTATTTTTATGAAAATACAAAGTTATTATTAAATGACTATAAAATTATTTAATTTCAAAATATGAAATACCTCAACACTTGGCATTCCTATTCTTCTGTCTTATGTGCATGCATATATAATCTGCGTCCAAGAAAAAAGTGCAAAGTACGTTTGAAATAATATTTGTGTTTACCAGTAAAGATAAGAGAATGTCGTCCAGATATTTTGTTGATAAAAAGTTCTATTTGTCCCTCCTCCCCTCTCTTTCTTGTGGGGAGAGAAATGCAAGAAGACATTATTACTTTTGAATGCATTATGTAAAAAAAATATATATATTTAAATACTTTTAACTAATAACTATTTTCGCAAAGTTTCCTTTGATATAAAATTATTTCATATATAATAGTGATATTTCAATGACTATTCTTCATTTGAATCAATGAAGCATGCAAATAATAAACGTATAACCATATCTAGTATATCTTTGCAAAGAAAAAAATTAGAAAATCTAAAGAATTTATAAACATTGAAAACGGTATCATTAGACTGGAGGTTGAAGAATGGTAACGTATGATATCGTAAGGAGGTGGGTGTCCAAAATTGCAAAAAAGTTGATAACGTTCGTTATATTTGTATAGCTTTTTGTATATTAACGTTCTGTTCAATGTACAGATTTTAAATTAGAGATACTGACGTCAGCTATCGGGCACACATTTTAACTGGTAAAAATCAAGCATCAGCCGTTTGTGATGCTATTCGCATTCTGTGTCTAGATTTAACACTGCGATTTTCGCACTTAAAGAGTAGAGTTTATTTTAGGCGGCCGAAGCAATATTTGTGTTCAGCACTACTACAAACGATAATTTCTGTGGAAACTTATGTATTGGACAAAAATTGTGGTTTTATTTTCCAAACCATAGACCTCTGAGAAAGCAAATAGCTTTTATCTATATCTAGTACTCTGGACTTACCATGATGGTGAAAAAGGGAGAGAGGTGATGAAGATGGCCTAAATTTGACCGTAAATGTAAAAACATTCTAACATTTTCGAAGATTGAGGGGAAAGCCTTTCCATGCACTCCGAAAAAAATCGAACACGTTACAAGCTTTTGTTTAGTGGGAAGGACTGCTTTTGGGGAAGTACACAAGCATGAACTCTTTGAAGAATGTAAGCTCGCCCTTTTGTGGTGATCATTAAGGGTTTTTAATTAATATTCCAGCTAAATAACAAAAAATGAAAAATCTAAGTCTCAAGTGCACCTGCCTATCATCTATCCTTATCCAAATTTTCAGATCTCTATGTGCGGTATACACTGCTCAAAACAATTAAAGGATATTTGAAGTTTGATATAAAATAAAGATATAAACGAAATTTTTTTGCCGAAAATAGAAGAGAATCACAAATGCAAATTTTTCTGGTTTTCAAACTGTGGAGTATGCAAATTTTGAGTTCGACGTCAAAAACGTCGCTTCAGCGGCAGCGAATGAAATTTGACTTTCAACTGGATAAAAGAGAATGAAGACAAGGATGATCGGCATTCAGTGATTGCTTTGTTTCGATGAGTACGATGTCTCAGCGAAGTCATTTGACAGATTCAGAAGCTTGGAGAATTGTTGGTAGGTTAGAAGGGGGCCAAACTCAAGCCGAAGTAGCGCAAGCCATTGGAGTGTCACAAAGTGTCATTTCCAGGATCTGGAAATGTTTTTTGCAGAGTGGATGTGCAGGCCGAAGACCAGGGCAAGGTCGTAGACGGGCAACAACGCCCAATGAAGATCGGTATTTAGTGTTAACAGCTCGGAGACACCGAAACATGAACGCTACTCTTCTCCAACAACACCTTCGCTCGGCTACAGGCACCACGATTTCAACTCAGACTGTCCGAAACCGGTCCATGCTGTAGGTCTGTATGCTCGCTGACCGATGGTATGTGTTAGATTAACATCAAGGCATCGTCGCGACCGCAGGGAGGGGGCAACCGAGCATGTCAACTGGAGGAGAAATGAATGGAGCAATATTCTATTTTCTGACGAGTCCCATTTTTCTGTGCATCCGGATAATAGGCGTATTTTCATCTGGAGGGACCGTGGCAGTAGGAATAATCCTGCGTTCGTGCACGAAAGTGTCAGATTTGGCGGTGGAGGAGTGTTGGTGTATGGTGGCATCTCAATTGACGGGCGCACTGACCTCTACATCATTCGAGATGGAGCTCTGACTGGTCGCCGATATAGGGATGAGATCCTCAGACCTATTGTAGTCCATTACGCTGCAGCAATCGGAGATAATTTCATTTTAATGGACGATAACTGCAGGCCACATCGTGCAAACCTGGTGGAGGATTTCCTTTTCGAGGAAGGAATCGTTCGAATGGAATGGCTAGCGTGTTCTCCAGACATGAATCCAATCGAGCACGTTTGGGACGCTCTAGGAAGACGAGTTTCTGGCCGCCAACAACCCCCACAAACTCTCCAAGAACTGGAAAGAGCTCTTCTGGAAGAGTGGGGCAGAATACCCCAACTCGTTATTAATAGCCTCATTGAGTCCATGCCTCAAAGGTGTTCAACGTTGCTGGCCGCCCGTGGAAACCATACCCCCTACTGAAAATGATTTTCTTTGAAGAAAACACCTTTTCTTATTCTTTTTTTCTCATATGCACAAATTGTCTTTTTTTCCTTTTGTACACAAATGCGCAATAAAATGCATTTTTTTCTGCCAAACATGTGTAATTTATTCTCATATAACCTACTATGTCTGTCGACCATGTATCAATCAGCTAAAAAGTTTCCCAGATACAAAATCCACCTAAAACTGCAATATCCTTTAATTGTTTTGAGCAGTGTATTTTCTGCACCTTCGCGAATACATGAAAAATAAGAATCAAACTTATTTTTTTTCTTTCTTCTTTCTTTTAGATGCGATTATTATTATCGTATTGAATTATTTTCTACGGGATAGTAAAATTTTCCAGTTTCGCAGTATTCTGATACAGAGTATTTCCATTTTCACAGATTATATTGTGCTACGAGTTTTATTTACATAGTTGCCATTCTTCTTTATTTTTCAAGTAATTTAAACATGTTTGTAACCAGAAATTTTATTTAATAAGTGAAATAAAACACGAACTGTATAGAAACATTTTATTAAATAAATTTTCTGGTTCAAAAAAACCTTATTTGACTTGGTAAAAAAACTCCAGAAGGATGGACACTGTAAATTTACAAATATTCAGTATTTTTTAGGTAGATTTCGTATGAAATACTACCTATTGCAATCGCACCAGTTTATCTATCTATCTATCTATCTATCTATCTATCTATGTATATATCTCACTTTTTTATGGACACGATAACTTCTACAATTCTTCACCAATCTCCACCAAACTGGTACATAAAATCAAAGGGGATAAAATCTCGGCTAAGTTCGTTAATGGGCAAAATCGGACCAAGGGGGTCGGAATAGTGGTCGTTTTTGTGAAAACCGAAAAAACGCCATAACTTTTTAACTAAAGTAGATATCGAATCGGTTTAAAGTTTATATTGCTTCTTAAAAAGGGGGCAAATGTTTATGCATGACAGATTTTTGATAAATTTAAAAATGGGCTCAAGGGACGAAAAAAACAGGGTTTTGGAGAGAAAAAAATTAATAACTTCATCAATTTTCAAGATATCAAGTCCAACTAAATTTTTTGTAAATGTTCTTAAAATTATCTAAAACTTTTGTATTTACAAGTTTTGATAGGACCAACTTTTACCGATGAAAAAAATTAAAAACGAAAAGAAAAAGGGCGGTGAAAAAAGAGAAAAATCCATAACTCCGTCAATTTTTAAGATATCAAATCTGATTAAATTTATTTTACATCTTCTCAAAAATATCTACAACTTTTATATTGACAAGTTTTTCATAGGACCAATTCGTACAGCAAAAAGAAATTAAACAAAAATAGGAGTTGGAGAAAAAACCTCAAATCCAAACTGCTTATATTCTGACTCTTTTTTTAAATTCATTTTTGATTTTAAACGCATCCAAATGATAGATCCTGTTATTTAGAAACTGTATAAATTGACGCATTGGTCAATTTTCTGATAAAGACAGAATATATTAAAAAAAAAGGCTACCAAAAAGGGTATTTTGAACAGAATTCATCGGGATTGAAAATTTAAGGAAGTATTCAAATAAGAAATTGCGTTTTTTTCTGACTCGTTTTTAAATCCATTTTTGTTCTCAAACGCATCCAATTTACAGATCCTCTTATTTAGGAACTATATAATGTGATGCATTAGTCAGTTTTTTGATAAAGACGGAATATATTTTAAAAAAGGCTACCAAAAAGGGTATTTTGAACAGAATTTCCCGAAGTCTTCGTGATTTGAAAATTTAAGGAAGTTTTCACATAGCAAATTGCGTTTTTTATGACTCGTTTTCGCTCTCAAACCCATCCAATTTACAGATCCTCTTATTTAGGAGCTATATACTGTGACACATTGGCCAGATTTTTGATAATATATTTTTAAAAATGCTGTCAAAGCGCACAAAATTTTCCGAGGCAATCGTGATTAAAGAATTAAGGATGTATTCAAACAACAAATCAGTTATTTTATGACTCATTTTTAAATTCAATTTTTTTCTCAAATGCATTCAACTGACAGTTTTTTTGTTATTTAGGAACTGTATAATGTACTGTTTTGGTGGATTTTTTAATAAATTCAGAATTTATTTCAAAATAGGTTGTCAAAATGGGCATTTGAGATGAATTTTTCTTAAGATGATTCTGATAAAACCAATTTTTGCAGAAAAATGAAATTAAAAATTTTTCATAAACGGCCAAATGGAGTTATTAAACTGGGTTTATCTCTAATCATACATATTTTTTTTTTTTTTTTTTTGAAATGAGCACTCTTCGAAATCTACCTCCGCCTATAGGCCCAGCCGACAGGGAATTTTTTTTTGAGGCGAGATGGTGTGTGTGTGTGGGGGGGGGGGGGGGGGTGTATAGGGAGTGTCAGCCTTACTCATATCCTTAACACTCATATCCATAAGCACATATACATATTGTAATAGCATGACTTACTGGTTTTTATTTTATTCCAATCTTATCTTATTTCCAATCTCTTTATTTTGTTTTTCCCCATTCCATGGCATATTCCTCTTTTAAATCGGTTACTTATTTGTTTACTTTCGATTTGAACACTTGCATGTGCGTTCATGGTTCGTGCGTTCACATCGTTTTCTTCCGTCTGATCGCGATTTGCGATCTTCGCAAATCGCAACTTATGAGTAGCCGTATATCCCTTTCGCAAAGCAGGAACGCATTCGCTCAACTTCTGCAGACGCAAAGGGGGCGTTGTCTTCTGGTGATGTATAGAACCGCGAGGGATATTTAAATCAGTTGGATTGTTTTGACTGCGGATGGTCTGACGATGTTTTGGCCTAGTAAAAGGCCGTTTGTTGATATAAATATTAATTATGAAAGTTCAATTGTAGTTTATCTTAAGTGGTGAAAGATGGTGTAGTTTTATGAAATAATTTCTATTAGTTGATAGCGGAAATGTGATGATAAATATGTTGCTGTCATGAACTGTGTTAACATCCAAGGGTTTTTTTACTTTCTTTGAACTATTCCTGGACTTTATTTTTCGTCATCGTCCGATTTGAAAATTTCTTCTTCCAACTATGCCATGGTGAGTTGTTCGTTTTGCAACCTGTACCGGTCAGTTAAACTTTACTTTACGTCATGCTATTTGTTTAATTAAGTATTTTTTATTGTGTCAAATATGACTTTAATTTTGTAAGATAACATAATTTCAGAAATTATCCTTTTGGTTGAATTTTACCAGATATATTTTTTCTTTGTTATTATTTCATATATACATATATTTTTATTTTGAATATATTTTTCTTGAAAATAAACGTTAGTTTATATTTTAATTTAAATGCTTCTTTAATGACTTTATTACGCAACCACACATTGCCAATATTTATTTCAGGTCACCAATTTTAATTTCTTTATCTCTGCTTAAGTTTTATTTAATTTTAGAACGGTTCTGGCCTCAGAACCGATCACGGGTTATGGACCAAAGCTACTACGCTTTTTAACCTGTTATGGTGGCCATAACCTTCGTTGGCAATATCGTAAACTAGTGGTAGCATGCGGCCATTAGACCTCCAAGTGATTTCTAGTGGGGGGGGGGCTGCAATAGCATTTTTTTTTAATTTATAATCATATCTAATTATTCTGGTATAAAATAGAAAGGTTCTTTTATATAAAAAAAAAAAAAAAAAAAATCTTTGTCGTACTATTTGACTGTTTTAAAGTACGTTTTTTTTTTTTGAAAAAATTTCTTTTCCTTTCTGGTTAAATTTCATAAAGTCTAGTTAAGAGCATGGCAATGACCAATGTACAGGTTAGCATAAACAAACTAAACTCTCACAACTATGCGACTTGGGCAGCGGACGTTAAATACCTGCTGCTCGACAAAAATGCTTGGGGCATCGTAAATGGTACTGAAGAAGCTCCGAATACCAGTGATGCAGGGGCAACAAAAGAATATCAGGCACGGCTCAGGTCAGCACTGTCCATAGTATACTTAAACGTCGAAAATGACTTCCGGAGAATCATAGAAAACATCGACGACCCTCATGAAGCATGGACAAAGCTGAAGACCCACTTCCAACCTGACAACCGTGCACGCCACATGCAGTTGTTCGGCGAGATCCTGTCCTGCAGAATACAGCCTGATGTGCCTGTCGACATGTTTGCTGCACGCCTACAGAGACTTGCTGATCAGCTGGCTGCCATGAATGAGCCGATAAAAGAAATTTATCTAACGTTCCAGTTGCTGAGATGGCTCCCTAAGAAGTTTGACAATCTCGTCCAGGGAATTCTGCGATGGCCCGAACAGCAGTTCAAATTTAAAGATGTCCTGACCGAGCTTGTAGCTGAGGAATCCCGCATCAAATTACGTGGAGAGGACAGAGGTAACCTGGTCCAGTCCCATTTTTCTCGAGCTCGCACACCCAAGAGGTCCGCATATAAGCCTAAGTTCAAGGGAAGGTGCCACAGGTGTGGTCAAGCCGGTCATGTGCTTCGACAGTGTAAATTGCCTCAACAAGCCTCTAGTCCTGAATCCTGCCTCCATACTACTTCTAGAGACTCCTCAGACTCCTCGTACCAGAACTCCTCGGTATCCAGAGGATCATCGGTGTCCAGTCCAGTTCGAGTCCAACCCTGTAATTCCAGACCTAGCAGAGATGTGCCTCGCAATAGAGCTAGAAACCAACGTCAACGTAAGCCAACAAGCCAGGTAAACTACCTCATTCAATCTAATCTTAGTAATATTAAATGTGGTGGAGACGCCTGGGTCTTTGACACAGGTGCCTCCCACCACTTTTGCAAAGATAAAAACCTCTATGTAAAATTTAAACCTTTGCAAAATGAGGAGTTGGCTGTTGCCGTTGACGGAGCAACTTTTCCTATTGAAGGAACTGGTCTAGTGGACTTAAAAATAAATGGGGAAATGGTTCGCTTCGGCGATGTTATGTATTGCCCAAGTTTAAGGCACAATTTGATATCTGGCCCTAGGCTTGATAAAACTGGTGCCAAGTTCAGAGGAGGTGAGGGCAGGGTTAGAGCATATCGTGACAGTGGTACCCTATTTCGTGCTTTTCTTAAAGATGGCATTTACTGCCTATACCCAGATCCTAGCCCTAAAATTAAAACTAAAACTCAAAATAGTCAAAGTCCTAAAAAGGTGCGTTTTCAAGCCTCTACTGTCCAGAAAGACGACTTTAAGTTATGGCATAGACGTTTCGGACACATTAGCTCCACTTTAATTGAACACACTGTAAAATGTAATGGTGTAAGGGGCTTACCACCTATTAAAAGTAAAGACTTTGAATGTGAGACATGTAAAATTAACAAACACAGGCGAACTTCCTTCCGTCCTATAAATCAAATAAGATCAAAACGACCCCTTGAATTACTTCATACTGACTTGTGGGGACCGACACAAATAACAGGTAGAAACGGCGAGAAGTACTTTTTAACCATAACTGACGACTTCTCACGAAAAGTATCAGTCTACCCCTTATGTAATAAATCACAAGTATTCAAGGTATTCACTAATCATGTAAAAAGAGCTGAAAGATTTTTAGGTACTAAGGTAAAAGAGGTCCGTAGTGACAATGGGCGGGAGTTTGACAATGAAGCCTTTACAAGGTATTTTGAGGAAAACGGGATACACCATGAGTTTACCAACGTGTATTCTCCGGAACAAAATGGGGTCTCGGAACGTTTAAATCAGACTATAATGGACGGGGCACGCTCAATACTTAACGAAAGCAAACTCAGTTTGAAATTCTGGCCAGAAGCAGTTCTATACATCGCGTACACACTAAACAGGGTATGTCATAAAACACAGAAAAAGACACCCTTTGAGTATTATTGTGGCAACAAACCCTCAATAAGACACTTACGCCCTTTTGGTACTGTGGCGTACGTGGGGGTACCCAAACAATTGAGAAACTCAAAGTTTGATCCTAAAGCCAAAAAGGGGGTGTTAGTTGGTTACGCGATGTCAACCAAAGGCTACAGAGTATGGATTCCCGACACAAACAAAATAATAGAAACCATAAATGTTAGATTTGGGGATGAATCTGTACCAAGAAATGTTCATAGACATAGCGAGCAAGGCCCAAGTTATTCAATAGGCACAAACCCTTTTACAACTTCAGAGCAGCACAACGGAAGCGACCTGGGACCCACATATATTTTAAGTTCAGAACAACCAGAAATTGACCCTTTGACCGACCTTCAACCTGACAGATTTCATTTAGCAAGATCTCCATCACCTAAGCCAGGCACCTCAAAAACTGATGAACCCGCCTCCGTTCACTCATCTGACGATGAAAGTGATGAGGAAGGCGAGGAATTCTCGAGAACACTGAGGGATGCTGTATGGTTCCGTAAGGCCGTAACTAGGCCTGATAAGTCGAGAACCGACATCTATTACTATGAGATGGGTGAAACGCAACGTTTAAGATCACTCAGAGAAGTGCGGGAATACTGTCAGTCTAATGGTATAAAATTTGATCCAACCATGTTCAGTTTCAAGGGGGATAATAAATACCAGGGTATTGTAAAATCTACTTCCAGTGCTAGTTCAAGTCCTAGTTACACACCTCCACACACATCCTTATCAGAAACACGTAAAAACAATATATGACTAGAAGACTCCATACCCAACACATATAAGCAAGCCTTAAAATCCCCTCAGTGGGAACTCTGGAGACAGGCAATGCAGGAGGAAATGAACGTAATAAATAAAAGACATGTATGGGAATTAACATCATTACCACCCAATACTGAACCTCTAGGCTGCAGATGGGTCTTCACCATCAAACGAGACGATAAAGGGCAGGTGGCAAGATACAAAGCAAGACTAGTAGCCCAAGGCTACAAACAGGTCAGGGGTGAAACCTATGACGAGACGTTTTCACCAGTCGTAAATTTTAGTTTAATCCGCTTTTTCTTTGCCGCCCTTGTCTCATGTCTCGGATGGATTCACACGCAATGCGATGTGAAAGGAGCCTATCTGTACGCCCCTCTCTCAGATAACATATACATGAAACAGCCTCCAGGTTTTGAAATAAAAGGGAAAGAGCACTTGGTCTGTAAACTCCAGAGGGCACTGTATGGCCTCCATCAGAGTGGCCGGGTGTGGTTTTATGAATTACATAAAGTTTTAATTTCTCTTGGTTTTAACAAATTGGATTGGTGTAATTGCATCTATACATTTTCTAACTACGCTGTTTTATTATTATATGTTGATGACTTTGTTGTTTTAAGTAACCATCAGAAACACATAAATGAAATTTTAAAATTATTAGCTGAACATTTTGACATCAAAATCCTGGGGAAAACACGTAAACTCCTTGGAGTTGAGTTTGAGGAGGATAGGGAAGGTGTAGTGTCAATCCATCAAAGGCAATATATTGATGATATCTGCACACGTTTTAAGGAATATAACTTTCCCATCACATCACTTCCCATAAGTAAAGGAGTAGTGTACTCCAAAGCACAGTGCCCTCAAACAGATACTGAAATCCAGGAGATGTCAAAATATCCGTACCGAAGTGTTTTGGGTTGCTTATCTTTTCTTACAAGCAGGACTCGCCCCGACATATCCTATGCAGTAAATATCTTCAGTCAATTCCAGAGTAATCCAGGAATAATCCACTGGAATGGTCTTTTAAAGTTACCAGGATATGTACAAAGCACCAAACACTACAAATTGAAGCTACCTTGTCATAACATAAATCTAATAACATATACTGATGCCGATTTCGCCGCCAATCGTGATGACAGGACGTCAATGGGGGGACAACTTTTAATGTTAGACAAATCTCCTATCATGTGGAGGGCTTTTAAACAAAAATCTGTCTGCTTGTCTACCATGGAATCAGAGTTTGTGGCTTTAACAGAAGCAACTAAAGAGCTTCTTTGGTTCAGTAGAATCATAACTGAGTGTTATGATAAACACATTTTTACAGGCCCACAAACTAAACCAACCTTGTTAGTAGACAATATGGCCTCCATTGATTTCCTTAAGTCTCCCATAGAAAACTACAGAACAAAACACATTGACGTTAAATTATTTTTTGTTAGAGACCTTTTAAACCAAGAGATATTTAATGTAAAACACGTAACTAGTAAAGCTAATCTCTCAGACATCTTTACAAAACCCATAACGAAGTTTGATCTTAAAAGATTCATTGAAGTGATCTTTAGTTATAAGTAATATATAATGTTTTTAAATATGTTTTATTTAAAAGTAAAAAGTAAAATGTATAATGTGAAAAAAAAACTCCCCCTCCTCTGGGCTTGGGTCAAGCATTAAAATGCTTGTTTAGTTTTTTTAAGTTAAACCCTGAAGTTTAACACGTTTCATTTTTCAAATCTGAAATTTTTGTATATTTCAGTGTTTCCTTTTTATAATGTTTTGAATATGTGATTATACACTTGTTTTTCTTGTTATTTCATATTTTTGTCTCATATGCATATGTTCTATTTTCATACATAAGCTTCTCAATACCCTCATTTCCAACATCGCGGACAATTTAACTCCCGCTGGAATGTGATCAGACCTCAGGATGGTTCATCCTCCGGGACCCGAGCAGCCCCAGGAAGCGGCTCGCAGGGGTGCAATTGTAAATAGCCAGAGTGGTCTGCAGGGGGTAGTGGCCTTTTTGAGTGTTCTGATCACAGGAAGGCCTGTCGCGGGCATCGTTTCTTTTAAGTTTTGTAAGTCCCTATTTTTGAAAAATGGAAATGTCACATAGGTCCCGTCCGTGGTGTTGAAAATTGAGCTGTATTTTTTTTTTTGCATATATAAATATGAAAAGGGGTTGTTTTACTTTTAAGAAATTGCATAACAGGTGTCCTTCACATTTTAAATCTTTGTTAAAACATTTGCAATTGTGTATTATTTCAAAAGCTTAAGCATGCATGTTGTTGTTGTTGTTGTTTGTTTTTATGTGAGCGCTCACCGTCCCTATCATTATCATATTCACAGTCATTATCATGATCATGATCATTAGTGTTATTATCATTGAATGTGTCTATTTTTGCATATCATGAATTCCCCATACATTATCAAAGTGTTTTTGCATTGTAATTCATGTTTTGCTATTTTTCATATTTGTAATGTTTATGAGTCTGTCGTATGATAATCATTTACTCTAGTGTAATTATGCAAATGTATGTAAATATAATCGTGTATTGTCAAGGCAAGGATCAAGAATCGACATACTAAAGAATGTTATAGTATGTAACGGTAATCGTAGTCACTTGTACGTGACGAGGTAACATGGTAACAAATTTTTCACGAACTTTTCTTTGAAATGTTTGTATACCTGAAAGACTTTCAAATTTTTAAGCTACTATGGTAACTAAAGACTCTTGTGCTATGAAAAAAAATTTGTTATTGTTATTCTTGTTGTTGTATGGTTATCAAATTGTTATTCATATTGTGTGGTTATTAACATTGTTATATTGTTATTAATTGTTAATGTTGTTGAGTTGTTCATTTTTGGAAATTAACCTTGTTATATGATATTGTGAATTTGTTGCATTTATGCACGTTAATGTTGAGTTGTTTTTCACTAGTAACTGTTAAAGTATGATAGTAGATATACTGATATATTATGTTGTTCAATATGAACTTTGATGTTATTTATATTATTTGATAATACTTGGTAATTACTTAGTTTTTTTAGTATGAGTGTTAAGGGGGGGGGGGCGATTGTCAGCCTTACTCATATCCTTAACACTCATATCCATAAGCACATATACATATTGTAATAGCATGACTTACTGGTTTTTATTTTATTCCAATCTTATCTTATTTCCAATCTCTTTATTTTGTTTTCCCCATTCCATGGCATATTCCTCTTTTAAATCGGTTACTTATTTGTTTACTTTCGATTTGAACACTTGCATGTGCGTTCATGGTTCGTGCGTTCACATCGTTTTCTTCCGTCTGATCGCGATTTGCGATCTTCGCAAATCGCAACTTACGAGTAGCCGCATATCCCTTTCGCAAAGCAGGAACGCATTCGCTCAACTTCTGCAGACGCAAAGGGGGCGTTGTCTTCTGGTGATGTATAGAACCGCGAGGGATATTTAAATCAGTTGGATTGTTTTGACTGCGGATGGTCTGACGATGTTTTGGCCTAGTAAAAGGCCGTTTATTGATATAAATATTAATTATGAAAGTTCAATTGTAGTTTATCTTAAGTGGTGAAAGATGGTGTAGTTTTATGAAATAATTTCTATTAGTTGATAGCGGAAATGTGATGATAAATATGTTGCTGTCATGAACTGTGTTAACATCCAAGGGTTTTTTTTTACTTTCTTTGAACTATTCCTGGACTTTATTTTTCGTCATCGTCCGATTTGAAAATTTCTTCTTCCAACTATGCCATGGTGAGTTGTTCGTTTTGCAACCTGTACCGGTCAGTTAAACTTTACTTTACGTCATGCTATTTGTTTAATTAAGTATTTTTTATTGTGTCAAATATGACTTTAATTTTGTAAGATAACATAATTTCAGAAATTATCCTTTTGGTTGAATTTTACCAGATATATTTTTTCTTTGTTATTATTTCATATATACATATATTTTTATTTTGAATATGTTTTTCTTGAAAATAAACGTTAGTTTATATTTTAATTTAAATGCTTCTTTAATGACTTTATTACGCAACCACACATTGCCAATATTTATTTCAGGTCACCAATTTTAGTTTCTTTATCTCTGCTTAAGTTTTATTTAATTTTAGAACGGTTCTGGCCTCAGAACCGATCAGGGAGCCAAATGAAGTTCTGCACACAGGCGCCGGATACTGCTGGCGCGCCCCTGTGTCTTTTCTATGATTTATTGAAGAAATAAGTTTTTCTTGCAATCTTTTGATGACTCTTTTTTCCTACAATCTTATGATAAGGTGGATGTCCTGGTTTTGGTCACTGTACCAGTTTTGGCAACACTGTATTTATTTGTCCAATATTTAAGCTATGAAGTGATGATAACAAATTACAGTCGACTCTCGTTAATTCGAAATCGGATAATTCGAACTAAACATGAAGTCCCGAAATTTTCAATGGTAGAATAACATTGAAAATTTTCATTAATTCGAACTCATTTTCTCTTGACTTCGCTTAATTCGAACGAACGAGAATTCTGATTTTTCATTTTTCTTTCCTTTTTCACGGATTTCAGATCATTTGAATAACTTTCTTTCTTTGATTGTTCCAAACAAGTATACAGATAATACAATGCATTTGATATCCACTTTCTTAGAGCCCCATCTGTCGATCAGTGACGCTTTAAATTTCTCTTCCATCGTGCTTGTTTCTAATATTTTAATTTAGGGGTGCACAACCTTTTGAAGAGAAGGGCCACTTACAAATACGTCAGTGTGGTCGGGGGCCACATCAATAACATGGAGAGAATTCAACTTCGAAGAGGTGATCTGTGGTCTATAATCGGATAAAAACTTTAGATTCAGAGGGGAGTGGAAGGGGGGGGGGTTTACCTTTTTAAGTTCGCTTACCCAATCAAAATATCCAATTCAGTTGGTAACAGGGTCGTACTGGCATACCAGAGAGGGCGGTGGCAAAATGGATAACAAGGGCGCCAATCGACTTACAAAAGGGCGCAAATCCTTACACACACATATATAGATATATATAGTAAATATATACTACATAAATTATGCATATATATATATATATATATACAGAGTTTCCCCTGGAAGGTTTCAGGGGGCGCTCCGCCCCTCCTGCCCTTTAGTTTGATAAATAGCGCCCCTCTTGTCGTTCATTAAAAAAAAACGCCCTTCTTGCCCCACATATAAAAAAACGCAGTCCTTTAGCGATGATCCGGACACGTAAATTGTGTAAAAAATTGGCTACGGAACACAAAAAAGTAGCCCTTATGCATTCCACAGACGCGTAAAATCTTCAAAAATCGCGAAATAACGAATAATTTTTGACAAGATTCACGAAAAAAAATGGTTAATTTCGTCACAAAAACGGCAGATTTCTTCAAAAAATCGGGAAAAAAAGACAAATTTTGTCAAAAAACCTATTAAAACGAAAAATTTTGTCAGGCGATTCACGAAAAATGACAAATTTTGCCAAAAGATCACGAAAAACGGAAACTTTCGTCAAAAAATCGCGATAAAACGGTAGATTTCGTCAAAAATAATTTGCTAAAAACGCCAAAATCGCAATAAAATGGAAAAATCTGTCAAAAAATCACCAAAAAATGGCAAATTTCGTCAAAAATTCACGAAAAAACGCAAAATATCTCAAAAAACGGCAGATTTCGTCAAAAGATCGCGAAAAAATGAAAATTTCGTAAAAGGGACGCACACACAAAAAAGTTAATGCCAGAAGTGAATTTTTCTATTCTAAAAACTTATTCTCCTGCTTCAAAATTGTGTTTTTATTGCTAGAAAAGCGAACTTTTCTGCTTTACATTCAGGGGCATTCGAAGAGAAAATTGCACAGGCGCATAATTAGAATATACGCCCCCCTCCTCCCAAGTTTTTCTTGTGACAGCCCAAAAATGACGTTTGTAGTATAAATTTGGCGCCCCCTAAATTTCCGCGCCCTGGCCGCTAAAGAAACGCAAATTTCATCAAAATACAGAAGAAAAAAGCGCGAATTTCATGAAAGGACGGCGAAAAAACGCAGTTTTTTGCGATCTTTTGACGAAATTTGTCAATTTTTGCGGTGTCTTGATAAAATGTTTCTTTTTTTTCGAGATTTTTTTGTCGAAATTCACTCCCCCCCCCCCCCCCCCCATGATTTCTGAACGATATTTGCATCGTTTTACGATCCTCTTTCAAAATTCGCGTTTTGCCGCAATCCTATAGTGAAACTGGCGATTTTTTTTTCACTAATTTACGAAAATGTTTTTTTTTTCGATTATTTGTCAAAATTTGCATTATTTTTTTATTATATTTTATTTAAGATTTTTATAGTTACGACCGACTTTTTTTTTTTTTTAATTTTCGGAAATGACTGCCTTAATTTTTCTTAATTTTAGAAAAAATCAGACATAATCACAGACGTGATCCTAAGAAAAAAAAAAAATCACAGCAAATTTTCTGAAAGGTTATAATGGAAGTGGGAGAAAAGAGGGGGGGGGGGTCCACTCCCGTTATGAAAACTATGTGCTTTTTTTTTCGCGACCCTTCTTTCGAAATTTGCGTTTTTTCGTGTTAAACTGGACAAAATTGGAGGTTTTTTGCGGTCTTTTGACGAAATTTGAAAGTTTTATGATCTATTAACAAAATTTGCCATTTTTTCGCGATCTTTTACGAAATTTGTCGTTTTTTCGCAATTTTTTTAAGCAAAATCTGATGTGTTTGGGATCTTTTAACAAAATCGGCCGTTTTTTCGCAATCTTTTAACAGTAATTCCAGACCTAGCAGAGATGTGCCTCGCAATAGAACCAGAAACCAACGTCAACGTAAGCCAACAAGCCAGGTAAATTACCTCATTCAATCTAATCTTAGTAATATTAAATGTGGTGGAGACGCCTGGGTCTTTGACACAGGTGCCTCCCACCACTTTTGCAAAGATAAAAACCTATATGTAAAATTCAAACCTTTGCAAAATGAGGAGTTGGCTGTTGCCGTTGACGGAGCAACTTTTCCTATTGAAGGAACTGGTCTAGTGGACTTAAAAATAAATGGGGAGATGGTTCGCTTCGGCGATGTTATGTATTGCCCAAGTTTAAGGCACAATTTGATATCTGGCCCTAGGCTTGATAAAACTGGTGCCAAGTTCAGAGGAGATGAGGGTAGGGTTAAAGCATATCGTGACAGTGGTACCCTATTTCGAGCTTTTCTTAAAGATGGCATTTACTGCCTGTACCCAGATCCTAGCCCTAAAAATAAAAATAAAACTCAAAATAGTCAAAGTCCTAAAAAGGTGCGTTTTCAAGCCTCTACTGTCCAGAAAGACGACTTTAAGTTATGGCATAGACGTTTCGGACACATTAGCTCCACTTTAATTGAACACACTGTAAAATGTAATGGTGTAAGGGGCTTACCACCTATTAAAAGTAAAGACTTTGAATGTGAGACATGTAAAATTAACAAACACAGGCGAACTTCCTTCCGTCCTATAAATCAAATAAGATCAAAACGACCCCTTGAATTACTTCATACTGACTTGTGGGGACCGACACAAATAACAGGTAGAAACGGCGAGAAGTACTTTTTAACCATAACTGACGACTTCTCACGAAAAGTATCAGTCTACCCCTTATGTAATAAATCACAAGTATTCAAGGTATTCACTAATCATGTAAAAAGAGCTGAAAGATTTTTAGGTACTAAGGTAAAAGAGGTCCGTAGTGACAATGGGCGGGAGTTTGACAATGAAGCCTTTACAAGGTATTTTGAGGAAAACGGGATACACCATGAGTTTACCAACGTGTATTCTCCGGAACAAAATGGGGTCTCGGAACGTTTAAATCAGACTATAATGGACGGGGCACGCTCAATACTTAACGAAAGCAAACTCAGTTTGAAATTCTGGCCAGAAGCAGTTCTATACATCGCGTACACACTAAACAGGGTATGTCATAAAACACAGAAAAAGACACCCTTTGAGTATTATTGTGGCAACAAACCCTCAATAAGACACTTACGCCCTTTTGGTACTGTGGCGTACGTGGGGGTACCCAAACAATTGAGAAACTCAAAGTTTGATCCTAAAGCCAAAAAGGGGGTGTTAGTTGGTTACGCGATGTCAACCAAAGGCTACAGAGTATGGATTCCCGACACAAACAAAATAATAGAAACCATAAATGTTAGATTTGGGGATGAATCTGTACCAAGAAATGTTCATAGACATAGCGAGCAAGGCCCAAGTTATTCAATAGGCACAAACCCTTTTACAACTTCAGAGCAGCACAACGGAAGCGACCTGGGACCCACATATATTTTAAGTTCAGAACAACCAGAAATTGACCCTTTGACCGACCTTCAACCTGACAGATTTCATTTAGCAAGATCTCCATCACCTAAGCCAGGCACCTCAAAAACTGATGAACCCGCCTCCGTTCACTCATCTGACGATGAAAGTGATGAGGAAGGCGAGGAATTCTCGAGAACACTGAGGGATGCTGTATGGTTCCGTAAGGCCGTAACTAGGCCTGATAAGTCGAGAACCGACATCTATTACTATGAGATGGGTGAAACGCAACGTTTAAGATCACTCAGAGAAGTGCGGGAATACTGTCAGTCTAATGGTATAAAATTTGATCCAACCATGTTCAGTTTCAAGGGGGATAATAAATACCAGGGTATTGTAAAATCTACTTCCAGTGCTAGTTCAAGTCCTAGTTACACACCTCCACACACATCCTTATCAGAAACACGTAAAAACAATATATGACTAGAAGACTCCATACCCAACACATATAAGCAAGCCTTAAAATCCCCTCAGTGGGAACTCTGGAGACAGGCAATGCAGGAGGAAATGAACGTAATAAATAAAAGACATGTATGGGAATTAACATCATTACCACCCAATACTGAACCTCTAGGCTGCAGATGGGTCTTCACCATCAAACGAGACGATAAAGGGCAGGTGGCAAGATACAAAGCAAGACTAGTAGCCCAAGGCTACAAACAGGTCAGGGGTGAAACCTATGACGAGACGTTTTCACCAGTCGTAAATTTTAGTTTAATCCGCTTTTTCTTTGCCGCCCTTGTCTCATGTCTCGGATGGATTCACACGCAATGCGATGTGAAAGGAGCCTATCTGTACGCCCCTCTCTCAGATAACATATACATGAAACAGCCTCCAGGTTTTGAAATAAAAGGGAAAGAGCACTTGGTCTGTAAACTCCAGAGGGCACTGTATGGCCTCCATCAGAGTGGCCGGGTGTGGTTTTATGAATTACATAAAGTTTTAATTTCTCTTGGTTTTAACAAATTGGATTGGTGTAATTGCATCTATACATTTTCTAACTACGCTGTTTTATTATTATATGTTGATGACTTTGTTGTTTTAAGTAACCATCAGAAACACATAAATGAAATTTTAAAATTATTAGCTGAACATTTTGACATCAAAATCCTGGGGAAAACACGTAAACTCCTTGGAGTTGAGTTTGAGGAGGATAGGGAAGGTGTAGTGTCAATCCATCAAAGGCAATATATTGATGATATCTGCACACGTTTTAAGGAATATAACTTTCCCATCACATCACTTCCCATAAGTAAAGGAGTAGTGTACTCCAAAGCACAGTGCCCTCAAACAGATACTGAAATCCAGGAGATGTCAAAATATCCGTACCGAAGTGTTTTGGGTTGCTTATCTTTTCTTACAAGCAGGACTCGCCCCGACATATCCTATGCAGTAAATATCTTCAGTCAATTCCAGAGTAATCCAGGAATAATCCACTGGAATGGTCTTTTAAAGTTACCAGGATATGTACAAAGCACCAAACACTACAAATTGAAGCTACCTTGTCATAACATAAATCTAATAACATATACTGATGCCGATTTCGCCGCCAATCGTGATGACAGGACGTCAATGGGGGGACAACTTTTAATGTTAGACAAATCTCCTATCATGTGGAGGGCTTTTAAACAAAAATCTGTCTGCTTGTCTACCATGGAATCAGAGTTTGTGGCTTTAACAGAAGCAACTAAAGAGCTTCTTTGGTTCAGTAGAATCATAACTGAGTGTTATGATAAACACATTTTTACAGGCCCACAAACTAAACCAACCTTGTTAGTAGACAATATGGCCTCCATTGATTTCCTTAAGTCTCCCATAGAAAACTACAGAACAAAACACATTGACGTTAAATTATTTTTTGTTAGAGACCTTTTAAACCAAGAGATATTTAATGTAAAACACGTAACTAGTAAAGCTAATCTCTCAGACATCTTTACAAAACCCATAACGAAGTTTGATCTTAAAAGATTCATTGAAGTGATCTTTAGTTATAAGTAATATATAATGTTTTTAAATATGTTTTATTTAAAAGTAAAAAGTAAAATGTATAATGTGAAAAAAAAACTCCCCCTCCTCTGGGCTTGGGTCAAGCATTAAAATGCTTGTTTAGTTTTTTTAAGTTAAACCCTGAAGTTTAACACGTTTCATTTTTCAAATCTGAAATTTTTGTATATTTCAGTGTTTCCTTTTTATAATGTTTTGAATATGTGATTATACACTTGTTTTTCTTGTTATTTCATATTTTTGTCTCATATGCATATGTTCTATTTTCATACATAAGCTTCTCAATACCCTCATTTCCAACATCGCGGACAATTTAACTCCCGCTGGAATGTGATCAGACCTCAGGATGGTTCATCCTCCGGGACCCGAGCAGCCCCAGGAAGCGGCTCGCAGGGGTGCAATTGTAAATAGCCAGAGTGGTCTGCAGGGGGTAGTGGCCTTTTTGAGTGTTCTGATCACAGGAAGGCCTGTCGCGGGCATCGTTTCTTTTAAGTTTTGTAAGTCCCTATTTTTGAAAAATGGAAATGTCACATAGGTCCCGTCCGTGGTGTTGAAAATTGAGCTGTATTTTTTTTTTTGCATATATAAATATGAAAAGGGGTTGTTTTACTTTTAAGAAATTGCATAACAGGTGTCCTTCACATTTTAAATCTTTGTTAAAACATTTGCAATTGTGTATTATTTCAAAAGCTTAAGCATGCATGTTGTTGTTGTTGTTGTTTGTTTTTATGTGAGCGCTCACCGTCCCTATCATTATCATATTCACAGTCATTATCATGATCATGATCATTAGTGTTATTATCATTGAATGTGTCTATTTTTGCATATCATGAATTCCCCATACATTATCAAAGTGTTTTTGCATTGTAATTCATGTTTTGCTATTTTTCATATTTGTAATGTTTATGAGTCTGTCGTATGATAATCATTTACTCTAGTGTAATTATGCAAATGTATGTAAATATAATCGTGTATTGTCAAGGCAAGGATCAAGAATCGACATACTAAAGAATGTTATAGTATGTAACGGTAATCGTAGTCACTTGTACGTGACGAGGTAACATGGTAACAAATTTTTCACGAACTTTTCTTTGAAATGTTTGTATACCTGAAAGACTTTCAAATTTTTAAGCTACTATGGTAACTAAAGACTCTTGTGCTATGAAAAAAAATTTGTTATTGTTATTCTTGTTGTTGTATGGTTATCAAATTGTTATTCATATTGTGTGGTTATTAACATTGTTATATTGTTATTAATTGTTAATGTTGTTGAGTTGTTCATTTTTGGAAATTAACCTTGTTATATGATATTGTGAATTTGTTGCATTTATGCACGTTAATGTTGAGTTGTTTTTCACTAGTAACTGTTAAAGTATGATAGTAGATATACTGATATATTATGTTGTTCAATATGAACTTTGATGTTATTTATATTATTTGATAATACTTGGTAATTACTTAGTTTTTTTAGTATGAGTGTTAAGGGGGGGGGGCGATTGTCAGCCTTACTCATATCCTTAACACTCATATCCATAAGCACATATACATATTGTAATAGCATGACTTACTGGTTTTTATTTTATTCCAATCTTATCTTATTTCCAATCTCTTTATTTTGTTTTCCCCATTCCATGGCATATTCCTCTTTTAAATCGGTTACTTATTTGTTTACTTTCGATTTGAACACTTGCATGTGCGTTCATGGTTCGTGCGTTCACATCGTTTTCTTCCGTCTGATCGCGATTTGCGATCTTCGCAAATCGCAACTTACGAGTAGCCGTATATCCCTTTCGCAAAGCAGGAACGCATTCGCTCAACTTCTGCAGACGCAAAGGGGGCGTTGTCTTCTGGTGATGTATAGAACCGCGAGGGATATTTAAATCAGTTGGATTGTTTTGACTGCGGATGGTCTGACGATGTTTTGGCCTAGTAAAAGGCCGTTTATTGATATAAATATTAATTATGAAAGTTCAATTGTAGTTTATCTTAAGTGGTGAAAGATGGTGTAGTTTTATGAAATAATTTCTATTAGTTGATAGCGGAAATGTGATGATAAATATGTTGCTGTCATGAACTGTGTTAACATCCAAGGGTTTTTTTTTACTTTCTTTGAACTATTCCTGGACTTTATTTTTCGTCATCGTCCGATTTGAAAATTTCTTCTTCCAACTATGCCATGGTGAGTTGTTCGTTTTGCAACCTGTACCGGTCAGTTAAACTTTACTTTACGTCATGCTATTTGTTTAATTAAGTATTTTTTATTGTGTCAAATATGACTTTAATTTTGTAAGATAACATAATTTCAGAAATTATCCTTTTGGTTGAATTTTACCAGATATATTTTTTCTTTGTTATTATTTCATATATACATATATTTTTATTTTGAATATGTTTTTCTTGAAAATAAACGTTAGTTTATATTTTAATTTAAATGCTTCTTTAATGACTTTATTACGCAACCACACATTGCCAATATTTATTTCAGGTCACCAATTTTAGTTTCTTTATCTCTGCTTAAGTTTTATTTAATTTTAGAACGGTTCTGGCCTCAGAACCGATCAGGGAGCCAAATGAAGTTCTGCACACAGGCGCCGGATACTGCTGGCGCGCCCCTGTGTCTTTTCTATGATTTATTGAAGAAATAAGTTTTTCTTGCAATCTTTTGATGACTCTTTTTTCCTACAATCTTATGATAAGGTGGATGTCCTGGTTTTGGTCACTGTACCAGTTTTGGCAACACTGTATTTATTTGTCCAATATTTAAGCTATGAAGTGATGATAACAAATTACAGTCGACTCTCGTTAATTCGAAATCGGATAATTCGAACTAAACATGAAGTCCCGAAATTTTCAATGGTAGAATAACATTGAAAATTTTCATTAATTCGAACTTATTTTCTCTTGACTTCGCTTAATTCGAACGAACGAGAATTCTGATTTTTCATTTTTCTTTCCTTTTTCACGGATTTCAGATCATTTGAATAACTTTCTTTCTTTGATTGTTCCAAACAAGTATACAGATAATACAATGCATTTGATATCCACTTTCTTAGAGCCCCATCTGTCGATCAGTGACGCTTTAAATTTCTCTTCCATCGTGCTTGTTTCTAATATTTTAATTTAGGGGTGCACAACCTTTTGAAGAGAAGGGCCACTTACAAATACGTCAGTGTGGTCGGGGGCCACATCAATAACATGGAGAGAATTCAACTTCGAAGAGGTGATCTGTGGTCTATAATCGGATAAAAACTTTAGATTCAGAGGGGAGTGGAAGGGGGGGGGGGTTACCTTTTTAAGTTCGCTTACCCAATCAAAATATCCAATTCAGTTGGTAGGGCTGGGCGATATCAGAATTTTAATATCGTGATATATCGCTGACCAAATATCGATAATTTTCGATATATCGATATATTTCAATTCATATGTCACTCCATTATAGGGTTATAAATGTAACTGTCCTTTGTATAAAATACTACAAACACATAATAGTGTATATATATATATGTGTGTGTGTGTGTGTGTGTGTGTATGTGTGTGTTAATTATCAAGAAAAAACAAAAATATCAATATCTTAACATATTCCAAAGAACATAAATTTTAATTTTTATGTATTGATTCAAAATATGCAAACCCTTTACCTGCAAATCTGATCTAAAATATATGTTATTGAATACTCTTAGAAAGTTAAACATTATAAATCATTAAAATGAAACAAGAAAATGTATATAAGACAACAAATAGACATTAGATATATTGAAAGAAAATACTCTAATTACCTATAAACTTAGAATTTTTTTATTACAATACAAAAAAAAAAAAAAAAAAAAAAAAAATTGCATTTCTGCAATTTTGGGCAGTAAGGAACACCTTCTTTTCGTTGCTATAATAAATAATTCTATTAATAGTCAGAATACAAATCAAAGCATTAGAATAATCAAATAATTTTAAGAAAACACGAGATTTCTTTAATAGAGTACAAAGTCCCAAATCAGGACGTTTTGCTAACTACCGTTTTTTTTTTCTTCTTTTTTTAATAATAATGCTGAATTAATCTCTATAATGATCTTTTACTTTTTCGATTTTGTTTACAGATTTTTTTTCTAGGATGCTTTTACTTTCGAAACCAGTTTCAAAAATGAAAGTATTCTAGTAAAGAAAAAAAAACTTGAAAACAAATATTAAAAAACGGCTTTTGTTGAAAGAGATCAACCTCAGATGTGCAATGCAAAAACAAAAAATAAATGAATAAACAAAAATATGGAAATGCAAACGAGGTATAAAAAAATAAGATTGACATTAAGCGGATGTTTTTGCATTAGTGAACTCTTGAAATAAAAAGGTGCCATGATATTCAAAATCAAAACTATCCTCATTCTTTTATAAAAAATAAACTGTTCGATTTTTTTTTTTTTTAATTTATAAAAAGGGTTTTGTGAAAGTATCAACTAGTTTATGTCGTTTAAGTGCACGAAAAACACATTCAACGGCACATACAAACGAAAAGGGGGGGGGGGGAGAAGAAAAACAAAACCTTTTATTCTTTACCATTAAAAGGGAAAAAATTCATAACTCCTAAGTTAATTTACCGATTTTTTTCAAATTTTCAGCAATTTGCAATAATAGTAAATTAGGCTGTGTGACAAATTTTTATTAAAATATAATAAGTTATTACAAAATTTGAGCATCTTTTACAAGTGTCCAGTACAGAAGAACCTCAAAGAAAACGTAGGAAACTATCCATTGTTTGTTTTTGTTTATCGAACTCAGCGAAATCGAAACTTGCATGTTTATACAATAATCATAATGTCATTTGCTGTGGATGGGTAATATGTTTTGCCAAGCAGAAAGACACCATCCATAGAGTTTTAGCAATCTTTCAAAGTGAAAACTATTTTCCTTCCTAATTTGAGAAAGATTTTCATTTTTTTTTTTGTGGGGGGGGGGGGGAGGAATTTTTTCAAAAACCCGTACGCAAAACGGGTAAAAATACTAGTATCCAATAAACTTTAAAACTAAGGTGAATCACAATAAAAAAAAGAAAAAACTTCCGCTTTAAGTAAAATTTCTGCTTAAAATAAATGACATAATAGAATTACCATACATGTAAATTATTAATGTTATTAATAAAAAATGTAAAATAATATGTGATTTAATATAATTATTTATTAATGCTATTAATAAATGAAAAACAAACATAAAAAATATCGATTAATTGTGCTCACTTTCTTGAAAATATGTCAATCAATTCTGCATTCCGGCAGCAATAACTGTACACAAGCTCACAGGAAAACAGCAGTCAGCCACCGATATGGAGTCAACAAGTGATTTTATCGGAAATGAACCATCCTCGAACGAGTGTTTCAACTTCGATTCTCGAACGAACTCCGATAAATAAAGTAATACATCAGAATAATAGAGTGTTCGCCCGTATTCCAGTATGTGCGCGACACCAGCGCAAAAAGTAGACGGATCGCCCATATTCCGGTAATTGCGCGACACCAGCGCAAAAAGTAGACTGTTCGCCCATATTCCGGTGTGTGCGCGACACAGCTCAAAAAGTAGACTGTTCGCCCATATTCCGGAGTGTGCGCGACAACGGCTCAAAACCGGAAGTATCACGCAAGTGCCGATTACAGCGCGAACATTTGCAAAAGTAAACAACTTTTGCGCCGACAGAGGTAGATTCGAAATTCCGTAACTCCGTAATTCCGAAAGTAGGATGAAATACCGTTTGAAACGATATATCGGAAGGATTGAAATCTGAATATCGTTACCGCGGTCTTAAAGAAATATCGATATATAACGATATTATGGTATATCGCCCAGCCCTATCAGTTGGTAACAGGGTCGTACTGGCATACCAGAGAGGGCGGTGGCAAAATGGATAACAAGGGCGCCAATCGACTTACAAAAGGGCGCAAATCCTTACACACACATATATAGATATATATAGTAAATATATACTACATAAATTATGCATATATATATATATATATATATATATACAGAGTTTCCCCTGGAAGGTTTCAGGGGGCGCTCCGCCCCTCCTGCCCTTTAGTTTGATAAATAGCGCCCCTCTTGTCGTTCATTAAAAAAAAACGCCCTTCTTGCCCCACATATAAAAAAACGCAGTCCTTTAGCGATGATCCGGACACGTAAATTGTGTAAAAAATTGGCTACGGAACACAAAAAAGTAGCCCTTATGCATTCCACAGACGCGTAAAATCTTCAAAAATCGCGAAATAACGAATAATTTTTGACAAGATTCACGAAAAAAAATGGTTAATTTCGTCACAAAAACGGCAGATTTCTTCAAAAGATCGGGAAAAAAAGACAAATTTTGTCAAAAAACCTATTAAAACGAAAAATTTTGTCAGGCGATTCACGAAAAATGACAAATTTTGCCAAAAGATCACGAAAAACGGAAACTTTCGTCAAAAAATCGCGATAAAACGGTAGATTTCGTCAAAAATAATTTGCTAAAAACGCCAAAATCGCAATAAAATGGAAAAATCTGTCAAAAAATCACCAAAAAATGGCAAATTTCGTCAAAAATTCACGAAAAAACGCAAAATATCTCAAAAAACGGCAGATTTCGTCAAAAGATCGCGAAAAAATGAAAATTTCGTAAAAGGGACGCACACACAAAAAAGTTAATGCCAGAAGTGAATTTTTCTATTCTAAAAACTTATTCTCCTGCTTCAAAATTGTGTTTTTATTGCTAGAAAAGCGAACTTTTCTGCTTTACATTCAGGGGCATTCGAAGAGAAAATTGCACAGGCGCATAATTAGAATATACGCCCCCCTCCTCCCAAGTTTTTCTTGTGACAGCCCAAAAATGACGTTTGTAGTATAAATTTGGCGCCCCCTAAATTTCCGCGCCCTGGCCGCTAAAGAAACGCAAATTTCATCAAAATACAGAAGAAAAAAGCGCGAATTTCATGAAAGGACGGCGAAAAAACGCAGTTTTTTGCGATCTTTTGACGAAATTTGTCAATTTTTGCGGTGTCTTGATAAAATGTTTCTTTTTTTTCGAGATTTTTTTGTCGAAATTCACTTCCCCCCCCCCCCATGATTTCTGAACGATATTTGCATCGTTTTACGATCCTCTTTCAAAATTCGCGTTTTGCCGCAATCCTATAGTGAAACTGGCGATTTTTTTTTCACTAATTTACGAAAATGTTTTTTTTTTTCGATTATTTGTCAAAATTTGCATTATTTTTTTATTATATTTTATTTAAGATTTTTATAGTTACGACCGACTTTTTTTTTTTTTTTTTTTTTCGGAAATGACTGCCTTAATTTTTCTTAATTTTAGAAAAAATCAGACATAATCACAGACGTGATCCTAAGAAAAAAAAAAAATCACAGCAAATTTTCTGAAAGGTTATAATGGAAGTGGGAGAAAAGAGGGGGGGGGGGTCCACTCCCGTTATGAAAACTATGTGCTTTTTTTTTCGCGACCCTTCTTTCGAAATTTGCGTTTTTTCGTGTTAAACTGGACAAAATTGGAGGTTTTTTGCGGTCTTTTGACGAAATTTGAAAGTTTTATGATCTATAAACAAAATTTGCCATTTTTTCGCGATCTTTTACGAAATTTGTCGTTTTTTCGCAATTTTTTTAAGCAAAATCTGATGTGTTTGGGATCTTTTAACAAAATCGGCCGTTTTTTCGCAATCTTTTAACAGTAATTCCACACCTAGCAGAGATGTACCTCGCAATAGAACCAGAAACCAACGTCAACGTAAGCCAACAAGCCAGGTAAATTACCTCATTCAATCTAATATTAGTAATATTAAATGTGGTGGAGACGCCTGGATCTTTGACACAGGTGCCTCCCACCACTTTTGCAAAGATAAAAACCTATATGTAAAATTCAAACCTTTGCAAAATGAGGAGTTGGCTGTTGCCGTTGACGGAGCAACTTTTCCTATTGAAGGAACTGGTCTAGTGGACTTAAAAATAAATGGGGAGATGGTTCGCTTCGGCGATGTTATGTATTGCCCAAGTTTAAGGCACAATTTGATATCTGGCCCTAGGCTTGATAAAACTGGTGCCAAGTTCAGAGGAGATGAGGGTAGGGTTAAAGCATATCGTGACAGTGGTACCCTATTTCGAGCTTTTCTTAAAGATGGCATTTACTGCCTGTACCCAGATCCTAGCCCTAAAAATAAAAATAAAACTCAAAATAGTCAAAGTCCTAAAAAGGTGCGTTTTCAAGCCTCTACTGTCCAGAAGGACGACTTTAAGTTATGGCACAGACGTTTCGGACACATTAGCTCCACTTTAATCGAACATACCGTAAAATGTAATGGTGTAAGGGGCTTACCACCTATTAAAAGTAAAGACTTTGAATGTGAGACATGTAAAATTAACAAACACAGGCGAACTTCCTTCCGTCCTATAAATCAAATAAGATCAAAACGACCCCTTGAATTACTTCATACTGACTTGTGGGGACCGACACAAATAACAGGTAGAAACGGCGAGAAGTACTTTTTAACCATAACTGACGACTTCTCACGAAAAGTATCAGTCTACCCCTTATGTAATAAATCACAAGTATTCAAGGTATTCACTAATCATGTAAAAAGAGCTGAAAGATTTTTAGGTACTAAGGTAAAAGAGGTCCGTAGTGACAATGGGCGGGAGTTTGACAATGAAGCCTTTACAAGATACTTTGAAGAGAACGGGATACACCATGAGTTTACCAACGTGTATTCTCCGGAACAGAATGGGGTCTCGGAACGTTTAAATCAGACTATAATGGACGGGGCACGCTCAATACTTAACGAAAGCAAACTCAGTTCAAAATTCTGGCCAGAAGCAGTTCTATACATCGCGTACACACTAAACAGGATATGTCATAAAACACAGAAAAAGACACCCTTTGAGTATTACTGTGGCAACAAACCCTCAATAAGACATTTACGCCCTTTTGGTACTGTGGCATACGTAGGGGTGCCCAAACAATTAAGAAACTCAAAGTTTGATCCTAAAGCCAAAAAGGGGGTTTTAGTGGGTTACGCGATGTCAACTAAAGGCTACAGGGTATGGATCCCCGATACAAATAAAATAATAGAAACCATAAATGTTAGATTTGGGGATGAATCTGTACCAAGAAATGTTCATAGACATAGCGAGCAAGGCCCAAGTTATTCAATAGGCACAAACCCTTTTACAACTTCAGAGCAGCACAACGGAAGCGACCTGGGACCCACATACATTTTAAGTTCAGAACAACCAGAAATTGACCCTTTGACCGACCTTCAACCTGACAGATTTCCTTTGGCAAGATCTCCATCACCTAAGCCAGGCACCTCAAAAACTGTTGAACCCGCCTCCGTTCACTCATCTGAAGATGAAAGTGACGAGGAGGGCGAGGAACTCTCGAGAACACTGAGGGATGCTGTATGGTTCCGTAAGGCCATAACTAGGCCTGATAAGTCGAGAACCGACATCTATTATTATGAAATGGGTGAAACGCAACGTTTAAGATCACTCAGAGAAGTGCGGGAATACTGTCAGTCTAATGGTATAAAATTTGATCCAACCATGTTCAGTTTCAAAGGGGAAAATAAATACCAGGGTATTGTAAAATCTACTTCCAGTGCTAGTTCAAGTCCTAGTTACACACCTCCACACACATCTTTATCAGAAACACGTAAAAACAATATATGACTAGAAGACTCCATACCAAACACATATAAGCAAGCCTTAAAATCCCATCAGTGGGAACTCTGGAGACAGGCAATGCAGGAGGAAATGGACGTAATAAATAAAAGACATGTATGGGAATTAACATCATTACCACCCAACACTGAACCTCTAGGCTGCAGATGGGTCTTCACCATCAAACGAGACGATAAAGGGCATGTGGCAAGATACAAAGCAAGACTAGTAGCTCAAGGCTACAAACAGGTCAGGGGTGAAACTTATGACGAGACATTTTCACCAGTCGTAAATTTTAGTCTAATCCGCTTTTTCTTTGCCGCCCTTGTCTCATGTCTCGGATGGATTCACACGCAATGCGATGTGAAAGGAGCCTATCTGTACGCCCCTCTCTCAGATAACATTTACATGAAACAGCCTCCGGGTTTTGAAATAAAAGGGAAAGAGCATTTGGTCTGTAAACTCCAGAGGGCACTGTATGGCCTCCATCAGAGTGGCCGGGTGTGGTTTTATGAGTTACATAAAGTTTTAATTTCTCTTGGTTTTAACAAATTGGATTGGTGTAATTGCGTCTATACATTTTCTAACTACGTTGTTTTATTATTATATGTTGATGACTTTGTTGTTTTAAGTAACCATCAGAAACACATAAATGAAATTTTAAAATTATTAGCTGAACATTTTGACATCAAAATCCTGGGGAAAACACGTAAACTTCTTGGAGTTGAGTTTGAGGAGGATAGGGAAGGTGTAGTGTCAATCCATCAAATGCAATATATTGATGATATCTGTACACGGTTTAAGGAATTTAACTTACCCATCACTTCACTTCCCATAAGTAAAGGAGCAGTGTACTCCAAAGCACAGTGCCCTCAAACAGATACTGAAACCCAGGAGATGTCAAAATATCCGTACAGAAGTGATTTGGGATGCTTATCTTTTCTTACAAGCAGGACTCGTCCCGACATATCCTATGCTGTAAATATCTTCAGTCAATTCCAGAGTAATCCAGGTATCATCCACTGGAATGGTCTCTTAAAATTACTAGGATATGTACAAAGCACCAAACACTACAAACTGAGGCTACCTTGTCATCACATAAATCTAATAACATACACTGATGCTGATTTCGCCGCCAATCGCGATGACAGGACGTCAATGGGGGGACAACTTTTAATGTTGGACAAATCTCCTATCATGTGGAGGGCTTTCAAACAAAAATCTGTCTGCTTGTCTACCATGGAATCAGAGTTTGTGGCTTTAACAGAGGCAACTAAAGAGCTTCTTTGGTTCAGTAGAATCATAAATGAATGTTATGATAAACACATTTTTACAAGCCCACAAACTAAGCCAACCTTGTTAGTAGACAATATGGCCTCTATTGATTTCCTTAAGTCTCCCATAGAAAACTACAGAACAAAACACATTGACGTTAAATTATTTTTTGTTAGAGACCTTTTAAACCAAGAGATATTTAATGTAAAACACGTAACTAGTAAAGCTAATCTCTCGGACATCTTTACAAAACCCTTAACGAAGTTTGATCTTAAAAGGTTCATTGATGTGATCTTTCGTTATAAGTAATATATAATGTTAAGTATTATTTAAAAGTAAAACATAAAATGTATAAAGTGAAAAAAAACTCCCTCCTTTGGACTTGGGTCAAGTATTAAAATACTTGTTTAGTTTTTTTTAAGTTAAACCCTGAAGTTTAACACGTTTCATTTTTCAAATCTGAAATTTTTGTATATTTCAGTGTTTTTTTTTATAATGTTTGAATATGCGATTATACACTTGTTTTTCTTATTTCATATTTTTGTCTCATATGCATATGTTCTAATGTCATAAATAAGTTTTTCAATACCCTCATTTCCAACATTGCGGACAATTTATCTCCCGCTGGAATGTGATCAGACCTCAGGATGGTTCATCCTCCGGGACCCGAGCAGCCCCAGGAAGCGGCTCGCAGGGGTGCAATTGTAAATAGCCAGAGTGGCCTGCAGGGGGTAGTGGCCTTCTTGAGTGTTCTGATCACAGGAAGGCCTGTCGCAGGCATCGTTTCTTTTAAGTTTGTAAGTCCCTATTTTTTGAAAATGGAAATGTCACATAGGTCCCGTCCGTGGTGTTGAAAATTGAGCTGTATTTTTTTTGCATATATAAATATGAAAAGGGTTGTTTTACTTTTAAGAAATTGCATAACAAGTGTTTTTCACATTTTGAATCTTTGTTAAAACATTTGCAAATGTGTATTATTTCAAAAGTTTAAGCATGCATGTTGTTGTTGTTTGTTTTTATGTGAGCGCTCACCGTCCTTATCATTATCATATTCACAGTCATTATCATGATCATGATCGTTAGTGTAATTATCATTAAATGTGTCTATTTTGCATATCATGAATTTCCCATACATTATCAAAGTGTTTTTGCATAGTAATTCATGTTTTGCTATTCTTCATATTTGTAATGTTTATGAATCTGTCGTATGATGATCATTTACTCTAGTGTAATTATGCAAATGTTTGTAAATGTAATCGTGTATTGTCAAGGCAAGGATCAAGAATCGACATACTAAAGAATGTTACGGTATGTACTGGTAATCGTAGTCACTTGCACGTGACGAGGTAAAACGGTAACAAATTTTCATGAACTCTTTCTTTGAAATGTTTGTGTACCTGAAAGACTTTCAAATTTTTAAGTTACTATGGTAACTAAAGACTTTTGTGCTATAAAAAAAATAGTTAATCTTGTTGTTGTATAGTTATCAAATTGTTATTCATATTGTGTGGTTATTAACATTGTTAAAAAGTTGTTCATTTTTGGAGATTAACCTTGTTATAAGATATTGTGAATTGTTACATTTACGCACGATAATGTTGATTTATTCTTCACTAGTAACTGTCAAAGTATGATAGATATACTGATATCCTATGTTGTTAAATGATCAATATGACCTTTGGGCAATTCCACGGAAAGGTCAACCAGATAATCAATTTTTCAAAATTAATTTTTTTTGACAATCAAGGTATCATTTTAAAGCTAAAACACTGTAGAATCTTAATTTTATAATGGAATAAGTATAAATTTATTTTTAAGCGAAATATAGGCTCTTTAGTAAGCATAACCATGAATGTGTATTTGAAAGCCATTTCATATGCTTTGAAATTGAGCCTATATTTTTATTTGAAAAAATATTATTATGTATTAAATGTTACAAATATTTTATTACACATCATATATAAATGTAATCAGCACAAAACTTTGTACTAACATATTATATTTTATGAAATATTAAAGAATTTCCAAAAGGCACTTTAGCTGATTTACGTCCGACACCAAAAAATATTAAAACTTAATCTGAGTCATCTAGTCAAAACCATTTAAAATGAAATTTTTAATTTAAAGCATGATTATATACCTCTATCATATTACCTATTCAAATAAATTTTTAAAAAATTATTTATATAAAAAAAATTGGTGTCGGACGTAAAAAAAATCTTTACGTCCGACACCAAAGATTTTTTTTACGTCCGACACCACATTAAAAAGAAATTTTCTAGTAATAAATTAATTAATAAAAAGTTATTCAGATATGTTATATATTGATGTATTTGCATAAAGCATATGAACAGTTTCACAAGAGTAACCCTTGAATAAGACTTTGTGAGTTATGGTTTCAGTATATCAAATTGTTTGATAACATTCTCGATCGTGTTTGTATTTGTTCTTAAAATGAAAACATGAATCTTTTACCATTGGCTCTAAACTTTACTACAAATCTTAGTACAGAATTCTACATTTCATTGATCAAATTGTATATGTACAGCGACATAAAATATTTGCATGTCACAGCAATGCGATTGTCACAGAAATAAGATGCTTATATTTAAACCTAAGACTAATATTGAGAACGATCCTATTAGATATATGGAGTAGCAGGAAACAGAAAAGTTAGACAAGGTGAAAAATAAGCATTTGAAGAATTAGTGAAACAATTAAAGTGCTTTCTGGTACATACATTTGTAAAGAAGAATCAAAGATGTTTGGAAGTATAAAATCAAGTGTGGATGAAGAAAAAACATAGTTGATCAGTTACTTTTTCTGAAAATGCTACTATGTTTCACCAAGATGAAATCCAGTCTGCTCATTGTATACATTCCCAGGCAACTGTCTACTGTATATGCATGGATTAATAAAGACATTTCACTGGGCATAGTTATTATTTAAAATAATGGAATGGCACAGTGAAATGAATGGTTTGGTGTCGTGCCAAAATAAGAAAGGAGTTTGTTTCCACAACACAACAGTTTGCCATGGCTGCTGAATGCTTGAATCTTAAGGTGCATGTACATTGCATATTATCAGATGATATTGCAGAAAAATTAAAATTTTTACATAGTCACTGGGAAGTATAGTTGCGTAGTCCTGCCAATCATTAACATATATTGTATGCATTGTGTTAAACCCTTAGGAAGTAACTATGTACTAACTGCCAACATATCAAATGAAACAGCTTGTAAGAACATTTACGCATAATCTGTACCTATAGAAGTAAGTCATAATGATATCTCTGAAGGAAATAGCTCAACAGAAAAAAATATTTGAACAACTTTAAATGTTAATGACTGGGTTGTTAAATATGATGTCAAATACTTCCCTGGATATATAATATAACTGAAATAAATATTAATGAAATAAATGTTAGTGTGATGCACCAATCTTCAATTGAATCCAATTTTATTTGGCTTGATCACAAGGACAAAATTTACTATGATGTAGACAATGTAGTGAAAAAAATCCAATTTCCCATTCCTCCAGGTAACAGACGACAATTTTGGTTCAGAGAATGTGTTAAAATTCGGCAATTTTTATACAAACACAATTTTTCACAATAAAATTACTTAAAACTTTGATTTTATCATTTTTAAGATCAACTTATTTACGTCCGACACCCGTATTTCCATACAGTTTACGTCCGACACCGAAAATTTACGTCCGACACCACAATAAAAAATTTTAAAACGTACTTTAATATTAAACTAAATAAATTGAAAAGGGTCAAGCATATAACTTTCATATGTGTACTTTTGATTATAGTTGGTTTAAAAATTATAAAATCAGCCAATTCACAGAATTTTGAGAATTAATTTGACATGTCACAGTTTTTCGGTTTGTGTGATTTACGTCCGACACTGGTTATTTAAATATTTTTCCCAGAATTTTAAATACTCAGAAATGTTTGTTTGTATGCTTTTTGATAAAGTGTGATGTGGTAAGTACCTTGTATAGAAATCTGATTATTTAGTAGAAATTTATGTACCGAAAACCAAATTTTTGTGATAAATTTGTGTCTGATTTTTACGTCCGACACCATGGAATTGCCCCTTTGATGTTATTTATATTATTTAGTAATACTTGGTAATTAGTTTCTTTGTAGTACGAGTGTTAAGGGGGGGGGGGCGATTGTCAGCATACTCACTACCCTTAACACTCTATAAGCATATATATACATATTGTAATAGGATAATATAGCATGACTTACAGGTTTTTATTTTATTCCAATCTTATCTTATTTCCAATCTCTTTATTTTGTTTTCCTGGTTCCATGGCATATTCCATTTTTTAAATCGGTTACTTATTTGTTTACTTTCGATTTGAACACTTACATGTGCGTTCATGATCGTTTTCTTCCGTCTGATCGCGATTTGCGATCTTCGCAAATCGCAACTTACGAGTAGAGATGCACCGGATGTGGATTTTTGCCGGATACCGGATAACGGATATCCGGTACAAACTTTTACCGAATATCCGGTATCCGGCCGAATAATTTCTCATTTTTAATTTTAATAATATTTCGATTTTATGCTTGTTTAAAGAGAAAAAAATTATTATAATTTTATATTATGCAAGCATTAATAGATTTCAATTAACTTATTAAGTCAAAGTTACTTAAAAACATAGTAATAATTAAATATTGAAATGTAATATTATTTTGCCTTTTCATTTTTACTTATAAAACTTCTAACTTTACATGCATATTTTTTTCTACCTTTTCTTTAGTCTCTATCACCAGATTTAGATAGTGACTTGAGGTTTTTATAGATGAGTTGTATCAATTAACTAACAGAGAAAAAAAAAAAAATTACCCTGTTGACACATAATTAACAAAAATGGGATAGTTGTGTAAGTTACTCCTCTTGACTCTGAGTGAGAGTTACAGTTTTCCTATTAAGCTCTTTTTGCATTGCAGAGCAAGTTTCAGAATGAACTTTATTTAAAAGGTCACTTGCAATTTTAACATGACTGGGTGACTTATAACAAGGCATAATTAAATTGCTTTGGAAATTTTTACTAAAATATGTTTTTAAAAAAAATGCAATTTGTATATTTTTCTTTTGTTTTTACCACATTTTTTTCTATTGTAGACTGCTTAACTTGTGCAATTGATGTTCCAGCAAAATTTGAATGGTTTCTTCAATATCAGCACCATTTTGTTCTTGATTTTCTAAACAAACACACTTTGAATCTGGAGTATGAATATTCATAAATAAACTCTTTAGTTTGCTGGAAACTTTATTTTTCTACATGGTTTTTAATCCTCAATACTTTAGCACTTATAAGACAGCCCCATTGTACACATTTCTGACTCAGAATTTTTTATGTTTTAACAGCAACTTCATAAAACTTTTAGATTAGATATTTAGATCTTCCTCTTTTGTTGATATTCATAACTCAAATTAATAATAAAGTTATTAACAAAACACGTGAGAAGAACTATAACAGTCAACTACTACATTACGGCAATTAAAAAACTGAAAGCAAAACAAAGTTGAAACTGTAGTTGATATTATAGTTTTGGTTTTACAATTACAATAATGACAGAATAATTGAACATTGCAGTTAAATTTTGACTGGTGAAAATTACAATAAAACTTTTGAGAGGTGTAAAATTACTTCATAACTGAAATTTAAGAACAATTTTTAAGAAAAATAAAAAAATTGAAGTTGTAGTATATATTCTAGTTTTGGTTTTACAATTCTGATAAAATATTGTCATATTTTAAATATATCTTCATTTATATATAAACATTATAATTTCATAATTGTGAAAATATACAAGTATTTATTTTTGTTAACATTGCTTTTTAATAAGATAAGGTTGTCAAGGAGCAAATTAGTTTTACATTTTTTTTTTAATGTAAAAAACAGAATTTAAAAAATGTTTTACTATCCGGCAACCGGATATTAAAATATTCGGCCGGAACGAATATCCGGTTTGAGTGCCGAATAAGCAGGAAATCCGGCAGGAGCCGGATATCCGGTGCATCCCTACTTACGAGTAGCCGTATCTCCCTTTCGCAAAGCAGGAACGCATTTGCTCAACTTCGGCAGACGCAAAGGGGGCGTTGCACTCTGGCAATGTCTAGAATCGGGAGAGGTATTTAAATCAGTCGGTTTGTTTTGACTGCGATGGTCTGACGATGTTTTGGTCTAGTAAAGGCCGTACATTATTTTAAATTCCAGTTATGGAAGTTTATATTTGTAGTTTGTTTATGTTCTGAAAGATGCTGTTTTAAGGATGAGTCCAGTCTATAGATAGTGAAAATATCTTTGCTGAACATCTGTTGTGATGAGTTGCTATGATATCCAAGGTTTCTATTTCTTTTGGACATTTGCTGGACTTTATTTTTTCGTCATCATCCGATTTGAAAAATCTGTTTTTCTTCAAGTTATGCTGTGGTGAGTGGTTCGTTTTGCAACCTGTACAGGTCTTTTAAACTTTACCTTATGTCATGCTGTTTCAATTAATTAAGTGTTTTTATTGTGTTAATGTATGACTTTAATTTTATAGATAGTATAATTTCAGAAATTATTTTTTTTGGTTGATTTTACCAGATATAATTTCTCTTTGTTTATTATTTCATATATACATATATTTTTATTTTGAATATGTTTTTTTGAAAAATAACCGTTAGCTTAACTTTTAAATAAATGCTTCTTTACTGACTTTATTACACTACCACAGATTGCCAATACTTATTTCAGGTCACCAATTTTAATTTCTCTATCTCTGCTTAAGTTTTATTTAATTTTAGAACGGTTCTGGCTTCAGAACCGATCAATTAGTATAGACATTTAAAGATCTGAAAAAAATTCTTGCTGTATTTTTTTTTTTTTTTTTTTTTTTTGAGGAAAGTTTAAAAGTTGTTTAAAGAGGCGCTGAAAAAGATCTAAACAAGGGCGCCATGATAACAAAGACATGATAATAGTTTTTTTTTTTTTTTTTTTTTTTTTTTTTACAGAGGTGCTGAAAAAGTCTGAACAAGGGCGCCATAGTTACAAAAACCGATATTAATTTTTTTAAATTGATTTTTGTAGAGGCGCCGATAAAAAATCTGACCACGGACGCCACAATTCCAAAAACAGACTATTAATTTTTTAAAAGTTATTTTTAAAGAGGCGCTGAAAAAGATCTAAACAAGGGCGCAATGATTACAAAAACATGATATTAGTTTTTTTAGGTTATTTTTACAGGGATGTTGAAAAAGACTGACCAAGGGCGCCATGTTTCCCAAAACATGATATTAGTTATTTGAAAGCTATTTTTACAAGAAGCGTCGAAGAAAGCTGGCCAAGGGCGCCATAATTACAAAAACCAATATTAGTTTTTTTAAAGTTATTTTTGTAGAGGCACCGGAAAAAAATCTGATCAGGGGCGCCGTGATTCCAAAAACACGATATTAGTTTTTTAAAAGTTATTCGCTGAAAAAGATCTAAACAAGGGCGCCATGATTACAAAAATATGATATCAGTTTTTTTTTTTTCCAGAGATGTTGAAAAAGTCTGACTAGGGGCGCCATGTTTCCCAAACACGATATTAGTTTTTTGAAAGTTATTTTTACAAGAGGCGCTGCAAAAAAGCTGACTAAGGGCATCACAATTACAAAAACCGATATTAGTTTTTTAAAAGTTATTTTTGTAGAGGCGCCGAAACAAAACTGACCAGGGGAGCCATGTTTCCTAAAACACAATATTAGTTTAAGTTGTTTTTACATAAACACTGAAAAAAAATCTGACGAAGAACGCTATGATTATATAAACTCGATATTAGTTTTTTGAAAGTTATTTTTACAAAAACACTAAAAAAAACCTGACCATGGGCGCCATGACTACAAAAACTGATACTAGTTTTTTAAATGTTATTTTTAAAAAGGCACTGAAAAAATCTGAACAAGGGCGCCATGATTACAAAAACACGACATGTTATTTCTTTATAGTTATTTGTAAAAAGTCGCTAAAAAAATCTGAACAATCTGAACGCCTCTGACAATGGGACCAATTAAAATGAAAATTTATTCTTTTAAATTGGCATTCCACCTCTTGTATTTCCACAAAAAGCAGAATAAATACAAAACTACAGCGCTTCCACCTATGCCCTAAATGTTTGACAGAAAATATGCTGAATACGTCATTACTTTTAATTTGCCAAATGAAAATATTAGAAATGTTATGCTTTTCGTAATGCACAACTTCAAATGCTTCCATTGAAAAAAAAAACAGTGACGGGGGCGCACCGGGCATTTGCCTCGTTGCCCGGTGGGCCAGTACGACCCTGGTTGGTAAGAATATACCAGCAGTTTTTATGTTTGTATATATAACTATTATAGCGAGGATTAGTTTCATTATGTAATAATATTCCTGGACTTTATTCGGGATAGTAAAATTTGTTTTATTAAAAGTGATAGAAAAGAAAACAAATGTTCGTGATTTTTACGAAGCTGCTCGATGAAATGTGCGATTTTTACGAAGTTGATCGACAAAATGCAGAATTTTTATGAAGCTGATCGACGAAATACAGGATTTTAATGATGCTGATCGATGAAATGAGCGACTTTTATAAGGCTGAACAACGAAATGAGAGATAATTCTTCGCATCATCGGCAAAATTCGCGATTTTTTACTAAGCCGATCGAGAAAATTCACAATTTTTCCGCTTCTGATCAATAAAATTAGACATTTTTAGGAAACCAACCGACGAAATCCGCAACTTTCACAAAGCTGATCAATGAAATTCGCGATTTTTCTTCGCATGATCAGCAAAATTCACGATTTTTATGAAGGCGATCGGCAAAATTCGTGGTTTTTAGGAAGCCGATCGGCAAAAGTCGCGATTTTTACGAAGCCAATTGGCAAAATTTGCGATTTTTACAATGCTGATCGGCAAAATTCGCGATATTCACGAGGCCAATCGACTGTATTCGCGAATTTTACGAACTCAATCGACGAAATAGGCTACTTTTACTAAACCGATAGATGAAATTCGCGATTTTTCCACTTTTAATTGACAAAATATGCCTTTTTTCGCGCTCAATCAATGAAATTGGCAATTTTAAATTAACTTTCACGAAATCTTCATTTTTTTATGCGGCAAGAGGAAATTTGCGATTATTTTTCTGCGCGTTTTGCAAAATTTACGATTTTTCCGTACGTTATAATTAACGAAATTTGCGATTTTTTTCGTCCCTGAAGAACGAAATTTGCGATTTTCCCGAGCCACATCGACAAAATTCGCTATTTTCCCGCACCTGATCGATGAAATTCGCGATTTTTTCGAGCTCGATCTACGAAATTTACGATTCCTAAGTGACTGACGAAATTTTATTTTTTCCCGCTGTAAATTGACGAAATCTACGATTTTTTGTTTTTTCGACTTAATCACAAAAATTTCCAGTTGTAAATTATCGAAGTTCGCGGGCCACACGTTATCCCGTCGAGGGCCACACGTTATCCTGTCGAGGGCCACAGGTTGTGCATCCCTATTTTAATTAGTTTATGTATTTGTACATTCTAATTTAATAAGTCATATTCTAATGGTAACACACAAAATAAGTCTAAAAAACACTATAGCATTTAATTCCTTTGTAACCGTACCATATAAAGCATGTTTTCTATAATTTGAACTCCAGATAATTCGAACGTTTCTTGTGGTCCCGACGAGTTTGAATTAACGAGAGTCGACTGTATATGAATTCTTACACCTTAAGAGCAAGAATCTGAGAAAGTGTCACACCTAGCATTATGGGGTGATTCATGACATCTCAGATTTTCTCCAAAAAATTACCAGTTGTTACTTATCTTGTTAAAAGACCAAATCCAGAATTTTTTGCTCCAAAGTTGAGTTGTTCATTTTTTATGCCCCCCCCAAAGGTCATCATGTCGTGAAAAAAAATAAGTGTTTTTTTAAGACATGGATATTGCTATGACTCACAGCTCTTTGCGCATACAACTTGCCACGAAATTCTTTTTATATCTGGAATGTAAGAGGGTTGAACTTTATATAATAGATGAAAAACCTGTGGCAAGTTTTTGCCGCAAGGTCACAGAAGGTCACAAAAAGATTCATTTTTGCTGTTTTTTTCCATTTTTAAGACCCTATAACAGTTTGCGCGTTCCAACTGCCATGAAAAAAAAGGTGGCAATTGAAAGCCATGCATTAGCACTTTTAAAAAATGTATATATAATTGAGGCAAGTTGTATGCGCTTTTAGTTACAGAGTGCCAAAGTCTGAAAAATGTCACTTTTGACCAATATTCAAACTGTCATAATTCCTTGCGGCAACAACATTTTGAAATAATTCTTTTGCCATTGTTTTATTCTATTATTGCCCTTTTCAAAAAAGTAAACTCCATTGAGGCAAGTTGCTTTAAAAAAATTTAATGTTTTTTTAAAATATGGCCTTTTTTAATAGTCAGAGCTATTTTATTATTTGAAATAACTGGACTGGATAACAATATTTTATACATTTGTTTGTCTATATAAATTGATGTTCTAATATATTGTGAGATATATATGATGCTAATGGCATTTATTTAATTTTAACCCTTTCGAGTCCGATTTTTTTTTCAATTTTAGAAAAAATTACTTTTACTTTAATAATATTGATACTAGCTATCCTAATAGATTAATTAGAGTTTAATGAATATTTCTTTGTCTGAAACATAACAAATGTTGTTGTTTTTTGCATTATTAAATTCATATTCATGCAACAATAGGCTAAGGAAGAATTTTTGGAGAGGGTTTAAAAATATTATATTGCAACAAGTTAGTGACATTACAACTTTCTAATATTTTTAACGCTTTATTACACAATTTTTTTCAGGAAAGTAACTTTTATTTTAAATTAAGAGGGAAATACATTTAAAATAAAATAATCGCAAACAATACTAAAAAAATTAAGCAAATATTTATTATTACTAAATGACTTAACATTAATGAAGTCATATAATAAGTGCACAAATACATACTAACATTGCTACATGTAATTAGTAACAAAAGTATTTCCTAAAAATAATAATACTCAAAAGACAGGTATTATTAATAGTATACCAGCCCTGAAAGCGTTAAAACGAAAATATTTGACATTTACAAATTACAACTTGTAATTAAAATGCAAATATAAATGCAATCAGCCAACACTGTTAATATTTTTACATTGTTTTATCAGTACGGGAAAAGAAAAACAAAAATATAACTTTCTTGTATCATATCTGAAGATACCTTTTAACAGTTATAGTAATCTATTCATGTATATCAGTTAATATACTTGGATAGCTATTAATGTTAAAGAAAATTTATTTTTCCCATAAGTGAAAAAAAAAATCCCATAAGGGTTAAAAGACATATTGAAATATCTTAAAAGAAATGGTTATATCTTCGATTTTCTTTTCTCATAATGATAAAACTTTGTAAAAATTGTAGCAGTGTTGACTGATTGTATTTATATTTGCATTTTAATTACAAGTTGTAATTTGTAAATGTCAAATATTTTCGTTTTAACGCTTTCAGGGCTGGTGTACTATTAATAATACCTGTCTTTTGAGTATTATTATTTTTAGGAAACTAGGGGGGGCCCCGCCCCCCTGCTCGCTATGCTCGCCAACCCCCCGCGTAATCGCTTCGCGATTCCAAATTATTGGCTACCCCTGCTTGCTGCGCTCGCCAATACCCCATGGTATGAATAAGCAGTTGCAGACCTTTCAAATGATGTGTCACACGACTGGTGTTGTAAAGAAATTAAAAATGTGCCCAGCTGGGGGGCAGAGTGGGGGTGACACACAAGACATCCATAAAATCAATAAACAGTTGCAGACCTTTCAAATGATGTGTCACACAATTGGTGTTGTAAAGAAATTACAAAATGTGCCCCCTCTGAGGGCAGAAGGGGGGTTACACACAAGATATCCATAATATGAATAAGCAGTTGCAGACCTCTCAAATGATGTATCACACAACTGGTGTTGTAAAGAAATTAAAAATGTGCCCCCCTGGGGGGCAGAGTGGGGGATGACACACAACACATCCATAATATGAATAAGCAGTTGCAGACCTTTCAAATGATGTGTCACACAACTGGTGTTGTAAAGAAATTAAAAATGTGACCCCCCCCCCCTGAGGAGAGCAGAGAGTGGGGGTGACACACAAGACATCCATAATATGAATAAGCAGTTGCAGACCTTTCAAATCTTGTGTAACACGACTGGTGTTGTAAAGAAATTAAAAATTTGTCCCCCCTGGGGAGCAGAATGGGGGATAATACACAAGACATCCATTATATGAATAAGCAGATGCAAACCTCTCAAATGATGTATCAAACGACTGGTGTTGTAAAGAAATTAAAAATTTGGCGAAATATTACAGTTATCGCCAAGTTGGTGTCACTTTTGACAACTAATTTTGGTCGCCAAATTTGGCGATATATCGCCAAGTTGGCGACAAACTTGGCGATTGTTGGCGATGGTAACCTTTCCTTTCTTTATGGTAACCCATACGGCGATGCATAGACGGAGCCCTTTCCTGATTGGTCTATTCGACTCATGGAAGGAGTGGACAACCCGGATTCGTTAGTTCCGGAAATCTTCCACATCAGCATCATTCCAGGAGTCATTCCTTTTAAGGCTAGTTTTTTTTTACTATAGAAGGATACTTTTATTACTAATTACATGTAGCAATGTTAGTATGTATCTGTGCACTTATTATGACTTCATTAATGTTAAGTCATTTAGTAATAATAAATATTTGCTTATTTTTTTAGTATTGTTTGCGATTATTTTATTTTAAATGTATTTACCTCTTAATTTAAAATAAAAGTTACTTTCCTGAAAGAATTATGTGTAATAAAGCGCTAAAAATATTAGAAAGTTGTAATGTCACTAACTTGTTGCAATATAATATTTTTAAACCCTCTCCAAAAATTCTTCCTTAGCCTATTGTTGCATGAATATGAATTTAATAGTGCAAACAACAACAACATTTGTTATGTTTCAGACAAAGAAATATTCGTTAAACTCTAATTAATCTATTAGGATAGCTAGTATCAATATTATTAAAGTAAAAGTAATTTTTTCTAAAATTGAAAAAAAAATCGGACTTGAAAGGGTTAAAATTAAATAAATGCCATTAGCCTCATATATATCTCACAATATATTAGAACATCAATTTATATAGACAAACAAATGTATAAAATATTGTTATCCAGTCCAGTTATTTCAAATAATAAAATAGCTCTTATTAAAAAAGGCCATATTTTAAAAAAAACATTAAATTTTTTTAAAGCAACTTGCCTCAATGGAGTTTACTTTTTTGAAAAGGGCAATAATAGAATAAAACAATGGCAAAAGAATTATTTCAAAATGTTGTTGCCGCAAGGAATTATGACAATTTGAATATTGGTCAAAAATGACATTTTTCAGACTTTGGCACTCTGTAACTAAAAGCGCATACAACTTGCCTCAATTATATATACATTTTTTAAAAGTGCTAATGCATGGCTTTCAATTGCCACCTTTTTTTTCATGGCAATTGGAACGCGCAAGCTGTTATAGGGTCTTAAAAATGGAAAAAAACAGCAAAAATGAATCTTTTTGTGACCTTCTGTGACCTTGCGGCAAAAACTTGCCACAGGTTTTTCATCTATTATATAAAGTTCAACCCTCTTACATTCCAGATATAAAAAGAATTTTGTGGCAAGTTGTATGCGCAAAGAGTTGTGAGTCATAGCAATATCCATGTCTTAAAAAAACGCTTATTTTTTTTCACGACATGATGACCTTTGGGGGGCCATAAAAAATGAACAACCCAAATTTGGAGCAAAAAATTCTGGATTTGGCCTTTTAACAAGATAAGTAACAACTGGTAATTTTTTTAAGAAAATCTGAGATGTCATGAATCACTGGTGTGTCACTCTCTCAGATTCTTGCTCTTAAGCAAACACACTTTTATCATTTACAATCCCATTTGTTTATTTTTTGACAAAATATGACATGCAAAAAAAAAAAAAAAAGTGTAAAACTGTAGTGTGTGCTCACATATACTAAGATTTTTGTTAAACTAACAAGTTTTCAGATTTTTTTAACATTAGGCACTTATCGGACTTTATTTGTTTTGAAACAAATTACTACAAGTTTTTTGAGGTAAGCATTCTTTCCATTTCAATTTCACATTTAAATTAATTATTTTAACAGCTTAAAGGGGGTGGCCAAAACTGGTGCTTTAAATTTGCTATATGTACCAGTTTCGGCCATGTGGTGGCCAAAAAGGATACAACATTATATACCACTTTTGGCCACATAATTCTTTGTAGTGGAAATTTTATCAATTAAATAAATTTAAGAACATTAGAAACTGGATAATGCAAAACCAGTTTAGTTTTCTTTTATATAGAAATATTTTCAATAATTAAAAAGCAAAATTAATGACTGTTCTATAAAAGAGATTGTTTTTCTTGGTACAATAAATAATTCATTTTAGAAGGAAGGACACATTACTAGTTAAATTACTAAAGAATAATATTGCCAAAATAAGAAAATATTATAATTTAGTACTGATAAAACCTATTAGGAAGTGATATGTTGATGTTTAGGTATGATAAATAAACAAAACATAAGGTAGATGAACCATTTTTGGCCACAAAACTAGTTGCTCTCATGAAGATAGTAGTGGCATATCGTCTAAATGGATCAAGTGTGACAAGTATGAAAAAAAAAAAAAAATTATTTTGAACGGTCACTTATCATTTATGTTAAAAAATTTCAGCTGGAAGAACTAGACTCAAGCGATAAGGAATATCTGCATGGACTGCACTAATTTTAAGAATGATTCACATGAATTTGATTACTGCTGTTAGTAAATTCATAATGTATATAATTTACTAACCAAATTAAAAAATAATTTTGCTTTTCTTGCCTCTTAATTGAAATTTTCAGATTTTGTTTTTCTAAAATCAACTTAAGTATGCTTCATCTGATTTTTTTTTTTATCAATTCATAAAGAATTTTTCATTTTTTATATACATATAGCAGATAAATATAAGTGAGATGAAATAATTGTTACATAACAATACTTTATTTTACTTAATAACAATTAAAACATTTGTTAAATTGGATGATATTGAAGTGGCCAAAACTGGTACAAATTGGACAAAATTATTTAATGAGTTATAGCTCACAATCTAAAATATTCTGTAAAAAGTTAATATAATGAACAGAAAGCCAATTAAATTTACTAAATAATGGTGTTATTATGATTTAATATGCTTCAATCAATCAGGAGCTTATAAGATGTTTATATCAACAATTTCATTTTTTTCTAAAACCGGGGCATCTACCCCATTTGAATTTTTTTTTTTTTTTTGCTTCATGATTCCTTAATGTAATTTGCATTTTTTTCATGATTCTTTGATGGAATTTGCACTTTTTATGTATGAAATCTATGACATTTTGTATGTTCAAATTTTCACACTGATGACCCATTTATTTTTAATTTCTCGAAACAGACTGCTTAAATTTCCAGAAAATTTGGAACAGAATCACCTCTGCTACTTTCTTTTCTCACGTTTGAAAGAATCTGGACATTGTAAATTTCGAACAAATTTCACCCCTCAACCTGGTATCGCTACATCTTTTGTCCATCCCATTTGGCGAGTGAAACCAATAAAGTCAATCACATTGTTTTAAGTATTGGCAAGTGATAGTTTTGTGCTATACACTACAGAAGGGTTGAGTTTTCCTTATAACAGTGAGACAGTAATTTTAAATCTCTGCCATATTATGAAACTGCAATTTGATCTTGTTTTAAATTCCAAAATTACAAAAAATGACGTAAAACAATATCAAATCTGTTTCTTTATTTTCAGTTTGCGAACATTTTAAAAATTAATTTCATGCCATAGATTAAGAAATTGATTTTCAATACATGTCATTTGTTTCACTTAATAAAGGGTGCGTTTTAGTACATTAAACGAAAAACACAAAGCAAATTTCATAATTTTGAGAATTCCAATTTTGAAGTTAGGATCCTTATGATGAAAAATAAAAACAAAGTATGCTTTAAAAATTGGCATTAAATTAATTTTTTTTCTATTTATAATAAAACCAAAGTACCACAACTAAGAAATTATTAAATTTATCATACAGTAACACACAATTAACAAGATGCAATAGCAAAGTTCAGAAAAAACGAAAATGGCCAACGTTAATGATTAATTTTTATAAAAATAGACACCTTAAAACAATATTGTTAGATTAAAATAATCATTATCATACAAATATTAACAAAAATTGCGCTGTTTCACATAATACACTAGTTAAAATAAAATCAACATAAATAAACACACTGCTTAGAGATATATGCATTAATTTTAAATAATGAAAAAGTTAAATATACAAGTAATTAAACATAAATTTATACTTTAAATACATTAATCAAGATATAAAGAAAATATTTTATAAAACGATGCCTAATTTTTACTTTTGTTTCACTTTCCTTCTACGATTTCAATAGTTTGAGTTTTGAGTGAACAATGCTTTGAGGTCTATAGCTACAAATGGCTGTTACCTCGAATGATCCATAAACCACAGAAACAAATACAGAACACTTTATTAGGCATTCAGATGTCCGATAAGGAACACTAAATGATAAGGATTCCTTAAATCCGAGTGAAATCTCAAAAACGGTATTCAGATGTCCTTTTAGTGTTCTCTAAATAAGGAATCGCGAGTCAACAGCGCTGAGATTTAAGGAAAGCTGAAACGCTGGCTTTATTTAAGGAAAGTTAGTTTTCGTCGCCATTATTTTTATAGCGTGCTTTTCAAAACTGTTACTTCAACTTAGATATTAAACAGAAATGCGAGGAATGTATTATTAGCTATAAATTGATGAATAAATTATTTGAAGCAATTTATTTTTCATTTGTGCAATCGTTAAAAATAGCGTAAAAGTGGTTGTCATCATACATATTGTTTCAACATTGTTTTCTTCGTCATTTTCCCCCTCGCACAAGTTGTAGCAGGTAAGATCGATGATTTTAATATTTGTAATTACTATTAAAAATGCTCTGTTAAATTTTTAGTATAGTAATTTTATTTTGTGTTTATTTTGTATGAATTTCTATAACATAGTTGAAGTTGTTTGCGCATTTCAAAACATTTGTTCATGAATGTTTACTTAAAATATGTATGTAAGTAAAATATATTTTGTACGTATATTTATTATTTAAAAGAAACTTATTTTAAAAGATATTTTAATGCATGTATAAAACTATGCATTTTCAATAGACATCAAAGTTAAACCTTAAGTAGATGACTGTTGTTTTTTTATCATTTCTAATGCTGATAAACAATTTGCTTTTTTGTTATATTAGTATGCACACTATATGTCTTGATTTATTTGGTAAAAGGATTTAAATTAAAGTATTTTTTAAGCTTATGAAAAAAAAAAAAGAAGAAAAAGGTTAAAGGAACTTTTTGCAGTATCATATCTTTTTAAAAGAAATAAGATAGGGTGTATTTACTTCAATATTTATAGCATTTTTACACTTAAGTTTCTTAGCTAATTAATTAATCATTCATTAGTAATATTATTTGATAAGCTAATTTTTGTATATGCATGCATTATACATTTTTTGTTTCTTTCTTTTTTCTAATTGATGTAACTGCTACAGTTAATGATAGTAATGCAGCAAGACTAATGCTACAGATTTGACATCTTTCTTTTTTTCTTGGATTCATGAAGATTTACAACATACAAAGTTGTTTACAACATACAAAGTTGTAAATCCTCATAGAATTTTCATTTTAAATTGTGTGTGGCTTCTTTTTATCTGGTTATTTCTAAGAATTTGTATGTATTATCATGCAGGGTTTGCTACTAGTTGAGTAATGTTTCCATGTGATGGGCCATTTTAGTTTTATTTCACTAGAATTTATCCATTATTCCTGTAACTTTGAACAGAATTAAGACTCCCTTAACTTTGTTTTAAAATTGTTTGATATTCTGTTAGTGCGTCTTAATGAATCTGAAAGTTATTCTGATGAATTTATAATATACACTTTATTCATTTGATCAGAAAGTAGTAAATTTAAAATTGTAAACAAGAATTTTCAAATATTGATTTTTCGATTGCTTTTTAATCTTTATTAGTTTGTTAATAATTATAAATGAAGAAAAGAAAAAAACTTATGAAGTCTTTGTTTATCTTTTAGAAAATTACATTGAAAGCATTGATTTATAAAGCATGCAACTTGCAAAAGAAAAGCTATCATTTAGATGGCTTTTCTTTCAGGCAAACTTTCATATTGCATGTATGCAGTATTTAGGTATACCTAAATAAACAAACTGTCACATTGTATATATCTAAGTAAACAAACTGGCATGTTGCAAATAATGTTTAAGAAAATTAATGGTAAGGTAATATTTCATTAGGATGTTAGAATGATTTTTATAACTAGAAGCGAGTCTTTCATGCATATAATAAAAATAATATTTTTCTGAAAAATTTGAAGTCTACCAGAATAATTTTAAATATGTAGCGGTTGGACAAACTTTTCTAATTTTTAAAATATAACTGTTCTCGTACTTAAATGTAATTTTATTAAAATCTGGTGACAGTTGATGGAATTTTGGCTTAATCTAAGTAAAAGCATGTGTGTAGTTTTATAAATCTTTGTTTAGGCAAGGGAAAAAATATATGTAATCAGCTATTTTTAGTTTCTCGTATTTGATTTTGAGTAGAACTCAAATAATAAATCAACATTTACCATTTGAATCATTTATTTTTGCTTTATTATATTTTCAAATTATAGCTATGCATAAGATATTTGAATTTAAAATTTCTAAGGTGTTGAGGCTTGCTTTTTGTGAATTTATACTACAACTTTATTCTTAAAACTTGGTTACAATGTAATGTAAACAAAAGAACAGTTTTGCAGTATCATTTATGAAATACCATGCAGTAAATTTATTTCAATATTTATAGCACTCTAAAAGTGTTTTTTCATAATTAATATTCTGTTCTAAATATTTAAATGATACATAAGCTTAATTATTTCTTTTTTGTCTAATGGTTTTAAACAAACATACTTAAATTTCTTAGCTGATTAATAGTTAGTTATTCATTAATAAATATTTGCTTTCCAAGAACTTATTTATGTATATGTATGCACATATTTGATTCGTTTCCCTCTTTTAATTTGATAGTTGCTTCAGATGCTACAGTTATGATGAAAATGCAACAAGGATGGTGTGAAATGATGTAAAGCTGTGTGATGATATGTTTTTCTCACAAGTCCAACCAATTTAAATTGCTACTCTTGCAGTTTGTTGGATACTTTTGCGTTGGCCAGTTGGAATGCGCTCGAAAGACTATAGGTTAGAAATAATCTTTGGCCTTTTGGGATGCAGACTTGCTAGCTATATCGCATTTGGATTCTTGCTGGAAGCTAAACACTTCTTTTTTATTTTGCTGAAGACTGCATTTGCCGTATTGCCTGTCTATTATGACAAGTAAGCCACTTATTGCTTTAAAAAAAGTTCTATTATGTATTGCTAATATAAGTGTAAATTCAATTTAATGTTCTCTGATTTAAACCAAATTTAAGGCATTAATTTTACAGGAATTTAGTAAATATAAATTGTGTAAATTACAACAATTACTTAGATTAAAATATAAGTTTTAGGTACTACTTGGTTATCCCGTCAACCAGAAAACAAAATCAAACATATCAAATTGAATTATTGTTTTAAGGAAACATACAACTATGAAAATAAAATAAAGCAACTTTTTATTAGCATATTCACATAGCACAGAATATGTGAAAATAAATATTCTAAAAACATGTGACATTGACAGAAATATTTGATTTTCTTTTAGTTGACCACTTTCCGTTGAATGCAAATGTCAGTACACAGTTTGCAGAAATACATGGCTATACATATATAATAATATATCATGCATTCACAATTTTTTTGTTTAGGAATAAATAAAGGAATAAAAAAGAATATGGAAGTATTTAGTCAATGGAGAAGGGGGGGGGGGTTCAGGTAAGATGTTTTCTTTTTGTACAGTTATAATGTAATAATTGAATTGTACTGTAATTAAAAACACTTAGAAAGGTTTAAAAAAAACAGCTCATGCTAAGCTTCAGTCCATTATAGTAATGCTACTATCTTTTTACTTAATTTTTCTTATTTAATGGATATTTACAATATTCGTATAAATGTGTGTTTCCCAGTAGTTATAAGCAAAAGGCAAATTTTACCATATTACAAAATCAAGTTTAATTTTTTTATTAAATGGTTTATTCAAATATATTTTAAATTCTTCCTTTACACTTAAAAAATGGTAGTTTTTAAGAATTCATCATTTCTAATTTTATTCGTTATGAAACTAATATAATTTTTCATTTTCATATGATTAACAATCACTTTTTTTTTTTTTCATATGCTGAATTATATCCTAAATTGAATAATTGGTAAAACTGATTTTATTTAATTGAATGCCTTTAGAATCTAATATTTTTATGTTTTCTATTATGCATGTAGGTCAAATATTGCAAATTTCTTACGTTAAAAAAAAAAAAAAAAAAAAAAAACTCTATTTAATAAAAAGTAAGTATTTATTCTAGTCGATGCAAGGTTTTTCTCTTAAGGCCTGTTTTATCAAGAAATATTTTATGATTAGATTTGTTTTATTAAATGTACTTTTCTGAAGAGGCCCCAAATTTTGTCTAAATTTTCCATTGGTATTACAAATAATCTGTTGAATTGTTCCTGAATACAGCATGTATTTTAGATTTATTTATCACCATTAATACAATTTATTTAAAGTGGGTTCTTTTAAAGAAAAAAAAGAGTATGGGTTTTCTTAATAAGATTTTAATCGCCCCTTTTGCCTAAAAAAGCATCCTTATATAACTTTTAAGAATAGTAAGCTAATTAACTATAAGTGTGCACAAAAGAAAACATTTTCACCGTTCCAGTCTGAAAATAGTTATAGTTTGAAATATACTGAGACTTAGTTGTCGATAGAAAAAAATTAAGGAGAAAATGTGTTTGTAATCCAAACCTCAATAGTTTTTTTTTTTTTTTTTTTTCCTTAAATGAAGAATATAAACATATAAAATAAGATGAATTAAGATTAAAAGAAATTGCAAGACAATTTTTAAACATATCCCCATTATGAGCAATGCAGAAATTTAACAAATAATTAATAATAAACATTCAAAATTTTCTTTTATCGGATGTTCAAGAATCAATTTCATTCCTTCCCCTGGCAAACATTCTTAGCTTTCATTTCTTTTATAAATATTATATTAGTCCTCTTTTTTTTCTAAGTTTTATCCTATTTTTTTTTTTTTTTTTAATAATCAGAGATAAAACAAAATTAGGTAAATAAAATTCAAAATCTTGTGATGTGTAATGGCACTCCACTGTCTTACAGATACTTTTGCCAAGAAGAATGAATAAACAACCCCCCCCCCCCCCCCCATCCTCAATAAATGTGTATGCCCAAGTTTGTGTAAAAAAAAAAAAAAATAATAATAATAATAATAATAATAATAATATTTTTTAACCATGGCCAAAATCTTTTGCTTAAAAATGTTGAACTCGTCAAATAATTAAAAATGAACATCTTAAAAATATGTTTCAGGAAATAAAATAGAATATGTAAAAAATAAATTATTTCCATTATTTATGTTTAAAAAATAAACAAAATCTGCACAATTTCTTCTCTTTATCAATATTATTAATATTATTATTATTATTTTGCATTTTTTCTTTCCTTTTCAATTATAATAGTGTACAGAATAGTAGCTAAATTCAGTTTCAAAAAGCGTGCAAAATGTAAAACGGCAAATAATGCGCATAATTGATTGATCTGCAGCGAAGCGTTTCTGTCTGCTGATTGGTTTATCGTCTGTGTAATCGGTACAATGTTCCGACGATTCCCGAAACCAGACCGGAGATAAGGAAAGCCGAAGCTAGTTTAGGCAGGCCGGTCTGAATAGCGTTTTAGGATTCCTTAAATAGAGAACGCTAAATTTAAGTTAAGAATCGCTATTTAGTGAACCTTAATAAGCGGACATCTGAATGCCTGCCCAAGAAATCCAGTACCATTGACGTCTAATACCTGGACTAAGAAATGGCAACCTTTCTTGAATCCAATATTACCTACCCACCAGCACGTGATGGTGGGTAGCAATGTGCGCCAAACCGGTTATTCTCCCTCCAAAAACTGCCATTGGAATTTCCGCACCCACCAGTAGCTTATATTTCGTCTGCGTTGATAGAGCTTCACGGTACACCGCCAAAGGGATCACCGCCAAAAAATGTCACCCTTTTGGCGATAGAACCTCGGTCATTCCAGCTTCAAGTATTTCGGAAGAGAACAAAGGGATCCGTTATCCAGTTGTATTTCTGATCCATGTCCAGTACATATATTTTTAATACACATCACAGGAACAACACCCGCACACCCATGCCACTAGCTGGACTCGAACCAGGGTCCAGCGGTGTGGGAGGAGCGCACGCTACCGACCACGCCACTGGATCGGCAGGATTTCAATATGACTGACGAAATACAACAAAAACAAATATTTCACAGTATCTTCACTTCAAAGCAGCCTTCCTTAAATGAGGTATGCAGCTTGTGGTAGACAGCTAAATCGTTTTGCAAGAAATTTAATGGACTTTATCCGCTAGTCTGAGTTCGAGGGCATAAAAATCACGTGATAGGGGAGTTCAGAGTCTTTCTGATTCGCTTGCTTGATTCCGATGTCAAGACCATACTGGTTTTTAATGTCTTAGAAGCGGCTGTTTTGAAATGATTATTCTAAATTTTTGTAAAAATTCGTTTCATTGATTGCCATTGCACTTTTAATGAATTTTGTTAAACCTATTGTCCATGTTTTTTTATTTTATTTTTTATCCTTTCACCTTGAATGCTCGTGACATTTTTTTGGCATGTGATGTAACGTGAAAAGAAATTGTATTTTCTAATGTTTTAAAAATTCTTATGGAAAAAGGTATAAGGTTTACCGGTAAATAAATTATTAGTGCTGAAGAAGTTTATTTACTTTGTTAGAATTCGAAAATAGGGTTAGTTTAAAAATTACTTACTAACCATGCAAGTCTTCATTTGCGGGTTGCATCTATGCGATGCGCGGAGCTTTGAATTAAAATCGAAAATCATCTGTTGAGATAAACTTATTCTAAGTTCAAATTCATCTAAAAGTCCATATATTATAGAAAATGTAGTTTAATTCCATCTAAAAGGCACATTCCTTCATTACATTCAGAGAACTCAATCGTTCTCACACACTTGTCAAAGTTCTTCGAAAGATAATAAATAAAATCAGACGATATTTTCATTTTCTTAATTTACGCGTTCAATTAGTTTCACTTCATTTCATTTTACAACATCCTCCCCCCTTTGAAACTTGGGGAGAGTTTCAAATACATAACAATTATTATTAAAAAGATCCAACCTCTTTGGAGCTTTTACACATCTTCCAGAAGAGGTATATTTCTTAAGTATGACACTATCAGGAGAAGACACATTTTCATGATCATCATGCTCACTGGAACTAGTTTTCTCTTCACCCGACGGTTTGGATGCAATTTCAATTATTTCATTCGAATATATTTCCAAAGGAAAGATGCGCTGCACCGGACGTAAAACCGTGCCGTGCTGAGTTTTCAACTTAACACCACGAACTTTACCATCCCGTCCTGGAATTAAATGAATCACCTTTGCTAAAGGCCAAAATAAACGTTTTTTGTTATCATCCCCAACTAAGACTATTTCTCCCACTCGCGGTTCACGTGTATATTTTTCAGTATGTTTTTGAACTAATTCGCTGAGGTATTCTTTTCTAAAACGTTGCCTAAAATCGGTAAGAAGTTTAGCTCTGTAATTCAACCTTCTCCTTAAACTTTGAGAATCTAATTCGATAATATCCGAATTGCTGAAACTTCGGTTTTCAGTAAGAAACATAGCGGGTGTGAGAGGTACTAGCTCCAGTGGGTCCTCTGAGATATAGGTTAGAGGTCTGCAGTTAATCACAGATTCACAATCACATATAAGTGTATTCAATTCTTCATAAGTCAATACAGATGTACCTAAAGTACGTACTAACAATTCTTTTACAATGCGAACTAACCTTTCCCACCAGCCTCCCCACCAAGCTGCGGTGGGAGGTATAAATTTCCAAACAATTTTATGCGTCATGGTTTCTTTTAAAATTTTATCCCAATTTAATTTTGAAAGTTCATTGCAAGCCCCCCTAAAGTTTGTTCCATTATCACAATAAATAGTGCTGGGCCTACCGCGTCTAGCTATAAAACGTCTAAGTGCTAGCAGGAAAGCATCAGAAGATAGCGAATTGACTAGTTCAAGGTGAATCGCGCGATAAACGGCACAAGTAAACAATGCTATCCAAACTTTCTCGCCATTTTTTAGAAATAACGGCCCGGCTAAGTCTACTCCAATAATTTCAAAGACAGCACAATCTGTAACGCGATCTGGTGGCAAAGGTGTTGGTTCGCTTGACAAAGACTTTACCTTAAAACGTTTACATGCAATACAGTCGTACAATACATTTTTAATAGTTCTTCTAGCTCTAATTATCCAAAATCTTTCTCTTATTAAAGATTGCATTGTTCTTATACCTGCATGACAATTCTTTTGGTGTACTGATCTAATCAATAATTTAGTAAATTCACATTTGCCTGGTAACAATATTGGATACAAAAATGATTCTCGGTCATTTCTTTCAGTTATTTTAGTTTTAACTCTTAAAATTCCATTATCATCTGTGAATGTTACAATATCATTTAATGACCTTTTATTATAGAAATAACAGCTCTGAACTAAACGGATTAGATATTTTTCAGAATTTTCAATTTCATTTTGAGTAAGATTAGAATATTTACACTTATTAGAAACATTTCGGCAATTATTTACAAATCTCAGAATCCAAGCAAATATTCTTATCATCTTATCATAATTAGATATATTATCTAAGAGCCAAAGGGGTGTGTCTTTAGCTAGATCAATATTCGTAATTTCGATCTTTTTTCTTTCTAAATCAACATCTTTTGGCTGACAGTCAATCGCGCCAATTGGCCAACATTCAGGATTTTCTTTACAAAAATCATCAGATAGATTTATTTTATTTCTTTTTAATTCATTTAAAATTCTGTAATCTTTAATTTTAGGTACAAATCCGCAAATCTTTTTTTCGGAAAATGCTTCAAAACAAAACGCATTATTTCCATCTAATTCACTGATTTCTACCGAAAACACATCATGTTTTTTAGGTTCCGTTTCATCCCCCCCGAACAGCGCGTGAATAATCATTTCTTTTCTTATAGGATGCATTTTCAGTGATTTCGTTATTCTCTCGCTTACGTAACTACTTTGGCTCGCTGAATCCAGCAGTGCGCGTACGACTTTTTGGCGACCTTGCGATCGAATGCGCACGCCAAGCGTTTGCATGTACACAACTTTATTTCTACTACAATTAGAAAGAGAATTTTCAGATTTTAAAGAATCATCTTGATTATTATTTATATTTTGTTCTGGACACATTATTTCAAAATGTGGTTTATGGCAATAATTACATTTTAATTTATTTTTAATATTACAATTCTTACTCAGATGACCAGCCTTTTGCAAACAAGTGAAACAAATCCCCTTTTTTAACAAAATCTTTTGTTTATCAGTTAAAGACATTTTTTGAGCCCCAAAACATTTATTAGAGGGGTGAAACCTATCACAGAATATGCAATTGTTTTTCTTACCTTTATTTTCTATACTCACCAATGCAGAGGCGGTGGCTGGATCAGGTTTGCTAATAATTTCAGATAAAATGTTCTTTTTTCTAACAATAGAATCAAAACCTTTTCTTGCTAAAAACACCATTTCATCTCCTTGAACTTCTTGGCGTAGAAAGTCCATCAGATTTTTTAAAGTCCTGGAATTTTCACTGGAATATGTATCGTGATTTCGACTTCTTTCCCAGGTCAAAAGAACTTCTTCAGGCAGGCAGCTCTCAGTGGCGTAGGAACTTTGAAAAAACAGGGGGAGCTGGAGCATTAGCGCCATGCGAAAGTAGGGGGGGGGGGCGAATGGGGCGGTGGCCTCGGGCGTGAAATTTTAAAAAGGCCCCACATTTTTACTATCAACGCCATTTTTTGTCCTGTCAGAAGAAAAAGCAGCTCCAAATTGAAACTTTGCCTTAAACAGTTTTCTCTTTGCACGCCCCTGCGGAGCATATTGTTAAAAGCTAGTGGCGAGGATCATTTCATTCATTTCGGAGGGTTTCTTGTGTTGCACTTTTCACAAACAAGAGTATAAAATAGAAGCATATCAAAAGATCATTGACTTTTTAATCCAGTTTAAATAATTTATACAGCTCATATTCAAAATATTAGAATAATTACCTTTTTTTTAGAAATTGAAAATATCGTTTGGTAATTTAATGTCTTTTAATGAAAATATACAAACGATATTTTTATTAAGAACTTATTGTTGATTAAACTTACTTGTTACCTTAAATTTAATATCATTTTTGAAAAGATTAATTGCAAAAAAAATTATTTTGAAAAGTCAAAATATTAGAATATTTATTCAAGTGGTTCAAAATATTAGAATATTTCACATTAATTCTCCTTTAAATATTACCAATTCTTAACTGGTGGCATCATTGATTAAATTCAGACTATTTTATTTAAAATCAGTATTCTGTTTTGCAGTTTGTTTCTTTTTCGTCTTAAAATGGGCCGTGTGAGTGATATTCTGAATCTACTAAACTTCGTATGGTTGATTTGTATCGGCACGGTAAAAATCAATGTTTTATAGCGAATTATTTACATTGTTCGCAATCGAGCGTTAGTAAAATACTAACACAATATTCAAAAATTGGAAAATTTCAAAATAATCGCCGAAATGGTGGCCGAAAACCAAAAACATCTGCTAGAGATGACAGGAAACTGAAGCGTATAGTTAAGAAAAACCGTTTTAAAAGTGTGCGATTCTTGCACCGAAAATGGAAAGAAGAAGGAGTTGAAGTTTCTACATCGACAACATTAAGACGTCTCCATAAATTTAAATTTGAATCTCGTGTACCGAAAACAAAACCTCTCATGACTGCAAGACAAAAGCGTATAAGATTGAATTGGTGTAAATCAAGACGTTTATGGAGCAATGAAGATTGGAAAAATATATCATTTAGCGATGAAAGTATGTTTTGTGTTTCATATGGTAATCAAGGTATTCGAGTTTGGAGAATGAAGCAAGAAGCATTTGATAAAGAATGCCTTAAACGTTCCGTAAAATTTGCTGCTAGTGTCATGGTTTGGGGTTGTATGAGTGCAGAAGGTCCTGGAAAGTTATGCATCGTCTACGAAAAGGTTAATTCTCTGATATATCAAGAAATTTTAGAATATTACATGATTCCATCATCAGAAGATTTATTTGAAGATGATTTCATCTTTCAACAAGATTTAGCGTCCCCGCATACCTCGGTGTCAACTAAGAATTGGTTCCGCCAACGCAACATTAAGGTACTTCCTTGGCCACCAAATTCACCAGATCTTAATCCCATCGAAAACTTATGGTGTATAATGAAGAAAAAACTTCAAGAAAATCCTCCTTCAAGTAAAACTGAGTTAGTGGCACGTATAAAGTCTATTTGGGCTAATATTGATAGAAATGTTTGTAAACACCTTGTATATAGTATGCAAGATCGATTGTACGCTGTTATGAAAGCTAAAGGGGATGCTACAAAATATTAACTACCATTTACTTCATATTCATAAGGTAATATTGTTGCGTAAAATAAAATATTCTAATATTTTGAACCAATCTAAATTTTATTCTAATATTCTGGTGTGTTTAAGGAAGCTGTATACCTAATTTATTGTGCTGTATCTTATATTTTATAAATGTTAAAATCTTATCTAAACATTCCAGATTTAATTTATAAGAAATTTAATTGCATTTACTTAGTATAAAAAATAAATAAATGACAAATAATTTTTTCTTATAACTTTTTCTCAATTATTCTAATATTTTGAATATGAGCTGTATTTGATATACTTGATGACACTTAATTCATGGATAATACCGAATAAAATATTCAAATTTCAGGCTTCTCCCACTCCCATTTACCAAAAGTTCAATGAAAGTTAAGATTCAATCGTTTTTTTATGCATTAATAAGGTCAAGTGCTTAGCTAAAAACTCATTTTTTCTTATTGTGCTGGAGCAGAAGGATACCTTGTCTGTTCTTATCTTATTAAACTATCTTTTGTTTGGAGACACTCGTACTTTCCCCATGAATTTTCTAGAAAAAGTGAACTTTAATTATTAATTTCTCTCGAGGGAGCTGAGCCCGTCTGAAAAATCCCAGGGGGAGCCAGAGCTCCCCCAGCTCCCCCGGTTCCTACGCCTATGGCAGCTCTCAACCAAGGGCATGAGAAAGTCTCCATACTTCTCTTGAGTTCTTCCCAAACTTTCTAAGGCACGAAGTTTGCTTTCTAATTCATCGTATAAAGAGGCTAAGTCAACTTTCATTTTAGGCGCAGTGGCATTTTTCATTACGAGGGTTAATAATTCCCTAACGTAAATTTGCACAAGAAGATCATCTCGTCCAAACCTCTGTTTTAATTGATCGATAGCCTTCGGATAATTTTCCGCGGTAGCTGGATAACTTGATATTAAACGCTCCGCTTTTGATTTCGGTTCCATACATTGGAATAGGTACTGCATCTTGTCTTCAGCGGCAATAGAATCGTCTTCGTGTATTTTCTTGAACTGGCTCCAAAACGATAAAAATTCCTTTGGTTCGCCGTTAAACTTTTTCAGCTCGATCTCCGGTAATTTAAATTTGCGTTTTACTTCTTCGCCAGGAGATGAAGAAACCTGTATCTTTTCATTAATACGTGCACATATTTCTATATATTTTTCTCGATATTCTTCTGCACTTTCAAAATCTTCGGTAAACAATTTTTCGTCCTTATCTTGTAACAATATTTCCGAAATTTTACTTTGACAAGTGTCCATCCGTTGAAATTTATCAAACAGTTGAGTTTTCAGAATAGAAAGTTCTTTAATTTCACATATTTCTTTAGTTAATTCAGTTTCAATTTTCTTAAACGTGAGAGTAAAAGCAGCTCTCAGTCCTTTTCTCTGAGTTTTCAAACTACTCAGATCCATTTTTTCATTTAAAATTAATTGAAATTCAAAACTCCTGTCCCGCCGAGGGTACCAGTATGTTAGAATTCGAAAATAGGGTTAGTTTAAAAATTACTTACTAACCATGCAAGTCTTCATTTGCGGGTTGCATCTATGCGATGCGCGGAGCTTTGAATTAAAATCGAAAATCATCTGTTGAGATAAACTTATTCTAAGTTCAAATTCATCTAAAAGTCCATATATTATAGAAAATGTAGTTTAATTCCATCTAAAAGGCACATTCCTTCATTACATTCAGAGAACTCAATCGTTCTCACACACTTGTCAAAGTTCTTCGAAAGATAATAAATAAAATCAGACGATATTTTCATTTTCTTAATTTACGCGTTCAATTAGTTTCACTTCATTTCATTTTACAACATACTTCTTTCTTTTATTTTTTTTATATATTTTAAAGTAGTTATAGGCGTCCGCATTGTATTTAGAAAGCTGGGGTGTTAAAATAACATCTTTTGAACGCTTTATCCAACATTCTGACGTTTCGCGACAGGACTGTTTATTAAATTTATTCAAAAGAAAATGTTTCAAGCCGTGAAAAATTTTAAAAAGGCTGATTTGAAGTTTGTAGCAGAAGAGATTGGGGAAATTATTCCTCAAGAGTACACCATCGCAACTCTAAAGCAAATCATTTTAAATGGCGAAGAATACAAAATAGATCCTGCTTTTGTACAAGAAATTTTATCTAACGCTGTTGCTGAGAGAAAAGAAAATGAAGAGTTAAAGAAGTTAGAGGAGTTAAAGAAGTTAGAATTAAAGGAAAAGTTAGAGCAAGAAATTGAGCTAAGAAAGCTAGAATCGGAAATTGAGTTAAGAAAGCTAGAATCGGAAACTGAGTTAAGAAAGCTGGAATTAGATTATCAATTGGAACTAGCTAAAATTCAATCTCAAGGACAAATACAAAATGAATATATTTCAAGTGATTATGATATGAATAATTCAAAACGAAAATTTACTTTACCGAAGTTAGAATTTCGCCAATTTGATGGTGATTTAAAGGAATGGTTGCCGTTCTGGAGTCAGTTTGAGCAGATTCATAACGATCCTGATATTGCACCAGAAAATAAATTTCAATATTTGATCCAAGCAACAGTCACTGGATCTAGAGCACGAGAAGTTGTTGATAGTTTCCCGCCAACAGGTACCAACTATGCCAAAGCTATTGAGAGTCTTAAAGCTCGTTTCGGCAGGGAAGATCTTTTGGTAGAAGTGTATGTCAGAGAATTGTTAAAATTAATCATTTCTGTTCAATCAAAAGGAAAATTTTCTATTACAACGTTATATGATAAACTTGAATCGTATTTACGAGCTCTTGAGACGCTAGGAGTCACAATTGATAAATGCGCTTCAATTTTATATCCAATGGTAGAATCTTGTTTTACAACTGATTTTTTGAAAGCGTGGAATCGAACCTATACGACTCCCGTTAGTTCTGATGCAAAAGAACGTCTGGATAATTTAATGATGTTTCTCAAATCTGAAGTTGAAGGTGATGAAAGAATTAATTTAGCTGTATCAGGTTTTGGTTTAGCGAAAAAAGATGATGCAAACTTTAGAAAAAATAAAGGTTACAACGAGCCTACTAAGCATTTACCAACTGCTGCTACCCTCTTAACAACTACTTCAAAACCAGAGTTAAGAAAAAATTGCGTTTTTTGCAACGGAAGACATCTGAGTTCAGAATGCTTTTCGGCACGAAAGATGACTTATAATGAAAAGCAGAATATATTAAAGGATAAAAAATGTTACTTTTTATGTTTGGCAACGGGTCACACAACGAAGCAATGTAAAGCTATCTTGAAGTGTTTCGTTTGTGATAAAAGACATGCGTCTGTGATGTGTCAAATGCTAGATAAAAACAAGCCAAATGAAAAGAAAGAGGAAGAAAAGTCGTCTGGAAAAGAAGTTAATATGGCTAATTTTAATAGAAATCCTAAAGTATTTCTTCAGACACTCAAAGCAAAAATCCTTTCTGACAACAAGAAGAAAGATGTTCGACTAATTTTAGATTCAGGTTCTCAAAGGTCGTACATTTTATCACAACTAGCCGAAGAAATGGACTATCTACCGCTTCGAGAAGAAAAGGTTACGCATTCTCTTTTTGGCGGAGTCACAACAAAGGATTATAATCATCGTTACTACAAGGTAAGATTAAGTGATTTAAAGGAAAATTTTAAATGTAATTTTGAAGTATTGGATCAAGACATTATATGTGAAAATGTTATGCCTGTAGAAAATGGATCCTGGTTTAAAGAATTATCGAGAAAAGGCATCACTTTGACGGATGTTGGTAAGACTCCTGAATCTATTCAAGTACTGATTGGAGCCGATGTAATGGGAAAATTACTGACAGGTCGTAGAGAAATACTCTCGTCAGGATTAGTTGCATTAGAAACATATTTGGGATGGACCTTAATGGGAAAAGTACCACAAGATAATACATCTAAAGATAACTTAGCTTTATCAGTTACGTCTATGTTCGTAAAGGAAGCAGAAATTGCCGATTTATGGAAATTGGATTTACTAGGAATACATGATCCGATTGAAAAACAATCTAAAATGGAAATTGATCGTCAGGTTAAAGAACATTTTTTACAGACAGTAAGAATGAATGAAGATAATCGTTATGAAGTTTCTTTGCCTTGGTCAGAATACACACCACCTCTACCAGATAATCTGAGTTTAGCCAAGAAAAGATTAATTAATGTTACGAACAAGTTGCTTTCCGATAACCTTTATCAAAAGTATGAAGACGTGCTTCTAGGGTGGCTTGATGATAAAATAATTGAAGAAATTCCACAGTCTGAAATGAATCGTTTTGGAAACTACTTACCTCATAGACCAGTGATAAAAGAAAACAGTACAACCCCCATTCGTCCAGTGTTTGACGCATCAGCAAGAATGCAAAATCACCCGTCTTTGAATCAATGTTTACATTGTGGCCCAAATCTTATTGAATTAATTCCTGACATTCTCTTAAGATTTAGAAAAAAGAAATTTGGTGTTGTAGCTGATATCAAGAAAGCATTCTTACAAATAGCTGTTCGTAAGGAAGATCGAGACTATTTGCGTTTTTTGTGGTGGAGTGATGTAGAAGAAAGAAATATTAAAATGTCTCGACACACTAGAGTTGTATTTGGAGTCAAAAGCTCTCCTTTTCTTCTTGCTTCCGTCATCGAATATCACATTAAAAACGATGAAGAATACGACACCAATTTTAAACAGCAGATGCTAAGAAGCTTTTATGTTGACAATGTCGTTGCTAGTGTCCAAACAAAGGAAGAATTGGAAAGGTTTATTACCGATTCTAAGTCTCTTATGGCTAAAGGTGGATTTGATTTGAGAGGTTGGGAACAGACAGAAACCAGAAATAATAGCGAAAATAGTGAAGATACTACTGTATTGGGATTACAATGGAACAGATTTCTAGATGTTTTAAAAGTTAACGTAAGCTGGATAAAAGATATAAATATAGAAAAAATAACAAAACGAGTCATGCTGTCAGTTGCACATAAAGTTTTTGATCCAGTTGGCTTCACTGCTTCTGTTATGATATGTCCCAAGATGATGTTACAGAAAACATGGAAAGAAGGAATCTCATGGGATGAAGAAATCACTGGTGATATAAAAAACGAATTTATTGAATGGTTTCGTGAATTAAATGTTTTACAAGAAATTCAGATTCCTAGATATATTCAATTCATCCCAGAGAATTTAAAAGCTTGTACCCTTCATACATTTTGCGATGCAAGTCAGTATGCGTATGCTACTGTTATATTTTTAAGGGTAGAAAATAAAGATCGTATAGAATTATTCCTCCTTGCTGCAAAATCCCGCATCGGTCCATTGAGATGTGTAACTATACCTAGAATGGAACTTTTAGCTGCTTTGATTGGTGCTAGATTGACTAAATCAGTAACTGACGCAATGGGCTGGGAAGATATGGAAAAATACTTTTGGAGCGATTCCACTACAGTGCTTGCATGGATATCCAGAAAAGAAAATTGGTCTGTTTTTGTTAGAAATAGAGTTCAAGAAATTAAAAGATTGAGTGATCCGATTTTATGGAAACATATACCTGGTGAAATTAATCCAGCAGACCTGCCATCTAGAGGGTGTAAAGCAAAACAGCTGGTGTCTCTCAAATGGTGGGAGGGACCACATTGGCTTAAAGATGCTGAAGAATATAATAAATACATGAATTTCACCTGTCAAAGCATAAACGAAGAAGAAATTGAAAAAGAAAAATTGAAATCTACAAAATTACTTGTAAATGTTGATGAAAGTACAGACAGAAACTGGTACTACCGATATTTTTCCAGTTATGAAAAAATTGTTCGTCTTGTTGCTTGGATACTTCGTTTTAGATATAATTCTTGTAATCCAAAGGAGCAGGTCAAAGGAGAATTGACAAGTCAAGAATTTAAGAGCGCAGAGACGAAGATAATTTGGATGCTACAAAAAGAATATTTTTCGCATGAAAATGAGAGGAGATTGAAAACTTTGGAGACGTTTAAGGATGACCTAGGCATAATACGTGTAAAAACTAAAATTATGTACAGAAAAGACAATTTAGATTTCCTCACACCTATGGTTGTTCCTTCAGATCACGAAGTTGTCAGACGATTAATTTTATATTACCACCGCAAAAATTGTCATGCAGGTCCTCAGATTCTTTTAAATTTGCTTAGAGAAAAATACTGGATTTTGAATGGAAGAAGAACCGTAAGCTCTGTTTTGTCAAAATGTACCATCTGTAAAAGATTTAATTCGAAGAATTTAGAATCATCACCAGTTTCTCTACCAGAAAATCGAGTCAAAGATGCAGCAGTTTTTCAGATTGTCGGCATTGATCTAGCTGGCCCTCTGTTTCTTAAAAATAAGCAGAAGAGTTGGGTTGTCTTATTTACCTGTGCCATTTACAGAGCTGTGCATTTGGAACTTGTGACTTCAGCTTCTACAGAGGCATTTTTGATGGCACTGAGAAGATTTGTATCTCGTAGAGGAAGATGTTCTATTATATATTGCGACAACGGTTCCAATTTTGTTGGTGCCGCCAATTTTTTAAAAAGATTGAACTGGGATCGCATATTGAAGCATGGAGCAATAAATTCTATCACATGGAAATTTAACCCCCCAACGGCTGCTTGGTGGGGCGGATGGTGGGAGAGGCTCATCAGATTGATGAAAGATCTATTAAAAAGAGTTTTAGGACAAGCTTGTTTGAACTATGAAGAGATGATAACTGTATTGGCTGACTGTGAAAGCATTATAAATTCACGACCATTAACTTACATGTCAGAGAAAGAGTCCATCAAACCCATATCTCCGGACATGTTTCTGAAAGATATTCATGAATGTGGTTTACCAGATGTTGATGTGGTTGAAGAAAGTTCTCTCACTCGTAGACTTAGATATAGACAAGAGCTGCAAAAGGATCTAAGAAATAGATTTAGATCAGAATATTTGGGTCTTCTTATTCAACGACCGAATGGTAGACGAGCCCAACGTTCAATTGAGGTAGGAGATATTGTCTTGGTGGGAGTAGATAACAAAAAAAGGATCAATTGGCCATTAGGACGAGTTACAGAACTCATTCGTGGTCAAGATGAAAAAGTTCGCCTTTTGAAATTACAAACGTCTCATTCACAAATGATTCGGCCCATTCAAAGAATCTACCCTCTCGAGGTGTCATCGATTGATTGTACTGAAAATATTTTTCCCAAACTAACTTTGCATGAAAACCATGTTGATCCTCCAAAAGACGGGGCACAAATCAAAAAGACGAGATCTGGCAGGACGATAAAGATTCCAGAAAGACTCGATTTGTGATATTTATGTAAATGTATTTATTTAGTATAAAGTTTTGATTATAGTGTATAATCAAAAGGTGGGAGGATGTTAAACCTATTGTCCATGTTTTTTCATTTTATTTTTTATCCTTTCACCTTGAATGCTCGTGACATTTTTTTGGCATGTGATGTAACGTGAAAAGAAATTGTATTTTCTAATGTTTTAAAAATTCTTATGGAAAAAGGTATAAGGTTTACCGGTAAATAAATTATTAGTGCTGAAGAAGTTTATTTACTTCTTTCTTTTATTTTTTTTATATATTTTAAAGTAGTTATAGGCGTCCGCATTGTATTTAGAAAGCTGGGGTGTTAAAATAACATCTTTTGAACGCTTTATCCAACAAATTTCACAGATTTTAAGACTAGCCCTTCAATGACAAACTCCCTCTCTATGAGGAAGGATCATTCCATTTTTTAGCAGGTGGGGAAAGGTAGGAGGGAGTGATGGGTACAGAAAGGTAGAGCAGTTAATTGAAATAGTGGCTTCATCTATCAACTTGAAATTAAAATACATTAGTAGAACACTGAAGATATCATTTTTGTTTTATGTTTAATTAATTATTTGGTTATTAAAATAAAATAATTTTTTTTAATTGAAATCGGATTTTTAAAATTGAAATCTCAATAATTTTATCTAGTTTAAGTGCAGTGCTCCTTCTGCTTATTAAAATTAAAAAAATTAAATTAGAGCAAAATTGCTTTTTTTTTTTTTTTTTTTTTTTTTTTTTGCGAAAAATAAAAATAACGTATCGTAAAGGTAACGTAACGCAAATTATTATTAATTTTTTTTCTTATTCGTTTTCATAATTCTTTATCTTTAAACAATCTTAAAATTGGCGAAAAATAAAAGTAAGTTATAACCATATTACTATACTATATTATATACTATACTATATACTATACCATATACTATATATAGCCATATTACTACTATAGCCATATTAAGCCATATTACTGAAATTTTATTGTATTAGATTTCATAATTCTTTATATCTTAAAATTGTGTCATTTGTGCCTCCCCTCCCCTCTCAAAAAAAGTAGATAAATTAATACGAAGTGTCTATTTTCACGGCAGCCGTAAGAATATTAATCTTACGGCAGTCTATTGCACATGCGCAGTCGAGGACTGCCGTAAACGATTGCCGGAGATTCTTGATGAGAATGAATCAGGGAAAATGAGCGACTCATATGTGACAATGAGCAACAACGTGGTGGCTTATTATCGCTGAATGCGTAATTTTGATGATTGTTTTGATTAAACAAAACAAAACAAAAAAAAGTTGAGAAGGAATAATTCACCAACTTTAATTCCACTTTTTTTCAGATTTTAAGAAGAACTACAGCTTAGAGACTAAATTTATTAAATTTTACATCTCTGATTCGCGCACTTAGCAGTCACGTGTGGCATTTACAAAATGAGAAAATAATATAAAAAATGCGTGGATTATCGTAAGTATATTTTATTTAATAAATAGTTTGTGAACACATGCATATTGTTATTCATATTTCTATAGACCCACAACTTCGTCTTCCACGCGAAAAAAATAAGTATACCTGTTGTAATTCACCTTTAGTAGTAATAAAATGATAATAAGCAGATAAAATATAATAAGCTATATAATAATAATACAGTATTGTAGTCTTAAAAAAAAGCTTATTCTAAAGTCATGAACGCCGTGCCTAAATAACGTGCTATAGCTTTATTTGAGAAATATGGAGTATACAATGCTTCTATAGAAAAAAAATACATTAAGTATATGCTGTATACCCACATTACACTCCTTATTAAATATCAATAAGATAAAATTAGTGTTGGCTAACCTTAAACATTATTTGAGGGAGGAATGTTTATTGAAATATGCAAAACAATCTATATATGCACATGTTCACAAACTGTTTATAAAATAAAATGTATTTGCTGTAACTCATGCATTTCATTATATTTTTTTCTCATTTTGAGAATACACTTAAATTTTATATTTAATTCCCTTCAAATATTTTTCTTTTAGTTTAAGATATTGCTCACAACTGGATTCCAATGTGTAAATCGGAAACAAACTGATTAATTAATTTAGTCTTTTTGAATGTTTGTTCCTTTATTTATCTCAAAGTCAATATGTAGAAAATAAAAATTGTATAACTCATCACTATATTATCAATTGAGATGACATCAGACTTTCAACTTTGACCAATTTTACAAATGGAGGTTTGGTCTGGTAAAAACATAAACAAAATCTAGACCACAAACCACATTGCACCTGTTCCAAAATCTTGTTACTCCATAGATTGTCTTTTTTTCAAACTCTAGGACATATGTTAATAAAAACAAAAAATAGTGTTAATGTTAATAAAACCAAAAATAATGCCCAGTTAAACTGGCCGCATTGAGCTCGCAGGCTACGCATACTAATTGTTTATTAAAACCTTATATTTTCAAGGAATAACACTGTTTGAAAAACAAAAAAACCCATTTGACTAATTTAAAGGGGGAGGGGTAATTGTCCGAACCCCTCCCTCCTTTATACTTAACAAAAGAACTGCATCAGGGAAGCATCTAATAACTATGAACCTGCATCCAAAAATTGAAATAAATTGGTTAATTAAACATGAAAAATCATTTACCTGAATTAAGAAAGGTAGTCCTCCATGCATACTTATCCAATGCATTCCCAAAACAAATCAGAGAAGCGTTTTATCAGAATGAACCTATACACAAAATTTAAAGCAAATTGGTAAATTCTGCATGAAAAACCCATTAACCTAAATTTAGGGGGGGGGATGTTATTTTCTACTTTTCCAATGAATACCCAATATTAATCACAGAGGCGCCTCGTCAAAATGTTCCAGTATCCAAAATTTGTAAGAAATTGATAGTTCTGCATAAAAAACCCATTTATCTAAAATAAGGCCAGGGGGAGGTAGCCTTTCTCCTTTTTATTACACTTGTCTAATGAACTTCCAAAACTAATCATTGGAAATTCAAAACAAATATCAATCAGGCTAGAAAAGAAGTCTAAATTCGTTTTTTAGACTTTGTGTAGGGAGTGAGTGCCATGATATGGTGACATCACTTGCAAACGAAATACATAAAAACGTCTACATTTTTTTTGTTTTTTGTTTTTTTAACCACTTCAACGGCTGCCCCGAGATAAATCAGGGGTTAAAGCACTGTTTCCCCATACCCGTCGCTGGTTAAGTGGTTAATTTAATTCTATAAATGTAAAGTCGCAGAAATCTGTATTCTTGCTAAAATTTTATCTTTACACTGTGCTACAAAAAATAAATAAATAAATAAATTTTTTAAAAAAAGCAAGAGAGAAATTTACAAAACTAGTTTTTGTGAGACTATAAAAATCTGTTGCTCTACAAATGAATCTAGTAAAATTGTACTAATCTTACTAAAATTTTATCTGTTACTTGGGTCGTAGTTATATAAAAAGTTCTAGGCTTCCCAGTTTCCTAAAAAAAATTTAAGAATTTTTTAACCCTACAGATTTTTTTTATTTATAGTGCAAATCTGTATATATTACATGAATTTTTGTTGTTATTGTTACATAAAAAGCAGTAGCTGCAATGAGGATTGCTAAGTAGTGTTTAAATAATGTTACTACCGCTTTGGTATAAAAAAGTGCAAGGAGCGAAATAAAAATGCAGAAATACTTCTATTCAGTAAGATTCCAGTTTTAATTTATTCTATGAATACATTTCTTGATTCATAGATATATCTTGTGAGCATGTAAAGCAATAAAAAATATTCCGTGTATAATGCGCACTCAGTGTTTTTGCCCTATAACCCTTTCCGGCACACTGTGCCCGGTCCGGGATACCTAATTTTAATTCCAAACTTGCAAGTGGCACCAATAATATTTTAGTAAAACTTTACTTTTACAAAGAAAGTTAAAATTAAGGAATTCAAAATATCTAAGAAAGTCGTTTGCAAATTCCGGTGGCAGTCGATAATTAGTAATTTTACTACAAAATTTGCCCGTGCCGGAAAGGGATAATTTGGGGAGAAAAATTGCACATTATACGCAAGTAAATACAGTAAGGATGGAGAATTAGCTATTTGTTCCCCCTCTTTATTCTTATCCAATGAGCACTCAATACTAATCATGAAGGTGCCTCAACAGAATGATCCTATATTTAAAATTTAAACGAAATCTGCATGAAAAACCCATTTATCTAAATTAATGGTGGGAAGTTAGCCCCCCATCCCCCTCTTAGACTTATCCAATGAACTCCTCAAACATAGAGACCCAAAAATACTCAAGAGAAAGGGTCACATTGTCATTGTCTTCTGCAACAATATTTAATTTTGATCAGTATTGTTACTTTCAATCTAGATTATGTTTGTAATTTGAATCGTTTGTACTTTAATATATACACTATATCTCTGGTGTTGTGTGTCTTTTCGATCACCTTGTACTAGACAATTAACAGTATTTAAGATGACAAATTTAGATTAACTGTGTAAGGATAATTCTGTTTTTAATTTTCTGAAAGTGTAAAGTATTAGTTTTCAAAAATTTTAAATAATCTGTCTCAATATTTAGACATTTTTTTTTTTTTTTTTTTTTTTGGCAAATATTCTCTGAAAAAAAAAAATCTCATAAATAGTTTACAAAACATAAAATAATAATAAAAACAATTTTATCAAAAGATTGCAGGAAAAATGCAAATTTCATTAAAGGATGTAAAACAGAAATTTTGTCAAAGGCTTACAAAAAAAAAAAAAAAAAAGTCAAAGGATTGCAGGAAAAAAGTGAATTTTGTTGAAAACACTGACCGGTATACCTAAATTGTGAGTGGAATTGCTACTTTTTGCTTCTTATTAATATTCTGCCTGGACTTTTTTTATTTAAAGTTCTACTACCTATACATTATTTTCTTCGGTTTATAATCACTAATAGGTGTGCAAAGGCGATATTTTAAGAAAAACTTACCATCCTGTATGATGCAACATGCAGTTGAAAATTGTTATTAAAAAATGCAAGTGACTGCGTAAATTATTAATTACTCAATGCATTTTCATATTTTTTCTGTAAATTTTAAAAATAGTATTTATAACAAAGGAAAGTTGAGTATAGGATAAACTTAGTGCACATGTTTACACTGTGATAACTTGAAAAGTTACAAAATATATCTAACTAGTGTAATATATATATATATCCTTCAATTTTGCAAAATCCTAAACATTTACTCACTTTGTCAGAAAATCCACTTGCCTGTACATGTAAAATGATGTATTTCCCGACCCCTGATCACATATAGCTGAGTATACCCCTGATCACTAGCATAGTCATAACACTATGAATATACACTACATAATATGCTTATAAGTTTACTAAAAACAGAGGGTATTCACAACATCTAATTTTTAAAATCCAGAATTTATGCAGTGTATATCATCACAAACTCTTTACTACATCCATATTACTACATCCAATTACTACATCCAATATAAATCCTACAAGAGCATTTACAGATTTTTCACTTGCATTTCATTATTTTTATTTTATTATTTTTTTTTTTCTGCATAAGACACTTGAAGTTGACACCTTTTATATTGCATCAGTAATTTTTCAATTTTATTTCCAGTTTTTTTTTTTTTTTTTTTTTTTTTTTTTTTTTTTTTTTTTTAATATGTGGATATTTTCACTTTTGGAACAAGTTGTAACCAGTTCAAAAAATGGAACTATCTCAACATAAAATAACTTTAACCAAAACTGCAAAAAAACATATCGACCTTAGGTGTGTTCAGGCCAAATTTTTTTTATAAATATTATCTGCAAACGAGAAATCTGTAAACAACACTCCCATAGGATTGTTTATTCAAATTTCTCTGTCCGAGTTGTGTATGTAGGTTCTTAAATAAAAGGCTGTTTAAGTGAATTGGCAATGCTGATGTTCTGGCACCAATTAAATACTTTCATCTTCAATGACAGCTTAGCAACCGAATTGCTAGAGAACTCAGATGAGAAAAAAATGCAATAAATAAATTTCCTATTTCAAATGAAAATCAAATTTTCATTACTTGAGAGGCACAAATGCCAACCTAGCGAAAAGGTTTCCTATGTTCTACTGACTTTAAAACCTTTTCACTACATCAGCATTTGCGCCTCTTAAGCAATAAAAATTTGATTTTCACTTGAAATATTGTATGCAAGGTATTATTCAATTTAATCTAGGATAATCTTGTCCGAATGAACCTGGAAAAAAAAAAGAAGCAAATCTGATAGTTCTATCAAGTGTTATCACATTACGTGCTTACATATGTACATACAAAACCAGTGGACACATTATGTCATTAGTAACAAATGTACTATGATAGAATCCCTGTCTATAAGTATAAAGGGACTAGTCTTCCTTTATATATACTTAACTAATGAACCTCCAAATTTAATCATCCTTAACATAATAAACTGCTAGTGGGGAGGACTGGTCCTGCTTTATAGGTACAAAACTAATGAACTTCAAATCTAATCAGATAAGCTCCTTTTCAGAATAAACTGGTAAGCAAAGCGAATATTTCTGCATGATAAAAATCATTTATTTAAATTAAGGGAAGGATTGGACCTTTGTTACCCCCCCCTTTTTATACTTAACCAATGAACTCCAAAAAGTAATCAGGGAAGTACCTTATCAGAATGAACCTGGAAAAAAATGAAACAAATTTGACATTTCTATCAAGAGTTATCACATTACACACTTACATACAGAACCAATGGACACATTATGTCATTAGTAACAAATGTACTCTGATAGAATCCTTGCCTTAATACCAAATAACGACCTTATAAACTTTCGATATGATGATGGGAGGCCAATCTGAATGATTATCATTACACACTTACAGTACTGATAACATCTATTCCTTTTATCTTAATCAAAGACATGCATTAATTATGCAAAGTAGTTTACAAAATCATTCATCTGCTTGAAACAAAAATAATCAACAAGTACATTTTCAAATATTCACATACTTGCAATCATTTTTCATTGATTATATAGCACCATATACAGTGGAACTTTTCTTAACGAATTCCTTATTTAATGAAATTTTCTGCTGAACCTTGACTTTGGACACCATTCAGATGTAAATTAATCTCTATATTGTGAAAAATATATTCACTATAACAAAGTTTATCATCATTTTGTGCCTGTACAACTTTCAAACGGAGAGTTTCTGTTGCAATAAATGTATGAATTTATAACGGCAGATTGTATGAAAGTGAAGTTATTTCTTTATTTAATCATTTCTATTCTTTCTGCTAAACAAAATAATTTTTTTCACACTTAGATAAACACTTACTACTGCTATACCATCACAAAGACATTTTGGCATTGAGAATGGGAGATTGGGGGGGAGAGAGAAGTCTTCTGCACAATGAGAAGGTGAATCAAGTTTCATGAAAATGTTCAGATGAATCCTTAGAATATGCAAAAGTTTTAATAAAGTGATTTTTTCTTTTTTTACGAGAAATTATACATAGTAATACATAGAGAAATTATACATAGTAATATTGCAGATTTTTTTAAAAGTTACAAATTTGCAATAGTACTGACCAAAAAAAAAAAAAAAAGGGTGCACTACACTTTAGTTTTTGTTAATATCTCTCGATTATATGTTTTTTTTTTAATTTAACTTTTCTCATTTGGCTACATTGCATTAAAAAATAATAATAAGTAAAACCTGCCCGAAAAAAAGTACATTTTTTCAATATTTTCGTTTTATTCATATTTTATTAAACAAACTTCATGAACTTAAAATTATTTCTATTTAACAATATCCCCCACTCCTAAACTTCACAAATTTCTGTATACTAAAAGTAAATTCTGAAAACAATTACTGACTTTTTCACAAAATACCAGAGTAAAACCTATAAAACAAAATCAAAAAGAAAAAAAACCCATTTTTTTAGTTAATTTTCATCTTAACTTCTATAATTCCATGATATTTATAAGGCAAAAATATGATTTTTCTTTTTAAAACAGGTTTTAATCATAAACAGTTTCCATTTTCATTGGTTTTATTTCCTCCGGGTAAAAAGTTTCTGAATTCAACACTGATTTGTGTTACTTAAGTAGAGAAAGAAGGTTGAATTAAGCAGGCAGGAAAATTATTTTGAATGTAATGTTTTTTATAATCTACAATTAAGTCATATTTGAATCCATGTTTTTTTACTTAATTCAATTAGTTTCATAAAAACCCTATGAATTAAACAGGAATAATTAAAGTTTCATCTAAATATGTGTAAAACAGTCCCCGCAGACCAATTGAGCAAAGATAAATTAGGGGACTCCTTTTGAATCATTATTCAAATAGAACTGATGGCCATTCATATGTCTATGTGTAATATATAAACATATTTTGGCACTCTGGACATAAATGAAAATTCATAGTTCCGTCAATTCTAAATTAAATACTTTAATCAATAAAAGTGCACTTTTTTTTCTTAGTATGAAACAAAACTTTTTTAAATAACTTTAGCAATTTGTTATATTACTTTAAAATGAATGTAATAATTTCAACATATGGAAGTGTTGGAAAAAGAAAGTAAATGTTATATAATTTAATGTATGGAATTGGGGGGCTCCTTAAAGTCCGTATCCCAGAATTTAAGTCCCGATTTGCCCATGTGATAATCAGGATCTGGTATGAAAAACATTTTTCAACAATAAACAAAAGCTCTAAAAGTCTTTTAAATGATTAGATGCATAAATAAGTTCTGTTCCTGCAACATTATACAAATCACATTTAATATGTGAACCCGTTCAATATGCAACTTTTGCCTAATCCTTTGAAGCATGTCTTAAGTGGATTTGACTCTACATACTTACCAACCTTCTATTATCAAATAAATGCAGATTCTGCTAGTATTGCTTGATGCAAATAGATATACAAAACAGTGCCATATGAAAGGAGGGGGGGGGGGGGCAAATGGCACCCCAGGCATGTAAATTTAGGGGACGCCAAATTTAAACATAATTTCTTGCTTGTCACAAGAAAAAGTTGGGGGTAGTGCGTGCCAAATTCTAACTTTCTCCTGGACGCAATTTTCTCTTTGCATCGTTTTTTGGCATGAGAAAACTATTGGGCTGGTTCACATGTTCAAAAAATTTCGATTAGTGGGTCATTATGGGTGAAGACATTTTTATCTAAAAAATGGCTCTTATGATTTTGACCAAATTTTATATTTTATCATTTTGGATTACAAGAAGACCATTGGGTTAGGTAACATGTTCGAGAAAATTTGGTTAGTGGGTCATTGTGGGTCATGCTATTTTTATCTATAGATTTTCTCACGGAATTTTCACTAAAAATTGCATTCTATGGTTTTGGGCATGAGAAAAACATTTGGCTAGGTTACATGTTTGAGAAAAAATTTTAATGGGTCATAAAGGGTCTGGGTCAAGCTATTTAAACAACGACGTGATTGATTTTAGGGCTGCACTGAGTAGTACTTTGGCCGAGAAGCCGAGTACCGAGCCTTTTACTACTCGGCCAAGTACCGAATTACCAAGCCCGAGTAGTTGTATATACGAATGAGCTTTCAATGCACACAAAGTGAGCTTTAAGAGTAACAAACAGTGTAAATATAATAAAGATACTTCTTTAACATATAATCATATATTTTCTAGTTAGCTTTTAAATAATTTCTAATTAACTAATTTGAAATTTAATTATACACCCTTTAAAGATAATTTTTAAAATTTCAAACAGTGTAAAACAGTAGCATTACTTTTAAAAAATGGAAAAAAAGTGATACATAAAATTTAAATTCAACCAATGTAAATTAACTGATTCTTCAATTTACAAATGAAATCTATATCAAGAATGATTATTGGTAGCTGTAATTTTGAATAATTCAAATAACTGTTGTTAAAAGTAATGATGTAAGCTTGCATTATTCACAATATGCAACCTACAATAAAATCTGTTTTATCACCTAACGGGCTGTTTTAGACATCTTAGAAGCTAAAAACATTGTAGGAGGATTTTGACTATTCTATATAGTTGCATGCTCAAATTTCGAAAAAAGTTCAGTTTCCTTGCCCGGATCCAAAAAGATTAATTATTAGAGTAATTAACTGTAATAAACCATAAGATGGAGTTCAAAATATAATATATTGAAAATGTTGCATGCATTAAAACAGCCTCTTTGCTTTTATGCTGCTGAAAGTAAGATAAATTTAACCACAGTTCAGTAGCAATCACTGTGAAGTGTACTGAAATTGTTACTTTTATTCAGAGTAATCATAACATTGATGAGCTCAAATGAATAGATCCCCGTGTTAGGAGTAATACTACCAATTAAAACATTACAACATAATTTGGAAAAAGAAAGTTTCAGCCATTTTAATTGTGATACAATGAAAAGCGGATTAAGAAGTTAACTGGGGGGAAGAATTTGCATTTGTGTATTTTTTTAAGTTTTCCATATTTTGTAGGCACATTCTTATATATTAAATAAAATATTTTTTGAATAATTGCAAATATTATACATTTATATTCAAATGACTTTTACAGATCAGTTATTAAAATTCCTTTGTCTTCAATAATGTTATGAATCAATCAAAACATTTAAAGCACCAAAATATTTTATTTCTTCTTGCAAACTAGTTTCAGTAGCCATAGCATACCATCATCAGTGCAAAAAATGATGATGATTCTATACTATGGCAACCAAAACTAGCTTGCAAGAAGAAATTAAATATGTTAGTGCTTTAAACTTTGATTTATTCATTGATAATGTATTGTTCCAAATAATTTCTCATTGTAATGATAATAAATGCTTATAAATGAAATCCTTACAACTACTCGGTAATGTACTCGGTACTCGGCAAATTGGCCGAGTATGCTGAATACCGAGAACTCGGTATGGCCCTAATTGATTTTAATGAGATTCTGTATATAATAGTTTTTTGACTTGAGAAAATTAATGGGTTAAGTCACAAGTTTGATAGATTTCGATTATAGGGGTAATTTGTGGGTCATGATGAATCATGTCAAGCTATTACTAAAGAACAGGTGGATTGATTTTAATGAAATTTTGTATACCACATATTTTTTTCGTCACGAGAAAAACATTGGTATGGGTCACATGTTCGAGAAATTTCAATTAATGGGTCATAAAGGGTCCAGGTCAAGCTGTTTATATTTAAAGAACAGCAGGATTGATTGAACGAAATTTTATATGAACAACTTTTAGACACGAGAAAACTAATGGGCTAAGTCACATGTTTGAGAGATTTCAATTTTAAGTGTCATTTGTGGGTCATGGTCAAGCTGTATCTAAAGAACGAGTGGATTGATTTTAACGAAATTTTGTGTATAACATGTTTTGGGCATAAGAAAATCATTGGGCTAGGTCACGTGTTTGAGAAATTTCGATTAGTGGGTCACTTTTAGGTAATTCTAATTTTATCTAGACAATGTCTTGTGCAATTTTGACTAAATTTTGTATTCTATCGTTTTCAGTCACAAGAAAATCATTGGGTTAGGTCAGATGTTTGCGAAAATTCGATTAATGGGTCAGGGTCAAACTAATTATATCTAAAAAGCAGCTCAATCGATTTTACCTAAATTTTGTATCTAACATTTTTCAGCACACAAAAAAATGAGCTAGGTCACATGTTCGAGATATTTTAATTATAAGGGTCATTTGTGGGTCATGCTAATTTTATGTAAAAAATGGCTCGCACCATTTTGACTATATTTTGTATTATGATGTTTTTGGGCAAGAGAAAACCATTAGACCAGGACACATGCTCGTGAAAATTCGATTAATGGGTCAGAATGGGTTAGGGTTATTCTAATTATATGTAACAACGATTCAATCAATTTTACCTAAATTTTGTAACAAAACGTCTTTTAAGAAGATTATTGGACTGAGTCGCATGTTAAACAAAATTATATTAATGGGCCATTTCGTTTCATTGCTGAATGGTATCAAGCTAATTTTATCTAAGAAATGGCTTAAACGATTTTGATTCAATTTTATATTCTACTGTTTTTGATTACCTGAAGACCATTAAGCTAAGTCACATGTTTGATCAAATTTGGTTAGTGAGTCATTTTGGGTAATACTTGTCAGGGTCACGAGAAAATGACAGCAACCAATAAGTTCACGATATTTGACAAAATATTGACAACATTTGGCCAAAAAATTGACTATTAAGATTACGAAAGCCACAACACATATTTGGTACGAAATGAAAGAATGTCTTCAAATTTGGCTATACCTGGCAAAAAATGTTGTCTTTCAGAATGTGATGAATTTTTTAATACATTCTTAATAGGATTCGAGATGCATGGTTAAATTAACCAGAGTCAAGCGAAAAAAGTGATTTGGATCGATGTCCTTTTGTTGTAAATTTTAAAATAAAATAAAATTTATGGGCATGTGCATACAAACATAGTTTTCTTATTGATTGTTTTTGTAATAACTTTTTTTACAGTAATAATACGGAGTGAATGATGCAGTGAAAATACTATATCAAATTGAATATAAATTTAATTTTGACCGAGCTTAGCTCGGTCACCCCTGCTAGTTTTGATTTATGATTGCTATTTTATTTGTATGTTTTAGATCAAAACAATTCTGAATCCTTTTAAATGTATCAAAGAATTATTTAATACTTATTAGCTTAAAAAATTAGAAGCAAAATAAGTAAAAATCAAAACTTTGAAATGTGTTAGTAGACAGTGGTAGAAATAGTATTAAAAAGCATGAACTTTATGAAATAAATAAACTGAGTCAACTTCTTAATTTTTTATAGCCTTTAGAATGGGCATTATTTCATTTATGTTTGCAATGTACAATTTTGTTTTACCGGAACATGCATCTCTTCATCCATTACTTATAAAATTTGCGATTTGTCTTTGATTTCCGTGGCTCTGTGTTGCACATGCATCTCTCTTTCTTTGAAGCAAGAAATTCTCTCTTCGAATGTTTAAAAAGCAAACTCTTTCCACATCACTATTGGTACTGAACTTCGATTTTAACTAATAAATTATCGCCTTGCTATTGGAACGACTTGTAATTTTGGATTATCATTCAGAGTTCTTATATTATGATACCAAGAATTTTTTATTATAATGATATTCTAAAATGCACTCACAGCTTTTCACCAAACAAGTTTTACCTATGCCTCCCGTTTATTAAAAAATTCCTACAGAACCCTGGTTACTCGAAAATTCCTATGGAACCCTGGTTAACCAAAAATACTGTGGTTCCATGCTTTTCAGGTAACTGGAGTTTTACTGTAATTAGATTTATAAAGCTCTTTGTATGCTCTATGTCTGCACTATAATAACTTTCAGAGTAATTAAGAAATTTTGATTTAAATTGTTTTAAAATTAATCCTTATATAAATGTTGAACTTTAAAAAACAAATATTTTCATCATCCATAATTTTATAATCAAAGACTCTTGAAATATTTTTTAATTCACAAAGATTTTGAAGGAAAACAGTAAAATAACAAGCACTTTTGTCAATATAGGTTTAAAATGCAACAGTACAATGGTGTTTTGCTCTATTAATACAAAAATTATATTATTGTTTTTTTTTCTTCTTTTTTTTTACAATTGAAAGATTTTTAGAAAAAGAAAATTGTGTATTTCAAACCTTTCACTCTGAGGCAACTATTGAAAAAATTAGAATACTTTAAACCCTATTAATTTTAAAGAAAATAATTATATGGATCACTTACAAATGAACAGTTAACATTACATACAACTTACAAGATTGATTTGTTTTTTATTTATTGTAAAAAGAATTCTCTTATTGTGTTTATAGTTTAATAAACAAGAAAAAATATGATAAATAATTTTTTTTTCATACATTGAGGGAGAAAAATTCAAATTGATGATTTTTATATATGTAATTTTAGTTAGGCCTAATGATCCTAACAAATGAAAATGAAATGAAAAAAAAAAGCAATTTTTACATAACAAATACTTATAACTGAACAAATAAATAATAATATAGTATATAAATAATACTCATAAGGGGTAATTAAAAATACTTAGCATGTTGATGTACATTTTTTCATAGATGGACACAAAACAAATGTTCAATGGTGGAAAGAAATATTTCCTCTTTGTTTACATTACATAAAAAAGACAGTATAATTTCCCTTAGATTTGTTGTCAAGTGCACAGATCAAAACCTGTGTAAAATAGCTATATTGCTATTATTCTGGTGAAATGCAATACATGGAATATAGAAATAGCAAATTAGTATAATTAAATTTTTAACATTTATGAACAAAATGGTTTGGAAGAAATACTTAAATTTAACAATACATTGCCATACTTTTTAATTCATATGCAAAAACAGCCTAGTTAAAATGCTTTGAAAAGGTCTTTGTTAAATTAGCTATTATTTAGGAGATACAACTATTTTAACTGCAGAGTATGATAACAAAACGTTTGAAAATTTAGATATATATTTTATTAACTAGAATATACCTGACATATTATATGGGATTTCTAACAGCATCAATAGATTATTCATTTGATATGAAATATAGATTCTAACATTATGGTATCAAACAGGCAAGCATTTTAAAAACTAGCCATACAGTTAATTAAATAATATATAAAGACTACTTATAAATATGTATAATTAAGTACTGTTGGATTATATTTCTAACCCAAAAATGACTGGACAAACTGACAGATTTAAAACAACAACATTAAAATAAAATATAATTAAACTTGTACAGAATATTAAGATTATTATTGAAATGAATAATAATTGTATAAAATGCCAATTTTTAGGCTTATCAATGACTGCTATCTTTATAAATTTATAAAATTTTAAACTGTTTAAATTTGAAAAGAAAAAAAAAAAAAAAAAAAAAAAGAAAGAAAGAAAGAAAGAAAAAAAGAAAAGAAATAGATTTACAGTGAATATTAATACAAAAATTAGTATTGAAGTTGTGGGATCAAAATAAATAAGCAAATAATATTTTTCATTCCTTACCTGCATAAAGTTTACTTTAGGAGAACTTTCAAACATATCGCATAAAAACATCATGATTCACCTGCTTGCGCTTGGTATATCCACACACCTAAATACTAGCAGATACACACCCAAAAGCACACAATAAATATAATTATATGCTTCTAAAAGTGGTATCAGCTGGCATCTGTATTAAAATTAGATTTTTAAAATATCTGTGTCCTTTGATAACATCAAAGTCCTTTGAAATCATTTCCTATTTTTAGAGCAAACTTCGTCAAACAACATACAACCATGAAAAAAAAAAAATTGTAGCACTAAAAACTTTCTTAAAGAATTCACTATTATTATTGTTTTGATTTTTTTGTTTACAAGTTACGGCAGTCAATTGCCGGACAGAAGATTCATTCATAAGGAGATTCGTTCTTCAGAATCTCCGGCAGTCGTTACGGCAGTCTTGACTGCGCATGTGCAGCAGACTGCCGTAAGAATAATATTCTTACGGCTGCCGTAAGAATAGACACAGCCAAATTAATAATCGTCCAACTTTATTTACAAGCTTTTAAATTGTTTTGATTTTTTTTTTTTTTTTTTTTTTTTTTGTAAGCAGATACATCCTAAGTAATAATCATAAAATACTAATTTATAAAAAAAAAATCAAAAGAAAAATTAAACCAAATGTGACGAGTCCTGGTCAATATTATCCACCGGCGTCAATACATTATCCGTATTCATGCAATCTTTAGCCAAAGTCCGTTCCAAATCGTCAACATCTTTTTCTCAGGTCAATATTTTATTCCTATAATCGTTAGCCAAATTCTGTTCCGAGTCGTCATCAAAATTAGTCGAAGTTGGCCTTGAAAAAGGCCTTTTGGTTCTAAAATCATTAGACATAGCGCAGGCTTAATCAAATTATCAAATGGAGCCAAATCGAAACAAATCGTACTACATTCATTCTCTTCGTACCGCGTGCAGCGGCCGCTATCACTCCCTCCTACCTTTCCCTACCTGCGAAAAAATGGAATGATCCTTCCTCATAGAGAGGGAGTTTGTCATTGAAGGGCTAGTGATTTTAAGGACTCATGTTTGAGATATAGCCATACTCGATAAAATAAGTTATTTGATTAAAAATAATTTCAAGCGAAAATTTCGCATGAGTTTATTTGTGTAGTAGTAACCTTTAATTGCTTTTTTTAAATGTTATATTTTTTATAACTAAATATACTTTATATATTTCTTTTATATATTAAATAAATTCTTCTGATACAAACTTATTTATGCGAATTTAATCCAGTATTTTTAAATGCAGATTATGCAGAAAACTAAATACTTGTTACCATTTTTATTATGATAATGATTATAATTTTTATTAATTATTATTATGTTTATAATTATTATTAATTATAAGCTTTACATACATTTTTATTTATAAAGTATAAGTTTATTTTAAATAAATAATAATAAATGTTTGTAATATTTATCAAATTATTTTTTATTTAAATAATATTCATAAATATTATTGGTTATATGTACTATTTTATACATTCCAAACAATTATACACTTAAGATTTCTCATAATTGGTAACTTTTAAAATTAATTTTACCCCTCCCCCCTTGCAAAAAGAATCTCAATATTTATTTTAAGATTTTATCTGGATTTTTTTTTAAAGCTTTTAAAACTACGTATTTACTGTTGTGGATAAAAAGGATTTACGATTTATAGTCTAAAAAAGCTAATATTTCAATTTAGCAAAACAAAAGCTAATGGGCGAGGGGAGGGGAAAAGAGGGTTAAAAGAAATTTAGATATCTACGGAGACATTAAACATTGATAAAACAAAAATATATATACAGGGTGTCCATTCTCAATGGTGGCCAATGGCTAATTTCTAAACCGTTAGTCATAGACATATAGTTCCAATTGCAAAAATGCTTTAAAAAGGGTAAAAAATTGTTTTTCAAGTGATTTAGGTCAAAAATTTCATTTTTTAAAAAATTACGAAAATTAAATTTTTATACGGTCCCCCCGGTCCCATAAGTGATATTTAGTAAATTTTTACCACTATTCTAACAAGTAATGCAAAAAAAGTCCCATTCCTCTGCGATTAAAACTAACCGAGTAATAGGTGTTTAAAGTTGAAGCATCTTTTTTGCTGCAAATTAGGGGTCAGTCACAAATTTACTGGAAATAAAAATAAACACAAGATATAAAATTTAACATTAAACATTGAGAGTAAATTTTTTTTACAATATTTTTTTTAAATTTATGTTGATGATTGCATATTAAAGTAAAATTTGTACTAAAAATATAAAAAATAATAGAAAATTTGTTAGTTTAAATTATGAAAAGCATCAGTCACAATTCGTTACAAAATGACTTATATTTAAAATTCTACAAGATTACTTAACCTAACAGAATTTGGTGTACTCCTATAAAATAAATAAATGGTACGCACCTAAAATTGTATTAATATTACATTGTCATTGGATATAAATAAGTGTGCAGATTAAACCTCGAATTAAGTTAAAATTTAAATAGAAATTTTGATCTAGGGAAATATACAGGGTGATTCATAAAAGATGGGCAGAACCTTAAGGGGTTATAGTACACTTTAAGACAAATAATATTAAATAGGAGACTAAGGGTCCCAGACGTATTCCCAAGGAGATAGGGGGCATTAAAGTTTAGGGTCCGAAATTTCAAATGATTATAAAAAATGGAAAAATTGGTCGATTCGTTTGCGGTTTTTGCAAAAAATTTTCTTTATGCCAGTATTTTCTTGAAATAAAATTTTAAAGTTCAATTTCAAAAAACGCCGATAGGGGGCGCTTTAGACTTTGGAGTAACAAACAACTATTTTTTAACGTTATTTTTTGTATTTCTTTAAATGATTTCGAAAGCTTAGACTTAAACTTAAATTTTGATCTAAAAATCTGAGTCCTAACGAGTAGTTAAGTAGCGTAAACTGAAATTTGAAATTTGAAACCCTTCTCCCCCCAGAACAAAAATCAGTTATTCCCGATCTTTGTGTCATAGATTAGGCTCTAACTACTGCCGCGTTTTGCTAAAATTATTCTTTATGTCAGTATTTTCTTGAAAATAAATTTTAAAGAAAAGTTTCAAAAAATTCCGATAGAGGGCGCTTTAGACTTTGGAGTAACGAACAACTATTTTATACCGTTATTTTTTGTGTCTCATTAAATGCTTTCTAAAGCTTAGACTTAAACTTAAATTTTCAGCTCAAAATCTGAATCGCTGAGCGTGGTTCAGTAGCGAGGGGAGGGGGTTCAAATTTCAACTTCTGAACATTGTTCAGTTTGCAGTACTTAACCATGCCCAACGATTCTGTGCTGTGATACGAGGCAAAAATACAACTTTCGTCAAGGGCTGCATAGTCGGAATTCACTCATAAAGGCACTGGCACAGTTGGAAACGTCGCTCATGCAAACGTTAAAGCTCCATTCCTGACGCTAGTCACCGGGTGAAGAAGGAGACAGAAAGTATGCAAATGTCAAATGGGGAAGAAGAAGAACACGTATGCAAAATTTCGACACGATTCAGGCATAAAAACCACTGAACGGTGAGTCAAGTGTAAGTCGCTGTAGTAATGAATCGGAAGATGGTGCCCTTCACGAATAAGGAAAAGGCTGAGATGCATTTAATTTACGGAGCGGCAGATGGAAATGGTGCAGAGGCACAACGAATGTACGGAGAGCGATTTCCTAACAGGCGGTTGCCTAACCGCAAAACTTTCGAGCGCTTGCACAGACAGTTGTGTGAGACGGGATCATTTCACGCTTCCCGGTCGAATGCAGGTCGTGCAAAAAAGGACGAATCAGTAGTTGTTGCAGAAGCCATTCTGGATGTAGTAGCGGCGCAGCCAAGTACAAGTACACGAACAGTGGCTAGGCAGGTGGATACCTCACAGTCCATGACTTGGAGGGTACTGAAGGATGAACATTTGCTCCCGTTTCATGTGCAACGAGTCCAGAAACTGTCTCCAGGGGATTATCCAAATCGTATTGAATTCGCCCGCTGGTTTCTGCAGCAGAACGCGCTAAATCCACATTTTGGACGAACTGTGCTTTTCACCGATGAATGTACCTTCACACGTGAAGGTACATTTAACACACACAATGCACATGTATGGGCGGATGTCAATCCACATGCTACGTATCCACATGCTCATCAGAGACGCTTTTCCATCAATGTTTGGGCAGGAATCCTCGGAGACCACCTAATCGGACCGTACCTTCTTCCTGAACGCCTCAACGGTAAAACATACCTCACATTTCTGCAACATGTGCTGCCAGACCTGTTAAACGTTGTTCCTCCACGCATCCGGCGGGTCATGTGGTTCCAGCACGATGGAGCGCCAGCCCATTACGTACGAGACGTCCGCAACTATCTGGACATCACATTTCCGAACAGATGGATTGGTCGAGGTGGTCCTGTTGCTTGGCCTGCTCGCTCGCCAGATCTTTCACCCCTCGATTTCTTTTTTTGGGGACAATTGAAGGCTCTTATGTATGAGACACCCATTGAATCCCCCGAGGAACTGGTCGCCAGATTTTACGCCGCTGTAGGGGTAGTGCTCGAAAAGCCTGATGTTTTCGCGAATGTTCGCCGTTCCATTCTTCGCCGTTGTTCTGTTTGCATAACCTCTGGTGGTCACAATTTTAAACATTTATTGTAATTACATGTTAATAAATATGCTTTGGTAACATAATCCTAATTTGTGTCTTTTTACCTCGTATCACAGCACACAATGTGTGGACATGGTAAACTGAACTGTGCTCAGGAGTAGAAATTTCAAATCCCTCTCCCCAGAAACTTAACCACGTCTAACGATTCAGATTTTGGGCTGAAAATTTAAGTCTAAGCTTTAGAAAGCATTTAATGAGACACAAAAAATAACGGTATAAAATAGTTGTTCGTTACTCCAATGTCTAAAGCGCCCTCTATCGGAATTTTTTGAAAATTTTCTTTAAAATTTATTTTCAAGAAAATACTGACATAAAGAATAATTTTAGCAAAACGCGGCAGTAGTTAGAGCCTAATCTACGACACAAAGATCGGGAATAACTGATTTTTGTTCTGGGGGGAGAAGGGTTTCAAATTTCAAATTTCAGTTTACGCTACTTAACTACTCGTTAGGACTCAGATTTTTAGATCAAAATTTAAGTTTAAGTCTAAGCTTTCGAAATCATTTAAAGAAATACAAAAAATAACGTTAAAAAATAGTTGTTTGTTACTCCAAAGTCTAAAGCGCCCCCTATCGGCATTTTTTGAAATTGAACTTTAAAATTTTATTTCGAGAAAATACTGGCATAAAGAAAATTTTTTGCAAAAACCGCAAACGAATCGACCAATTTTTCCATTTTTTATAATCATTTGAAATTTCGGACCCTAAACTTTAATGCCCCCTATCTCCTTGGGAATACGTCTGGGACCCTTAGTCTCCTATTTAATATTATTTGTCTTTAAGTGTACTATAACCCCTTAAAGTTCTGCCCATCTTTTATGAATCACCCTGTATATATGAACGTTTTAAGCAAAATAAAAGCTTATCAAAATAACACTCTTTTTAAAAATAAAATCGCGATTTACCAACATTTTATTTTCTCGATAAAGAGAATTTTAAAACTCACGTCTTCAACTATTTTAACCAATCTGGAAGTTAATTAATAAAAATTAACACTACCGTGAATCTTATACGGTGGTAGCACCTTCAGTTAAACTGCTTTCAAAATATTTCTTTATCTCATTTAAAACATTTTTGTAATTGGAACAATTGACAAATGGTTTAGGAATTAGCTATTGGACAGCGTTGGAAATGGATGCCCTTTATAACAATTTAATCACTTAGTATACAATTGACCACTAGCACTGGGCGGAGTTAACAATGTTTCCCACAAGCGTAGCGATATTTGATTGGCTTTTGGGGAACGCTTGTGGGATAAATCGAGAAGCTGATTAGCTGTAATCCATCATGACGTTCTTTGACGTCAGAAATGCTTGTGGTCCATTCCTGAAAACTTAGTCCAGCTCATTCGTTTTCAGCTACAGAAAAGTGGTTTAAGTCATGAAATTTAAAGTTTCATACCTCGGTTAATTTTAATGTTAGATGAATGGGACCTTTTTTGTATTGCTTGATAGGGTGATGGAAAATTTTTACTAAATATCATTAATAGGACCGGGGGACCGTATAAAAAGTTAATTTTCGTAATTTTTTAATAAAATTTCTTTTCGACCTAAATCGCTTGAAAAACAATTCTTTGCCTTTTTAAAAGCATTTTTACAATTGGAAATATACGTCTATGACTAACGGTGTAGAAATTAGCCATTGGCCACCCTTGAGAGTAGACACCTTGTATATTCTTTTTTTTTGTCACAATGCATAGAAAGAATGTAAAGAAAAGCGCTAGAAAAGTACAAAAAAAATCAATTTAAAAGTATTTCAAGTTTTTTTTTTTATTATATAATAATAATAATAATATAACTATCTTTCTGAATTGGGAATGAATTATGGCTTTAAATATAATTGTAATGTTTTAAATAAAATTGTATGCTAAATTATTATTAAGCGTTTAAACTTTTTTTTTTACTTATTTATTTATTTATTATTTTTTGAAGAGATACATTTACAACAAAATATTGTTACACACACAATAAACTAATTTTTTTCATTTTTGCACTTAACTTTAGAATAACATTTATTCAAAATTTCTAACTTTTTCGAAAAAAAAAAAAAAAAAAAAAAAAACTGTTCAGCTACATTTTATGATTATCTGTAAAATGAAAAAAAAAAAAAATCAAATTTAACTAGTAAATCTGCAGATCAGGAGCCTCAACGTCAGCTTTGCACATCATTTTTTTAAAACACACTTTGGGCAAAATTCAACTTTCTGGAAACTGTAATTTAAAATTTTCAAATTACGTAATAATTTATAAGAATAAAATAAGAATAAGAAGTTTTCAGCCATCAAATCCGTTAAATTAAAATTTTAGTTATGTTAGGAAATTCTGAAATTTTCATGATCTATTATTTTTGTTTTTTTATTATAGACGAAGTAGTAGTATAGTTAGTATAGACGTAGTTTTAGTATAGACGATGAAGTAGATCTCTTCAGGGGGCTTCGCTCCCTGAACCCCCCTTAGTCTCATTAAATTTAAATTTTCAACTTTCTATTAAGTGTGCTAATGGTTATCGTATATCTTGCATTCCTTTATACATTTTGATTTATAAGGATAAGTAACAGTTTGGACAAGCATTTTTCATTAACCTCATACTTCTACATGCCTGCCAACCACACACACCTAAATCTGATGTATAAAGAACTTTTTAAAGTGTGAAATTAGTAATCTAGAGTTTTACAATTTTTTTTTCCGAAAACAAAAGTTTGACTGCATTTTGCAGTAGTTATTGCGGAACAGACAGACAGAAGAACAGACTGACAGACGGAATGAACAATAAATTTCGAACAATTTCGTGAACAATAAATTTGGAACAATTTCATGAACAATAAATTTCGAGTCACCAAAGTAAGCCTTCATTGAAGTTTCGGCAATGACGTCATTATTCATGAGTTATTGATATCCATGTTTTTTGTATTTTTTACAACTACTATAAAATACCTGTTTTATTTCAATTATGACGTCATATTTTGCCAAGTGAAGTGTTTGTTAAAAATATAATTCTTTTTTATTTCTTTTACTTCTAATTATGTCTCCATTTTTTGTCAGAAAAATTCTTATTAACGAAACAAATATCCGTGTTTAATATTTAACAAAAAGTACTATATCTATTTTTATTTTAATTCTGACGTCATATTTATTTATTTTTTTCTTAGTTTAATTTAGCGAATGGAAATTGCTCAATTGAAACTTATTGCCGTTAAAAAATAATTATTCCAGATTTTAATTTTTTGGGGGGCAACGATATAGGAAATTGGTCAAATTTTATGAAAAAGTCTCTATTGATTGTGTATGAAAAAGAATGAAATTTTGAATTATTAAGGAAAATATTTTAATAAAATTAATAAAACATAACCTATGTTCTTTTCTGGGCTATGTTATATTTATACGCAAAGATACAAAGACATTAATTAATTCATCAGCTTTGATTCATCAGTGACTTCATTTAAATTTTCGTACACGCTTTCAAATTATGGATAAGAATTAGGATGAATGGTTGCTTAGCAACCAATATGAGAAAATAAAGAAAAATAAATAAATACATTTGAAATAAGTAAATCTCTAAAACAAATTAGTCTATATTAGTCCGGGAGCCGACAGTCGATTTTCCTATGTATCGAGTACAAGGACCGGACATACATCAAAATGTAGGTCTCAATATGCACATTAAGAATATCACTGGCTGCCAGGTCCTATCCTGCCGGAACCCCAGACAGCCGCACTTTTATGACGTCAATTTTGAGTGTTTACCAATGTATCGAGTACAAGGACCAGACATACATCAAAATGTAGGTCTCAGTGTGCACATTAAGAATATCACTGGCTGCCACATACATCAAAATGTAGATTTCAATGTGCACATTAAGAATATCACTGGCCAGGTCATATCCTGCCGGAACCCGGTGGCAGCCGCACTTTTATTACGTCAATTTTGAGTATTTGCCTATGTATGGAGCACAAGGACCAGATATACAACAAAATGTAGGTCTCAATGTGCATATTAAGAATATCACTGGCTGCCACATACATCAAAATGTAGGTCTCAATGTGCACATTGAGAATATCACTGGCTGCCAGGTCCTATCCTGCCGGAACCCGGTGGCAGCCGCACATTTATGACGTCAATTTTGAGTGTTTACCAATATATCGAGTACAAGGACCAGATATACAACAAAATGTAGGTCTCAATGTGCACATTCAGAATATCACTGGCTGCCAGGTCCTATCCTGCCGGAACCCGGTGGCAGCCGCACATTTATGACGTCAATTTTGAGTGTTTACCTATGTATCGAGTACAAGGACCGGACATACATCAAAATGTAGGTCTCAATGTGCACATTCAGAATATCACTGGCTGCCAGGTCCTATCCTGCCGGAACCCGGTGGCAGTCGCACATTTATGACGTCAATTTTGAGTGTTTGCCTATGTATGGCGTACAAGCACCGGACATATATCAAAATGTAGGTCTCAATGTGCACATTAAGAATATCTTTGGCTGCCAGGTGCTATCCTTCCGGAACTCGTTGGCAGCCGTACATTTACGACATAGGCAAACACTCAAAATTGACGTCATAAAAGTGCGGCCGCCACCGGGTTCCGGCAGGATAGGACCTGGCAGCCTGTGATATTCTTAATGTGCACATTGAGACCTACATTTTGATGTATGTCCGGTCCTTGTACTCGATACATAGGCAAATACTCAAAATTGACGTCATAAAAGTGCGGCTGCCACCGGGTTCCGTCTGGATAGGACCTGGCAGCCTGTGATATTCTTAATGTGCACATTGAGACCTACATTTTGATGTATGTCCGGTCCTTGTACTCGATACATAGGCAAATACTCAAAATTGACGTCATAAAAGTGCGGCTGCCACCGGGTTCCGGCAGGATAGGACCTGGCAGCCAGTGATATTCTTAATGTGCACATTAAAATCTACATTTTGATGTATGTGGCAGCCAGTGATATTCTTAATTTGCACATTGATACCTACATTTTGATGTATGTCCGGTCCTTGTACTCGATACATAGGAAAATCGACGGTCGGCTCCCGGACTATATTAATTGGAACACATTTATAAAAAAAATCTAAAAAATTTACAGTAATAATTTAAAAAATCTGACAAATGCGTAGACGAAATTTCAAAACAATACGAGTAAATTAACCGGTAAATTTCAGTATCTTATCATTGAATTCCATTAATCAAATGTGTCATTTTCTCTCAAGAAAAAAAAAATTGAAAATCTTTGGATTTGCCATAGAAAAGTATTATTGCGGGAAATAAAATATTCTATATTTTCGAAACGAATGAATCAAATCTAACAAAAAACTATACAGCTTAATTCCGGTGCCTCACTAACATACCCACTTAATTTCAAGTCAATCGAATGCTTTTTACGTCAGTTATCGCGGAACTGACAGACTGACAGGCAGACAGAAACAAAAAATTTCGTGTCTCCAAAGTAAGTCTTCAATGACGTTTCGGTAATTATGTTGCCAAATTAATTTGTTTGCATCAGAAATTTAACATTATATGTTAAAAGCTAAGATGTAAAATTACAACTTATGTGACATTAAAGTAATGAAAACGAAAATAAATCTATAAAAAATAATCATGAAAAGCATTTTTTAAGACTGAATACTGAATTTTGAAATATGTTTCATGAAGGTATAGAAGCATTCAGCTACAAATTCAAGAAATAGTTAAGGGGAAATCCCTCCTACCTTTCCCCAAAGTACGTTTCTGATTTTACAATTTTTTATAGTTTAGATATGGAAATTCCACCTTCAACCGCAGCGTTTTATAACTAACTAGCTAATCTGCTCGGCATTGCCCGGAACCATAAATGTTTTCAAACAAATTGCGAATATTTAAAATCTCCATTCATACTAAAATAGAAAAAACAATTGTCTGGAGAATATTTTAAATTTTATCTGAGTGAACACAAGTATGTATTTCTGTTGCAAAAGCCATGTTTTGGAACGATAAAGAAATATAGTCATTGATTTTAGCTGTTTTGAACAACAAAAATAATACAATAATTGAATTATTTTAAAACTCTTTTCTTCAGTGAGACTTACTCCATGCAAAATCTTCTGAGCACGCGCGTGATGTGCGCTGCACATCTGAACAAACCCTAAGAAAACATAAAATGAGTAATTACGTAATTTACTACTTTTTTGGGTGATGCCATGCATGGATTTTGAAGATCGATTGTAAATCAATCAAGAAAAACAAAATCTTCAAAACAGGAAAAATGAACAAATGTGTGTGCAATTTGTTGCTAGCATTCAGTCATGAAATGCAGTCGTTAAACCCCATATCTACTGCTTGTTCTCATTGGTGTTTGCTTTGTTTCCTCGGATTGGTGGCACGCTGCAAATAATCTCTATTCTGACTGCTTCGTTGTCGTGCTTGGTGGAAAGCTGCAAATATCCTCCTACCTGTTGTGTTTACTTAATGTGGGTGAGAAGAAGAGATGGGAGGAGAAACACTTGTTTATTTTGTTTTCTACCCACAATAAGGCCAAAGTGATCGTGAAAGTGACTAATACATTGTGAAGAATGGAGGCCGGCAAACGACCCAAACATGACCATCATTGCTTCTTTTAAAATAATAGAGAAATCTTTATCGATGATGATAAAATCAAGCACAAAATTATAAAAATATAAATTGAAAAAAGTAAAAGTTACCTGTGAGGTCCTTGGCTTTTGAAGAACAATTAATCCAGACTCATGCACAGGAATTAAAACGTAGACAGATTTTTGAAGATGAATATTTTTATTTCATGAAAACTTATTTATTTTTCACGACTATAAATATTTCTTCACAGATATGTATTTCTTTGCACTCGTACATATTAATCATGTACTCTATAGAAACAATTTCACAACAGATGATAATTATAAAATTGATATCTTCTAAAAACAACATTCTCTTTCATAACACATTTTATATGTCTTGACAGTATGAATTAGAAAAATTTCTCATGATATGACAAAAAAAAAATAATATTATTTTTCTTTCTAAACATCAATCAACGATACGTACTTTTAAATATATTTATATCAGACGAAAATTTTTCATAGAGATGTACAATATTTTCCTTTGGAACGCCCCGTGATATTTTAAAATTTATATATAATGTTGGGCCAAATAATGATATAATGAAATAATTACTTTAGGAATGAAAAAACTCATGTCGTGGATGAGAATGTCGACCTCCGCATGTTTCCTTCAGAGGGGTAAGAAAAAAACACAAAGTAGAGATATTTGATGAACAAGATATGGAGAAAAATGATGATATAATCTTACGTAACATCTGTAACCAGGAAGAAGTAACACTCAGAATCATTTTCTGGATGCATAGGAATGATGTCTTGCTACTCGCCGCCTTAAAAAATCAATTTTTCGAACACTCCTGGGGTGGACATTTTTAAGAATCGACACCTGTTCCATCTAACTGTATCGGGGAGCACCCTTTGCCCCGGAATTCCACTAAAAATCTCAGATCAACCAGCCGCATCCATTACGGCAGGAGTCTAACAGCGCAACTGACGCAGGAGGCCGAGAGCCAGGAGGGAAAAAGAGACAGGGTTACCATAAATCCGAGAGGCGCCAATTTGGCAGCGAGCGAAAGAGGGGGGCGATGAAGAAATAAGCCAAGTTACGATGCAAAGAATGGATAAATATGAATTTAATACGAACAGAATTGATAAACACGTAAAGAAGGGAGGCCAAAGTAGGTGGCCATGCACTCAATGGCTTAAAATACGTCACCTGCGGAAACTAATTTGATAGGTTAAGGGGGGTGTCCGAATAAACGGAAGTTCCACCCATAGAACAAGCCAGAATGTTCTCGAAAGATCTCCAAACCGGAAGGAATGACTTCGAACAGGATTTTACCGGCTTGTAACATTCGAAAGCTAAGTAAGAAAGAAAACATTACAGGCGACGAAAAGAAAAGAAACGAAATCGAAATAAAATTTAAATTGAGAACATTAATAAAAAGGAGGTAATAAGAAATAAAATGGCTAATAAAAATGAATTAAACTAAACATATGGGGGGTTATCGAGTAACCACCACATATTACCCAGGGTCCCCCAAAAGAAAATATTGGTGAGATGACAAAAAATGAACAATTTTTTCATCGAGACAATATTTTCTGACATATGTACAAATATACTAAATAATTACACAAAATAAATGTATCAGAAATAGTTATAGGAATATAAATAACTGTTTTACATGCTGTTCAAATAATAAAAAAAATACTTATTGTTATAATAGTAATCCTTATATGTTAACATGGAAGGTATACAAAATTTTCTTCCAGAAGTATCTATCATATATATATAAAAAATTTAAAGTCTATGTCTATGTGCAAAACAACAGTCCTTAAGTTTGACGAGTCTCTTGTTAGGCTGTGCAAAATGCACTAGAATGCTTTAGCATATGTCAAAATATTGGATTATACAATAATATGTATATTAATATTCTTAACTGTCAACAAAATGAAACATACTATAACTGTATATGAATCATACTATAACTATATAAAATATATGGTTTCAAATAACACATGAAAAATTGAGTGAATTTGTAAGTTGAAAATTGAACAATAATAAAAATAAATATATATAAATGGTTTAGAGAGATTAGTTATGCTCTCATAAAAGAATTTACTTATATCACCACATAGCCTTTTAAACTTGCAATAAATCTTAAATGAATAGCCTTAGCATTATTCAATAACACATTTTCACGGAAAATAAAATAATAAGTTGCAAAAAGGAATGGCATATGTTAAATTGGTAGCAAAAGTATAATGTTATATTTCAATAAAAATATCTTCAAAATGAATATAATAACTTTCAAAGAGAGAATCTTTACACTCTCATAAAGGAGTATTCTTGAACATTTTCAATATAAATTGACAATAATTGCATAAATATCTTTAATACTATACTTCATTCAAAATAAACATAAAACATAAGATGTTTAATATTCTGAAAAAGGAAGGAATTTATATGAATATGTCAACTTACAAACAAAAATCAATTATGTCAAAATTTCTATATAGAAGATATCTAGAACATATTTACTTGTAATTTTCAAACATTTTTTAACAAATTAAGTAAGTGATCACTTTTGCATTTGTCATATATCAAGTATTTGCTTTATATAAATATATATAATGACTCAATCAACATCTTTGGATCCAAAGTATAAACACTCAAAAGTATACAAAAAATATACTACTTATGGTGAGTCATTCACTTTCCATATTTCACCAAGAAGAGAAGAAATATTAGTATGTATAAGTTTATCATGCACTTTCTTTTTTTTTTTTTATCAAAAGAGGTTAAATGTTAAAGCATGCATGCATTGTAAAGAGAAGACACAATAGGGAAAATAATTTGATGAGTACTCATCTTTATGTTTACCTTATATCAATTACAATTTCACCTTTCTTATTAGAATGAAACATTTGTCAAAAATCACTTTAAATAATGACATAATATTATAACAAGAATATAAAAGACAAATTCTTTCTCAATTTTTTTAGCACCAACTATTGTAATTAAAGACATTGTAAGATTTAAAAGTATGGCATACATGAGATTATATATAAATTTATTGTAATAATTATGACTTAGAGTTAAATGCAGAAAATAATAAACTATTGAAAACCATACATACATCAAGAGGATGACTGTCGAATTGTATCAGGGAGAAGAAGACTTACATAATGAAGAAAAAAAATAATAACAGCTGCCTGCAGCTTGGAGAAAAGAAAAAAAAATACATAGTGATTCTTCTTACTGAAATATCAGTCTGGCTAGCATCGACTGATTATACTACAAAGCAATAGTCATCCTGAAAAAGGAAAAAGAAGGTTAGTTTATTTCTTATATTTTTTGAGAGTGCGAGGGCGAAGATCATAATTTTTGTATTGAGTAGACTTGTTTTTAATCCCAGTATGAGTGCTATCAGGAGGAGCTTGTGACAGTACTGATTTACTGGAACATGAAGATGTTTGTTGTGACTTAGAAGAAGAAAGAATTTGAGGAGATGTGTTACATGCAGCATCATGATTTGAAACTTGGGTAGGAGAGTGTTGTCTCACAGGAGTGGAAGATGCATTATCAACAGCTGATTGATCATGTGATGCATTTTTAGAAGAAACTGAAGGATGTTGCAGTGCTTCATTTCTCTTTTGAAGCTTCAAGATTCGATTAGTGTGAATCAACATAGGGGAAGCATGACTATTATTGGAATCTTGAATTTGAATGAGCACAGGAGAAATTATTTTCTTCACCACATATGGGCCTTGTAATTTTTTGTTAAACACAGTGGGAAATTTTACGTAAACAATGTCATTAACATTGATGTTGGAAAACTTTAATTTTTCTCTGGATTTTTGGTACACCTTTTGTCTAGACGATTCATTATTCTTGTAAGCTTGATAGTATATTTTTTCAATAACATCCATCAATTTATGAATTTCATATGCAGTATTGAGAATTTTCCATGAAACTTGAGTTTTATAATTGGAGTAAATGTCGTTTATTTCTCTTCCAAAATGAAGAAGATTTGGAGTGAATTTTGTGGCTGGATGAGGTGTAGCATTATATATGGATTGGTGAATTTTTAGAGCAGTTGGTATATCACATCCTTGTGAAGCCATTGTATTCACAGACGATTTTATTTGAGAATTGACTCGTTCACTTAATCCGTTGGCCTGGGGATGGGCTACAGAACTGTGTTCTAATTTAATGCCAAGCTTTTTATTAAAGAAAGAAAACATGTCACTAGTAAATTGAGAGCCATGATCAGTGAGCGTTAATTCAGGCTTACCATGAGTGGAAATGTAATGTAATAAAGCTTTTGTAACAGACTCAGCGCTGATATTATTCAAGGCATATAATTCTAAATGACGAGAAAAGTGATCTATAACCGTCATCACATATTGACGATTCCTCAATGGGCCGAGTAAATCCATAGAGACTTTTTGATTGGGAGCTGTTGGGAGTGGTGCAGGTAAGTATGGAGCAGTGTTTTTTTTATGATTCTTATTTACTAAACAGATTTCACAAGAGTTGACATAATTAATGGTATCTGAAACAAGGGTTTTCCAGGTAAATCTTTTCTTTAAATTAACAATGGTTTTATGAATTCCAGTATGAGTAATATGAGCAATTCTTAAGGCTTTTGCTCTAAGTGACACAGGTAAAACAGCTTTGTGTAGCTCGATATCTTCTGAAGAGAAATGACCATTATAGCAAAGTAACTCATTACTTGGATTAATATAGTAGCCATTTAAACTTTTAGATTTCTTATTATTTTTAAGATCTTCATAAATTTGTTTGATTTTTGTGTCCTTTTGTTGTTCAGAGAAGATGGTGTGATCAAGAATTTCTAATAATGGATCTTGGTTATTATCATTATTAGGAGGTGAGAATCACTCTGAAGATGACATGTGTGGTGTATTTTGTCAACTAAACCACATGGAAAGTGAGGAATTTCATTATATAAATCTTTTTGATTATCAACAATAGGTAGAGGTTCTTGTGAAGAAATAAGATCTGGATTATTATTGAGATCTTCAGTAGGAATGTGAGGAGTTCTACTCAGAAAATCTGCTAAGACATTTTCTTTGCCTGGAACATGTTGGAATGTGTACGAGTATTCTGACAGTTCTAACATCCAACGAGTAGTAATATCAGCAGGTGATGTAGCTTTTTTATAATTATTAAGTGGCTTTGCATCAGACAATAGAATAAAGGGTCGACCAAAAATGTAGTATTTAAAAGCAGTTATGCCTTTGTAAATGGCATAAAGTTCCAGTTTGATGGCAGGGAAGTGTCTTTCTGATTGAGATAGAGTTTTGGAATAATAGGAGATAGGTTTTAGTTCACCATCAAATTTCTGCATAAGAACAGCTGATATTGCTGTTTTTGAGGCATCTGTATTAACATAGAACGTTTCATTCCAGTTAGGAAGATTAAGCATAGGTTTCTGAAAAAATATGTTTTGTAATTTTTTAAATGCATTTTCCTGCTCAGTTTTCCAAGAAAATTTATTTTTAGGTTTGGTGACTTCGATGAGAGGAGTAATCAATTTAGAAAAATTAGGTATAATTGATCTATAAAATGAACACAAACCAATAAAACTCTTTGTTTGCCTCTTGCTTTTAGGCTTTGGGAAGGAAGTAATTTTTAAAATGTTACTTGTAATAGGAAGAATTTTATGATCTGTGAGTTGGAAACCCAAAAAGTTAATGCTTGTTTGCATGAATGCACATTTTTCAGGAGACAGAGTAATGTTATTAGCAATGAGAGTGTCTAATAGCTTTGTGAGCTTCATGGACATTTCTTCAAATGAATTAGCACCCACTACAATATCGTCTTGATATGCATAACAGGAATCAATTTGAGATAATTGAATAACAGAGTCGATTAATTGTTGGAAAGTGCTGGCGGCCGTCTTCAGGCCAAATACTAGACGTAAATAGGTAAAAATTCCCCATGGAGTAGTAAAACTAAGTTTATCTTGCATATCTTTAGGTACCGCAATCTGCCAATATGCAGAGGGTAAGTCAAGAGTAGTGTAATACTTAAATTTTGACAACTGGACCAATAGATTTTGAATTCTAGGAAGAGGATATGATGATGGGATTATAATCGAATTTAACAATCTTAAATCAAGAGCCAAACGATACTTTTGAGGCTTAGACATATCAGTTCTCTTCTTTTTAACAAGAAGCATGGGACATGCCCAAGATGAATTTGATCTCTCAATAATGCCAGCGTTCAACATTTGATTAATCTGGTCAAGAGCTTCTTGCTCGAGTGCTTGTGGCACGGGAAAAGGTAAGGTTTTTACTGGATGAGAATTTAGCATTGTAAATTGAGGATTGACCAGGTCAGTATGACCTAAAGTGTCAAGAGATTTCGAAAAAGCAAGAGCTTTACTACATAATAATTTTGTTAAAGCTTCCCTTTCATGAGGAGGTAAATGTTTAAGAACAAAGTCATTTGGAGATAATTCTTGAATACGTTTTCTCTTAATCTCTTCAGATGGTAAAATTAAATTACAATAATCGTTCTCAAAATCCAAATCAAAAGAGTATTCCTCAATATCTTTCTCATCTACATTGATACATTCGCCAATAATTGAATTTTTATTTAAATGAATATCCAGCTTTGATATATTCTGACATACAACCAAAAATAAATCATTTTGAATAGAAGATTTTGAGTGCAATGATTGATGTAACACAAGACCTTTATTTTTTAAATTGGGTTTGAAAACAAAATATTCAGATGGAGGATTGAGATACTTAACATGTAAATAAACAAACGAATTAGGAGGTATTAATTCTCTATTAAGTAATTGTACCATGTTGGAATTCACCAAGATTTTATTACCATAATTTAAATGAGTTTGCTTTTCACCAACATAGTTACCATCATTAGTATTCTCAGATGAGAAATTCTTGCTAGGAATATTATTATCATTAGTAGACACATAATTCACCACATTACCATAATCAGTTGGAAAATAATTAGAAAAATTACCATCAATATAAGGATTATGAAAATTCATAGCAGAATGAGCCATATTACTTGTAAACAAACCATTATTTTGAACATTATAATTATAAGGATAGGTTGTATAATTGTTGAACAACTGTAAACTTGAATTATCATAATTTGCACAAGTATTATCAATGTAAGTATCACTCGTTAGATTATTTGACATAGATTCTTCATAATAAGGCATTTTGTGTGCATCGAGAGAATATGGTGCAATTGAATTCACATAATTATATTCAGAATTCATAAAATAGCAAGTAGGAGATTCATTATAACTTTGAAAAGGAATGTGTTTGTCCTTAATTAGGATAGACTTAAAACTTGGAGAAATAGTAATAGAATGCTTGTTAATAAATTCAAATCCAAGTATGGCTTGAAAGTGAACATTTTGAATTTTTGTAAGGTAAAAGATATGATGAAAAAAAAATTTATCAATTTTAAATGCAATCTCAATGCATCCTTTGAAGAAGACCTTAGAATTTATGGTAGACACGGATACATTCCTGGATAAAAATTTGTAATGAAGCCTGGATTTAATGCTATTAAAGCATTCTTCATCCAAGAGAGACAAACTTGATCCAGTATCTATTAATGTGGAGATTTCATTATGTTGAACGTTTATTAGGATGCATGGAAGAACATAAGAGTTGTTAAACGAACTGCATATGACATGATTTTCTTGTATATCATCATTAATCTCAAAGTTTTGTTTAGATGTCAAAGAATTATGTGAACAGGAAGATTTGTTAAATTTAGATGTCATAGGAGAAGTTTGGACAGCTGTGGATGACACTAAAGTAATTGAAGAGCGTTTGTCAAATTGTTGATGTTTGTTGTTGTTGTCAAAGTGTACTGACCCTGAATGAGAATTACGGGAGAGAAGGCGGTCAGTAGAACCAGTCTCCCTTATCTGTTTAAATGATAAACATTGTTGTTATTTTCAGAAGAAGAGGTGTGGCTTTTCCTTCTGTGAGGGTGAGACGAAATTTGAGTTGAAGAGTTTTGGTTAGACGAATTAATAATATTTTTAAATTTGTAACATGTATCCATACGATGATTGAATTTCCCACAGAACGCACACTGTACAACATCTCGTCTGTGATAAAAGGATGTAGAATTTTTTTTGTGAGAATATTTGTCAAAGGTGGGTTGATAAGGACGTTTCCGGTAAAAGTTACGTTGACGGAAATTATTGTTACGTTTATTTGTAGCCTCTTGTCTCGGTGGAGAAGGCGAAAATGTTCTAGTTTTTCTTTGAAAATTACGAGAAGCATGAGAATTGTCCTTTTGAGTTTGTAAAGGAGAGTAGTTGGCTTGAGAATTGTGATAAACTTTATCCTTCGTATGCTTTATAGGAGTTTTATGAAGCACATAATTAGAAGCAATAGAATTATCATGGACTTTTTGAGTATCCAAACAATAGGCCTGATTAAAATTTTCATAAGATTTTTTAGGGGGAGAGTCATAAATGTCTTGAAGAAAATTTGCTCGTTCAAGAGCTAACTCGAAAGATGTAATATTTTCTTCTAAAATTTTGCGTTTGATTTGTTTAGGCAAAGCCTCAAGAAAATGAGTGAACTTTAATGAATTAAGAGCCGAAAGATCCAATTTTGGGTAAGCAAGTCGAAGTTGTTTATCCAACCGAAAAGCAAAATTTTTAACCGATTCATTTGAATCTAAGGTCAAGTTTTGTAAGGATTTTAGAGAAACAGATTTTTTTGTGGGTAAGAAATAGTCTATAAATGCTTTTCGAATTTCATTAAAGTTAGAGTTCTTGAACTGAGACTGAGTTTCAAGGAAGAAGAGTAAGGCAGTGCCTTCAAGTTTTGATTTAAAGAGAACAAAAAGTTCCTTGTCTGTAAAGCTATTTAGTTCTTGTATGTCAGATAATTGATCGAAGAAGAATTCTACAGTCTGAGGGTTACCGTCGAAGGGTTGGATTGCAATATTTAATTTTGCCTTGGGTGGCATGATGAAGAGAGAAACAAAAATTAATCTAAGAGCTCAATATATGACATGATAAATTTGGTTATTGGCTGGTCTTGTGATGAATAATATATATATAAATTGACCCGTTATTTAAAATATTGATGACTTTCATTTACTTCATACATCATTTTTATATGTTAAAAAAAGAGAAGAAAAAAATATGCTAACATATTAGTATCATGTGAAGAATATAAGACCCAAATATTTTATGTAAATATTTATATATATTATGGCTCAAAACATATATTATTAGATGTGTGACAAGAAAAATAATTTATCATAGGATGAACAATAATATTTACCAGTACCTCCATTAAATAATGCATATATATTAGTTGCAAATTATACCAAGGCAAGAAAAAAATATGGATAAATTATGTTATATATATATGATGCACTGCTCCAGAAAACAAAAAAATATTACTTCAGTATAGAATCAATATATATATTGCAATTAATTACTGCACCACTCTCAGTAAAATATAATTATAAAATATTAATCATTGCATGAAGAAATAATTTTAATAATGAAGATATAACTGAAGATAATGATGACAATATATATATATATATAAGGAAAATACGATGGTAGAAAAGGAAAAACGGATGGTCATGGAATGTTGGACACGCTTTGGTCATTGCACCAAAGGAAATAAGTATGTTGTGTTTACTTAATGTGGGTGAGAAGAAGAGATGGGAGGAGAAACACTTGTTTATTTTGTTTTCTACCCACAATAAGGCCAAAGTGATCGTGAAAGTGACTAATACATTGTGAAGAATGGAGGCCGGCAAACGACCCAAACATGACCATCATTGCTTCTTTTAAAATAATAGAGAAATCTTTATCGATGATGATAAAATCAAGCACAAAATTATAAAAATATAAATTGAAAAAAGTAAAAGTTACCTGTGAGGTCCTTGGCTTTTGAAGAACAATTAATCCAGACTCATGCACAGGAATTAAAACGTAGACAGATTTTTGAAGGTGAATATTTTTATTTCATGAAAACTTATTTATTTTTCACGACTATAAATATTTCTTCACAGATATGTATTTCTTTGCACTCGTACATATTAATCATGTACTCTATAGAAACAATTTCACAACAGATGATAATTATAAAATTGATATCTTCTAAAAACAACATTCTCTTTCATAACACATTTTATATGTCTTGACAGTATGAATTAGAAAAATTTCTCATGATATGACAAAAAAAAATAATATTATTTTTCTTTCTAAACATCAATCAACGATACGTACTTTTAAATATATTTATATCAGACGAAAATTTTTCATAGAGATGTACAATATTTTCCTTTGGAACGCCCCGTGATATTTTAAAATTTATATATAATGTTGGGCCAAATAATGATATAATGAAATAATTACTTTAGGAATGAAAAAAACTCATGTCGTGGATGAGAATGTCGACCTCCGCATGTTTCCTTCAGAGGGGTAAGAAAAAAACACAAAGTAGAGATATTTGATGAACAAGATATGGAGAAAAATGATGATATAATCTTACGTAACATCTGTAACCAGGAAGAAGTAACACTCAGAATCATTTTCTGGATGCATAGGAATGATGTCTTGCTACTCGCCGCCTTAAAAAATCAATTTTTCGAACACTCCTGGGGTGGACATTTTTAAGAATCGACACCTGTTCCATCTAACTGTATCGGGGAGCACCCTTTGCCCCGGAATTCCACTAAAAATCTCAGATCAACCAGCCGCATCCATTACGGCAGGAGTCTAACAGCGCAACTGACGCAGGAGGCCGAGAGCCAGGAGGGAAAAAGAGACAGGGTTACCATAAATCCGAGAGGCGCCAATTTGGCAGCGAGCGAAAGAGGGGGGCGATGAAGAAATAAGCCAAGTTACGATGCAAAGAATGGATAAATATGAATTTAATACGAACAGAATTGATAAACACGTAAAGAAGGGAGGCCAAAGTAGGTGGCCATGCACTCAATGGCTTAAAATACGTCACCTGCGGAAACTAATTTGATAGGTTAAGGGGGGTGTCCGAATAAACGGAAGTTCCACCCATAGAACAAGCCAGAATGTTCTCGAAGGATCTCCAAACCGGAAGGAATGACTTCGAACAGGATTTTACCGGCTTGTAACATTCGAAAGCTAAGTAAGAAAGAAAACATTACAGGCGACGAAAAGAAAAGAAACGAAATCGAAATAAAATTTAAATTGAGAACATTAATAAAAAGGAGGTAATAAGAAATAAAATGGCTAATAAAAATGAATTAAACTAAACATATGGGGGGGTTATCGAGTAACCACCACACTACCCACTAAGTTTTAATTAAAAAAAAATCTAAATTGAATTTTTAAAATCCGGTTGAGAAGTGCACACTCCGGTGTTAGCATCCACACATAACAAAAAATTCCGAGACCTGGGTGTTATAATTTTGGTGTATATATATAGATTACTGTGAATATTCTAAATAATTCCTTTATTTCTGATTCATTAATTTTATGGTTTTTGATTATCTTACATGCAATTTAAAAATAGATAAGACCATGATGCATACAAAAATTTGTAATATTGACAAAAATGACATAAACTCGATACTAAATACACAAAAAATCGAAAAGTCTTTAAAAATCACAATAAAAATTGCATTGAAAATAGCATTAAAAATCTCTGAAAATAAAAAATCGTAGTAGACAAAATTTAGTAAATTAGGCTAAAAGTCTGATGCAATTTTCTTTTTATCAATGTCCCCCCCCCCCAAAAAAAAAAATAAATAAATAAATAAAAAAAAATAAAAAAAAAACCCCAAAATGCACAAAAAATACTAAAAATCGAGTTAAAAAATTCGTTAAAAATTCAAAAATCGCTGTACGAATTCCGAATAAACTTTATTAAGAAGAGAACTAAACTTATTATATTGGGGTTAAAAGAGTGAAACTGTACTTCTTTCAGTAATCTAGAAAAATCGCTTCAAAACGAAACAAAAAAGAAAAAAATCGCGTAAAAAATTTTTGTAAAAAAATCTATTGAAAAATTTAAAATCGGGCTTCGAGGTGCAAAACTTTATGTTTAGACAGGTACCTTCACCCCAAATTTTGTAACTCTACATGCAGCGGTCTCTTCAGGACAGCGCTGACACACTCAAAAACTTGTCTCTTTATTATTATAGAAGATAATGCGTTTTATAGCATAAATATTTATTTATTTAATTTTTTTTGTAATTTTTATTTAAATAATATTTAAATTTATAAAACAGTTTTAATCTTTATAAAATTTGAAGGAAGAAAAACATTTTAATATTGAAATGATGGAGGGGTTTTTTATGTAGTTGTTTTCGGAATACTTTTAAGTAGAAAATAGCAATTTCATCATCTGGAAATGAAAAGTAGTTTATTCAAATTTAATTCATGCAGAGAAAAAAAAAGAAAAAAAAAGAAAGTAAAAAGAAACAGCTGAAAACAAACATCCGAATGGACCGGCATATTAACGTAGTAAAATAATGATATGCAATTTTTATAACGTGAAAAATTAATAGATTTTGCAAAATGGTTAAATGTTGTGCTGTATTTGGCTGTAACAACAGTTCAGCTTAGAATATTGTTGACGGAAAAAGAATATCTTTCCATACGTTTCCTTTAAAAGACGAGAAACTTTTGAAGACATGGTTGACAAAGATTGAGCGCGACAAATTTACACCAAATGAAAACACACGTATTTATTCCTCGATTTGTTCACTCCATTTTGAAGAGCATTGTTTTTAATTTCAAAATTTTACTAACACCCGTTTTCTTAGAAAAGTTTCTGTTCCTACCTTATTTCCCAATAAAAGTGCAACAAAGTCGGAAAAGAACATCATATACATTTGAGTTTATTTATTTTATTAGAAATACATTTGTTACATTTAATAGTTAATACTTTAACCCTTTCAAGGGCGGTGGCTAGAAGGTCTAGCCACCAACTTTAGAATTTTTGTTCAGAGTGTGCAATGTCTACAAATTATAGCCACCTGTATCAAAAGCTAGCCAATACTTATAAAATTGAAATAGAGATGGCAGCACTAGCACAGCTTTCAAACATAATGTGCCTAGAATTTTTGAAATGATTACATTGAGAGAAAAATTTTCGAAGCTTCTTTTTTTATGTTTTTCAAAATTTAAATATGTATCCAAAAAACTTTGGTAGTGTAAATATACTGGAATGCACCTTTTAAATGCATTAGAGTTCCACACAACCTAAGATAAATAATTTTAGTTTCATTTTTCAGAAGGTTTTCCATGTGGCTAGACGTTGTAGCCACCACACTCTTAGGACATTTATTGCTCCGCTGGGGGAATGGGGCCTGCGTTTGTCTCTCTTTGAGATAAACAGAGAGGGAAAATTTGGGCTGTTGCAGGTGGTGAATATAAACAAAGGGGAGTAGGGGAATGTAAATAAAGCTGTCAACTCTCAAGTTGTAAGAGGCTTTCATAGGGAAGGGGTTTAGTTTTTCTGTTTAGAGCTCAGACTGAAGTTGTCTGTGACTATCGCTCTTGTATCATACTTTTTCGAGCATTCATTTCTGTAGAATTCTAATTCAGTTTATTTCCTTTTACAAATACTATAATGCCTAGAAAAGGCCTATCGTTAGATGAGGCTATCGCTTTGTTTGAAGAATTACCTTCAGATGGTGAATCTGATACATCTGAAAATAGTGACAATGAGGAAGAATATATTCCAAATTTACTTCAAGAAGAAATTCCTTCCAGTTCTGAAGATGAGCAAAACAATGAATTAGAAGGTCCTAGTAGTTCCAGAGGAGGTGTAAATTGGAGCAAAAGTTTCAGAAGCCGCTCTGTTCCAGAATTCGTTGAAGAAAGTGGTCCTGCCCCTGAGATCCTTGGTGTTGAAAATCCAACTCCACTTGGAATATTTCTAATGTTCATTACCATGAAATTACTGGAAGATTTAGTCTTTCAATCCAACTTATATGCTACTCAGTTGGGAAAATCTTTCACTCCATTAGATATTGAGGAATTGCTAAGATTTATTGCAATAAATCTACTCATGGGAATAAAACACTTACCAAGCTATAGAGATTATTGGTCCAGCTCTCCCGATTTGCACGATCAGTATATATCCCAACAAATGTCTGTAAAACGTTTCGGGTGGATTTTGTCCCATTTGCACATCAACGATAATTCTATGCAGCCAAAAAAGGGAACTGATAATTTTGATAAGTTGTACAAAATACGGCCTTTTATAAATCATTTATCGGAAAAGTTTCTTTCGTTATATCATCCCTCTGAAAAACAAGCCATCGATGAATCAATGGTGAAATTCAAAGGACGTTCTTCTTTGAAACAGTATTTACCAAAAAAGCCTATAAAGAGAGGCTACAAAGTATGGATGCGTTGCAATGAAAACGGTTTTGCTAGCCAGTTTGAAGTTTACACAGGTAAGGTTAGCAATCTTGTAGAAAGAAATTTGGGAGAACGAGTTGTTCGCACTTTGTGTGAACCAATATATGGAAAAAACCATAAACTATTTATGGATAACTACTTTACTAGTTATAACTTGTTCAAGTTTTTAGAAACAAAAAATATATTTGCTTGTGGGACAGTCAACATGACAAGGATAAATTTACCAAAAAACTTAAAACCTGACAAAGACTTGTCAAGAGGAGAGTTTGACTGGGCGTCAAGTGAAGACGGTATAATTTGCCTTAGATGGAAGGATAAACGAGGTGTATGCTTGCTAACTTCTTTGGAAAATGCAACAAACATTACAAGTGTGGAGAGAAAAGACAGAGATGGACAAATAAATCAGGTATCATGTCCTCAAGCTATAATAGATTATAATAAAAACATGGGATTTGTGGATAGGTTTGATCACCTGAAAAGTTTATACCAAATTGACAGAAAGAGCCATAAATGGTGGCACAGACTTTTTTTCCACTTCTTAGATGCAACAATTGTAAATTCGTACATAATCTACAATATGCTTCCTGAAAAAAATAGTGATTTTCAAACTATGAAAAATTTCAGGCGCGAAATAATTCGAGAAATGTTGTTGTTGGGTGCAAATAAAACCCTAAAGAAACATTCCCTAAGTTCCAAATCTGTTCCTGTAAAGAAGCACAAACCATACATTTCTAAAGATGAACGAACGGAAAATGCAAAACACATTCCTGTGAAAACGGAAAAAGGCTTGTATAGAAGATGTGCTCTTTGTAGCACAAAAAAGGATGTTCATAGATCTCGATGGTTATGCAAAGAATGCAATGTGCCCTTATGTATGCAAGCGATAGGTGTTACTTGTTTTCAAAAGTTTCATACGAAGTAGATTATAGTTTCTTAAAACATTTTGAACTGAGTTTGAAACTGTTTACAAACTAATTTTAAATAGATTTAACATTTTAAGTGTTTTTATTCTTCCATTCATATTTTGTCAATTGATTATTTTGCTATAAAAGTAAGTAGTTCTATTTTATATTATATAATTGATCAATGACAAAATTCATTATTATATTAATATTTTATGGCATTTTTTATTACTTAAATGTGTGAATTTCTGTTTTCTAAAGCAAAATTGTTTACAAATTATTTTTAAACTGATTTAATATTTAAAAAACTTATAAGTATTATTGTAAGCATAATTTGTGAATAAATTCCTTTGTTTAAAAAAAAATAAAGTAATTGCGTTATATAATAGTTGCATTATATAATAAATCAAAATTTATCATCATAATTACATTTTAAGGGCAAAATTATAATTTATATTCCTTAAATATGTGAATATTTGTTTTCTGATGTCAAGTAAAAAAAAAATACCTAAGTGCGCGGTGGCTAGAACGATTAGCCACCACCCACAAAAAAATCCCCACATTAGGAAATTTTTTTTTCGCCAAATAAGGCTTAAAATAGATGTGTAGTTTATGATATATATGTAATTAAACAAAAATACAATCATTTTAACTTCGTGCCCCTGAAAGGGTTAAACAACTGTTTGCGAAAATCTAGTCAAATTTTTGCAAAATTATTATATGTTAATGCTATGCATAGGCGTAACCAGCCTTTTGAACGGGGGGGGGGTGCCCAAATTTGTTAACCTGAACATGTTGGGTACAAACAATATCTTATGTAGTAAAACCTAATAAAACAGAACCCCATAAAACCTATCGAATTTCCGTTTTAGACAGGTTTTTTGCGGAAGGTATAATTGTGTGGTACTTCTTTTAAACAGAACCCAAACGTAATTTTTCATTGCTTGAAGAAAGATGAGAAATTGCTTAAAACTAAATCTAATGGATAAGAAAAGATATATAAACATAGATAAAACATGATAGGTAAAAAATAAAGATATCCGTAAACATAAATCTGTAATTATCAGTATCACAAATTTTCATTTCAAATAGCAATGAAATACTAAAATAAATAAGAATGACTTTAGTTCCTCCCGTTATTTTGATCAAAGTAGCTTAAAATAATTTGAAGTACGCAATTTAAAGGGAAAAAGAGTTCTTTCAATATTTTCTACTCATGAATAAAAAAAAATTTCCGTTTTTAAAAAAAAGAGCCTGTACGAAAGTCAAAATATGGCCCCAAAAACGAAATTTAATGAACCAACCAACCAACCTTCATATTAATTTGAATTTTGCGTAGAATCATTTCTCATTTTCCAAGGAAGCAGATTTGTACTAGAGATGAGTTCGGGCTCGATTTTTGGAGCCTGAGCCCGACGGATTTGAATCCGAGCCCGAAATATTTTTGGTGCATTGGAGCCCGAGCCCGATACAAAATAAGTAAATAAATAAATAAATAAAAATTTAATGATATTTAAAAATTGTTTCAAATGTGATGTCTCTTTTTAAAAAATTTCTTATAAAATTTACTGTTAAATAAAAATTTAAATTCAATCTTATGAAAAGAGCAATTTGGCTTCAAATAAAAATATCCTTCATACCTAAAATGATTCCCATATTTTTTGTCCTTTAAGAAGAAAATTTGATGGACATATTAAAGAAGTGTAATGAATAAATTAATAGTGTTTATAGAAATTACCATTTGTATGCTGAAGAATCAAAAAACGTTTGCAATTTCTTATAAAACGTATACAGCTTTAACTATAATCAATTCATTTCTCATAACAATTCCCCATGATTGACGAAAACCTCATAATCAACGTAAATTAAAACATTGATACAATTTTCTTAAAGTTCCGTTGTTTTTACGGGAAAAGAAGAAACATTAATCGAATGTTTTCTATCGGAATAACGTGTAAAATATGTTTACTTACGAAGGGAAATCCTCAGCATAAGCAAAATTCATGATGATAAACTGAAAAAAAAATCACGATATCATACATATGAAGAACGATTATGAGTCATGCACATTCAAATAATTTGCAAACCTCAAGCATCTAGTCTGCATCAAAAACGAAGAAATCATTCTCTAAGTGTTATACAACTAACAAAATAAATAAATAAACGATCGAATTGAAAAAATATCCTCCGCCACAAACGAAAATCCAACCAGAAGCTAATTTATTGTTTATGACTATTTTGATTGGCGCCTTATCAATTGATCGTCGACGGAAATGCAGTAAACATAAATCTTTTTACATCCCAAATTTTCTTTTCAACTATAAAAACAAAGCTCCCCATGAGCCCATATAAGTTGGCGTCACTGGAAACATGCATGCAAAAGAACGGCGTTAAAAAAACTTCCATAAACAAAAAATATCAGATTGGGAATATAAAACCAACTTTTTGACTTACTGTGACAAATAGAGATTCTAGTACATATTCTAGTTTTTAAAAAGATTAACAAAATAATTTTCGTAAAAAGAAAAAAAAAAAAAAAAAAAAAAGAATCTGGGTCTTTTCTTTTATCACATTTCAAAACATAGATTGTTAGTTTTGATTAACTAATTGAACTAACTTTGCTTACATTTTTCTTCTTTTTTTTTTTTTTATAAATTTTGATTTTTTTTAAATAATCAATTTTGGATCTGCGCGAGCGGGGGTGCCGGAGCACCCAGGGTACTCCCCCTGGTTACGCGCATGCTATGCACCGTATTTGTAAGTAGATTTATGCAAAGTATTTATAAATGATTTCGCATTATGTTTTATGCAATTTTTAAAACATTCTCTGACAAAAAATAAGATTAGTTATTCAATTACAAGAAAATTTTACTCTTAAAAAAATAATAGTGAAGTTATGGCATATTTGCTTTAGAAAATCTAGAGAAATTTGGCTTGAGTAATTGCAGAGAAATATATATATATTTGAAATGCACTTTGTTTTCTTCTTTATTTTCTTCAACCAACTTTTTATTACAGTCTATATATTACATTGACTTTCTCTTTTGTATATTTTTATTTGAATATATTTGTCAAATTTTTTAATGATTGTTTATTTATTGAAGGTAGATGTGCAAGTAATGGACACCTTTAAGGAATTTCTTCAAAATTTGTTTTTTAATTAATAGTTATAATTATTATATTTCAGTTTTTTCAGTATTATATTAATTTATCAGCAATATTCAACCATTCTCATAGTCCCATTTCCCAATACGAATCGAAATTGAATTGTAAATAACATAAACTTTTCTACCAAAAATTGAACCGACTTCAAAAACTACTGCAAAGTGAAAAATAATTTTTTACATAATAGTAATAAGAAATTAAATTAAGAACATAGTATTTACCATGCGTATTATTATATTTATGTACATTAATTTGATTTTTTGGAGTCGGTGCCAGCCAAGCCAATTTCAAAATTAAAATTAAATATCCAATGCAAATCCTAAAAGAATAAAGGCTTGGCTGGCACCGACTCCAAAAAATCAAATTGATGTACATAAATATAGTAATACGCATGGTAAATACTATGTTCTTAATTTAATTTCTTATTACTATTATGTAAAAAATTATTTTTCACTTTGCAGTAGTTTTTGAAGTCGGTTCAATTTTTGGTAGAAAAGTTTATTTTTCTCTTTTTAGTTAAAAGTTAACGATTTTTTGAAGTCAGTTAATAAAAATTATAATACGGAAAAATATTGTAAATTATCCATGGATGTAAATTTTGTCAGGAGTGGGGTTCGAACGCACGCTCTCTTTCCAGCGCCAGAGCTTAAATCTGGCTCCTTAAACTGCTGGGTCATCATGACTGCACTCCAAACTGCGAGCTTAGTCAAAGTCCAAGTTATTTTTAATGTGCGAAAAATCACCAATTTTATTAAAATTTGCCTAATTACTGAAAAAAAAAGTGCTGAACCAAATTTCAATGAAATGAAAATGGTACCAATTCGAGAGTAGCCTTTTTTATTTAACACAAAAACCAAATTAATCGATTGGATAGTTTCAGAGAAATCAGTGAACATACATAGAAAGAAATACATACGCGTCGAATTGATAACTTCCTCTTCCTTTTCTGAAGCCGGTTAATAATAAAAATTGTAATACGAAAAAAAATATTGTAAATTTGACATGGATGCAAATTATGTCAGGAATGGGAATCGAACCCACGCTCTCTTTCGAGACACACAATGTCAATCTGGTGCCTTAGACCCCTCGGCCACGCTGTCTACACTGCGCTCACCGAACGTATTCAACACTTTTAATTAGCGAAGAATGACTAATTTTACTAGTTTTTTGCCTAATTACTAATAAAGTATTGAACCAATTTCGATGAAACGGAAGTGTTACCAATGCGAGAGCATCGTCTTTCATTTAAAATAAAAATAACAGAAATCGGTTGAATAGTTTCGGAGTAATCGGTGAACATACATAAAAAAAAATATACATACACGTTGAATTGATAACTTTCTCTCCTTTTTGGAAGTCAATTAAAAAAATACATACGCGTCGAATTGATAACTTCCTCTTCCTTTTCTGAAGCTGGTTAATAATAAAAATTGTAAAAAAAAAAAAAAAAAAAAAAAAAAAAATATTGTAAATTTTACATGGATGTAAATTATGTCAGGAATGGGATTCGAACCCACGCTCTCTTTCGAGACACATAACTTCAATCTGGCGCCTTAGACCGCTCGGCCATGCTGTCTACACAGAGCTTAGCGAACGTATTCAACACTTTTAATTAGCGAAAAATCACTAATTTTATTAGTTTTTGCCTGATTTCTAAAAAAGTACTGAACCAATTTCGATGAGACGGAAGTGGTACCAATTCGAGAGCATCGTCTTTCATTTAAAACAAAAATAACAGAAATTGGTTTAATAGTTTCGGAGTAATCGGTGAACATACATAAAAAAAAAAAAAAAAAAAAAAAAATACATACGCGTCGAATTGATAACCTCCTCTCCTTTTTGGAAGTCGGTTAAAAAATATATCAAAGCACCTAAAATGCAAGTAATTGGACACCCTTTGTTCCAACAGTAGACAGTGGAAACAAAATGGCTCTTTTATTTCATTATATGTTATGTATTATACTCTTATGGATGTGTTGTTTAAGGGGTTACTTCAGTAATGAAACCTCCCGTTCAATAATGTCAATTCTATGGTAAATATTTCAATTAATATTTTTCAATATTTTAAAATTTCTATGTTTGATAATTAATGTTGATCTCTACAAAGACAATTCTTTAATTTTTCCATTTTGCTTTCCCTTATTTTTTTTAAAATCATTATTAGAATATTTTAATTTTTGGAACACGTTTCCAATTGTGCTACACTATTTTTTTTTTCTTACTGGTATGGTGAATTATTCATGTGTTCCCAATTTCAGGAGATAGGGGCTGGCAAAGCCCTATTCCATAAATAAGTTAATTGCATCGGTAAGAGGTGATGTCTGCATGGGGTATCCATGGGTTTTCTTTAACTCGTGCAATCTTTTCAACATATTATATTTTGAATTCATCTAATGGTGAATTACAGTTAATTACTCTCATTAATTTTTTTTGGGAATCACACAAATGCATTGAACCTATTCAAAATTTTAGATGGGTAGTTAGAATGCAGTGCCAGTGCCAGATTTAAGTCTGGGAATTCGGGGCACGGATCTAGGGCCCCTGATTTTCAGGAGCCCCCAAATGCTGTTGAAGATTTTTCAATTATTGTCCAAAATCTGATGAAGTTTTAATATCCAATGAAATTTTACACTTCATTCTATATTCTGTTACGTTCATACCATAGTTTTATAACGTCGTATATTTTGTCTGAAACATTCATTTATTACTTTATAATACAGAATATCTTTTTTTATCTTTATTACTTTAAAAATATATTGTATTTTTAATTTTTGTTTAATCCTTTTCCTGTTATCGTTAGATTCTTTGAAGGTTGGTGAACATAACTTGCAGGCTGCAGAGACCCCTAATATTTAAAAAAATTGCAGCTTGGTGTTGTCAAAAATTCATTATTAATTGTTGCATACTTTATGATTCCAGATATATAGTCTTAGTAAAAGGTATAGGAAAAGGTAATTACTATCACACAGTTTATAATGAAAAGTCTGTCCATTTAAATTGTAAAGTTTTAAATTGTGAAAGAATTATTTAAAGGTAAGCTATTGATTATCACATTTAATTTTTTAATGGATATTTTAAAGTCAATAATGGTTACTTTAGTAACTATCTTTTTTCATTTTTTAAAAGTCAATCACCCTGTAAGTATCGGTGCAAGGAGGCCCCATATAGATATGTGCCCAGGGCCCCCAAATTTGTAAATCGGTTTCTGTTAGAATGTCCCACAATGTTTTTAGCTGTAACTAATATGTCAGAAATAGCTTGCTTCAAACGATAAATTTGATTTTATTATAAGCTGAACATTGTGAATAGTGCTTCGTCAATATATTAATGTACGTCAGCTTTTTGTATTATTCAAAACTACAACAATTAATAACAATTTGATAGATGATTCCTGATATCAGAATGTGTTAGATAAATTGAAGAATCTGTTTTAATTTTGCATTGGTTATTTTTTCTTTTTATATAGCATTTTTCCCCCTATTTTTAAAATTATAATTCTTTTTAAAAAATATCGCTGCCACTAGTACTTTTCCATGTAACTGCACAGATCCTACTCTGCAACTATAAATTAATAAGGATCATGGTTATATAATTACTGGAAACCTTAATATTGTCAATGATATTACATTCAGAAAATTAATGGGTTATGGCACTAAATATCGACTTCCATCCAAACTTAATATTAATTCAATTATAAACCAATTTACTTATGATATTGACTTATTTATTTATAAAATTTCTATTTCTTACAATAAACCTATTGCTTATTTTCAACAGTGGAAATTATTAGTTATAAATAAGTTAACTCTTGCTCTTAAAGAAAAAGCATCAGAACTCATAAAAGTCAATACTCGTCATATTTTCCAACAAATTAATAAATTGCAACATAAGTTTGTAATTACATATACAGACAAATCCCCTAATAACTATGCTATTATATGCAAATCTTATTATCACTATCTTCTAATATTATCTCTTTCTTCCAATAATACTTTCCATAAAACTAATGATAATATAATAGTAAACAATCGTAGAATTAACATATAAAAACATTTCATATTTATTTACTTAGAACAGGTGTCACAAATAAAAATTAAATTAAAAAGTTGACATGTTTCGGTTCATTCATAAGAACCGTATTCATAACACATAATGTCATATGTGTTATGAATACGGTTCTTATGAATGAACCGAAACATGTCAACTTTTTAATTTAATTTTTATTTGTGACACCTGTTCTAAGTAAATAAATATGAAATGTTTTTATGCGTGAATGAAAAAGGTGAAGTGATTTTGCTTTAGTTTTGAAAAAACGAAAGCTAACAACAGTTTTAACGTAGAATTAACAGTTTCTACAAACTACTTAATTTTACACCTACTAACTTTAATTATCCTTTTTTAGTGCTAATTCCTAAGTTTCATAAGAACCCCATTAAATTTAGAACTGTTACAATAGGCTGTAATACCTATAATAATTATCCTAACAATATTTTATTAACAATTTTAAATCAGATATACAAACTCACTATAGTGACAGATAATACACATTGTATCAAAAACATTTATCAGCTGGTTAGTATACTTAAAGACCTTAAATGTGTTAAAAATGTAAGGACTTTTACGTCTTTAAAGATCTATCCAATAATAACAATCTCTTAGACCTTCATAAAACAATTAATCAATTATTTAAACAATTTAAAAATCAATTAACTCTTCCCAATTGTATGGATACAGCATGTTTTCGCAAAATAACTAATTTCATAATTCACAATAATTTTATTTCACAAGATAATACTATATATGTACAAAACAGTCGGAATTCCGCAAGGCGGCTGTAAGTCCAGTATTCTGTCTGATCTGATTTATACTTCTATAAACGCACTTATTGTAATGCCAATCTTTTAATGTTTCGCTATATTGATGACATCATTTTGATTGACACTACTAACACTGTTTAGTCTTTCATTTCCTATAGATTATCCTACCAATCTGGAACTTAAGGAAAACCTTTTATCCAACAATATCATTAACTTTCTAGATTTAAAAATTAAATTAGTGGAAAACAAAACAATTACTGATCTTTATGACAAACGTAAAGATTTTAAATTTAAAATTAATACCTTTACGCATTTTAAATCTTGCCTCCGTATTTCTGTTTATCGCAATATACTCCTCAATCACTTGTTCAGAATCAAAAGTTTATGTTCCCCTCATCTTATTAACAAAAACATTAAACAGTTAATATTTGATGCGATATAAATCACAGTTTTCCTAAAAAATTTATATACTCATTAATTTATTATTAATATTTTTATCACATATAATTTGTTGTAGGATGTTTATTGTTAGCTACTATTACCATTTTGCGCATTAATATATATACATATATATCACAAATTTCGCCAAAAGATCTCAAAAAATGGGTTTTTACTGCTCCAAAATTCAGGCTTTTGCTGTTCGAAATTGGCTTTAGTGCAGTTTCATCCCTGTAAAATCTCTTCAAAAATCACGTCGGCAAGTTTCAAGTTTTTTCTTTAAAAATAAATTTGAAAATATGTCTGAAAATCTCCAGTTGTTGAGAGTGGAAAAATATTTGTTTAAATACCGCATCATTAGCATTAAAAAAAAAAAAAAAAAAAAAAAAAATGGTTATTAAATTTGGATGGTATTAAGCGAGGAGTACTAAATCACTGAGAATAGTTAGCGTAAGAAAAGCTTTGATTAGGCTCTTTGTGCAACATTACGTTTACATGCGTAAAATTAATAAATAAATAAATAAAAACTAAAAAAAAAAAAAAAAAAAAAAAAAAAAAAAAAAAAAAAAAATTGTAATTTAACAAATTACAACAACTATTTGGAAAATGATGCTTTCAAAAACTCAAATTTTAAAGCCTTATAAATAAATTCTATATTTAATTTAATAATAATAATAACCATTTTTTTTTTAAATGATTATAACGAGTCATACATTACGTACGCCGTGCATTAAACATTAACATTACTAGCAGAGCCGTGCCTAGCAAAGGCGAAGCCGGGTGCGAGAAGTTTTGCGAGGCCTTTTCTTCTAGTCTCATATCGAATCAGGGCCGTAAGTAGGGGGATGCCAGGGGGTCGGGGGCACAGCCCCTAAAACATTTTGAGCCTTCTCTGGAAAAGATTTTATAGACATTAAAGGAATTTCTGTTCCAAAAATCTAAATGAAATTCTGTTAAAAAAATCGAATTTAGTTTTGAGGCCCATGTTTTGCAGAAATACTAAATTGTAGCCATTTGTACAAAAAGTACAAATTAGTATTTCATTTGCACATCCTTTTTGATATATGAAGCTAAGAGGATGTATAACTTTGCACTAACTGTACATTTGAATTTTTCATTCTGCATTCTATTTTTTTTCTTAGCATAAAATGAAGTTATTACAAACCGTTTAATAAGAAACATAGTGCTTAAAATGTGTTTGTTTGTGCATTTGTCAGATGGAGAGAGACGGGGAGAGATTAGCCCCCCTCCTTATATTTTCTTGGACTCCCATGAACATGTGGAACAAAATTGAAAAATTTTACTCCAAATATTCTGTAACTATGCCGCAGCATGTTCACAAAACTAAACTAAACGACTACAAGGAATATTTTATGCTTTCAAATTTCCGCGCCTAACTTTTGATTGATAAAAGTTTTACATTTTATGAAATTGGAATTAAAAAAAAAATATATATGAAATAAAAAAAAAAAATGTTTAGATATTTTAAAAATTCAATTCCCCCCCCACTTTTTAGGTGCGTTCGTAATTATGTAAATACGTAGCACCTATAGTGGTCGTTCAGTCCGTCCGTCTGTCTGTCCGCATATAACAACGCAAAAACTATCGAACCGAATCGTTTGAAATTTAAAATACATAATTATTACATAATTTTGTCGAGTCATTTCAAATTTTATGAAAATCGGATGGATAGATCAATTACAGGGGCAATCAAAAGTATTCAATTACATTACGGTCAATAGGGAAAAAATTTCAAATGCATTTTAATTGTTTGAAATTTAAAATACATAATTATTACATAATTTTGTCGAGTTATTTCAAATTTTTTGATAATTGGGTGCATAGATCAATTACAGGGGCAATCAAAAGTATTCAATTACATTATGGTCAATGGAGAAAAAGTTTCAAATGTATTTTATACGTTTGAAATTTAAAATACATAATTATTACATAATTATGTCGAGTTATTTCAAATTTTATCGAAATCGGATGAATAGTTTAGTTACAGGGACAATCAAAAGTATTCCGTTACATTACGGTTAATGGGGAAAAATGTTTCAAATGCATTTTAATGCTGTTACACTCATTCGAACGAAATAAAATTGATATGCATCTATAAAATACATATTATGATATACATTTTGTATAATCTGTTTTGCAAAGAATATTTGTTATTGATTTACAAGGCCACACAAAAGTATTCCATTGCATAATGGTATAGGGAGAACAATGTTTGATGAGCGTTTTAATTGTAATTATTTACAATTTTAGGAGATTGCTATATGAGAGTGATATTTTTAAAACTATGTTATCGTACGAACGCACCTCATTTGCTACGCTACACGTGCAATTTCCAACTTGTTTTATTTTACCCTAGCGCGAGGCCTTTCTAGACGCGAGGCCCTGAGCTGCCGCACCTTTCGCACACCCCTAAGGACGGCTCTATTACTAGAACAACGATAAAAAGAAAAAAAAAATTGTAGATTAAAGATAGACAACTTCAACTGGTTAAAATGTGCATTTTTATTTGATGGAGTTAAACAGACTGACTTTTGAACGCCTCATATTACGTAAGACATGGATTAAACATTAATATTCCTGGATTCATCACAAACAAATTTTAAATGAAATTTCAGATTTACAATTTTCAGAGCTGCAAAATTTTCAACTTCAAAATATCGCACATTATAAAGTTTTACGCCGTTGCGTAGAGAAAGAAATGCACTTTTTAATGAAATTTGTTTGAAAAGTTTTAATTACTCTTTTTTGTCATCGTGGCAACAGAAGTATTCCATTTTTGGACATTAAACTTGGACCAATCAGGAAACGAATAAAGTAAAAAAAACAGAAGTATTTCATTTCTAGACATTAAGCATGGACCAATCAGAAAACGAATAACATAAACCAATTTTATTGCTGAATTCACCTATAAAAAGATTCAGATATGATATGCTTTAGATTTCTCATTCCTCTACCGAGAACAAAAACTATTTTTTCCAAATAGTTAATAAGAATTTATTTTTCAATCACCCTCAAAGATAAGTAATTCTAACTCTCCATATAATATATAGATGGCAGCACTAAAATGAGGTAGTTTGGAAAAAAATAGAGTGCGTTTTAAATCCAAACTGTCTATTTCTTTTAATAACACATTTTAAAATTCAATTTAGCTCTGACACTCATTGAATCCGCAGGTTTATTACTCTTCACAAACTACAGCTCATATTCAAAATATTAGAATAATTGAGAAAAAGTAATAAGAAAAAATTATTTGTCATTTATTTATTTTTTATACTAAGTAAATGCAATTAAATTTCTTATAAATTAAATCTGGAATGTTTAGATAAGATTTTAACATTTATAAAATATAAAATACAGCACAATAAATTAGGTATACAGCTTCCTTAAACACACCAGAATATTAGAATAAAATTTAGATTGGTTCAAAATATTAGAATATTTTATTTTACGCAACAATATTACCTTATGAATATGAAGTAAATGGTAGTTAATATTTTGTAGCATCCCCTTTAGCTTTCATAACAGCGTACAATCGATCTTGCATACTATATACAAGGTGTTTACAAACATTTCTATCAATATTAGCCCAAATAGACTTTATACGTGCCACTAACTCAGTTTTACTTGAAGGAGGATTTTCTTGAAGTGTTTTCTTCATTATACACCATAAGTTTTCGATGGGATTAAGATCTGGTGAATTTGGTGGCCAAGGAAGTACCTTAATGTTGCGTTGGCGGAACCAATTCTTAGTTGACACCGAGGTATGCGGGGACGCTAAATCTTGTTGAAAGATGAAATCATCTTCAAATAAATCTTCTGATGATGGAATCATGTAATATTCTAAAATTTCTTGATATATCAGAGAGTTAACCTTTTCGTAGACGATGCATAACTTTCCAGGTCCTTCTGCACTCATACAACCAAAAACCATGACACTAGCAGCAAATTTTACGGAACGTTTAAGGCATTCTTTATCAAATGCTTCTTGCTTCATTCTCCAAACTCGAATACCTTGATTACCATATGAAACACAAAACATACTTTCATCACTAAATAATATATTTTTCCAATCTTCATTGCTCCATAAACGTCTTGATTTACACCAATTCAATCTTATACGCTTTTGTCTTGCAGTCATGAGAGGTTTTGTTTTCGGTACACGAGATTCAAATTTAAATTTATGGAGACTTCTTAATGTTGTCGATGTAGAAACTTCAATTCCTTCTTCTTTCCATTTTCGGTGCAAGAATCGCACACTTTTAAAACGGTTTTTCTTAACTATACGCTTCAGTTTCCTGTCATCTCTAGCAGATGTTTTTGGTTTTCAGCCACCATTTCGGCGATTATTTTGAAATTTTCCAATTTTTGAATATTGTGTTAGTATTTTACTAACGCTCGATTGCGAACAATGTAAATAATTCGCTATAAAACATTTATTTTTACCGTGCCGATACAAATCAACCATACGAAGTTTAGTAGATTCAGGAATATCACTCACACGGCCCATTTTAAGACGAAAAAGAAACAAACTGCAAAAAAGAATACTGATTTTAAATAAAATAGTCTAAATTTAATCAATGATGCCACCAGTTAAGAATTGGTAATAATTAAAGGAGAATTAATGTGAAATATTCTAATATTTTGAACCACTTGAATAAATATTCTAATATTTTGACTTTTCAAAATAATTTTTTTTTGCAATTAATCTTTTCAAAAATAATATTAAATTTAAGATAACAAGTAAGTTTAATCAACAATAAGTTCTTAATAAAAATATCGTTTGCATATTTTCATTAAAAGACATTAAATTACCAAACGATATTTTCAATTTCTAAAAAAAAGGTAATTATTCTAAGGGTAATGTCAGACGACAGATCATTTTGACGCTTTGGTTTTCCAGTGAAAAATAAACATCTGCGCTACTTCCATCCACACGAACGTGACCTTTCCGTCAAAATATGCAGACGATTATTGTCTCCATTGATAATAGGAAGCTTTTAATTCGATGTTTTTAATTTAAATAAGATGGATTTTTTGGAGGAAATAAAGTATTCTGTAATTTTTTATCAATTATTCAAGAAATTAGAAAAAATATATGCAAACACAGACGGTACTGTGTTCATTCTATGATAAGTGATAGATTATTTACCTGATATTTTTATTTAAAATATCCGAAATTACAGGAATTAAGAATTACATCTGATGTTAAATGAAAAATCCACCATCTTTAAGAAATACATATGACTGCAGATATTATTAAAATGGTAATAATTGTTATTCAACTTTCATTTGGATGAAATTTCTTATTTATTTTATTATTAAATAAATAAATAAACTAAATTGATTTTAAAAAAAGTTGCTACAGAACGTGATAGCAAAACAAACATCTTAGTTATATGAATGAAAAATAGGATTGACAAATTTCTAAAGTGTGATATTTGCGTTACATGAGTCAAGAAGTATGTGCTACCCCCTCCCCCCCCCCGTCCCCCATGAGCAAAGGGTACATTTTTTCCGTTTGGAGGCTGTACGTACATATATAACGATGTCACAATTTTTTTGGTAAATTTGGACCTCCTCCTCCCTTATGACAGCATACGCTATCATTCCTCCGTAATGGTACATTTATTAATGTCTAAAAATTCCCTTGATATTTGGAGTTTTTTCTTTTGTTTGGAGTGATATACAAATATGGTTACAATTATTTTTCGAACAATTTATAGATTCAGATGAAGCGAAGTTAATAAAATATCACTTTATATATGAAATAACTTTATATCAAACAACATTTAAAAGAAATAATTATTATTTAAAAGTATTTTAAAATAGCAGAGTGTTACACAATACTTTCTACAGTAATACCATCTTCTTAGAATTGTTCTTAGAGTTGTTATAAAATAGGATCGTATAATAGGTCGTAATAGTTCGTATTACCTTGTTGAGATATAAGATATTGGTGTCAAATGGTTGCAGATTTTTCTCCCTTCCCATGCTGTCGCTTCCGGAAATTCTATTCAAAACGCTAACATTGACAGTATTTTCTTAAATTGTTTGTATCAAAAAAATGGATAAATCCATTCGATTACATAGTTTCTGAATAAAAATATCTGCTAATCTTATACGTTTCTGAAAAGAAATGAATTTAGATAAGTGTCAGAAAGTAGCTCCTTTGGATTTTAGGAAATTTTTAATAAAATGATATAGAAATATTTCCATAAATCTATTTTTACTGTACAGCTTCAAAAATTACTGTGCTTTTAACTTTCTTTTTTTTTCTTTTATTCTAAACTACATTAATTTTTTTATGAATCTTTATTTGAATGTCAAAAATCTAAGTATCTAAGTAATTATTAATGTTGCTAATGTGTATTTCCTGTAAAATACACTGTAAAATGATCCCATAGACATGTATGCAGTATTCTTTAAAAGAATCTTACTTATATGATAAAAACCTGAATTTTTTAGAAATAGTAGAAATTGTGACCGGCCAGAACGGGCTGAGCCAGGCATGGTTTTACTGATTTCTGTGCGGGCCGGGCTGGGCCTAGAAATGTAAAAATATGAACTGGGCTGGCAGGGCCCGGACCGAACTTTTTGTTTTTACAACGGGCTGGACCGGGCCTGAAATTTCCGGCGATGGGGTATGCTAAAGCATAGAAGAATCTAAGAATGATATGACATAAAGATACTGTATAAAATGGATTTTTCTCCCTTTTTTTTTACTATTCTTTTTTATTTCCTTTACAAGATTTTATTGAATCAATATATTTGACAAAGCATATTGTTTAGTATCATTTTATGATTAGATGTTTTAAAGTTTAAAATAAGTCGGCTATTAAAAAATTGCTGATACTTTTTTTGTTTTATTCTTTATATGTTACTTTATATACTTTTATGTACTAAATATACTTTGCAGCGGAAGTTTCAAGCGGGGGGGGGGGGAGGGGGGAGCCAAAATCCATGTTTACCCAGAGCGCAAAAAAGGCTAGTTTCGGCCACGCAGATAGTTCATTTAAATGCAGTCCGGCAAAGCCCAAGAAAAAATTTTATGCAAATTGCAGAACACAATTTTTACAAAAATGTCGATTTTTTTATCATTATTTTCCTACAATTAAAAGCTTTTTGAAAGAATATTATACACAGTAAATTTCAACTTTTACGCTTTTTACCTACCACTAGTTTTGATCAGAAAAATTTGATTTTCTTAAAATTATATTTCCGATGATTAAGTAAGGTAAGTTTATTTGTTAAAATACAGTGGTGAGAAAAAACCCGTAAAACTTGGCTGGTATGGTATGCATAATTATACAAAATTATACGCTTGTAGTAAATAGAACCGCTACTGCGATATGATCACAGACGCATTATGATCATATCTTTGCGGTCCGTTTTTTCATTCCAAATTTTCAAAACTTTATCTAACTTATAATTATTTTAATTTTGAGGTCGGTTCAGGCATAATTTAGGGCTTATTTAGAGACATTACACAAAAATTCATTTAATAAAACAATGTAAAAAAATCCATTAAATTTACCCCGTAGAAAGTTTTGGCCGTAAAAATTGCAGTAAAATTAGATGTAATGAAAAAAATTACGTATGTATTACTGCAGTTTTTATGGGAAAAAATACTGACAAAATTGCTACCAGCAGTTTTTGCAATAAATTTAATGGATTTTTTTTTCTACAGTGAACAGGCCCCCGTTCTCCAAAATCCAAATATTAAAACAGGCTCCTTCTCCGAAATCCAAGTATTAAAAAGACCCTTTCATAAAATTCTATAGCATTAAAACATACCATACATTACTTTTATATTGTTAGGTTTAAAAATCTGCAATTTTCAAAGAAAACTAGTTCCCCAGGTTTTTAATTTCAGTAACTGTATTTCATATTTCCTTACAAAATGTTACTTTTCACAAACATAAAATACTATTTACAAAAATTATTTTTACTTTTCGGAAAATTCCCCCCTCCTCTTAAATAAAACACCTGCAACGACCTCTGATTTTAATTTAATATTCTGGCAACATATTAAGACAAAATAATATTATTATAATTTGATAAAGATTACTTTCAGTTTTTTCCTTATAATAATATTTTATTGTAATATTTTTTGATATAAAATCTAATTTGTTACAGTAAAATAACTTTAAATGGTTTTTTAAAATATGAAAGAAAATTAGTTAAAATAGTGTTCCGATAACTTCCTCATTTTCTTCAGATTTTTTTAAATTTATTTTTTTTATCTAGAGTGCAACATACCACTGATCAATTTATTGTTTTTCTATTTTCATCCTTAGTTAATTCTGACGATATACCCTACAATATTCTTAATTATACAATATACAACCCTATTGTCCGTCAAAAATTAGTTATTCCACGACTAAATCAATTTCAAACTCTAACGAGAAAATTCGATGCTGAATGACATAAAAAATTCATGAAAAAACTGATAAAGAAAGTCAAAATCAGCGTTGAAATAGAAGTTCGTCTGCCCATCGTAATTTAAACAACAGCCTCCAGACCGTCAGCAGAGGCGAGCGGGCTGAGGGGAACGCCAGGTGCAAGCGTCAAGATTTTCTCCAATTTTGCGACGCTGGCCCTGGAACTGTCGTCTGACCGGACGAGAACATTTCTATTCCCTGATGAGAGGCCGTCAATATCGACGTTTTAAAAAATCGCTCGTCTGACATTGCCCTAATATTTTGAATATGAGCTGTATGTAATCAAACTACTTTTAACAATTTTCGGTAACGGCAGAAGGCAGACGATCTTTTTAAAAATGCTACTCAACAGGACCGCGTGAAGGGTGTATTTCGATTCAAACTGCTTATTTTCCGATTTATTTTTGAATTCATTTTTGCTCTCAAATACACCCAACTTTCAAAATCTCTTATTTAGAAAGTACACAAGATGCCGTGATTGCCGATTCCTTGATAAATGCAGAAAATATTGGAAAAAAAAAAAAAAAAAAAAAAGCAATTAAAAACGGCATTTTGAACTGATTTTTCAAAAGCAGGAGTTTTGGGAACGAAAAAAAGGGTCCTACTGATAAGGTAATTTTTTATAACTCAAATTCTAATGAATTGAGCGCAAAAAGACATCACACGGCACCTCATATGGCCCTTCAAGAATCCCCTCAGCAAGTTTCATGTTTCTACTTTTTAAAATGTGTCTGAAATTGTATCGGAAAATTTCGAGCTGTTGAAGGTGGAAGAGCGTTTTTTCGAATACACCCTGAAGAGAAATCAGAAATGTGTTATTCCCGGGACAAACGTTAAATTTGGCGCCCCTCTTATGTGTCAAAGTTTCAATTTGACGCCCACCGCTTTTTCTGTCGAGTATCACAAAATTGAAAAAGAGCAGAAACAGAAATAAATTTTGTTGAATACACATTTCGCATCTATTTTGGAAGTTTGATAGACATATAATGATTTTCTGAAACTATAAAAATAAATCTTATTTTTATTTAATGAAGAGATTTCATTTTCGATGTGTAATCGGGTTTTTCTTTCCATAATAATAACTGTTTTTTTTTTTTTTTTTTCCGGTAATTATGTAATTCATCTTAATGATGCAATCGATGTAACGTGAATGTGAAAGTACATTTTTTTCTGTCAGTCTTCTAGTTTTGTCTCTAAGCTTCAAAGCTGAATATTTTACAGCAATTTTAAATGTTAATTTTACTAATACTTGCTTAATTTTTCATTAAAGATAATTACCAAAATAAGGATTTATTCATCAGTGTTTTCCAACATCGTGGATTATTGTGTGGTGCCATTTTTTAAATATAAAGGATACACTGTGAAAAAAAAGGGTCGATCTACTAAAAAAACTTTAGTGATCCTTGTAATTACTAAAAAATTTTTAGTAATCTTAGTCGGCTACAAGAAAATCTGTAAGAATTACTAGAAAAAAGTTAGCAACGAATAGAGTTAATAGTTTTATATTTTTAATAGCTATTACTAAAATTCAGTTGGTGTGGCCTTGATAGAATAGTGGTTATAGTAACGGACTCCAGGCTAAAAGGTCCTGGGTTCGAAACTGGCCACCGCCAAATACGCCCGAATGTATGTAGTGTAGGTACTCGTTAATAAAGGGATTATGAAAGTCCTGTCGGAGCAGGTAGCAATGTTTGGTGCTGCCATCTTTTGCGGTTTTGCCGAAAATCTTCCGCTTCAGAAGTCTGGATGCAGCTCGAAGGAAGCTCCTGCCCTTCGGGCGCACGTAATAGTTATTAAAAATAATTTTGGAGCTATTACTAAGATTTGCTTGGTGGTTCATACTAAAAATTTTTAAGTTAGTTATACAAAAAATTCTTTTGTTCAGTTTACAAAAGAAATGCTTGTTTCACTTGCAAAAAAAGTTTGTAATGGTTACTAAAAAATTCTGTGGAATACAAATTTACTAAGAAATGTTTAGTAACCTCTTGATTTTTTTTTTTACAGTGTACGCATATTAAAGTATGGATGTTCATTTACGTATCTTTTAAGAGTGGATCAACCAAGGTAGGACAGAGTATATTATTGTTATTTTTGCTCTTTATTGATGAGAAGCCAACTGTTGTAAGTTCAAGTTGTATAATATAAAAGGTTTAGTTTTATTTCAGAATTCCACACGACTAAATAACATAAGAAAAAAATTGCATTGGGGATCTGAGAAATATTGAAAAAATGTATTACAGTTCCCACCTCGCAATCCTTTTCGATTTCAAGAAGGAAATAAGATGCTTTTTTGGGAGGATTCGTTTTCGTCTCTAGTACATAATGTAATTTATTTTTACAGAAAAAAGAAAGAAAGAAAAAAAAGAAAAGAAAAACGATTTTGGTAGTAAAAACTTGGCGTCTCCATCAATTTCAGTACCCAGGGCGACCGTCTCCTTCACCCCCTACCTCTGTTGCACGTTTCTGTTGCCAAACTTCGACTTTCCGGAAGCGACAACGCTAGATAGGAAAAAAAAAATCGTCGTCCCAAAGCAACAAATGCTTGCAAATAAAGTTCTAATTAGGTTAACGAAAAAAAAAAATGTTCTATTACAAATTACGCCAATAATGATGCCTGGAAGTGTCATGCTTTTACGTTAATAAATATAATAAAAGTAAAAATAGCTTTTTTAAAAAACCTTCAATGCTCATCGTTAAAATCATGACTAATTTATTCCCCCAATTCATGTTTTTTTTTTTTTTTTTCCTTACCAAGAACCTTTTGTTACAGTACATTAATTTAGCGTGGGCATCGAATTCGACTATGAAAAATTCACTGCTTTTTTCTGCTCGGTAGAAAGAGAAAGAGCAAGCGAGTTCATTAAAAAATATTTCTAACTACACTACACTGTAAAAAAAAAAAAAAAAAAAAAAAAAAAAAAAAAAAAAAATTCAAGAGGTTACTAAAAATTTCTTAGTAAATTTGTATTCCACAGAAATTTTTAGTAACCATTACAAACTTTTTTTTGCAAGTGAAACAAGCATTTCTTTTGTAAACTGAACAAAAAAATTTTTTTGTATAACTAACTTAAAAATTTTTAGTATGAGCCACCAAGCAAATCTTAGTAATAGCTCCAAAATTATTTTTAATAACCATTACGTGCGCCCGAAGGGCAGGAGGTTCCTTCGAGCTGCATCCAGACTTCTGAAGCGGAAGATTTTCGGCAAAACCGCAAAAGATGGCAGCACCAAACATTGCTACCTGCTCCGACAGGATTTTTATAATCCCTTTATTAACGAGTACTTACACTACATACATTCGGGGCGTATTTGGCGGTGGCCAGTTTCGAACCCAGGACCTTTTAGCCTGGAGCCCGTTACTATAACCATTATGCTATCAAGGCCACACCAACTGAATTTTAGTAATAGCTATTAAAAAAAAATAAAACTATTAACTCTATTCGTTGCTAACTTTTTTCTAGTAATTCTTACAGATTTTCTTGTAACCGACTAAGATTACTAAAAATTTTTTAGTAATTACAAGGATCACTAAAGTTTTTTTAGTAGATCGAACCTTTTTCTTTTACAGTGTACATGGCCACAGATGAGCGCCCACTTGCGATTTTAGACATTTTGTTAAATATCTAGAAAAATACATTAGGAGTTATCGTGAAACTCTTAGTGTAAAATATAATAGTACAGATCATAAATTGCCGTGAAGATTTTTTTTCCGAAACTCCAATAAGGGACCGTCAACAAATAATAAAAAAAAATGAATATCTTTTGGATAACCTTGTCAAAACTAATGTAGCAAAAGCACTCAAACAGTAGTTTATGATTAAGTGGCTTATTGCAATATACTGTATTCTTTTCTATATCGATAGCATGTATACTCGTGGAAAAATTAATGTTTTTATAAAAACAGTCCCAAAATTTTCCAAGATTTTTGCTTATCATTTGCAGCATTCTTGTTCTTTTTTGAAAATATGACAAATAATATTGCACACAATACTCTGTAATCAAAATCAAAAAATAATGAAAATTGTATGAAAAATGAGTAAGTTTAGTAAATAATTTTTCACTGCGCATGCGTCAACGATATGAAAATTTTATTTGCATATTATATTAGCTAAATGTATAGAGCAACTTTTGCGAAAGCCTAAAAAATCATAGCTTGAAAATTCTGAAAGTGATCGTCTATAGAATAAGCACAAAATCCGTTGTTCCCAAAATGAAGCAAAAAAATAGGGATTTTATCCAAATGTAGTAGTACGTCCCATATTGTGTATTCTATATTGACACTAATTAATGAATATATATATAAAACCCCTCTTGTTTTTGATTCATTTTGGGAATAAGGGATTTTCAATTTACATTTTTTACAATTACTTTACACTTTACATTTTTTATTACTGTATGTAACACAGCATCTTGAGTAACGTTTTAATTTACTTTCATACATATGTATAAAATAAAAGATGTCTGTCTGTCTGACCACGGATAACGCCGAAATTATAACACCCAGGTCTCTGAAATTTTTGTCCTGCGTGGATGATAACACCGGAAAGGGCACCTCGCAGCCGAATTTTTAAATTTCAATTTAGAATAAAAAAAAAAAAATCAAACTGACTGGGTAAGAGGATATTTGCAGCTTTCCACAAACCCACGGAAACGAAGCACACAGGTTTAGAGGCTATTTGCAGCTCGCCACCAATCCGCGTTTACGAAGCAGCCAGCCAGTGAAACCAGGCGGTAAATATGAGATTTGCGACTGTATTTCACAGAAGATTTTGCATGGAGTAGGTCTCATATAAGGAAGGAATTTTAAAATAATTCAGTTATTGATTTTTTTTTTTTTTTTTTTTTTTTTTTTTTGTGATTTAAAACAGCTAAAATGAACGACTATATTTCTTTATCCTTCGAAAACATGGTCTTCGTAACAGAAATACATACCCGTGTTCACTCAGATAAAATTTTGAATATTCTAAAATTTAAAAAATCCTTCAGATAAAATTAATTTTTTTTCCCATTTTAGTATGAATGGCGATTTTAAATATTCGCAATTTGTTTGAAAAGATCTATGGTACACTGTAAAAAAATTCACCATTTTGCTGCATCGCCACTCCCCCGCTTTTATAGAATTGACCTCTTTTGACCCATGAGAATGCTCCATAATAGGCTGAAGTAATCGTTTTCTATAAAAGCAGTGGAGTGACGATGCAGCAAAAGGGTCAAATTTTTTAAAGTGTACCGGGCAACGCCGGGCAGATCAGCTAGTTATTGTATAACTGTGAAATAAAAAAGGATGGAGGGAGAATACATTGATACGGTGGGGCATAAGGGGCACTTGGTCTTCTCCATTAATTCAAAGACAAAAAAGTTAATATCTTTATAATTACATAAAGTATGTAATTATATAAATTTCCATTAATGAATTCGGGTTGATTTGCAAGTTTACCAACTATCATTATTCCACCTATCTATTCTAGAATCTATCATTAATTAATTTAAAAATAAATTCTTTTTTTTTCTTTATCTTAAATATATATTTTAATTACATCATGTAATGATATCTAAATGAGGGGAAAATATAAAATTAAGAAGCAAAGGAGAATATAGAAAATGAAACACCAGTTGTTGTGTATATACAGGGTGAGTCATAAATATCGAAGCAATAGGCTATCTCCTTAAATATTGCCCCTAGACCCATACTTCAATTGCAAAAATTCATAAAACAAGGTGGAATTTTCGATAAGATAAGTTGTATCTCTATGGGGGTCTATTTGAAAAAATACGAAAATAAAATTTTTATACGGCCTCCGTAGAATAAAAATTCCAATTAGGAAAACTTTTCTTATCCAGTCCTGAATAAGACACAAAAAGTTGCATCTTCATATCTTCAAAACTCGTAAAGTTATAGTCGTTTAAATAATTCATTAGGTTTTAAGGGTTTAGACACAAATTGAAATGCTCGCAATTTAAAAAACAATGTTGCTTTAACAGTTCTAGGAAAAGCGTTTGAGTTAGAATTTTGATTTTTTTTTTTTTTCGTTTTTGTGATGGTTAGCCATATAATTTGCTATGAAAATCACATCCTAAAATTTCTCATAAAATTTATTAAAATTTTATATGGTTAGTACTGGTTTAAATGGGATAATTAAAAATCGTTATAACTTGAAACATTATTTATCGGATTTCAATGTTTTTCCATTTAATTAAAGATGAAAATCCGATTTTAGTTTTGTTCCAGGGTTTTTGTTTTTCAATATTAATTTTAAAACTATTAAAAATATTTATTTAAAAATAATATAACTTTAAAAAAATCATATTTTCAAAAGTAAATATTTTTTCAAATTTGCTGAAACAAAACTGATGTAAAATAATGAAAAATGACATGTTTGAAGTTTGTAATTTTTTCTTTAACAATTCTTAACTTTTAATAATTTAAAGACAAGAAATAGCGGGGAAAAATTCATTATGCAGAAAAACGAAGAGTACTGTTTAAATGTGCGTCAGTTATTTAAAAGAGTGCTTTTTATAAGATGCACATTAAGGTTTTTTTAAAATATAGCTCTCACAGTTCAGCCTTTCGTCCTGGACAGGCTATTAAAAAATCTGTATTATGGGCCCAGGCCGGGCCAGGACCGAGACGTTACTTTTTTCTTAAGACACGCCTGGCCAGGCCTAACGTATTTTAATACTGGAGTGGCTGCTTTCTTCTTCCTGCATTGGGTGAAATTTTCAATACCGGTCAGGAAAAATCCGTATTAAAATCATTGTCTCTGACTGACCTAATACGTATATAAAATAAGTAAAATTTGGTTTAATAAAAATTTTTACGAAAACCACACAGATTTTAAAATAACTATTATTTTATTAAAAAAAACTTAAATTTTTTTTTTTTTTAAAGAATAGTATATTCAAAGTCTAAAATATTAAATACACTAAAACCAGTGAAAAACATCTGCCTATGACGGAATTCTGTCTTAAACGGAGAATGTGTTGATCCATGTAAAATAAAAATAACAATACTTGAGCAAAAAATAAAGTCCATTTACACCTCCTGGGAATTGCATTTGTCTATAACGTATTTTTTCTTCCCTATGTGATTCCATCTTAAAAGGTTTTACTGTATAACATTTTTCAAAGCCTGGGATATGTATTAATGATATTAAAATGAAACATTTACATATAAATAGAGATTCATTGATAAAATAAATATATCACAGCCTTTGGCGCTTCTTTAATAATAAAAAGAATAAATATAGACAAGTAGGAAATTGCACGTGAAACGTATCAAATGAGGTAACGATAACGAAGTTTTAAAAAAATATTCAGATCCTGCTGTTAAAGTAGATAGTACTTCGGATACACTATAGTACCCCAAATCTTTTGTGTGTCTCTGTAAATACTTTCTGCTTTATTTTATAAAGGAAATATCTTGTAATATTCCTCAGCAACGTATATCAATTTCATAAAATGTTAAATCGTTAATTACAATTAAAACGCTCACCAAACAATATTCTCCCTATACCTTTATGTAATGGAATACTTTTGTGCGGCCTTGTAAATCAATAATAAATGTTCTTTGCAACACAGATTGAGCAAATTGTATATTATAGTATATATTTCATAGATGCATATCAATTTTATTGTGTTTGAATGAGTGTAACACCATTAAAATGCATTTTAAACTTTTTCCCCATTGACCGTAATGTAACGGAATACTTTTGATTGTCCCTGTAATTGATCTATGCTGCCGATTTTCATAAAATTTGAAATGACTCGACAAAATTATGTAATAATTATATATTTTAAATTTCAAACGATTAAAATGCATTTGAAACTTTTTTTCTATTGACCGTAATGTAACGGAATACTTTTGATTGTCCCTGTAATTGATATATCCATCCGATTTTCGTAAAATTTGAAATGACTCGACAAAATTATGTGATAATTATATATTTTAAATTTCAAACGATTCCGTTGGGTATTTTTTGCGTTGTTATATGCGGACAGACAGACGGACAGACGGACGGACTGAACGACAACTATAGGTGCTACGTATTTACATAATTACGAACGCACCTAAAAACGAAAAGCTATAATAAGTATTTTTGGTCAGAACTCCTCCATACGAAACAATTTTTAATTTCACCGAAGCAAAAAAATATGTTGAAATTTACGACTGAGCCGGTGTATAATTTAAACTTTTTTCCAGGCCGGTCCGGATTATTATTTTAACATTTTTCCAGGCTAGGCCGAGCTTTTCTCCCTATGGGTCGGTTTGAAACCGGATCCATGCAGACCTCCAGTGCAGACTACTAATATATTTTGAAAACAAGTTTAGCTTTAAATCAATACGCTGCTTTATTATGTCCAAAAAAGAGGCACTGTCTTAAAGGTGTTCTTAACTGATACGCTGAACAAGCGTAAAAAGTTTTGACACATTTACAAATTCATTTTTTAACAGAAAGTTATAAAATTGGAATGCCTGATTATGGAAGCGATTTTGAATTGAACATATTTTTCCATTTTATGATAATTACATTACCTACCGAGTTATAAGCTATTTCGATAACCTGATCACCCGTTTTTCTCCTGCTTTTCGACCGGTTTTTCTGCTTTCGTCGGGGAATGTGCTCAAAAGTGTCAACTTTGAAGGCTTGTTATGAAAAATCTATTGTGTTTAAAAAAAAAAAAAATACAGAAAATTTAGTGCAATTAGACAGTTTCTGAATAATAACACCTGCTATTTTCATGCATTTCCGAGCAAAAATAAATTAAAGTATGTGTCACAAAGTTGCCCGTTTTGATTTAAGAACACCCTTTGGATAATATGAGAACGATCCCTCATTTGCTTTCAAAACGAGTGAAAAATTCTTTGTTTACAGGTACGGTTAAGTGGTGTAAGTCACGAATTTTGGAGAATTTTGGATTTTAATATCTCTGTCAGGTTTTTAGATATCAAGATGAAACTTTTTTTGTTCAATTTAGGAGTGCATAAGGAGTAATTTCCTAACCAGGAATTTTGCCCTACAGGGGCCGTATAAAAATTTAATTTTCGTATTTTTTCAAACAGACCCCCCCATGGTCTATAACTTATCTTATCAGAAATTTCACCTTTTTTTATGAATATTTGCAATTGGAAGTATGGGAATAGGGTCAATATTTAAGAAGATAGCCTATTGTTTCGATATTTATGACTCACCCTGTAGAGAGAGGAGAGTGGGGAGGAATGGGGCACTTTTTACAAAAATAATAAAATCAACTTTGTTTAAGACAAATACAAAAATTTTGATTTATAGAATAGAAAATGAAACACTTTCTAATGTTCTCGTATAATATACAAACATAATTTGCAGAAACAATTTTATAATTAAAGAAATTGTAGGTGTGTAAAGATATCAGAAAAAAAAAACTTGTTTTATGTAAATATTTTTTGATCCTGTTTTACGTAAAAATAAGTATATCGACGATACAAAATGATTTGTCTTTATTATTAAAGTAAATTACAAAAAATACATAGTGAGAACTCTGTTACCTGTTCGTAAAACAAAGCTGCTATAAAAAAACAATTATATCTAGCATATGCAATCCAAAAACATTTAGATTATAATTACACGAAAATTTAAGAGTAAATAGAAAAAAAAAATAAACGTAAAAATTCTTTCTATTTTTAATATTCCATGAGAATCTAAATATTTTGAATATCATACAAATCTATATTCTGCACAGAATGAAGAAATACGTGTAAGAACTGAATATTACAAAAAATATATGTATTTTGCATATTACAGGAGTACGTGAATAGTTCAATAGTTATTGTCTGTAGTGTATATAAAATATTTGTACTAAGATGGTTGATGAGAAATATCGAAGCTTAATGTCTTAAATTCTTATATGTTGAGTTTTAGAGCTATAGCTGCTATATTAGCATATAGTTTTAGGAGGGAGGGGTGAAGTTTTAAAAACCTATTTAGAGGGAATTTTTAAGGAGGGCGGATGATGGCGGTTTGGAGCTTATGAGGCTACACTTGTGACAGTGGGTGAGAAGTGGCTGCATCACTATGATCCCGAGTCCAAATAACATTAGTTATTAGTTACGTCTCATCCACTGTCGCAAATCTAGCGCCATAAGCTAGAAATCGGGCTTTCACCCACATTCCCCTTCTTTCACTCCTCATTCCTGCACTATGTGAATACAGAAGCTACGGTTTTGAAACTAAGCATATGGGCCACTAAGGTATTAGACTTCGATATTACACATCAACATCAACCATCCCAGAACAGATATTTTACATACACTAGATACAATAATCATTGAACCTCCCTCGTATATGGGCGATTCCATCGTTACATGTGTGACATTTAGAGAGTGGTTTTTTGCAAAATGAGACACATTTGAAAATGAAGTTATTTATGTAACATTATACTTTTTATTTTTATTACAGGACACAAATAGAAACATTTTTCTAATAAGAATGGATTTATTAAAATACAACACATTGCTCAGTGGTGCACAAAACAAGAATTTTAATATACATTTGTACAATTAAAGTAAAATAAAACTATCAACGTTTCGCGCTGTCTTCTGCGGGCGTCTTCAGGAAAATTATAACGGAAGGACTAAGTTTGCATTTTGATCGATAGATAATATTTCTAATAAATTAAAATCTAAATGAATTAAAAGTTTAAAAATGTTGCCACTTACACGTGAGTAAAAATTAAAATATTGCAACGAAATAAAAATTTCAAGATTTTATGATGTTATGCCATATTTTTGGTATATTGTAGGATAAATTATCATTATATCATGTAATGATAATTAAATAAAACTTAACTTAAAATAAAACTAAAATAAAATAAAACTATTCTTTAAGTCAGTATCTTCTTGAAAATAAATTTTAAAGATAAATTTCAAAAAATTCCGTTAGAGGGCGCCTCAAACTTCAGAGCAACCAACAACTAATTTTAACCGTTATTTTTTGTATTTAATTAAATGCTTTCCAAAACTTATTAAATGTTTTCGAAATCTTAGATTTAAACTTAAATTTTGAACTCAAATTCTGAATCGTTGGGAGGGGTTAAGAAGCGCAAACTGAAGTGTGTTCAGGAGTTGAAATTTAACCCCCCCCCCCAAACACAGTTCACTTTTGCGCTACTTAAACACTCGCAACGATTCAGAATTTGATCTCAAAATTTAAATCTAAGCATTATAAAGCATTTAATGAGATTTAAAAAAATAACGGTTAAAAATAGTTGTACGCTATTCTAATGTTTAAGGCGCCTTCTATCGACATTTTGTGAAATTTATCTTTAAAATTTATTTTCAAGAAAACACTGATTTAAAGAGTAGTTTTAGCAGAAACCGCAAACGAATCGACTAATTTTTCCGTTTTTTATAATCGTTTGAAATTTAAACCCTCTGAACACAATTCAGTTTGTGCTACTTAACCACTCCCAGCTATTCAGATTTTGAACTCAAAATTTAAGTTTAAATCTAAGCCTACGAAACCATGTAATGAAATGCAAAAAATAACGGCAAAAAATAGTTGTTCGTTAATCCAAAGTCTAAAGCGCCCTCTATCAGCATTTTTTGAAATTTATCTTTATAATTTATTTTCAATAAAATACCGACATAAAGAATAGTTTTAGTGAAAACCGCAAATCAATCGACCAATTTTTCCATTTTTTATAATCATTTGAAATTTGAAACCTCTGAACACAGTTCAGTTTGTGCTACTTAACCATTCCTAACTATTCATATTTAAAGCTCAAAATTTAAGTTTAAGTCTAAACTTACCAAACCATTTAATGAGATGCAGAAAATAACGGCTAAAAATAGTTGTTTGTTAATCCAAAGTTTAAAGCGCCCTCTATCGGCATTTTTCGAAATTTATCTTTGTAATTTATTTTCAAGAAAATACCGTCATAAAGAATAGTTTTAGTGAAAACCGCAAATCAATCGACCAATTTTTCCATTTTTTATGTTTATTTGAAATTTTGGGCCCCAAAATTTAATGGCAGATATCTCCTTTGGAAAACGTTTAGGACCCCTGGTTTCTTATTTACTATTACTCGTCTTGATGTGCTCTATCACCCCCTAACGTATGTACCATGAGTTTAGGGACACCCTGTATATCTGTATGCCACAAGTTAATTTTACTGTTTGAAGCAGACATTGTATGCATTTTTTGTATGCCTGGAATATTTTTAACATTTTCCCAAGGACAATCTTTAATTAGCTTAGCAGAAATATCATCTTGATTTAACAACAATATTTTAGTAGAAGGCATGAGTTCTGTTATTAAATTGAAGAAATTAGTTGATGACTGAACAATGACTTTGTTAAATTTACTCATTGTTTTTTGACTTACAAGAGATTTTGCTCTTCTGCCAACCCCATCAACAACCCCTTTTGCCATGTGAGGTTGCAAAATACTTCCAGTACCATTCACCTCCATACTTATATGAGAATAAATGAAGATTGCCATATATTTGTTTTTAAATTCTGAAGATGGGCCATCGCTATAAATCATAAAAGGAATTCTCTCACTTTCTAAAAAGCTTTCTTCACTTTCAATTATTGTTTCGAATAATAATTCCAAAAAAGCATATGTAGTGTCTTTACCTTTATCTTTAGTGTCTGAGCATATCAAATAAGTTTTACATTTTCTTTATCGAAAAAGGCTGCTGTAAACAGTTGAATACTTTCTCGGGACCATAGTTTTAATAAGCATTTTTAATATCGCCACTGGATTTTACATTGGTGACTGATACTTGATATTTCTGGTGACTGATATTTATTATTTCTAGTGATTCTTATGTTTGTAATTCAATATGATAACAAAATAAGAAGGCATATCTGAAATTCAATAAGAAGTCACTGAAAGCGTTACGTGTGTGACAATATTTAAGTGCCCTATTTATATATTTTATATGTATTCAGTTTATGAAAAAGTTATGTTGCATCATCTATGTATAATGCTACTTTATAATCTCTAATATTTTCTTTTTATCAATTTAACTTGGCAAGAAAAACAAACTTTATTATGTTAAGTGTTACGTGTGTGACTAAAATAAATGGTATGTATAATTTGCATAATTATTAGTTAATGAAATGACCCGACTGAATAAATTTATACCACACAATCTTAAAAAGTATCTATTTTATTGATATACAGCAAAAATTTTCAATTTATGTCTGCTGTTTAAGAGAAAATAACTTTGGAATTTATACCATCAAAACTTCTTTTATTATTTATTTTTTAATTGTTGAAATCTCTAATTAAAATATAATGTAAAAAAAAGAAAAAAAAAAAAGAAAAAAAGATGAAAACTGACATTTAAGTACACTGTAAAAAATTTTTGTAAAATTCCATTAGATGTACCGTAAATTTCACGGTACTTCTACCATTTTCAGTCTTTACAGTATTAATACCGTATTTCTAAGGTATATTAAACGTAAAAAAAAGTTTTTTGTACTGTTTCGATTAAAAACGGTATTTACGCAGTAAAATTTTTATTTTTCAGTAAAAACTCGGTATTTATACCGTAAAATAATTATTTTTCAGTAAGGAAAACGACATTTTAAAACTTTACGTAGCATTTCAATAGATGTACGTAAATTTTACGGTACGTCTACTGTTATCATTCTTTACTGTATGAGTACCGTATTTCTAAGGTATATTAGGCATTAAAAAGAACCAGTTTCTGTGCTATTTCGATTATAAACAGTATTTATACCATAAAATGACCTCTTTCTGTGCTATTTCATATATAAACGGTATTTATACCATAAAAAGATTGTTTTTCAGTAAAAAGGCGGTATTTATACTGAAAATAATTATATTTCAGTAAGGGAAAATATGGTATCCTCGCCTCGGTGTACGGCATTCTCTCAAGTGATGCTGTTACTGTCTAAATGCGCACATGTCTGAGGAGAGGGGGGGGGGGGGTGCATCCGTTAACTTGTTTTGGGGTCTAAAAATCTCAAAGGATCACAACTCTTGCAATACACACTGTATATTATAATTTTTATGTATGCCATAATGTAACAATAAAAAAAGAAAGAACTGTATTTACTTTTGTTAAATAGTATTAATACATATTTATTATCTTTAACTGCAGGAAAATAAATAATGTAATTTATGAAAGACGACTCATATAGTCTACAAAGCAGACGAGGCTTTATTAAAGATTCACAAGCCTTTCATGTGTCTTGAGTGTCTTTGTAAGGGGGGGGGGGGTGACTGATCCTGGGCCCGTCACGGTTCTCGACGGCCTGAATAGATGTCGTCTTTCTAGTGGGAACTTTTAATCTATCATACTGAATGATGTCAAATCCACCCTTAATTTTTATTGGAGAATTATACCATTCATAGAAGTGAAACTCTAAGATTTTAAACTAATTTAATTAATCACTTATTGAAAGTCTTGTAATTGGAATTGTAATATTATGTACCATTGAATATACCAGCGATGTTCTTATATGTTAAAAGGGTTTGTTCATCTTTGTGTATGCTCTTTGTGTTTCATTCAGTTGGATCCTCATACCGGACATGCGGGACAAAGAAGTATGTAACATTTTAACTATTTTTAAGTGAAAGTAACTATTATGCATGTATTTTTATTGCATTTTTAACTTGCATTAGTTCTTAATAAAGTTCTTCTTTAATGTTATATATTTGTCTTATTAATTTATTTTAGGTTTAAAAATTATATATTTTTTAGGTATGACAAATAAGAAATTTTCCAGCTAGAAATCATTTGAAATTAAAAATTCTCTCAAAAAAATCTAATAATACAATGTTAACAATTTCCGTGGTGGAATTTCAAAGTGGAGTCTATTCATGAAGTAAAATAAAGAGGAGCACCGAAATATGGTACTGCTTATTTTTTAAAACTCCAAGCTGGGCAACACGATGCGTTTTATATGTTGCTTGTGCTTTATATGTTGCATCGCTGAAACATATAAAGCACAAGAAACGGTAAAACTCATCGTGTATTCCCAGATATTGAAATCTTCGAGATTTGAAAGACCGCCCCCTCTCACAAATGTAAAATCTAAAAATCAAAATTTAGATGAAAATATCGTAAAAAATAACAAACTATTCAAAAAATTTAATAAATTAAAAATTAATAAAAATTTCATTATTAAACTGAGTTATGTTCAAAGAAATTTTCTTTTTACTTTATCAGATTAACACTCTTTTGCATAAATTATTTTTCATAAATTTTCATTAGTCACAAAAAGTCATTTTTTGTGATAAGTAACAACCCATAACAAAATAATTTTAATATTGTTCTGCATTGTAGCTATTATCTGTCCATAAATCAGATTTCTGTAAATGAAAATAATAGCGAAAATTACGCAAAATTGGTCAAGAGATAAAAAAAAAAAATAACAATGTTTGAAGAATGACAAATAAATTCAAATTTCATCAAAAAATCATCAAAAATCGCGAGTTTCATCAAGGTATCATACAAAAACACGCAATTCGTTAAAGGATTTTTGATAAAGATAAATTTCGTGAAAGGATTGCGAAAAACGCAAATTAAAAAAAAAAAATTCTCTATAGGATCACGACAATAACACCAAACTTAGTTAAAAAATAGTAAAAAAAAGGCAACTTCGATAAAAATATCTTTAAAAAAACGCGATTTTCGCCCCCCCCCCAAAAAAAACCTTGGCATCGCTTATAAAAACAATTTGGAAATTGTACGTAAAACGTAGTAAATGAGGTCCGTTCGTACGATAACGAAGTTTTAAAAATATTGAGATCTTGCTCTTATAGTAGACAGAACTCCGCATCCAGTAAAGTGCTCGAAATATTTTCTGTGTTCCGGTAAATAAGCAAGGAAGTAACTTTTATTACACCCCTCAGCAACGTATATCATATTCATAAAATGTGAAATAGCTTAATATAATTAAAACACGCCCCAAATAATGTTTCCCCGTATAGCATTATGTAGTGGAATACTTTCCTGTGGCCCTGTATTTTAATAATAAATATTCTTTGAATAAGAGATTGTACAGAACGTATATTTTAATACATATATACGTCATAGGTTCATGTCAATTCTATTATATTCGTAAGAATTTAACATCATTAAAATGTACTTAAAACTATATTTCCTGTTGATCGTAATGCAATGGATTACTTTAGACTGTTCCTCTAATAAAACTGTACATCCGATTTTCATAAACTTTATAATGACTCGACAAAATTACGCTAAAATTACATATTTCACGATATAATTCAAATATCGTGCGATTTGGTTGGTCAGTTTTTGGTTTGTTAAATGCGGACAGACAGACGGACGGTCGGACAGACGGGCTGACAGACTGAACGACGAATATAAGTGCTAGCTATTTACATAATTACGGACGCACCTAAACATATTCAGATCTTGACGTAATAATACACAGTCCTTCGGATACAGTATAGTAACCAAAATATTTTGTGTGTCCCTGTAAATACTATCTGCTTTCTTTTATAACTTGGAAATAACTTGTAATATTCCTCAGCAACGTATATCCATCTCATAAAATGTTAAGTAGTTAACTACAATTAAAACGCGCACCAAACAATGTTTTCCTCCCTATACCATTATGTAATGGAATACTTTTGTGTGACCTTGTAAATCAATAACAAAAGTTCTTTGCTATCCCATATTGTACGAAATGTATATTATAATATGTACTCTATACATGTATATCAATTTTATTATATTCGAATGAGTGTAACACCATTAAAATGCATTTGAAACTTTTCCCCCATTGACCGTAATGTAACGGAATACTTTTTATTGTCACTGTAATTGATCTATGCATCCGATTTTCATAAAATTTGAAATGACTCGACAAAATTATGCAATAATTATATATTTTAAATTTCAAACGGTTAAAATACATTTGAAACTTTTTTTCTCATTGACCATAATGTAGCGAAATACTTTTGATGGTCCCTGTAATTAATCTATCCATCTGATTTCATAAAATTTGAAATGATTTGACAAAATTATGTAATAATTATATATTTTAAATTTTAAACAATTCGGTTGGGTAATTTTTGTGTTGTTATATACGGATGGACGTAAAGACGGATGGACTGAAGGACAACTATAGGTGTTACATATTTACGTAATTACGAACACACCTAAAAACGTCAATTTCAAAAGTACCGCGGAAGAAAAAACAAAACACAGAGCAGATGTTCATTGTGCGTGTGTGTGTGAGTAGGGGGATAGATACTGGCTGATTCAGTGTGAAGAAATAAGTCTTCAATCATGACTGCTATTTGGCAATTCGGTCTCAAGTGTAGTGTATTCAAACCTTGTGAAAAAATAAGCACTCAATTGAAAAAAAAAAAGATGTAAGTTTAAATATTTAAATTTTTACCTACTATCAATAAACTTTCACGTGTTTGATTAGCTGCCAATACCTCAAATTAAAAAATTTAATCGGGAACGAATGCTCTTTAGCTTCTAAATACCCCCTTTACTTTGATCTCATTTGTTTAAATTTGTGCGTGGCCGATTAAGCAAAATACTGCAGAATAAGAGAAAGCTACGCATTCTGTCTCGGAACAAGCTTAAGAAACGGTGCTTTGCCCTATTCTTTTAGCAAGATGCAAAGCTTTCCACAATTACGTTGTGGGAAGCTTTTTTTTATATAAATTAGTATTATGTAAAATGTAATAGCTGTTTAACTATTAAAAGCTAGTTAATTACCTTTTACTTTTTCTATTTATTTTTTTTTTCTTAAACATAAAAGTTATGAATTTGCCTACCTGCATTTAAAAACAATTTTTTTTGTTTCATAATACGCTATTTGAAGTATTAAAACCTCTTTTTAAGTATTAAAACCCTCAACTTCTGTTATAGATCTGATAAACCGCTCTGCTATATTCCGTTTTCACAACTTGTAATTTTCTGTTAAAATATTCATATTAGGGAAATTTTTTATTAGTTTGGAAACTTAGCAGTATAACTAGAGATTTCTGAATCGAGATATTTTAACAAGTTTTTACGTAAAGTTTAATACAGAAACACTATCTTTTAAGACAACTGATCCTTTTATTCATTCTACCATCAAGGGGTCTCTAACACCGCTCACAGTATTTATGTAACAATTTTCGTCACAGAAATTAACTCCTATTTGCGATCTCATACGACGCTGGTCTTTTTTAATTTTTTTTTTTTTATTTTTGAATTTTTTTACTGTTTAATTTGTAATTTTCAGTAAAAGTATTAATATTAGGGAAATTTACTAATGTTTCTACATAACTCATTTGTTTTATCTGAAATATAACAAAAGCCCGTTATAATGAGGCAAAAATGTTGTGTACTTTTACCCCAAATAATGGGATAAAAAAAGGCTGAGCAATGTTTTGTAAAAATTGCAATTTCTCACGAAATTGACAGATTTCCGGTTCAAGATAGTAATCCAACGGCTCTAATCTAATATTTTATTCACTTGTTGCACAAAGTTTAACCCAATGTATTCGTTAAAAATCAAAATTTATTTAAAATGCGTACTTTTAACCCCATCTACTCTAATTAGCACCATGAAAAAAAAAACCCTTTACTTTTAATGAACGTTTTAGAAATTTTTCTGTAAATTTAAAACAAAAATCGTCCTCAGAATGACCTCTGCTTTGTGCTGCTCTCTTCGCTACACACACACAAATATTCATATTTTATTTTACTTTTATAACACATATACAGTTTAATTTCAAAGCATATACACAGAAGTAACATTTGAAAAATCAGTTCAACCCGAAGCTAACCTGCAGGAATCTAAACGCAATCTAAAACTAAAGCAATCGGTTAACCCGATTTGTAGCATAAATAGCAGTCAATCAACCAACCAACCTCTACATTTAACTGAATGTGGCAAGTAGGTGCTTCAGAATCTACATTTTCAACGATAGTAATGGAAGCCTGAATGTAAATGAATGTTGTACCAAATTCAAAGTATGTTAACGGTTTCTTTTTTATTCGCTGTTTTAGTTTTTTATAGATTGTGAAAATCTTACAACAAAGGTCTCTTTTTGTTGTTTTCTGTAGAATTTCCGTAGATGTATTGTTTATGTCGTATTCTTAAGTTAAGCTAATAAATATTTAAAGTTTCTTTTGTTTCTCTATCAAAGATATGCGCCATACTAACAAAAATGAAGAGACTTTAAAGACAATTTTAAAATCAAAGTTATTATAATCTATTCAGATATTTTCCAAATATCGATTAATATATATATATATATATATATATATATATATATATATATATATATATATATATAATTCGAAAGTAAATATTAATAAGATTACATTGACTACTATCGTAAATGCCCTTCAAAAAAATTATTAGCATTATAGAAAGGCAAGAAATATTTGCAATTTTACTTTTCTGGTAAAATTAAAAATCAATTGTTTTTATATTTTGAATAGTTCAATTCGATTTTAAAAGAATTGGTGTGAATTAATCATTTAAAAAATACTTCTGTGTATACTTTGCTTAGAATGTTAATAACACTTTAAAAAATCTTATGAGTAATAAAATGTAAAATTATTTATAATTATCTCCATTAATTGACGTTGATCGTAATCACAATACATTTATTTGATTTTTGTTTAAGTTTTTCGTTTCGTCGGACAGTGGGAGGAATGGGACGGTTGGTTTTTCTTCCCTTCATGTACCAGTCTGAACATTTCATCAATCCCTCACAAGATGAAGCAATGGTAGCCTAATCTTCAGTTCAAAAAAATATTTGATCCGTGTTAGTTTACAATTGTAAGAGTAAAAAATTATTTCAAGGATTTAAAGTAAATTTGCTTCTCATACTTATTATGCTAGCAATATATTAATTGTTTGTTTATGCATAAATCCAATTATTATATAAAATAAATGCAATTATTTCCCTGTTAATGGAATGTTATACTGGATATTGAACATAGTTTAAACTAAACGTAAAAGCAGCATTTTTAGGTGCGTCCCTAATTATGTAAATGCATAGCACTTATAGTTGTCGTTCAGTTTGTTTGTCTGTCTGTTTGTCCGCATATAACAGAGCAAAAATTATCCAACAAAATCGTTTGAAAATTAAAATATATAATTTTTGCATAATTTCTTCGATTCATTTCAAATTTTATGAAAATCGGATGCATAATTTAATTACAGGGACAATTAAAAATATTTCATCGCATTGCGGTCAATAGGAAAAAAATAGTTTCAAGTACATTTTAATGATGTCACACTCTTTCGAATATAATAGAATTGACATGAATGTATGAAGTAGATACTAAAATATGCATTATATATAATCTATGATACAAAGGTTGTTTATTATTAATTTACAGGGCTACTCAAAAGTATTCCACTGCTTTGTGGTTTACGGGGAAATATTGTTTGGGGAGTGTTTTAATTATATTAAATTATTTCATATTATATCAAGTTAATATGCGTTGTTGCGGTTTAATACAAGCTACTTCCTATATAATAGAAACCAGATAGTATATACAGGAACACACAAAAGATTTCGACTATTATACTATATCCGAAGTCCTGTAACCTATAACAGCAAGATCTGAATATATTTAAATTTACTTTCAGTACGAATGCACCTCATTTGCTGCGCTTCATGTGCAATTTCCAACTTGTTGTTTTTAAAAGTAATTTAACACAAAACAAATAAGGGCGGAGAACTGGGACATGACAATAAAGGGAAGAATGGAACATGTTCAATTATTTTTTTTTAAGTAAGATGAATATAAATTGCTAACACGCAAGTATGTTAGGGGATAATATATTAATTAGAACATTAATAATATATTTATTAACTTTCAAAATGTAAATGAATTGAATTTATGAATTTTCAATGTCGTCTATGATTGACAATCCTCAATTTTCATTCCAGTCATGAAGCTAATTATGACTGGGAAATGAGTGGTTAGTGTTTGTTTGATAGCATATTTAACCGACACTGGACAATTTGTGTCTTTATAACTTCATTTTATTGCTGTCCCAATACCTCCTTGGTAGTGGGGGGGGGGGGGAGGTATGGAACACATTTTAAAACTTACAATTTCTTTAATTTTAAAATAGCTTTTACATATGTATGTTTCTGAATTGTTTAAGGAAATTAAAAAGCGTTTCACCTAGCACTCTATAAATTGAATTTTTTGTTTTGTGTCAAACAAAGTGGATTTTCTTACTTTTGTAGAAAGTGTCTCACACCACCACACTCTCTCCTATTATTTTAGGCTGCAACTAGAGAAATTATACATTTAATTAAAAGTATCAGTTTTTGTATCGATATGTTATTTTAAAACTAGGATAAATATGCTGGTGATCCGCTTCTTAGTTTTTGGTTCCGTAAATAATAACCAACTGAAAGCTTTTATTTCTTTTCTATATTTTTTTTCCTTGATTTTTCATAATTTAGGTTATTATTAAGAATCTTAATCAAATCTACTCAAAAACAGAAAATAACATTTATCAGTTCCACTATTTTGCATTAAAATATTTCTAAGCAAGCTTAATCTGATTTTATAAAACGTATTTATATTATTTTTGTTTTCTTGCAAAAATTAATAAATTGCAGTTTTCTCTTTTAATATCAATAGAAATATTTTAATTTATATACTAAAGGTCATTTACAAAATTTCATTAGTTATAATATTGGAATTTGAAATTCATAACAATAATGACTTCAATGGATATTTAGTAAACAAAAATATTATCTACAAATAAAGATATTGGCTTAAGCATGACTTAGTTATGAAATACAGTGGTATATTAACGCTTTTTTTTATTTATTATTATTATTATATGTACAGTAGCCTCCCACCTAACCGGCCTAAGTGAGACTGAGATTTAACTGATTGAGCAAAAAGCCTGATAACTCACCCCCCCCCCCCCCCCGAAAAAAAAGGGAATAATATTGAAATAACCAATATCCAATTTAACAAGTTTAAAACAATTTACGCGGTTCCTTCAAAAATAGGGGCTGTACATGTATAATGTTATCAGTTTGGGGGGGGGGGATCTAGTGTTTGATATCGTTTGATATCTCTAGAGGGAGGGGGGTATTTTTGATATCGTTATCATTTTTAGTGCACTCAAAATTTGCATTTTTGGTTAATTTTTTTTACATCTAAATAGTTTGTTATTTACACTGATCATCTCTTTCTCCGTTTTGTGACACCAGACTTCTGGAATACATTTTTTTTTTAAATATTTTCCCAGCTGTTGAGAACTGGTTAAACAGAGTCTGGTTATGAGGGAAGCTACTGTATATTCATGCATATAAAGCATTTCAGCTATGCTTGAAAAAGTGGTAGCATATAAACATTTACAATAAAAAAAAGAGGGGGCATCTTTACAACATAATTATTTGACCTGTTTGAATTTCAAAAGATAAAGAAGATGCAGACACAATATCGCTAGTATTTTTCTGCATGTATGTGTACATATTTATGTCGTAGGAGAATTGAGAAATCCGGTTCCTTGGAAAGAGCCCAACTAATTAGAGAAGTTTTTTCGCTTTTCCACTCAGCTGGTTATTTTTCAGGTTTATTGTAAAAAGGTTAACTAGATTTTAGGCTATTTGGAAAATAATAATTTCTTTCTCAATCAGCCTGAAATTTTTAGGCTTATTGCATATGAACCTATAAAGAATTAAGCTATTTGGAAATTATCTATTTAACATTTTTTTCAATATTAAAGAAATTGTTTTTTGATTTCGTTTGTCTGTCCGTCTATGCCTTAATTATCGTAGATATATTTGGATTATTCTGTAATTTTAATATGTTAATATTAATCCTAATTGTTAGAAGCGTTCTTTCAGCTATGATATGCAATTTTAAGTTTAACAAATTTTTTTAAATATATTATGAGCATTTACAAATGCTAACTAACATATACAGGGCTAGATAAAAGATTTTTTAAGCATTTATAAATATGAGCATGACTTACTTAAATATGATTTTTAAGTAAGTTTGGAAATTTTAAGTTGAATTTTACTTAATACAGTAAAAGCTATTTCTAGAATATAAATAAAATCGTGTACATGGCCGCAGAAAAAACTGGATAAATTATCGTTTATGATATATATTATGTTTATAAATTATCGATATTTCTAAAAGTGCTATTTCAATAGCTATAAAGGTTTTTTTCGCCTCAATCAAATTTTATACGTAACATGTATAGAAATCTGTAGGTAAAAACTAGACTCTGTAAAATAATAAATAAATAAACCTATTGATGAAAACTGATGACAGTGGTTTTCACCATATTATGTGTTTTGTTTCTAAATTACAATCATTCTGCATCCTACCTTCTCTATGTATTGTTGGGGAAACATTAAGAATTTGCCTCATCTGCAGATGAAATAAAGTACCGACTTTAAGATTTTATAAGTACTTTTACAAAACATAAACTTTACTTAATAAATTAAGTCAAATATGTACTGATTAGAAACGAGATACTTTTTATTAAATAAAAAATTTTCTAGGAAACAAAATTATTTGATCAGCGGTAAATACATCGGAACTTACCATTCTCACTAACCTTGGCCACTCATTCGCGTTAATGATACCTATCAATAACAGTTTTCTTATAAACATTTACAAAGATTTTAAATTCTTGCTAATATTTTTAACCTATAAGTATGCGTAAATATTCACTATCTTGGACATATTTGAATAAACTGGATGAAATAAGGCTGTTCTGACAAACAGGCTATCATTTTCTAATTAGCCTGAAACTGCATAGGTTCATTACAATGCGTCCGAAAAAAAATCAAGATGGTAGAGCACAATTTACATTTATATTTTAAAATTTTCATGCCTTTTTCATTAAATTCTGATACAGATTCCGTGAAATAATCTTCAATTTTTTATTATTTCTTTTAGCCATCTCTTTTCCTAGAACCTTGTAAACAACTACTTAGATATAACCAACCACTAAGAAATCCAAAATGCGAATGAGCTATTCGATGAATTGTCACATGTAATTTAAGCATATTTTTTTTCTTTTTTTTTTTCCATTTTCTTTATTTTCCCATTCCCACATTTCAAAGAGGGTGATGTCTGTCCAATTGCTAAGTACCCATAATAAAACCATAAATAAAGTATTTTTATTTCTTTTTTCTTTTCTATCCTCGCGAAACAAGACCCCCCCCCCCCCAATGCCCTTATCTTTTAACGAAGTCAGACTATTTCTATGTTTTTATACTATATACCAGGGGCAGCCCTCTATAGCGTTGACTACATATAGTGTAAAGTACTATGTACTCTGTTTCACCCCGAACTGCTGCCTGACCTATGACCTCTTCTCACTTTTAACTTTAGGGGCGATTTAACGAACTCCAAACGTCTACTGTTTCCTTGGTGCAATGTTTAACTCACCGACCAAATATTTTCTGGATATGGCGAAATGAACGGGGGAAAAAAAGGTGTAATCGAAGAACGTAATCTCATTTTTGTGCTCGATTACGATTATATAGCTTTTTGATACAGATTACATTGCGATTATCTGCATTGCGATTACGATTAGATTATGATTGTAATCAAAGTGAAATCTTTTGATTATGATTATATCGTGATTATTTCAAAATTAAAATTTACGATTACGATTACAATGCGATTATGCAGTTTTTGTAGTCGATTATAATCGATTACGATTACACGATTACGATTACTCGAAGTCTGATAGGCACCAATAAAGTTTAGGGTAAAAAATTCAAATGATTATACAAAACAGAAAAATTGGTCAATTCGTTTGCGGTTTTCATTTAAACTATTCTTTATGTCAGTATTGTCTTGAAAATAAATTATAAAAATAAATTAAAAAAAATTTTGATAGAAGGCGCTTTAGACTTTGGAGTAACGAACAACTATTTTTTACTATTATTTTTTGCATCTCATAAACGTTTTTAGAAGCTTAGACATAAACTTAAATTTTGCGACGAAAATCTGAATTGTTAGTAGTGGTTGAGTAGCGCAAAGTGAACTGTGTTCAGTGGGGGTGGGGATGTTCGAATTTCAAATGATTATAAAAAACGAAAAAATTAGTGGGTTTTCGCTAAAATGATTCTTTGTCAATATTTCCTTGAAAATAAATTTTAAATATACTTTTCAAAAAATTCCGTCAGAGGGCGCCTTGAACTTTAGAGAAACCAACAACTATTTTTAACCGTTATTTTTTGTATCTAATTGAATTCTTGTAAAAGTTCAAACTTAAATTTTGAACTCAAAATCTGCATCGTTGTGAGTAATTAAGTAGCGGAAAATTGAATTGTGTTCGAGGGGTGGGGAGGGTAACTTTTTAACTCCTGAACACAGTTCAGTTTGCGCTTCTTAACCCCTCCCATCGATTTAGAATTTGAGCTCAAAATTTAAGTCCAAGCATTTGCAAGCATTTAATTAGATACAAAAAAATAACGGTTAAAAATAATTGTTGGGAACTCTAAAGTTTAAGGCGCCCTCTAACGGAATTTTTTGAAGTTTATCTTCAAAATTTATTTTCAAGGAAATATTGACATGAAGAATAGTTTTAGCGAAAACCAACCAATTTTTCCGTTTTTTTATGATCATTTGAAATTTGAACCTCCCCACCCCCATTAAACACAGTTCATTTTGCGCTACTTAACCGCTCCCAATGATTCAGATTTTCATTTCAAAATTTAAGTTATGTCTAAGCTTCGAAAAAAAAAAAAAATTATGAGATGCAAAAAATAACGGTAAAAAATAGTTGTTCGTTACTCAAAAGTCTAAAGCGATTTCTATTGGCATTTTTTGAAATTTATCTTTATAATTTATCTTCAAGACAATACTGACATAAAGAATAGTTTTAGTGAAAACCGCAAACGAATCGACAAATTCTTCTGTTTTTTATAATTATTTGAATATTTGGACCCTAAACTTAAATGGCGCCTATCTCCTTCGGAAGACGTTTGGAACCCTTAGTTTCCTATTTAATATAGTTTGTCTATCGCCCCTTACATATCGTCGATATTAATCGTGAAAAAACACTAGTAGAAACCAGAGTTGCCACTAGCAATAAAAAAGCAGTTTTAGCGGGTTTTATTATTTTTTACCGATTTTTATTGACAAAATTGACCGTTTTTGGTCATAAATGGCTTTTATGAAATGAAGTATTGTAATTGTAAACTAAGTATTTTAAAGTGTTTTTTCTTAGTTTATCTTCATGTTTAATTGATTGAATTTAATAACAGCCAATTTCTCAAAAATCAAGACATTAATGCTAGAATAAATCTAAATTGAGTTTTTAGTGATTTGAGGTCAGAATTGCAAACATATCAGCTGAATTTCATAAGGGTCATTACAATTGCTTTATTCGGTTTACACCGACCTTCTCCCCTCCCCAATTGTTTAAAGGAATTGTAGTGCTTTATAAAAGTAAGAAAAACAATGATTACTTAATTGCAAGTTTTATTATTTAACTAATTTTAACAACTATTAATATACAAAAGTTTTATTTTATTTCTTATAAACATTTAAAATCATACGTAGTCATATAGTAAAAACATCATTTCTTACTATTAAAAGCAATATTGTCTGGGTTCCTACACAATTTTGGTGAAAAACTTCCCTGGAATTTCCAGGTTTATCATGACCTTTTCCCCAAAATATGCCTGACTTTTCAAAATAAAAATGTGGCTTCTATATTGTTGCAAAACACGTCGTAAGGACATTTTTAATCTAAATGAACACTAAAAATGTACAAACTGCATTAATTCCAGATTATTAATTATTTTACATTGTATGCTAATGTTATATAATTTAGATAAATTTTATATAAAAATTTTAGATTGGATGAATAATCAGTTCAAAATTTCTTCACTTACAGTGATAATCAGGAATTTGATGGATATTGGTACAGGGATGAGATTTCCGCTTTTTTTCGCACCAGTAAAATTTTTGAGAAAATTCTATTTGATGTAATCATAACATTTTTGCGATTTAAGAGAACAACATTTTCTCTAAAATTTTACTGGTGGCCAAAAAAGCGGAAATCTCATCCCTATTGGTACTTAAAAATTTCTATGACCACTTCAAATATTTAAACATTTCTTAGGCTTTTTTGCTTAAATTTTGAGTTTCTTAACTTTTCCTTTTTTTCCAGGTCTTTCTTGACCCATAAGAACACCGTAATTATAAATAGAATATGCATGGATATGCATAGCAACAAGCTTTTTAAATTTATATTTTGATGTGCAACACTTTGCATTGTTTAAAGTTATGTGTTATAGAATTTTTAAACACCGTAGTTTGGAATATAAATTAAGTCGACTCTCGTGAATTCGAACTCGTCGGGACCACAAGAAATGTTTGAATTATCTGAAGTTCGAATTATGGAAAATATGAAATAAAAACATGCTTAATATGGTACTGTTACAAGAAATTAATGTTATAGTGTTTTTAAAATATATTTCGTCTCTTATCATTAGGATATGACTTAATAATAAATTAGAATGTATATATACATAAACTAATTAAATGATTTGAAACAAGCACAATGAAAGAAAAATTTGAGGTGTAATTGATGGACAGACGGGGCACTAAGAAAGTGGATATCAAATGCATTGGATAATATGTATACTCGTTCGGAACGATTTTCACAAAAATCGATCGAAATTTATTCAAATGATCAGAAATCCTTGTGGGAGTAAAGTAAAATAAAAAATCGGAATTATCGCTAGTTCGAATCAAACGAAGTCAAGAAAAAATGAATTCGAATTAATGAAAGTTTTTAACGTTATTCTGCCACTGAAAACTTTGGGACTTCATGTTTATTTCAAATTAAGTGAAGATTCAAATTATCCGATTTCGAATTAACGAGAGCCGTCTGTATATTCTTTTCAATATTATTTTTTTTTGCTAGACATAATGCCTCCAGAGTTGCCTTCTGTCAGTTATAAAGACTTATTTATTTGACAAACTTTAATAGAAATTAAAAAAAAATTTATTAGAAAATATTTATGAGTGTATTTAAAGTTAATTGATTTAGATTTAGTTCGATTTAGCCGCATTAATTAGTAAACCAACTTTTAAAAAAATCCGGCTTTTTGTAAGTAGTTAAAACAGGCAAACAAAAAAAGGTCTTTTTTTATGTTTAAAAACCGGCAACCTTATAAAATGACACAAAATAATTTACTAATTAGAAAGAAACATTGCTTTGTAAGTTATATTTTTATTTTTTGCTAATATGAAGAGACCGTTATAAACTCATTTATGCTAAGTAAATTCAATAGATTTTTCGAGGCATGCAGAAATTTTTTCGAAAAAGTTTTAGAAATTTTGTCGTATTTTTTTTTTACCAAGTTCTTAATTTTAAAGTGAAAATGTGTTTTTTGAGTTCAGGTTTCTTAAATACAGTTTTTAAAAAATGTATAATTTCATTTTTCCTGATGACAAATAGATTTTTTTAAGGATTCTCTCTGATAATATTTTTTTATTGAGTATTTTTTTGTACACTTTATTGAGTATTTTTTTATATTCAATTTTTAGATGTGTATTTGGAATAAATCCTCATATTGGATCAAAAGAACAGAGAAAGAAAGGTGGAAAATATATGTCTACCCATCCTAAACTTGTGGCGTTCGCTCTAAGATTTCAAGAAATATTATTCTTCACTGATGATCGTGACTCATAACTGTTTTCTGTATAACATTTATAGGTTAGGACAATCTATATAAAGACATTTTAATTTTCTGAGCTTTAAAAAGTAAGCAGCAACATAAATTTAAGAAGCAAGCTTTTATGTATGTGCCTTTTCAGTTTGATCATCTAATTATTTTCATAGCATGCTGAAAGAACATGTTGAAATTATCAGATTTATCTAGCCGTGATATAAAATATTTTTTGTTCTAATGCATTTTTTCTGAGTATTTCAAATTAATCTCTTATAGTCATGCTACTGAGAATTATGAGAACAAATTATATTTCCTTTATGAGTAATCTTATGTAGCGCATCTGCAAGATAATGTTTATAGAAGTAAATTGTTGGAAAGGTGGTAGAGAGAGTGGTTGATTAAATTCTGTTGTCCTTCATTTTTTAAATTTTTTAGATTTTTTATTTTAAAGTTAATATATTTGTAACCATAGATTTTACTTAACATCAGCTGCTTTATATAATCGATGTGCTATTTTCAGTTTAATTTCTAATAAGAATTCGATGCAAAAAAAAAAAAAAAAAAAAAAAAAAAAAAAAAAAAAAAAAAAAAATCATTGGTAAATTTATAATATTGTTATTTCCGATATGAGTTTGGTTCGTAGCGTTTATTGATTTATTTTTTGTTTTACATGATTATAAAGTCCTTATCAGACGTTTACTTTTTAATTAAAAATCTCTGTATTCTCTGTTTTAATCTTGTATTTGTAAAATACTGTGTTTTCTTAAAACTTTTGCTTTAACATTTTGATTTTGTTTATTAGTGAAATTTTTTTGCAATTTAATTTCGAAAATCCAGTTTCATTAGGACCAATATAAAGCTAAATTTATGAAGAATGATTACAACTGCTTGCGAAATTTTTAATGGCACTTTTAGTCACAATTTAATTTATAATGAAGAAATAATTAAGGGAGAGAAAGGGAAAAAAAATAATTTACTTTATTTGAAGTTTATGCTAAAAAAATTCGAAAAACAGTGCAGTCATTTCTCTTTTAATTTCTGAAAAATCATAGTGGGTTCTTTTTACTTTTATATTATTTTGCAACTAGAGTTCCTTATATTAAATACAGATTATGAATATATATTTCAGTAAAACGTATTTGTTTCTAAATCAGCTTTTAACTGTAATCAAATTTATGGTTTTTCAAATAATTTTCAAAACATTTTTTTGTTTTTCTCTTCCTTAATCTTTGAGCTCCTCAGTATTTGATTTCCTCAATCTTGCTGGCATTATTAAAAGAGAGAAATTACAATTTTGACGCTGGGTTTAGGAAATCCGGATTTTTGCGATTATACCGTAGTATGTTACTGTTAGAAACAAAACTCTTGCTAATTTGCTTTTTTTCCCTCAAAGATTCTTTTCACAACTAAAGTTGTATGCAATGACTTTAAATGTAACATTAAAATGTACCCGTTCTGTACCACTTCATTTACATTAATTTTCATTTTATAAAATTTATATATATAATTATGTGTTTATTTTATATAACAGCATTATTGTTTTTACCATATTTTTTAAACTGCATTCCATACAATTTCATTTTGAATATTTGAATATGATAATATGGATTGTAACAATTTGCAGGTTGTGTTTGGTTTGTGCTTTGTATTTGTATATTAACATTCAATTTGGTGCCTTTTTTAAACTTATTTTACTGTACATGGAGGTTCATACAAAAATTAGCGATTTTTATATTAGTGACATAAGAAATAAATAATCATGTCAGAAATTTCTGATTTTTTGCAGCAATATGTTAAGTAGCTGCTTAATAGAGAAAAAACAGACGTCACACCTAATACTAAAATATATATATATATTCCATAGATTTTGTATGGGAGAAATGAGCGATAAAATGGGAGAATGATAAATTTAACATTATTAGTTCAAGACATTTTTAATCATAGAGAAGATGTTTAAGACAGTATATACTTTTAAGTTATCTCTTTAGGAAAAATTAATTTCATATTGATATATTATTAATGTGTAAATTAACTTTACAAATTTGAATGAGAGAATGGGGATATCTGAATATTTTCATTTATTAAACATTTATGCTTATTAAATTCTTCATTATATACTGCAGAATATCTTCAAGATAGTTTAGAAGTATTTTACAATTAGGTTAAAACAAGTACTGAATACATATGTAGTATTTCTACTTGTTAATTATTTACATCTAGCTGAAACATCCTGAATTAATAATGAGTGAGGGAATGCTTTGAAATATTTTTGAATTGAATGACAAACTTTTTTGAAAAAAAGAATGGAATGGGACTGAAAAAAAGTTGATTGAAACATATAAATAGTACTTAATGTTTTCATTTTAAAAGACAGAAGTTAGAGACAATGAATGTAAAAGTATATTAGAAAGAAAAAATAATTTTTGTATTTAAAAGTGTAATTGTTACATGTCAGGCAGTGATACTCAGAGATATAAAATTTTAAAATAAATGTCTTTTTTAATTAATTTTTCAAAATAATGGGCTAATTTGAATAAACAATGTCTATATATTAAACAAATAATTTGTAAACTTTTTTGTTAAAAATATTAAAATAGCTAACAGTTCATGTTCGCTAATTTCCAAACAATCACACATATATTATATGGAATCTAATTTTAAAACTGCAGCACTTATCGTTTTTGATGTAATTTTGTATGTATTTTGTGTAGAATTAATCACAAATATTTTGTATCATTGCTCTTATTCTGAAATTTCATGCGATATGCATGAATGTCAAACAAGGTTGAACATGTTTTTATTTGTTGAAGGTAATAAAGCTAAAAATAGAGTTTGAATCTGCATTACTTTATAGTCAGTAACTGTGTACTGCAAAAGTTTCTTTTGTGTATTAGTCTTAAATTAAAAAAAAAATATATATATATATAATATGCATGGATATTAAATAAGGTTGAATTAATTCTATTTCAGTTAGTTTGAAGTCAATAACTGTATTATAAGTTCTATTTTCTTCATATTTGTTTCGCTTTTTTATTTTGAATATGAAAAAACTTCATGTGACATACATCTATTATAAAATAAAACTAGAGATAATTTAAATTTGCATTAGTTCTTTCCCCATAGATGCTCCGCTATGCTATTTTCGTTTTGATTTTTTATGACATTGATACAGTGTGTGTATTCAGTTGAAAACTTGTATCACGTGATGTAAAATTAATATTTCCAATTGTGCATTTTGTTGTTTTATTTTATTGTTACATAGATTGTAACAACATAGTTAGAATTATAGTTTCTAATTGCATTAGTTTGTTTTTGTATCCTCATGTTATGAATTTTTTCCACTTTAAAAGTTCTTTATCTTTTGTTTTGATTATAAAATAATTTTATATAATACAAAACCATTGTAAAATATGTATAGACATAGATTGAATTTTCATCTTTTATTTGTTTACGATTTTTATTGGTGTAATAAAAAATTTAATTTTACTAGTGTGCATTGATGAATTTTAACACTATACTCAAAATCAACTTTTTAATACATTCTTGAATAATTTTGAAATAAAAAGAAGAAATAAGAAATAAGATGAAGTAATAGGGATGAGAGTGTTCCGCGTTTTTTCATACCAGTATAATATTAGAGAAAATATTGTTCTGTTAAATCGCAGCATTTTTCGATTCAGTAAAATAACATTTTCTCTAAGATCTCTAAATCAACTTTTTAATACATTCTTGAATAATTTTGAAATAAAAAGAAGAAATAAGAAATAAGATGAAGTAATAGGGATGAGAGTGTTCCGCGTTTTTTCATACCAGTATAATATTAGAGAAAATATTGTTCTGTTAAATCGCAGCATTTTTCGATTGAGTAAAATAACATTTTCTCTAAGATTATGCTGGTGTGGAAAAACGCGGAAAATTCTCATGCCTAAGTAAGAAGTAAACAACAGAAATTCAAAAAATATTATAGACAATAGAAAATACCATTTGGAAATCGTTGCTTTTAAAAAGTTGTATTTATTTATTCGATAAATATTATGAATACTATTTTCAGCATACATACTGTTTGCATTAGTTTTTGCTTTTTTTAATTTAACGAGGCATTTTCTGTCTTATGTAAAATTACTTACTATTTGAAATCTTTATGCATGTTTCATAAATTTTTTATTGCTCTTTTAGTATTAAATTCATATAATATGCAGGCATTGAAATATTAAGCATAAGAATGCTTTAATATTTATTTCTTTAATTTAATCATGTAACTTTGTGCGATGTAATTGCTAATTATTACGTAAGACTGAAGATAGATTTTTTGCAGTGTAATTTTAAGAAAATCAGTTTATGATTTAATGCACGTATGTGAATGTTATTTTATCATTGAGTAATTAAAATTATTGCATATTATACTGCCATTCTTTGATTATTAAAGCTGCTTCTATTATGAAAACAACATTATTTTTTTGAATAATAATAATTTTGAAGCAAATTAAAATTTCACTGCATACAAAAAAAAATTTGTTCTTATGCTGTAAGTTTCCTTTATAAAAATTGCTACAAATTGAATTCAATGTCAATCTTATTTGGAAAATAATTATGTAATATTTTTACAACATAAATCCCTTTAAACGTATAAAATCATATTTATATCAAAACATATAGATGGATTCGATAAATTCATTTGGGAGATTTATGATAAAATTTTAATCTGAATTTCCAGTGCAAAGAAATTTACTTTAGGTATCCTTTCATAAATAGACAAACACATAAATGTGTTACTGTTAGTTGCGAAATTATTGATCACAGCGGAGTAATATCGTTTTTAGCATTTTTTTCTTACTGCCAGATACTAATATAAGATCTTTTGTTATAACATATGTTTGTCTATTAATTTTAATCCTCTAATTGCATAGCTGCGACATACTTTATATCCTTAACTTTTATATCCTTTTTATACTGCTACTTTAAAATAACAATTTTCGCTGTACTTTCAAACATAGAATATGACAAAAATAACAGTTTAAAATAGTGATATAAGATAAGTATAAATAATTGTAGAAGTTGGCAGATAAATAAATGTGCTCTTCATTGTTTTTAATTGCATTTCAGATCACAAAACATTTTTTAATCTATTTTTTTTTTACTTCAACAACTGCGCATTATAACAAATAAACATCTATCGAGACAAATACAGAAAATTAATGAAAAAAAATAGATTTTAGTATATACTTTACAGATGTTAGAGTGTAATTGAATTTTATTACAAGATATTTTCCCTTATGAGTAGACGTATCTTTATGCAAATTGATAACCTCCAAGTGGATTTTTTAAATTTTGTAAAATTTTTTAAATGTATTCACACATATATCGAATAATATTTTCCCACATAGTAAGTTTTATAAAGGTAAGACTTTGAGCTCTTCCTGTATATTCACTGATTCTGATTACAGAATTATCCATAAGAATTTCCCACATTTGACAGGATAATATAAAACAAAAAAAATTAGGAATAGAAACTTGTTTTTTTTTAAATACAGGGTGTATCTAAACTACTGGGCAAAACTTTAAGGGGTGATAGTACACATCAAGACAAATAATATTAAATGGGAAACTAAGGGTCCCAAACGTCTTCCGAAGGAGATAGGCGCCATCAAAGTTTAGGGTCCAAAATTTGAAATGATTATAAAAAACGGAAAAATTGGTCGATTCGTATTCGGTTTTCACGAAAACTATTCTTGATCTCAGTATTGTCTTGAAAATAAATTATAAAAATTAATTTCCAAAAATGCCAATAGACGGCGCTTTAGACTTTGGAGTAACGAACAACTATTTTTAACCGTTATTTTTTGCATCTCATTAAATTTTTTTAGAAGTTTAGACATAAACTTAAATTTTGAGCTCAAAATCTGTGGTTAAGTAGCGCAAACTGAACTGTGTTCAATGGGAGTGGGTAGGTTCAAATTTCAAATGATTATAAAAAGCAGAAAAATTGGTCAAATGTTTTGCGGTTTTCACTAAAATTATTCTTTATGTCAGTATTGTCTTGAAAACAAATTATACAGATAAATTTCAAAAAATGTCGATAGAGAGCGCTTTAGACTTTGGAGTACGTACAACTATTTTTTACCGTTATTTTTTGCATATCATTAAAATTTTTTATAAGCTTAGGCATAAACTTAAATTTTGAGCTGAATATCTGAGTCGTTGAGAGTGGTTAAGTAGCGCAAACTGAACTTTGTTCAATGGGGGTGGGGAGGTTCAAATTTCAAATGATTATAAAAAACGGAAAAATTGGTCGATTCGTTTGCGGTTTTCTCTAAAACCATTCTTTATGTCAGTATTTTCTTGAAAATAAATTTTAAAGATAAATTAAAAAAAAATACCGTTAGATGGCGCCTTAAACTTTAGAGTAATCAACAACTATTTTTAATTGTTATTTTTTTTTATCTAAATAAATGTTTTAAAAGCTTAGACTAAATTTTGAGCTCAAGATATGAATCGTTGTGAGTAATTAAGTAGTGAAAAATTGAACTGTGCTCGTAGGATGGGCACGGTAACATTTCAACTCCTGAACACAGTTAAGTTTGCGCTTCTTAACCCCTCCCAACGATTCGGAATTTGAGCTCAAAATTTAAGTCTAAGCTTTTGCAAGCATTTAATTATACACAAAAAATAACAGTTAAAAATTGTTGTTGGTTACTCTAAAGTTAAGGCGCCCTCTAATTGAATTTTTTGAAATTTATTTTTGAAATTTATTTTCAAGGAAATACTGACATAAAGAACGGTTTTAGAGAAAACCGCAAACGAATCGACCAATTTTTCCATTTTGTATAATAATTTGAAATTTGAACCTTCCCACCCCTATTGAACACAGTTCAGTTAGCGCTACTTAACCACTCTCAACGATTCAGATTTTCAGCACAAAATTTAAGTTTATGTCTAAGCTTCAAAAAAATTTAATGAGATGCAAAAGATAACGGTAAATAATAGTTGTACGTTACTTCGCAGTCTAAAGCGCCCTCTATCGACATTTTTTGAAATTTATCTGTATAATTTATTTTTAAGACAATACTGACATAAAGAATAATTTTAGTGAAAATCTCAAATCAATTGACCAATTTTTCTGTTTTTTACAATCATTTGAAATTTGAACCTACCCACTCCCATTGAACACATTTCAGTTTGCGCTACTTAACCACAGATTTTGAGCTCAAAATTTAAGTTTATGTCTAAACTTCTAAAAAATTTAATGAGATGCAAAAAATAACGGTAAAAAATAGTTGTTCGTTACTCCAAAGTCTAAAGCGCCCTCTATAGGCATTTTTAGAAATTAATCTTTATAATTTATTTTCAAGACAATACTGACATAAAGAATAGTTTTCGTGAAAACCGCAAACGATTCGACCAATTTTTCCGTTTTTTATAATCATTTCAAATTTTGGACCCTAAACTTTGATGGCTCCTATCTCCTTCGGAAGACGTTTGGAACCCTTAGTTTCCCATTTAATATTATTTGTCTTGATGTGTACTATCACCCCTTAAAGTTTTGCCCAGTAGTTTAGATACACCCTGTATACACTATACAATAGGTATGACAAGAATCTAAAAATGATTATGTTTTAGATATGGTGTTTGGTAAGTGTTGATCATTGTAAGCAATTTACATTTCAAGACAACAGATGAAATCTCTTATCACCTGTCATATATCTTGTCAAAGCTACGCCCTTTGCTTGAATTGCTCTTCAGACATAAGATCTACATAAGCAGGTGCTATCATAAGCAGGTATTCCCCAAGAGTTACATCAGTGGGGGTAGATTTCATACATCTTCTTGAATTATGTATTATTCCCAATGGAGAATACTTACCAGATATAATTTGAAAGAGATAGCCTTTTTAAACTTTTGTCATACTTATTGCATATTTTTGAACAAACAAGTTTCTCTCTGCAATCCTTTTTGGTTTTTATCCTGTCAAATGTGGGAGGTTTTTTGGGCCATCCTGTATTTTTACGTTATATATAACATACAGGGTGGTCATAAAAAAACTTTGCCGATATACGGAGCCCTAGCGGCCAGTCCGCTCAACCGATCGAGGTGAAATTTCAGATATAGCTATTCAGAGGTATGAGTTCGAGATTCTGTGAACGGCAACAAAATGGCGCTCACGGTTACGGTTATAGTTACAGAAACTCGAAAATTTCCAATGGCAACACCCATTTTTTTCATCGCAAAATGCTCAGCGCATGCGAAAACCCTAAAGAGCGTTGGAACCGTACGTGTATCGCAAGAAACGGACATGTTATGCAAGAACAAAAAACCGTTCTGCGAATCCTCCCCCCCCCCCCCCATAAAAAAACTCGATTGGGGTGCAAGGAGGAAATTTGCATATGACACAGAGTCAGTACACTAATCTCTGATTACAATACAGATCGGAGAAACTAAAACTTTTATTTTGATTACACATTTTCCACATGGGTGCCATCACCATTAATTGCCTGTGATGACACCCATGTGGAAAATGTGTAATCAAAATAAAAGTTTTAATTTCTCCGATCTGTATTGTAATCAGAGATTAATATACTGACTCTGTGTCATATGCAAATTTCCTCCTTGCGCCCCAATCGAGTTTTTTCTATGGGGGGGGGGGGGATTCGCAGAACAGTTTTTTGTGCGTGTATAACTTGTCCGTTTCTTGCGATACACGTACGCTTCCAACGCTCTTTAGGGTTTTCGCATGCGCTGAGCATTTTGCGATGAAAAAAAATGGGTGTTGCCATTGGAAATTTTCGAGTTTCTGTAACTATAACCGTAACCGTGAGCGCCATTTTGTTGCCGTTCACAGAATCTCGAACTCATACCTCTGAATAGCTATATCTGAAATTTCACCTCGATCGGTTGAGCGGACTGGCCGCTAGAGCTCCATATATCGGTAAAGTTTTTTTATGACCACCCTGTATATTTAATTTACGGCATATATACCAATTACAAATGCCTTTACGGTACATATAACATACATTTAATTTACGGTATATATGCAGCATAAATAATTTTTGCGGTATATATACCATATACTTAAGTAACGGTACATATACCGTATGTTTAATTTACGGTACATATAACATTTATCTAATTTACGGCATATATACTGTATATTTAAAATACGGTATATATGCTGTATAAATATTTTTACGGTATATATACCTTACATTTAATTTACGGTATTTATACTGTAAATTTAATGTACGGTATATATGCTGTAAGAATATTTTTTTACGGTACATATACATTAAATATTTTACGGTGCATATACCGTCCAGTTAAATTACGGTACATATACTTTAAATATTTTACGGTACATATACTAAAAAATATTTAAATTTATGTTCAGTTAAATTACGGTACATGTACTTTAAATATTTTACGGTATATATACCGTCCAGTAAAATTACGGTAAAAGGAAGTGTCACAAAGTTGACGGTATAACCACCGTGATTCGAGACCAAATTTTTTTACAGTGTAAGAAGGAGCATACATTCTTCTATCTAAAAAAAAAAACATAGCTTTTTATATTTTGAGAATTTATTTTTCGACTCTGTCAGGACCACTTTTCGTGGAATCGCCCATATACGTATTTTACAAAGTACTGTGTATATTACATTTAACAGAATAATATGTGTTTTTTGCATAATACACATTTATCTGTCTAATCACGGAAGATTACACAGATAAATGAGTAAGAATATTACACAGATATATGTGTATTCTTGCGCAATTTACACATTAATGTGGGTATTTCATGAGTGATCATTATAACTTTTACACACATAGTGTTATCACAAAATTACACACTGAAGTGTGTATTTTAAAATTTACACATAAGGCGCGTGTTTGCCAATTTACACACCACTTTACACATATAGACAAATCGTTTTTGATATCACCGATATACCTGTTTCTATGTGTAAATTTCCCCATTTATTTTTTAGAATGTAGTGCTGCAAAAATACCGAGGCAATACTGGAAAGTGCTGAGGAGTTTGTTGCCCGCATCTGGGCATAGCTGCTTTGTAGGGTTGGCATGGTTTAAACCACGGGTTAAACCAACTGGTTTTTTTTTCAAAAAAAAAAAAAAAAAAAAAAAAAAAACAGTTGGTTTTTTTAGAAGTAAACTAGCGATGGTTTCTCCTTTTTAGCTCACAGGCTATCATAGCCTGAGAGCTTACGTGCCCGTCCGTTCTGTATGTACGTGCGTTCGTGCGTAACGCGATAACTCATGAAATATCGGATCCACTTGAAATTTTGTATATAGGTATATCCTGATAAGGCGCTTCCCTGATTAGTTTTTGGAGTTCATTCGATATGTATAAGAGGGGGAACGGGGAAAAAAAATTAAATAAAAACTAAGAATAATTATAGTAATAATAATAAACTACAAAAGTAATTTCCATGCAGGAGAAAGGGAGGGGGATGAAGAGAGATCGTTGACAAGAGTATTACAATACTCTGGGGCACTCTTTGTAATCTCCTCCCTACTCCTTTGAGTTTATCTTTACTTTTCTCTTTCTCCTTGGCTCTGACAAGCAGCGCCACCTGTCGCACTCTGTGTAATCTCCTCCCTCTTTATTTCACTGTTATTTCCACTCTGTCCGTTGTGACACGTGTTTGGACCAGCTGATGACGAGCGGTAATTTTGCAGCTCGAAACGCGTCCTGTATAATTTTTCTTTTTATGGTGATTTAACAAAGTTTTTATATTTATTGATATATATTTATCGCCAGTATTTTCGGTGTTTCTCAATCAAAAGTACTCCGTCACATTACAGTCAATGGAAAAAAAAAAGTTTCAGATTCATTTTAATGATATTACACAAGTACGTATTATAATATAGATTTTACATAATCTGTTGTGCAAAGAACATTTGTTATTGATTTACAAGGCCACACAAAAGTATTCCAATACACAATGAATATAGAGAGAACATTGTTTGGTGCGCATTTTAACTGTAATTAACTATTTACAAATTTATGAGATTGATATATGAGAGTGATATTTTTAAAACTTCATTATCGTACGAACGCACCTCATTTGCTACGCTTCACGTGCAATTTCCAACTTGTTTTTTTTTTTTTTTTTTTGGTTTTTTTTCCAACCCTGGCTGCTAGGGAAGTCCGGGACAATCCCGGTATTTTCGAGAACAATGGTGCCGGAGATGTACTTCCGTGCATCGCAGCCCGGTTTGAAATTTCGAATGCTTTCTTTGACGAGATCATTGTCTCTTTAATGTTCTTTTTTCTTAATTTTTTGCTGTACTAAGGATAATAAACATGTTTTCTCCTCTAATTGTGTCGTGTCTTTCTTGTGTTTTGTGTCGTCACTACCGCGCCAGGAAAATGTTTCCAAACATGGGTTGCTATGCAAATCGGAATCAAAATGTGATGCTTCTAACCTCCCCTTAAAGTTTGTCCCAATAATCTGGGACACTATGTATAACTGTCTATGCAGCGTCAAGTCAAAGAGTTTCTATTAGAGTTTATAGTTCTAGAGAATCTTTTTTTTTTAAGTAGAATTATTGGTCACTTAATGTAATCCATGTTGAAAATCTAGCGGCATTCTAAATTAGATCCTACTTGAGAGGAAAGGACATTAGGAATTCTTTTTAATGAACTATACTTAAATACTATTTGTTAAGATGGTAAGGGATTGTCACAGTCCCAAAGCTTCTGAAACATTAAAGATCGAAGAAATTTTCATTCATTTTTAGCACTTTCCAACAAAGTTGAAAAGTGCTCATGAATTCGGTTTGTCTGTCCGTCTGTCCGCGCTCTAACTCACGTAAATATACTCGGATTTCCATGAAATTTTAGGACGTTATTGACGTTTAGCACGAACCCTATTGAAAATGAAGTTTCTACCATGATTAATTTATCTACAGGGAGAGTCAAAATTTCCCATTACATTGCGGCCTATGGGGAAAAATCGTTTCAAAGGAATTTTAACGATGTTATAACCTGTCAAACATATTAAAATTTATATGCTTTTACGAGGTGCATTAAAATATGCATTCTATAAAATATGAGGTGAAAATGTAGCTATTATTCATTTACAGGGACAGACAAAAGAATTCATTAGATAATGGTATAAGGGGGAATTGTGTGTTACATATTTTAAATATATTAAACTGCTTCATGTATAGTAAAAATGATGTATGTCAATGAGGCTTAGTATAAATTATACCATACTGCCTTTCCTAATATAATGTACATAGCATTTACACAGGGATACACAAAAGATTTCAAATAGCACATTCTTTCCGAAGTACTGTGTATGTTTCCGATGATGGATAAAATGCATTTTAAGTATGAAATGCGCATTTAAGTTTCATTAAATTTATGCACAAATTTCATTAAATTTAATGTGATGTGTATAAATGCTATAGTAGATATACAGGGCTACCCAAAAGAGTTCGCCAACGTTACTGCTCATGATTATATGAGCGTAAATTATTTAAAGGTGGTCCTTAAATAAATTACGCATTTTTACGCTGAACTGCATTAAATTTACTAAGAAATGTTTGCAGAATATAGATAAAATTATATACAGGGCCATGCAAAGAATTGGGTACATGGAGCCTATGAACGATAATTTATCAAAAAGTGATTTCAGTTGTTTTAGGAGTGTTTTAAAATAAATTTTAGCTTAACACTGATGTATAATAAAGGTACCAAGCAAACTACAGGGCTGAACAAAGTATTCAAGTATGTTTCCATCTGCTGAAAGAAAAATTTCAAGCTACTAGGCTTTTTTTTTTTTTTTGCTAAACTAAATTTTTCCATTATATAGTATATATATTAGCTGTCAGATCAAATACAGGGCTGTTCAAAATACTGGAATACATATTAGGCTGTATTTGGATTTATATCCTTATTTACCTAAATAACGAAGTTTTTTAAAGATTTCATGAAGCGTTGGAAAGTGCTTCATAATCTATGCTTAACGCATGATTTTTTTTATTTGTTTTACTTAAATAAGAGCAAATTATGGTTGCACAAATGTCTGAACCCTCAAGTGAACCTTATTCTTGAGGTACAAAGAGATTAGTCGGCTGCTGATAAATTTCATGCATTTGTGCCAAAAAGTGACTATTTAAATGTGAAAAATAAATTTGCGTAGTTGACCGAAGAAAATAAAATATCTGAGAACATCAGATTTTTTTAAAAAAATTTCTTTCAAAAAAAAAAAAAAAAAAAAAAAAAAAAAAATTGAATTTAAACAAACAAAAACTTTAGGGAATTTGTCATAAAGTAATTAGTTTGAATTGAAGATCAACATTTAAGTCCGAACCAAAACAATATTTAATTCTCAATTACTTTCTATTCTGAAATTCTTTACAATTTGTAAAAGTCTTTTCAGAGATTAGGAAATCGAATATTGTTTTTTCATATTTCGAAAAAGACAAACGATCTTTCCGAAAATTCTTTAACCGATTTTCAAAAATTGACAGTCCGAGAAAAATCATCATGAGTCAAAAACCGCTTATAACTCAAGGTGTAATACATTTATCAAAAACTGAAAAGCACTATTCGATTCCAAAGTACTTGAAGAGCTGCCAATTTTATTCCTGTGTGCTAAAAATTGACTTGCTACTGTGCCAGAAAACTTCGTGTTGTTGAGTGTAGAAAAATATTTTTTTCCGAGAACGCCCTTAATAATAAAAAAAAGTAAACTTTCATCCAAAGACTATCCCATCAAAACACAAAACATAAAACATTGAAAATTCATACAACAAAGTACCTGCTGAAAGGTTCGTTTCATGATGAAGGGATGGGGGGGGGGGGGATAATGACAATTCAGCTACTTAATTGAATGAGACTGGGTGGGAAGGGGGGAGGGGGGCATTGCATTGGGGAAAGAATCTAGTTGAACGTCTCTTCGAATCTTGCTTGTCATCCAAATTACAGGTTTGGTGTTGGAAGACGGATAGTCGACGCCAGGGTTTTTCAGCGTTGCCGTAATTAGTCAATGATTACACGCAGTTTAAACATAATTAACCATCTGCAAGGTGTCCCGATTCACACTTCGTGATTGGGCCCGGACTTGAACCCGGTCAACGATCCTGGAGTAGGATGGCTGGCTTAAAAAAAAAGAAAATGCCAAACAGAAGATTTGCCGAAAAGAGATAAAATCAGCGAAATAGATGTCGCCCATATTTGACCATGATTAAGTGGAAGTATTTCACGGCCTTTCATAATTTTAAAGGTGTTTGTTCTCAAAAATTTTATACAGGTCTATAAAACAAAAGTCTATAAAATATTTCTAATTCAGTAAAGAATAATAGACAGGGAGACGACAGCACAGACAACCCCCTCATTGAGTTCACGGATGAAAATTTAGGATTAGTAGAATTTCAGTTCGCATATTACAATGCAATCGGTCTGCCAAGTCATATGTTGATGGAAAATACGTAAAACACGATTTTAGCGGTTGACTCATAGATTCACCATTATGTTTTACAGCTTGCAGGAAAGCACAATGGTAAACCTACGAGTCAGCAGTTAAAATCGGGTTTTAAGGTGTTTTCCACCAAGATATGATTTGGTAGACCGACTGCGTTTTAATATGCGAATCGAGATTTATCTAAGGGGCTGTCCATAAATGATGTCTCTCATTTTTTCAATATTTTTGATCCCACTCCCTCCCTTTATCACAAAGTATAACACTTTACCTTACTCCTCTTCCCCCCCCCCCTGTCACATGTCACGTTATACTTGTATTACAAAAATATATACTTGCGGTGCACAAACAAAGCATTGCGTAATAGATCATATTTCAAATTATTTTTAAACTTTAGCTATGTATTTTAATGACATTAGTGAGCATAACAATAAAAATGATTCACGAATTTATTTTTTATAAAATAAGATTAAGGTTTACAACAAAAATATAATTAATATACAATAGAAATACAATATTACTTTGAAAGAGCACTTGAAAACAGTAGTATTTTGAATTTGAAATGGAATTTAATTGTATATTTGGCATTATTTTTTTTAAAGTTTTATCTCTACTTTGTGAACGCAAAATACTTTACTTTCCAAATAACTTCAAATTTAATCTGCTGATTTTTAATGCTTTTTATTGTAACCAAAATGTGTTATGTCAAATTTCTTCTTACCCCTTTCTATCCCCTTGTTACAATCTGTCACACTTTCATAAACCCCCCTCCCCCCGTCTAAGCGTGATATCATTTACGGATGGCCCCTAATCTTAGATTTTCACCCGTGAATTCGATGAGGTAATTGTCTGTGCTGCCACCTCCGGTCTATAAAGTACACTGCTCAAAACAATTAAAGGATATTTGAAGTTTTATATAAAAAAAGATATGAACGAATTTTTTTTTGCCGAAAATAGAAGAAGAGAATCACAAATGCAAATTTTTCTGGTTTTCAAACTGTGGAGTATGCAAATTTTGAGTTCGACGTCAAAAACGTCGCTTCAGCGGCAGCGAATGAAATTTGACTTTCAACTGGATAAAAGAGAATGAAGACAAGGATGATCGGCATTCAGTGATTGCTTTGTTTCGATGAGTACGATGTCTAAGCGAAGTCATTTGACAGATTCAGAAGCTTGGAGAATTGTTGGTAGGTTAGAAGGGGGCCAAACTCAAGCCGAAGTAGTGCAAGCCATTGGAGTGTCACAAAGTGTCATTTCCAGGATCTGGAACCGTTTTTTGGAGAGTGGATGTGCAGGCCGAAGACCAGGGCAAGGTCGTAGACGGGCAACAACGCCCAATGAAGATCGGTATTTAGCGTTAACAGCTCGGAGATACCGAAACATGAACGCTACTCTTCTCCAACAACACCTTCGCTCGGCTACAGGCACCACGATTTCAACTCAGACTGTCCGAAACCGGCTCCATGCTGTAGGTCTGTGTGCTCGCCGACCGATGGTATGTGTTAGATTAACATCAAAGCATCGTCGCGACCGCAAGGAGTGGGCAACCGAGCATGTCAACTGGAGGAGAAATGAATGGAGCAATATCTGTTTTCTGGCGAGTCCCGTTTTTCTGTGCATCCGGATAATAGGCGTATTTTCATCTGGAGGGACCGTGGCAGTAGGAATAATCCTGCGTTCGTGCACGAAAGTGTCAGATTTGGCGGTGGAGGAGTGTTGGTGTATGGTGGCATCTCCATTGACGGGCGCACTGACCTCTACATCATTCGAGATGGAGCTCTGACTGGTCGCCGATATAGGGATGAGATCCTCAGGCCTATTGTAGTCCCTTACGCTGCAGCAATCGGAGATAACTTCATTTTAATGGACGATAATTCCAGGCCACATCGTGCAAACCTGGTGGAGGATTTCTTTTTCGAGGAAGGAATCGTTCGAATGGAATGGCCAGCGTGTTCTCCAGACATGAATCCAATCGAGCACGTTTGGAACACTCTAGGACGACGAGTTTCTGGCCGCCAACAACCCCCACAAACTCTCCAAGAACTGGAAAGAGCTCTTCTGGAAGAGTGGGGCAGAATACCCCAACTCGTCATTAATAGCCTCATTGAGTCCATGCCTCAAAGGTGTTCAACGTTGCTGGCCGCCCGTGGAAACCATACCCCCAACTGAAAATGATTTTCTTTGAAGGAAACACCTTTTCTTATTCTTTTTTTCTCATATGCACAAATTGTGTTTTTTTCCTTTTGTACACAAATGCGCAATAAAATGCATTTTTTTCTGCCAAACATGTGTAATTTATTCTCATATAACCTACTACGTCTGTCGACCATGTATCAATCAGCTAAAAAGTTTCCCAGATACAAAATCCACCTAAAACTGCTATATCCTTTAATTGTTTTGAGCAGTGTTATTTGCATGTGAAAGTGCTTCTCCTGATCCAAAGTTTTATGTAATCAATCTAAATAAATGTTAATTAAAAAAAATAGATGGCGCTGTACTTTCAAATTTGCGAAAAGAATAATAATTAAAAAATGAAGATAAACAATTATAGACCATTTTTTTTTTAGTTTAATATCTTTAATCATATTTCAACGTGTGGGGTGAAATTGAATAAAGTGCGGACGCGATTTAAGCAACCAAGCAAGAACGTACAGTTATGGAAAAAAAGATAAACACCCCCTACTAATTCTGCTACAAATTATCGTACAATAAAGTTACTTGTACTAAATAATTAAAATCAATGATATATGTAAAATTTGTTGAGGGGGCCAGCTACATATCAAAACAAAACAAAACTTTTTTTTTTTTCAATAACAAGACCCTATTTTGACGTCATAAATAAATTCTGCACCCTACAATTAGCCGAAATATAAATGAAATTCGTACCATTGGTTTACTAAAAATTAATTATTTTTAAACCGAATTATTTTAGGAGTTGTATGCCTATTCATCAAGGTTGTTGAAAAGTTATATATTGACTCAGTCACTTCTATTAATGTATTATGTCTTACCAATATGATTATTTCACTCACTTGGTATTTTTCTCGTGAAGTTCGATATTCGAAGGTTGTTGAAAAATTAAAGATTGACTTAGTTACTTCTGTTAATGTATTATTTCTTACCAATATGACCATTTCACTCATTTGCGTATGCTTCGCATGTTGTTATACACTTTATATGATGTTATATACGTTATATATTGTTGTGTAGGTTATATATTGTATATACTCTTCAATATTCATTTTATAAAACTTACAAGTAAGAATTTAGTGATACATACCGATGGATATAATCTTGATAATATATCCGATATTTATTTCCAAAATATCATGAAATTTGATATTTTCATATATTTGACAGCTACTTTCAAAATATAATAAGCTCTGTGTAAGACGGAAATCAGTCTAATTCGGAAAGATTTTCAAGTTCCTGTACCAATCCATAAATATAACATTTGTCTAAGGTGGAATATTGTCAAATATGAAAAATTTTCTCGGCCTAGATCGATTTCGCTTTACACAGATTTTATTGCATTGTGTATGATATTTTGATATTTTCAGTTAAAGCAAGTGTAAATGAATTTTTTAAATTGTTGTAGATTGTATCATTCTGTGGATAAGAATTTTTCATTCGGCTGATCGATTTTGGCTTCCGGAATGTCTCTCCCCTCCATTAAAAAAAAATCTTTCCCAAGTTTTACGTTTGAAGCTGATTTTTTAGAAGTAAAATGTAGAAACAAATATTTACTTAAAATAGCTATTGAATGATAAACGGTCTAATTTAGAGAAGTTATTTACTGCTTCATTAGAATGTTTAATGGTTTTGGATTTCTTTAGTTAAACTACACAACAAATTAGAGATGTTTAGATTTTGCAATAAAAACAAAACATTTTGTATATATTTTTGTTGTATAGAACATAAACATTTTTGGAAACTTGATAATTAATCCCATAATTTTATTTTTTTTTTCGAATGTAAAAAGAAAATTGTGTTTGCTTGCAGTTAGTTTACCCTCAATTTTGTTATATAATTGAAAAAAAAAATACATTTCGAATGTTGTTTTATTAAGTTTTCATGCCAAATGCAACATGTTTTAGTTTCTAATTTATATTACATTTGAAAATATTTATAATTATCAATCAGCTGGTCTTTTAGAAAATATCAGATATATATCAAAGTATCGGGTATTTTGGTAGATATCAAATAAGAAAATTATATTAATAATTTGCCGCAAATTTATAACTATCTATTTAAAAAGAAAAAAAAATATTTCACGTGTTCTTTCATTTTGTGGAAAAGAGTTGAAATGAACAATTTCCTGTTTATACTGTCAATTAAGCTTTTAACTGTGAACTTTCATGATAATGTGATCATCACAATTTCTGTCATTAAAATTAAACATAAGCCAAACGCAAACAAGTATACATAAGAACAAAAACTTCTTCCCATAATGAAACTTATAAAACAATAGTTCCAGCAATTTGCTCCCCCCCAAAAAAAAATGTAAATACTGAAATGCATCTAAATAAAAAAATATGATAACGGCAAAAATAACAAAAATTAGTTTATATGATAGAACTTTAACACACGAGGAGTAGAAAATCATGGGTAGTAGTACACAAAAAATGAGAGGGCGAAAACTCCTCCCTCTTCCAAAAAAGGCCGCATGTTTTGCTTAAATTTAAAAGAGAGGATTTTTTGAATGTATTGTAAAGAAACCACTTTTATCAAGTTTCCTGTAATATCCAATTCATCTCATTGATTCAATGAGACTGTTAGCAATATCAGGATCTCTCTTTTGATAATTTGCATAGTACATGAACGTAGAAAAGATTCAGAATAACATATGCTCGTGAGATCCTGAAATAAGTTTATTCTTTGTTTGCATCGCAAGGCAGACTTACGCACTAGGTCAATCTTAAGTGAGACACCGAAATCTCAGCCCAAACACTTCAATAACCGGAGTAATAAATATATATATTTTTTCAAATCATGCTTTTCTGCACATCATAGACGGCTCCTTAACCAGCAGTTTGAAGCTTTTTAAGTGTAACTTGCAAAGTACTCGGGAAAAAAAAATTGATCTGCCATAAAGAAATACATACAGTGGCTCACAAAAGTGTTCGTACGCTTTAAAAATTTGTACTAAAAAGAAATTTCCCTGTAATTAAATTCGTATATGAAGTCGAGAAATTTTTTATATTATCTCCAAGTTATTCTAAATAACATACAACCTTTTTGCTTAAAATTAATGGATTTTTTTTAAATCTATAAATGTAAACTGAAGATGCCACAGAAAATACACGCCACAAAAGTCTTCGTACACAGAAACATTTTCGGATAAATTCATTATTAAAAATATTGTTTGTCGCTTTATTTTTATTTATACATTTTATTGACATTTGAAAAATCGCTTGGTTTTATATTTTGCAGAATTGGTCCGTAATATTCTATTTATTAATTAAAAATGGTTTGTAATCGTAATGTCACGACTAATAGCGTTCGAAATTAGTTATTTTTCTTCGTAATAGTAGTAAATTAATTCGAAATATTGCAAAATTAGTTAATTTATTCCATTCTACGGCGATAAAAGGCTTTATAGAAATAGGTAGGCGATAACAGGCTTTATAGGAAAAAAATGGATTGAAAACTAGGTATGAAAAGGTCGTCAATCTAAGTAAACACAATGAGATCAAATACTTACAATTAGAAAAGTCGTAAAAAATCCTCGTTTAAGTGCTATAAAAAATGCTACAGAATTTAATGAAACAGTTTTTACTTCATTTTCATTTGAAACTGTTCGACGAGTGGTAAGCCCAGCTGCATTATACAGGCATTCTGACCGTAGAAAATTCTTTGTCAGGGCGAAAATCAAAAAAGCTTAGGCTTTCTTTAGTAAAATCAATGATAAATAATCCCGAATCATATTAAAATAATGTTTTATTTACAGATTAAATCTAATATGCTATTCGTTGCTCCAATGAGGGCATAATAGTATGGAGAAAAAGAATTAAGAATTTAATTTAAAGAACTTAGTTGGAACAGTTAAAGCATGGCAGTGGAGTTGTCCTTGTGTCAGGGTGCATAGCAGCATCAGGATTAGATAATTTTGTATATATTGATAGCATAATAAATCACGATCTTTGTTAAAATATTTTAAAAGGCAATTTAAAATTATCAGGCCAATATATGGGTAACAGATACAACTTTCTTTATGATCAGGATAATGATACAAGGCACATGGCTCTCAACGTTCGCCTCTAGCGTCTTTACAATTGTTCACAAGTTCTAAAAACATCACCTCAATTGCTGAATTTAAACCCAGTAAAACATATTTGGAGATAACTGGAAGTTAGAACACGAAAACACAGCATTGAAACAAAAAGCGAAGTAAAAACAGCAATGTTCGATGAAGGCATCAACTTTCATTCAGAAATTACAAAAAACACTAATTAAATCTATTCCCAGATGTTTAAAAAACTTTTGTGGGTGTTAAATAATATCCTATTAAGTACAACTTTAGCGAAATATTACAATATTTACAAATATACAGCGATTTTTTTAAAGTGTACGAAGACTTTTGTGAGGTAAATTTTTTGTTGTTTTTTGATTAATGATTTTTTCAAAATAAAGTTTTACTATGTTTTTAAAATATTTTATGTAGTTTTGTTATAAATGAGACATAGATCTTACTCTTAAATACCCATTCTAAAATATTAATTTTAATTAATGGATAGAGCACTATTTCGTTGAAATTCCTAAGTGTACGAACACTTTTGTGAGCCACTGTAACTACTATAAATCCAACAAAAAAATTGTAGGTTGCAATTCATATTTTTTTGGATAATTATTTCATAATTATTGTGTTATGTCGTAATAACACAGATAAACTAATTAATCTTACTTAAATTATTTCTAGATCATAATTTTAACAGTTCTTACTTTTGGGGGGTTAAAATTTTATAGAAGCTTTGTTTCATGCCGGATTGTTTACAAATCGCGACTTCGGTCCGGTTTGTTTACCTTTTCTCGTGTCTTGTTTCTTAACTTTTCGCCACGGCATTTTAGGGTTAGCGGTCATTTATATTTTGTAATTAAACATGAATTATATTTTCAATATTTTGATTAATTTTTGGCACAGAATTTTTAATGGTTCTCCTACTGTTCACTGGGTTAAAATCAATATAAAAAATACTGTGTGTGCGATGTTTGCATTACTTGGGATGGTTGGTTGCATAATTGGTGCTTTGCAGGTTGAAATTGCGCGCCTTCGGTCTGTAAACCGTCACATTGTTCATAAAAACTTAACCTATAGTAAAATTGATATTGTAAACATAGTCATTTTTTGTAATAAGAAAATTATACAATAATGAAAAATAGAATAAATTTTGAGCCACTGAATATTAAATTTTTGAGTTGAGTGACTGGATGCATATTTTTTTTAGTTTTAAATGTTTATTAGTTATTTTGATTTTTTTTTAGTTTTAAATGTTTTATTAGTTATTTTTGCATTAACTAACATAATTAACTCTTTTATACTTTGCCTTACTTTTTCTGGTATTTTCTTTTTAAAATACTTCGAACCTGGCAACATCGATATCATCAGAAGGTTCCCGCCTAAAGATTGAGAGTCACGTGATGACGCTACGGTGAGGTGCGTCAGATCCCGCGGAGGAATACAACATGTGTAACGAATTTCATTCGAAATAAAAAGATAATTACTTCATTTTTTACAAAGCAGCTTTAAAAACAAAGAAAATATTAATGATGCATTACACCTAATCAGTTTTACTTAATAAATTGAAGCAAAGTTTTTCTTATAAAGTCATTTTTATTCCGCACTAATTTAATGATGCGGATGCAGCAGTGGAGGATGGTGTAAGGTGGACCCCGCGGGATTTTGGAAGAGGAGAGAGATTCTGGTTCCTGACGTTGACAAGTGAGGTTGCTCTGAGGCTGAAGCTGCAATATTTCCCTTTGTTTGATTGAGGAAGATTCTGTTCCTGAGGATGGGCCCATCATATTCGATATTCACTTGATAAGTTTTTCATTTTCTACTAACCTTTTCGTTAGTTGCACAGCATGCAGCAACTAACGTTTTATTTTTATTTTTACTAACTTATTTTTTTTCCTTTTTTTGAGGGGAGTTAAAGTTTAGAAGATGGCCATTTTTTTTTTCTTTTTAAATTTAATTGTTAGGCATCCAGTGGCTCTATTATTTTTTTTATTTGTTTATTTTTATTGAATTTTTGAATTGAATTGTCAATGTTATTCGGCTGTAATAATAATTAGAATTTTCAATAATTATTAACATCCTGTCAATAGATATGTTGGACATTTAATTATATTTTTTTATATGAATTCCATCAAACAATAAATATTTTGGATGCCTAATTAGCCTTGTCATGCTTTCTTGCAGATCCTGATGAGTCAATTTATTTACATAGATTACGATGCATCATCTTCAATTATTCAATGGAGTTAATTTTTCTTTTTTTGACATTCCTTTAAACTTTGCAGCTCTTGTCAAATTAAGTATTTGTAATTGGTAATGATTAATTATAATTTCATTTATTTCATCTTGTAATTGAAGTTGATGTTTCGTTTCTTTTTGTTTTTATTGTTTATTCAGATACGATCAATGTGATTTGATATTAATCATAAATAAGTTAAATTTTTTTTTTTTGATATCCTTGTGTTTGAATTATTCTTTATTTTTTTCACTTAGATGAAATTAACTTGACTTTCTTTGTTCTTGTTGCATATATTGATCCTGTCTGATTAAACAATGCATGTCTTTTGTTGGATTTAGGGTTACCAAGATTGTCTGATCAGAACTGGGGGTTATTGTTAATTTTTACATTATGATTTTTTTTTTATATTCTTCTTAACACAACGCAACTTAGATTAATTCCTTATTTGACTTTATTTGCTTTTCATGTGGGTTAAATTTTTTTTATGGGTTAATAAATAGTAATTGGGCAATTTTAATTCTTAATATTTTAATGATTTGATCAGCTATGTCAGTCATTAATGGAATCTCTGTTTTTAATTAACCTTGGTAATTAGTAGTTGTGGTAAGACACAACATATATTTTTATGGTGCCGTGCTGGTCAGACGAACTTATGGTCTTAACCAATTTTTTTTACACTGCAGGAAAGTTTAATTGATTTGTTTGTAACCGGTGGATAGTGGAGAACATTTAATGATATAAATTTTTTTGTATTCACAATTGCAATAATGTCTAAATCTCAATTTAACATCTCTGAAGATGAGTATGCTGTCCCTAATGATGTAGAGATTCAGTGTAATTTGGAGGGAGATGATATACCAACTGAAAACAATAGTTCACAAAATATCAATAGTTTTCCAATGCAAGGGGATGAATTGGGGGCAACGGGAGGCAGTGGTATTCCTCAAATTGTTCACACTATTTCTCCACAAATATTGGAGTGCCGTATTAATGCTTTCCCTGAATATTTAGCTATGATTAGCACATTTTCAGGGAGAGAAGAGGATGGGTCAGTAGAAGATTTTATTAAAAACATTGAGGAAATAGGGAGATTGGCATCTTGGGCCGATACTCAATTAATTATTGCAACTAAAATGAAACTTTTAGGTGAGGCTGCAACATTTGCGAAAACCCATCCCATAGTGAAGAAAGCTAAGTCATGGTCAGAAGTTAAATCAGAAATGATTAAACGTTTTGGTAGAATTGGGGATGGCCAAAATAACATTTTAAAATTTACACAAGCGTCACAAAAACATTCGGAATCCACTAGAGGATTCCTTTCGAGACTATCGGGGTTAGCACATAGCTGTTTTCCTGAGAATGACCAGATTAGGGAGAATCTTCTTTTTAATCAGGCACTTAAAGGCCTGCATGCGACTTCACGTAGATATATTATGGGTTTAGCCCCAAAATCTTTCTCCGATATTTGGAAAGCAGCGCTGGAAGAGGAAAAATGTCTAGCATTTGATCGAAATAATGCTGAAATAAATGTTGCAGCAGGGTTGTCGGAGATGAAAAATGGGTCGAACTCTGATCTTGCAGAAATTAAGCAGCTATTACATGCGAACATGCTGCAATCAGACAAAAAAATAAATGAGTTAGAACAACAAGTAAAAAATCTCACTATGATAATTAACAGTCAACCACCACCACAACCGCCACATAATCCACATTTTCAGCATTATCAATTTCCACAAGCTCCAATAAATCAACCTCCAATGCAATATTCACAACAATATTTCCCCACACAACCGCAAAATTCTAGTAGGCAGAGAAGTAATATTACATGTTTTTCTTGTGGGAAAATTGGACATATAAGTAGATTTTGCAAAAATAAAATTTCAGAAACACAACCAAACAATTTAAACGGGTAGAGGGGCAAATGGATTTAGCACGATCCGATTTGACTACAAACCCCAAGTGCGTGAGAGCAGACTCTGCTGCAAACACAAAATTTTCTTTACCGTTGATTGATTTCAAGGTGGGTGAAAAAGATTTTAATGGATTAATAGATTCTGGGGCATCTGTAAATTTAATTGCTTTTCAAACTTTGAAAATTTTATTGGGGGATGGATTGGTTGAAGACATACAGGATTGTTTTATGAAAATTACGGGGGTAACAGGAGATGATACAATAATTACAAACTTTGTTATTATTAAATTAAATATGGCAGGTAAAATTGTCAAAACAAAATTTTATGTAATAAATAAATTGGATTCTACACATTATAATGTAATTTTTGGGAATAATTTCTTAGCAGAAAATAAAGTTAAAATTAATTTTGAAAAGAATGCAATAGAAATGGATAAAATTAACATTAGATTTTCTAACTATCAGAGTGAAAATTTTTGTAACTTAGTTGAAATAGATTATATAAATACTGGGAAAAGTAAATGTAAACATAAATTACCTCCAAAATCTGAATTAATAGTAGAAGTCACAGTAAAAGGTAAACAAAAACAATCTGAATTTGTACTAATATCCCCTAATAAATATTCATTAAGCAGTAAATGGGCAGTTAGTAGTTCTATACATGAATTTAATGAAAATGGTAATTATTGGGTCAAATTAGCTAATTTTTCTGATTATGTTATTTATATTAATAAAGGAACTAAATTAGTAAGTATAGAAGAAGTGGAAGGGATAACTTTACAGAATGAACAAATAAATTCAACTGAAGTAACTGAAATAGATAAAGATTTTGATCTAGTGGGTGGGCAATTTAATTTAACGCATTTAAGTGAGCAACAGAAAGAAGATATGTTAAAATTAATAAATAAACATAAAAATATTTTCGCGAATTCAGTCAAAGATTTAACAGGTTGTAGTACTATAAAACATCGAGTTTACCTTTCTGATGATAGTCCCATTCGCTGCAGACCATATAGAACTCCTTATGCTCTTAAAGAAGAATTGAAAAAGCAGGTTGATGATCTTTTAGATGCAGGTATAATTTCTATGAGTGACTCCCCATACGCTTCTCCTGTACTTTTAGTTAAAAAGAAAAATAATACCTATAGGCTTGTATGTGATTACCGTAAATTAAATATTAAAACTCAACCTCTACCTTATCCATTACCTTTAATTTCTGATTTAATAGATACCTTGGAAGGGGCAAAATTTTATTCTTGTCTGGATTTATGCTCGGGATATTGGCAAATGCACTTAGATCCCAATGATAGACATAAAACAGCTTTTTGTACTGAATTTGGACACTTCGAGTGGAATAGGCTGCCACAAGGACTCCGCAATGCTGCTTCGTCATTTCAAAGACTATTAGAGATAATTTTAGCAGGATTAAAACAATTTAACATAAATACTTACATTGATGACTTAATTATTGCCTCCAAAACATTTGAAGATCATTTACTTAAATTGGACTTAGTTTTTACCAGGCTTAATCAACATAATTTGAAAATTAACCCTGCAAAGTGTCAATTAGCTCAACAACAAATTAATTATTTAGGCTTTCATATCAAAGATGGCAAAATATTTCCAGAAGACAAAAATTTAAAAGCAATAAAACAATTCCCTATTCCTAAAAATAAAAAGCATGTGCGTCAGTTTCTTGGTCTTTGTAATTACTATCGTAAATTTTTAGATAAATTTGCCGAAACTGCTCTACCTTTAACTAAATTAACTAAGGATAAAACTAATTTTGTTTGGAATGAGGACTGTAACAAAGCTTTTGAAACTTTAAAAGCAGGTTTGATCAATTGACCTTGTTTAACTATACCTAATGTAAATAAAGACTTCATATTACATACAGACGCATCTGGTTTTGCTTTGGGTGCAGTTCTAAGTCAATATGATGATAAAGGAGATTTACATCCAGTAGGTTTTGCTAGTAGAACATTGAAGGATGCTGAAACTAGATATTCTGTTTTTGAGAGGGAACTTTTAGCTATAGTGTGGGGTGTGGGACATTTTAGGCAATATTTATATGGAAGAAAATTTATTTTATACTGTGACCAACCGAGTCTGTCCCGCGCACTTGAGTTAAAAGATTGTGGTAGAGTTACAAGGTGGGCTTTGGCTTTACAGAACTTTGATTATGAGATAAAACATACTCCTGGCAAAGACAACATCCCAGCTGATGTGCTTTCGCGAACAATTAATGTTGCTAAGGTCGAAAATATAATTTCTCTAAATAATATTACTGATGACACACTAACTGAATTACAACAACAGGATGCTACATGTAAAGAAATCATAGACTTACTAGGAACACAGGATAACATAACCATAGGAAAAAACACATATTTTTACAAAAATAAAGTTCTTTACTGTCACCAGAATTTCAAATCTAAATTTAATGTAAAAGATAAACTAGTTGTACCTAAGTCCTTAGTTCCTGAAATTTTAAACCTTGCACATGATTCTCCTGCGTCGGCACATCCGGGATTTATGAAAACCACAAATAAAATTCGCAAATGGTATTTCTGGCATAACATGAGACGTCACGTTTTAAATCATATAAAATCTTGTATTTCTTGTGTACAGCGTCGTGGATATAAGAAAGGTGACAAAGCTCAATTGCAACGAATGCCAATTCCAACACGTCCTTTTGAAATGGTAGCAATTGATGCTGTAGGACCCTTAACGTTGACTTCTGAAGGTAATAGACACATATTAGTGATGAGCGACTATTTTAGCAGATGGGTGGAAGCTTACCCGGTAAAAGATTTACTTATAAATTCCATAGCAGGGTCGTTAGAAAAGTTTATTGCCACACATGGGGTGCCAGAACATCTGGTGTCAGACAAGGGTAAACCATTTGTTTCAGATGCTATTACAAAGGTATACAAAAAGTATAGCATTAAGAAGCACACAACTACGAGTTATCATCCTAGTTCAGATGGTGTTGTTGAACGTGCTAATGCTACTATAATTAATGCCCTTAAGCATTTGGCTACTGCGACAGATTATCAGTGGGATGAGTATTTGAGTTCAGCTCTGTTAGCTTACAGAACATCGTACCATTTTACAATTCAGAATACTCCTGCTCATATTGTTTATGGTAGGGATTTAGTTGTTCCAGTAGATTTATTGGTTAAAGAAAATAAATTTTCTTATTCTGACACTAGAGAATACAGTGAGGATATTGAGATTAGATTACAACAGTCTTTCAAAATCATAAAAGAAAATTTAGAGAAGGCCGCCGAAAAACAAGAAAATTATAGAAACAGGACTGCTAAAGACAAAAAGATTTTAGTCGGTGACTTGGTACTTTTATATACCCCTGTTTTCAAACAGGGTGTGGCTAGAAAATTTCAACAAGTTAATAAAGGTCCATACAGAGTTAAATATAAAACCAGTCCAGTAAACTTCCAAATAATGCACATAAATAATCCTAAGGACATTCAAACTGTTCATGTTGATCGGTTAACACGTATAGAAGAAAGATTTACTTACCCAACTTTATATGAAAACAAAAATAATAACGATAAAAATGACAACTTAATTAATGACAATAGTAATGTAAATGTTTCTGGCCAGCAAATTACCACTCACAATACTATTCTGCATAAATTACCTACAACTAAGTCACAAACCTTAAAAATTCTCTTTAAAGCAAATACTACACCTACCACCACTTGCAATTCTAATCTTGATAATCCACTTACTGTTCCAAATGTTCAAAGAAATGCCATAAGACAGGGTAGCAAATTAGAGACAAATACCGACTGTGACCAAAATGATGTTTCTAGGTCTTCGACCAATATTAGGGCGGATTCTACAAAAACAGAATCTATTGCTCGGAAACATCAGTATAATCTCAGGGATTTACCAAAATGTTCTTATAAATGTTAATTTTATGTTTTGTTGTAAATATTTTTGTTAAGTGTTAAATGTTAATCATTTCATTTTATATTCAATTAATTTGTGAAGCTAGTTATACAAATGTTTGTTATAATGTGAACAAAGTGTTTAATGAACTGAATGTGTTGCAAAGTATTTTTTTTCTCTCCTTTTATTATTTTGGTTGAGGAAAAGTTTGTATTATTTTTAAGTATTATTTACATTAATGGTTAATAGTTACAACATGGGTTGTAATTACACATGTAAGATGTAATGATTCAGTACGAACTTAGTCCTATAATGTTACGTCAAGTAGAGATGTTCCTATATGGTTGGCAGCTACTTCATTGGCAGACTACTCTGTTGGAGAATGAGCAGAAGGATTTGCTTACAAGGTTGCCTGACTCTTCTAACATGTTTTGTCCCGTGATGTCCAGTGATCTGTTCATATTTTTGTTTCATGTTAATTGTTTGGGGTTGTTTTGTATTGTTTTGTTTTTTTAGGGGAAGGGATTTTTTTTTGTACAATATTGAAGTGTCATACATGCATGCTGAGCTATGGCATTTTACTATTGTGTGTTGAGGCATTGCCTCAAATTACTTTTTGGTTTTTAGCCAGTCCTAGGCTTTATTTAGGACAAATTTTTGTATTTTGATATAGTTTTTTTTTAGTTGCCCGTTTGCCATTGTTCTCCCAATTTTTAATGTAATTCCTTTGTGACAAAAATTTTTGTGCCAAAAATTTTAGGCGGATTCGGGGGTATTGTGTTATGTCGTAATAACACAGATAAACTAATTAATCTTACTTAAATTATTTCTAGATCATAATTTTAACAGTTCTTACTTTTGGGGATTAAAATTTTATAGAAGCTTTGTTTCATGCCGGATTGTTTACAAATCGCGACTTCGGTCCGGTTTGTTTACCTTTTCTCGTGTCTTGTTTGTTTACTTTTCGCCACGGCATTTTAGGGTTAGCGGTCATTTATATTTTGTAATTAAACATGAATTATATTTTCAATATTTTGATTAATTTTTGGCACAGAATTTTTAATGGTTCTCCTACTGTCCACTGGGTTAAAATCAATATTAAAAATACTGTGTGTGCGATGTTTGCATTACTTGGGTTGGTTGGTTGCATAATTGGTGCTTTGCAGGTTGAAATTGCGCGCCTTCGGTCTGTAAACCGTCACATTGTTCATAAAAACTTAACCTATAGTAAAATTGATATTGTAAACATAGTCATTTTTTGTAATAAGAAAATTATACAATAATGAAAAATAGAATAAATTTTGAGCCACTGAATATTAAATTTTTGAGTTGAGTGACTGGATGCATATTTTTTTTAGTTTTAAATGTTTATTAGTTATTTTGATTTTTTTTTAGTTTTAAATGTTTTATTAGTTATTTTTGCATTAACTAACATAATTAACTCTTTTATACTTTGCCTTACTTTTTCTGGTATTTTCTTTTTAAAATACTTCGAACCTGGCAACATCGATATCATCAGAAGGTTCCCGCCTAAAGATTGAGAGTCACGTGATGACGCTACGGTGAAGTGCGTCAGATCCCGCGGAGGAATACAACATGTGTAACGAATTTCATTCGAAATAAAAAGATAATTACTTCATGTTTTACAAAGCAGCTTTAAAAACAAAGAAAATATTAATGATGCATTACACCTAATCAGTTTTACTTAATAAATTGAAGCAAAGTTTTTCTTATAAAGTCATTTTTATTCCGCACTAATTTAATGATGCGGATGCAGCAGTGGGGGATGGTGTAAGGTGGACTCCGCGGGATTTTGGAAGAGGAGAGGGATTCTGGTTCCTGACGTTGACAAGTGAGGTTGCTCTGAGGCTGAAGCTGCAATATTTCCCCTTGTTTGATTGAGGAAGATTCTGTTCCTGAGGATGGGCCCATCATATTCGATATTCACTTGATAAGTTTTTCATTTTCTACTAACCTTTTCGTTAGTTGCACAGCATGCAGCAACTAACGTTTTATTTTTATTTTTACTAACTTATTGTTTTTTCCTTTTTTTGAGGGGAGTTAAAGTTTAGAAGATGGCCATTTTTTTTTCTTTTTAAATTTAATTGTTAGGCATCCAGTGGATCTATTATTTTTTTTATTTGTTTATTTTTATTGAATTTTTGAATTGAATTGTCAATGTTATTCGGCTGTAATAATAATTAGAATTTTCAATAATTATTAGCATCCTGTCAATAGATATGTTGGACATTTAATTATATTCTTTTGTATGAATTCCATCAAACAATAAATATTTTGGATGCCTAATTAGCCTTGTCATGCTTTCCTGCAGATCCTGATGAGTCAATTTATTTACATAGATTACGATGCATCATCTTCAATTATTCAATGGAGTTAATTTTTCTTTTTTTGATATTCCTTTAAACTTTGCAGCTCTTTTCAAATTAAGTATTTGTAATTGGTAATGATTAATTATAATTTCATTTATTTCATCTTGTAATTGAAGTTGATGTTTCGTTTCTTTTTGTTTTTATTGTTTATTCAGATACGATTAATGTGATTTGATATTAATCATAAATAAGTTAAATTTTTTTTTGATATCCTTGTGTTTGAATTATTCTTTATTTTTTTCACTTAGATGAAATTAACTTGACTTTCTTTGTTCTTGTTGCATATATTGATCCTGTCTGATTAAACAATGCATGTCTTTTGTTGGATTTAGGGTTACCAAGATTGTCTGATCAGAACTGGGGGTTATTGTTAATTTTTACATTATGATTTTTTTTTTTTATTCTTCTTAACACAACGCAACTTAGATTAATTCCTTATTTGACTTTATTTGCTTTTCATGTGGGTTAAATTTTTTTTATGGGGTAATAAATAGTAATTGGGCAATTTTAATTCTTAATATTTTAATGATTTGATCAGCTATGTCAGTCATTAATGGGATCTCTGTTTTTAATTAACCTTGGTAATTAGTAGTTGTGGTAAGACACAACACTTATTATAAAATTTTTAAATTTAAAAATTCAATGTATACATGTTAGGATTTTTTAATACTATAATCACATAAAAATATTTTCACATTAGGATTATAATTTCAGGAGATATTAATATCTAAATTTTGAATGTTTATAATTCAAAAATTTATTATCCAAATGACATGGAATTTCATTTTTAGGCATAGTTTGAACAAAAGATTTAAAATATCTTGTCAAATTTGGGTGTTGCCACTGAAAAAAGAAAGTTTGGGCTGGTTTTAATTTGTATATGGCCCCCCAACAAATTTTATAAACATAAGTTAAAAGCAGACAATTTTCAATCGTTTAGGACAAGTAACTTTTTTTTTTTTTTTTTTTTTTTTTTTTTACGTTAATTTGTTGCAGAGTTAGTAGTTGGAGTTTACTTTTTTTTCTCACGATTGTACATGTTGAATTAATAATAAAGGCAACATTTATTTTTTTTTCTTGCGCAGATTCATCAACACGTTGAAAAACTATAAATGACGTTGAAACGATACGTGTGACGAAAATTGCCCGCGCAAAATATTTTCAAAAGAGTGCATTGCAATGGATCAATGGTAACACAAGAGAGGATGTTCTTTTACTTACTTTTGAAAGTACCCATGTAACAATCTTCTTGTATGTAAAATTATTTCAGTCCCAAATGATAAAGAGAACGACGGAAGAAAACAATAAATAAAATAAACTAGTCGTTGGGGGCCACCGTAATACTTACCCATCATGGATATGTATATGAAAATAAAACATATGAAAACTATTTATACAATGCATTGCAATTCATAAACAAAATTTAAATATTGTTAATATACATAGTAATGGTATATTAAAGAACTGCTGATGTACCAATTTCGACAAATTATATAAAACGCCAAACTACTCAAGTAGTACCGAACTGCGTAAAAGAAACATCCTTATAACTCCAAAAATAATAATTCTATTAACTAACAATTAACTGCGTCTGATTAAGCGTCTCATTTCCAATTAAAATATACCTCTGAATTGAAATTTGAATGAAATACAGGGTCACGAAAAATCGAAGAATGTGGAAAACAGGATTACAAATATCTCGGCAACTAATAATCCGATCGACTTCGTTCTATATGCAAAATGTGTGTTATTTTATTGCCTTTTACGTCCATTCCTTAGAGCAAAAAAATTCGAAAATTTTTATGTACCTTTCATCAGAACGAATTTTTTGAGAGTCCGAAAAAAATAGTTCCGGATAATCGAAGTTGCTGATTAATAAATAGGCTTCGTCCCATTCTTACATACTAACTACGTACAAAATTGCAGGTCTCTATCTCAATTTGTTCGGGAGATAGAGCGTTTACAGACAGACAGACGGCAAAATTTTTTTCTAAAAATATGTTTTTTGGAATCTCTACTATCTAAAATGTGCAAATCCGTCAAAATTTTTTTTTCGATTTTCAAAACGATTGCAAGACTTACATTATACTACGTATGATGGGTAAGTAAAAATACTAATGGGCTGTCACCGAGTTTTAAATATCATTTTAAGGATGTTCAGAATTCTTTTTTTCCTCCTGTTCAAGCTACGAATCTTATTGACATATTTCTGAAATAATATTTCTTGTATAAATTCATGGAATTTCTAGACATTGATAACTATTAAACTGAAAAAAGGGTAACTTTTTCATTTTACTGTAAAATTAGCCGCTTTTTCTTTGAGTGCAAAATTAATAATTGTTGAAAAGAATTGTGAGAAAATTAATTATTCTTGAATGATTAATAATTGTTGAATGAATTGAAGAATGATTGCATTTTCTATACAAACTGTTTTGAATGCTCCAGAACGTGCTTAATTTGGATTTGAGAAATCTCTTAAATCAGTTGACAGTCCAATTTCATTGGGAAGAAGCAAACAAAAACCTAGGTAAGAATTCAAAATATTTTCCCTACCGATGAGGGAATAAATGAGCAATAATTTTGTTATTTTTCCTTTCATCTCCTGGCCTGGCACGTCAGTTCTTTTGGTAAGGCTATAATCACGGTTTCTCGTTATCCGTGGTGTATATTTCTCCCTTCAATTAATCACGCCTTCGTCTCACACCTCTCCGTAATTGCGCTGGCGGGTCTGTAGGGCGGGACACAACCTTTTGTCAACGAGGGGAGACCCCCCCCCCTCTTTTATTATTTTTATTTTTAATGATAGCAACCGGTCCATCCACGCATATCGCAAAATAATCTGCAACAGGATCCAAAGTTAAATGAAATATACCTTTTTAACAAGTAAAGAAAATGTATAAAAGAACAAGCTTCGAAAATAAAGTTTTTGAGGCAGATACGGGGAAGCGATTGAGAAACTAAGGTCCAAGAGCCGACAGAATAAAAGCATAAAGTATCGAGCACAAGAAAAAAAACTTTTATTTTAAGGAAGAGTAGAAATAGTGGAATCTAATGATCCATGTCTGCTGGAAGCGAAGTGGTGCATAAGCCAAAAATTAAAAGCACTAGTGGTTTATTCGTAGGTTCATCATTCTGTTTGCCGTATAATAATTTCATACTTTTGATTGTGCAACAAACAAAATGTTAAACAAATGAGTAAACCACTGGTGGTATTAATGTTTGGCTTATGCACCACTTCGCTTCCAGCAGACATGGATCATTAGATTACTCTTCCATAAAATAAATACTTTTTCCCGACTGATTTTTTTGTTTTTCCAATTTGTAATTCATTATAGTAAATAATTTTTTTCCGACTAAACGAGCATTTTTCCAATTTGTAAGTCCTTACAGGTAAATACCATATTTAAGACTAAACGTACATTTTCCCTACTGAACAGGAATTTTTCCGACTGATTTTTTTCGTTTTTCCAATTTCTAAATGTTATAGTAAGTAACATTTTCTCGACTAAACGGACTATTTCCCGACTGATTTTTTTCGTTTTTCCAATTTATAAGTTCTTACTGATAAATACGATTTTTTCCGACTAAATGTATTGCTTTACCGATAAACATAAAATTTTCCGACTGGTTTTCTCGAGGGGGGGTGCCGCACCCCCCATACCCCCCGGGATTTACGCCCCTGGCTAACGTTCTCGTCTCCTGATTAGGGGATCCCCAGATCAAAACCAACCGGTGCCAATCTCCTCAGGTTTTTGTGCTGTTGGTTCTTATACTGTTACTCTGTTTTGCTTTTGTTCTCGCACTTTCATTCTGTTTCTCTCAAAAGGCAATTCTTTCCGACGTATTCACAAAATTATTTCCACCTTGTTTCCTATAAAACATGAAGTATTCATAATCTGATGCTAAAGAAAAAGAACGTTTATTGATTTTTTATATAGTTTCTAAATAACATTCATCCGATGGTCTAAATATCTTTTCTTGCGCGGAATGACGTCTTCGATAACGGCAGTTGTTCAATTTATGCAGCTAGGCCATTTGAAGTCGCGGTTTGAACTGCATAAGGGTGAAGTCCAAACTAATCACTTGATCTTCACAGCTCCCGGATTTGAATATAACTGACTTTTGTGGTCTGTTTTAGAGAATCAAGTCCTCCTGAGCCGATTTTTTCCTCATCAATATGGATAACAGGTGGTAAATAAATTTACTTAATTTTTAGAAGACGTTAGGTTCAAATATTGAAATCTTAAGAGTGTTAGTGACTCATCGGTCGAATTCACCTCGGTAATGTTGAGTCTATAGGCGTTTGATGCATTCTTATATTCAAAATATCGCCCCAGAAAATTAATATTTTAAAGTTTTTTTTTTCTTTTCAGTGTACTCTTCTTAAAGGATGTCTATTTTTTTCCTGCTAGTCAAAATATTTCTAAAATTTATTCTCAATTTAACATTTTGTGTTTTAAAAACTGGCGAACTGGAAGTAAAATTTTAACACTTCATATTAAATGATGCATAGATTTTAGAAATATTTTGAAAAGTAAGAAAAAAAGAGGCATCCTTTAACCTTCCTACCCTGGATGGGTCTAATCAGTCCTATAATGCGTTTCATTCGATTCAAACTAGAAAATTTTTCATAAACTAAATTAAATAAGTAACACAAAGCTTTAAGTTAAATAAGTATGTTAAATGGATTTAAATAAAAATTCTGGTTTCAAATATATTAATCAAGTTTGAGTAAAATTTCAACAGGGTAGGAAGGTTAAAAAGAGAATTTAATGATGAAGAGCTTCAATTTGAGATCAAACTCATCTTTATAAAATAATTATTAAAAGAGATACAGGATTTTTAAAAAACCGTCGAGATACTGAAAATGATCATTTTTTTCTTCGTCAAACAATTTTATTTCAATCAAGGTACAGACTTAAATAAGGGACAGAAAAAAGTATAGAATGCATTTTCGGATAGGTAACACTAGTTTACAAATTTCAACTTTTTTTGTATACCCCGAAAGAAATGTATGTAAATGTATTAGTCTACCTTCCTTAAACCTAAAAGTGTCAGCAGAAGTATTAGCAGAATCACAATTTTCTTTCTGCAGTCTTTTTTTTTTTTTTTTTTTTTAATTACCGAACGTGGTGACGACAGTTTAATGTTCATTCATTCACTTCAAACAAAAAATATTTTGTTTCAGGTTGAATTAAAATGTCTAGTAGAAAGTGTAAACAAAGTTCTGATCTTCTTTGCTATTTTTGTGGGCAGTTTATATTTTCAAAAAAAAAAAAAAAGACGCACTTTAGATTTGTTAAAAAGTGCATATCTTCATTACTTTGGATTTCCTGTTGCAAACCAAGATAAAAAGTGGGTGCCTCATGTGTTTTGCGAAAGCTGTAGAATTGTTTTACTCCAGTGTTCATCAGGAGAAAACGTACACCTTCCATATGGTTCACCAATGCTATGGAGAGAACCTAGTAATCATGAAAATGATTGTTACTCTTGTGTTACGAAGACAGAAGAATATAACACAAAAAATAAGGCGAGTATTATATCTGCCGAAGTTCCGTCTGTTACTAAGCCCAATTTACATTTGAAAGATCTACCATGTCCAGTTTGTCCCGGTAATTCGAGTATAAATATAATAGGAGATGACAATGAAAGTGATGTTGAATTCAAATTGATTTCTAGTGATTCTAACAAATTCTCTTTTCAAGAAAAGACTCCACATTTAATTAACCAAGCCGAATCAAATGATCTTATAAGAGATTTACAATTATCAAAGTCTAAAGCTGAGCTTTTTGGTTCTCGCCTATAACAATGGAACCTATTAACACTAAAACACAAAAGTTACGTTGTCTAGAAACAGAAGCTAAGTTTACTCAGAAATTTTTGAAAAAGAAGGTGAATATTGTTATGGGATGTACAGATGGAAGTAAACATGTCATTAAAGATTTATTTCCTGCATTCGCATCTGAGTTTTTTCCCTGAAAACTTAGGAAGTATGAGTGACGAACAAGGGGAATGTTTTCACCAAGATTTAAAGGTTTTTGAAGGGGATTCATCAGGGATTTTGGGATAAAAACATGTCGATTACTGTAGGTCTATTATAAGAGAAACTGATCTAAATAACTGCAAAAAGGAGACAAAAATGAGCCAGTTATGATTTTTTTTTATATTAATACCAAAAATTATGTAATCCAGTTAAGTAAATAAATATTTCTTAAACCAGACGTGACAGAATTTTTTTTTGTTATTTTTTCTGGATAACTCTATCTAAATAAACAACAAATTAACAACTTTCAGCTGGGGTATAAAAATAGTGTAAACTAGTGTAATTATTCAAGCTACATGCTTTTATAAAACTCAGTTTTAAAAAACAAAATTTCTATCCTTAATAAGCAAAAAACTGCTAATTAATTAACAAATTATGCCAAAGTGTGATAAACCAGCCAATCATGTACTAGCTACATTATAGTAAAGCAAATCATTTTAAATGCTGCCACTTCAAGTTTCATATGTCAATCAGATATTTTTCTTCGAGATTATTTTTTCGAATAAAACAGTGTAAAAGTTCATTTTTAGAAAGATTTTTAAAATTAATTTTTGAAGGAAGAGATATCTTCTAAAGTATAGCATTTAAAATTATTAGCATTTAAAGTTTTATTCCTAACTAGCTGACCCGCTCGGCGTTGCCCGGGTCCGTATTAACAATATTAAACGAACTTGAAATTTGTATGATTTTATCATTAACTCGAAACATGCAGAAATGCATTGTCTGAAATACGTGGCCACTGACTGTGTGAAAAATCGGTTTAAAAAACAGCTAATGTTAAGCTTTAAAAACACTCAAAATGAGCGATGAGAAATGTGGGAGGAATATATATCCAACGACTGCGTGATTTTCGTGTTAAAGTGTTGATATTTATCAAAAATCACTGTTAAGTCACGTAACTAATTATTTTTTTTTCACATAGAAATCCCAAGTGAAATATTTTGAATTTCAAACTAATTATATCACTCTTAAATCCGACTATACCATGAATGAAATCGATACTCGCTCGTAGCTAAAGTGTTGGTATGTAGTATTATAATTTCAGAGCCATTTAACAAAAGTAAGTGTTATTTTTAATCAAATCATGCATAATGTCCACTCTATGGATAAATTCCTAACCGTAAACTTTTTTACCGTAACCATAACCTGCCTGTAACCTAACTTTGACTTAACAGTACCTTACCGTAAATTAAATATAACATAAATGTAACCTAGCCTTCACTTTATTGCAACATATCCTTATTCTAACCATAAAACAAATGCGATTTAACTTTAACCTAACTTTAACTTAACCGTGACCTAACTGTAACCTAACGGGATATTAAATATAATCAAAGACTTACCGTAATGTAATTGCAACCTAAATGTTACCAAACCATAATATTGGTTTCATGTCCATGGAAATTATTTTGACTTGTTCGGATCTGGTTATGATTCATTATAGAACATTTTTGTCGGGTTCAGATTTTAGGTATATTTTGATATTGAGTTATAATGTTCGGGTCGTATTCATGTCCATGGAAATTATTTTGCCTTGCTCGGATACAATTATGGTTCTTTGGAACATTTTTGTCGGGAACAGATTTGTTTCAATTCAGATTTCGGCTTTTTCTTCAAATGGAATTTTTGGGTTCGGGTTTTCTTGCATGTTCACGGAAATTATGCTGCCTTGTTCGAATAAGAACATGCTTCACTGGAACATTTTTTTTCAAGTTCAGATTTGGTTCAGTTCAGATTTCGTGATTTTTTTCAAAGAATTTTTTTAGGTTCTGATTCGGTTCAGGTGAATGGAAATTTTTTGTCTTATTCAGATCCGGTTACGATTCTTTCTAATATTTTTTATCAGGTTCCGATTTGGTTCGATTCAAATTTCAGGTATTTTTTAAAATAGAATTTTTAGGTTCGGATCTCGTTCATGTCCACGGAAATTATTTTGTCATACTCGAATCCAGTTATGATTCTTTCGAATATTTTGGTCGAATTTAGATGTGGTTTGGGTCAAATTTCAGTTTTTTTTCAAATCGAATTTTTTAGGTTCGAGTTGGGTTTATGTCCATAGAAATTATTTTGTCTTGCTTGGATTGGGTTATAGTTCTTTGGAATATTTTTGTCTGGTCCAGATTTGGTTCAATTCAGATTTCGAGTTTTTTCTTCAAATATAACTGTTGAATTCGGGTCTTCTTGCATGTTCACGGAAATAATTCTGTCTTGTTCGAATAAGGACATGCTTCACTGGAATATTTCTGCCAAGTTCAGATTTCGTTCAGTTCGCGATTTTTTCAAAGAAATTTTTTGGGTTCGGATTGTGTTCATGTCCATGGAAATATTTTGTCTTGTTTGGATCAGGTTGCGTTTGTTTGAAATAGTTTTGTCAGATTCAGATTTGGTTCGATTCAAATTTCAGGTATTTTTTGAATGGGAGTTTTAGGTTCGTATCGGGTTCATGTCCACGGAAATTATTTTGTCTTACTCGAATCCGGTTATGGTTCTTTCGAATACTTTGGTCAGAGTTAGATGTGGTTTGGGTCAAAGTTCAGGATTTTTCAAACGAAGTTTTTTAGGTTTGAGTCGGGTTTATGACCATGGAAAGTATTTTGTCTTGCTGGGATCGGGTTATAGTTCTCTGGAATATTTTTATCGGTTTCAGATTTCGTTCGAGTCATATTTCGGGTTTTTTTTTAAAGAAAATATTTAGGTTCGGGTCAGATTTCATGCCCACGAAAATTATTTTTCCCTGTTTGAATCGGGTTATGCTTAACTTGAACATTTTTGCGGGATTCAGATTTGGTTCGGGTCAGTTATCAAATCCATAGTTTTTCCCAAACAGAATTTTTAGGTCAGGGTCGGGTTTATACTCACGGAAATTTTGTGTATCACGGATCGGAGTGTGGTCTGTTTTTTTTTTCTGGTTGGAATCGGGTTATGTTTAAATTAGTCTAAACATTAAGGTTATAATCAGTTTTGCTTCTATTCTTTTTTTATGGCTATTTCTGATAGATAATTTACTTAGCTATTTGATAATTTATTATGGTGAATGAATCGTTTGCGGATACAAACAATTGTACGCCAAACAGCTATTTTATTGACGTGACAACGTCTTGTAAATTGGTTTGCCGGGAGACACTTCAAGAAACTGCGTTACGTTACGTTACGCTCCGCTCACGATACGCGCTCACTTTTCTCTTAACTTTTTCCGGTCACTTGTGGGACCATTTTCTGAACGTGAATGTGAATTCGCTGCAAGGAAGGGGCGGTGCTTAATAGGAATTTTAGATAGTATCAAACTAAGACGAAATACGTTATGTATTAGTTATTAGTATAAAGTACAAAGAAAATAAGTGTAGTTTATTTCGTAATTCGGTGGTATATTATGGAAAACTAATGATATGTGATTAGTGAAAGCCATTTTACTTTAGTTATATTCTGCTCATTGAAAAATTCTTTAATATGCTGTTTACAAAATTCAACATTTGACATCAATAAACATGAAGTAAAATGTGTTTAACAAACACAGTGTATTGCAAGTTATTGTATGTATATTTGTATATAAATACGTATGTATGTGTAAAGGTAAAAATAAAATTTTGTTAATATCACCGCCCCTTCCTTGCAGCGAATTCAATCCTGATTGCGTATCAGATATGTCTAAGTCTACTACGTTAAAAGGAACAACCATTGACTTGACATTTTCTAGGCACATTACAGCAGAAACACTTCCTTTCATTTCATATTTCTCCTATCATCGCCCTATCCTCAACAAAATCACTCACATAGGAACAAGTTAAGTTGTAGTAAACGCTGTTTCATTGTGCGCAAATGTATTGCAAGTTATTGTATGTATATTTGTATATAAATACGTATGTATGTGTAAAGGTAAAAATAAAATTTTGTTAATATGAAATTCAGTGCGAGATTCTTTGTATAAATTAATGTTTTAAATATAATTCTTTGTATAAATAAATGTTTTAAATTGTTACTATTATTTCATCCTTCTTCCTACTATACGAATGAATATTCACATTAAAATTATTTTACAACTCAAAGTCGTTGTCACGTAAAACTTTCGCCCGTATACCGACTTTACAGGTAACCAATTTTTTTTTGTTTTAAAAACAAATTAAAGCCATATTACAATTTTAAATTGAATAGAACACATTTAAATTTAATCAATGATTAAAAAAATAAACTTATAGAAAAGTGTTGTGCAATTTTTTTACTGCAACACAGCTAATGACTCATACATTCTAATGTTCGAAATGTCAAAAATATGCGTACAACCATATAGTAAAAAGAAATTAATAGAGTGGCAGTATAATGTCTCGGGGTGACGCAAAAAATGTAACTCTAAAATCCGCGACATTATGTCCAAATAATCACCAACAAAACCATGTGCTTTGAAACTCCGATCAATTCAAACTGGTTTAAACCCGTATTTCTTTGTTTTTGTTTTTTACCTTTTAAACTGTTATTGAATAGATGACTGAAATTTCGTTTAAAAATAACGTTTTGTGCCATTATTGCCTGTAATACACGATCAGAATGCATGAAAGATACAATTAGATCAATCATAGGCAAGACTTATTTGATTATTTTTATCATATGACTTTGAAATATCAATATAGAAGCATCATTTAAGACTTTGCTTAAAAAATCAACATTTTTTCGTTAATGTCTTAATGTCTGCACTCTGAAATCTACATTTTAGATTAATATTATTATTTAAGTGTTCATGCATGATTTAAAAAAAATCGTTTCATCACTATATTTTATATATTGACATGGAATTATAACTATGTTGTTAAATCATAAACATTTTTCATCTACGTTATAAAGTATTAAGAATTTCTGAAAAAAAGAGAAAACTTTTAGTAATACAATTTTTTACTTCAAATCATATGTTTTGATTTTTTATTTAATTTTATTTTGACATTTAATTATTTTTAATTTTCCCATTTCAATTATTTTAAAAGCAAACATTTATTTTAATAAATAATATAATAGAAAAAAACATTTAAAAAAATTACGATTTCTTCTTAAAATATGCTTCAGCTGTAATTCATTTCTTCCAATCCGTCTTATTAATACAAAATTCCTTCCTCGTGCTTTATTTTGAGACATTAAAATTTCAGCGATAAATGGTTTCCTCTTGCAAACCTTTCTTTTTTTCGGTTTACTTCGCCACCACCTATCTTTTTCCTCCATGGCGTACAGCAGCTGTAATCTATATATATAAAAGGAATTCTGAGGATAATTGAGGCACAGATAGGCTCTCATCCTCTATTCCTTTTATTTATAGAGATTTTACACAGCTTAGGTAAACGCAGAAGAAATATAAAACAGATAATGTATTTATCACAAAAAATCGTCTGCTAAGAAAATCTTTTTTCATTTTGAACTCTATAAATAAAAGGAATAAAGCAGAAGAAATATAAAACAGATAATGTATTTATCACAAAAAATCGTCTGCTAAGAAAATCTTTTTTCATTTTGAACTTCTATAAATAAAAGGACAGATAGGCTCTCAAACAGTGAATCGTCGAATATAATTGAAGAACAAATGGAAGAACAAATGGAAGAACAAATGGAAGAACAGATGGAAGAACAGAAAGAAGAACAGATGGAAGAACAAATGGAAGACCTCTTCATTAACAATAAAAAAAGATATGCAAACGAAACCCCAGAACACCGATCAAACATATCTGCCGGAAACTGACGAGACATGGCACAGAAACGTGAATGTGTGGGGTTGTAGAACTGGCATTCAGATAGTCTTCGGGCTACTGAGGGCGGGCAACCGTCTAGTAATAATAATAATAATAAAAAAAAAAAAAAAAAAAAAAAAAAATCCTCATTTAAACTGACAGTTTGCCAGTCTATGAATTTTAAAGGTCAGTCTCAGTTTTTAAAATTATTTCTGCGAAAATTTTATGCAACCAACCAACCATAATAGAATGAAAATGAAAAAAAAGCTAAAAAAAGCGATTTTTTTATGAGAGTGAGGTTTGGAATTTAATTAATTACTCAGTTAATAAATAGAATTTTGAAATTCTGAGCGTCAGGTGCATCAGGAGAGATATTGGGCTACTCTCAGAAAAATTTTGAGCTTCGTACGTACCGTAGTTTTCGCTAACTATCGCAGACACACACACACACACACACACAGAGCGATTTGTTATTTTATTAATATAGATGTAAACAAAACTTTTGAAAAAAAATTGAGTTGAGTGTGATTTTTATATAAAAAGAAAACCATTGTAAACGACATTCGCTTTGTGTGTAAGCAAAGAATCAACATAGATAACATCTTTGACGTCATAGTATGGTGAAAAACGATTCTACCATAAAATGTTTATTTAAAGAGGGTAATCTCTGGAACTACCGAACCAATTGTACAAACCGAACCAACTTTGTACAGTTATATTAACCAATAGTATTTTATGTAATATCGATTTACGGCCACCTTTCCATATTTTACGCAAATTTCTAACCAATATTTAACCCGTTACCATCCAATGATACCATATAGATTACCTACAACTGGACAAAACTTTTAAATTTCAACACCATTATTTAAGTACGGAAGTGTCTGCTATCTAAATGCCTGAATAAGTAACAATTTTGGATTCTAACAACGAATTTGGGTACATTAGAATTTAATGTGCAAATGCGAAAAGATGGCCTCCAGACCAATATTAACCAGTTATAATCATCAATAATAAACTACATTCATTTCATTTGCGGGAAAGACAAACCAATTAGAAAATGTCTTTGGCTCCATTTTCCTAGGAATAAATGAATTCATGTTTTTAGCACTTTCCAACAAAGTTGAAAAGTGCTTATGCATTCGGTTTGTCTGGCCGTCTGTCCATCTGGCGTATGGCCGTCTATCCGCGCTCTAACTCTCGTAAATATACTCAGATTGCCATGAAATTTTTGGACGTTATTTAGGTTTACCCTAGCACGACGAACCCTGTTGAAAATTAAGTTTCTACATTCTTTTTTTCCAAAAGTTTGAAAAGTTCTTATGCATTCGGTTTGTCTGTCCGTCTGCCCGTCTGTCAGTCTATCTGTCTGCCCATCTGTCAGTCTGTCCGTCTGTCCGTCTGTCCACACTCTAACACCTGTAAATATACTCAAATTGCCCTGAAATTTTTGTATGTTATTGACGTTTACCCTAGCACGAACCCTATTGATAATGAAGTTTCTCTCATGATTAGTTTATTTACAGGGAGAGTCACAAATTTTCCATTACATTATGGCCTATGGGGGAAAATCGTTTCAAAGGCGTTTTAAAGATGTTACACCCTTTCAAACATATTAAAATTTACATGCATTTAAGCGGTGCACTAAAATATGCATTCTATAAAATATGCGGTGAAAATATAGTATTATTCCTTTACAGGGCCACACAAAAGAATTCTTTTGGATAATGGTAAAGGGGGGAATAGTGTGCGACATTTTAAAAATATGTATAACAAAATTGATATATGTTACTGAGGCTTAATATAAATTATACGATACTGTCTTGTATAATATGCAGTACATTGCATTTACAGGGATACACAAAAGATTTCAATTAGTATATTCCTTCCGACGGACTGTATATGTTTCCGATGATGGCTGATGGATGGATGTAATACATTTTAATTATGATATACGCATTTAAGTTTCACTAAATCTTTGTACATTATAAGGGTGTGCATAAATGTCATTTGGATAGCCTTGATATACAAGGCTATCCAAAAGAGCTCGCCAACGCTACTGAGTATAAGCGTAAATAACTTAAAGGTGGTTCTTAAATAAGGTATACATTTTTACGTTGAACTCCATTCAATTTACAAAGAAATGTTTGCAGAATATCGATAAAATGATATACAGGGCCACACAAAGTATTGTGTACATGGACACATATGAATGATAATTTATATCAATGTGATTTCGGTTGTTTTAAGAGTTTTAGTTTAAAATGAATTTTAGCTTCTTACTGATGTGTAATAAACTTACAAGGTAACCTACAGGGCTGAACAAAAGTTTTCAAGCATGTTTCCCATTTATTTAGTACAAATTGCTGAAAAAGAAATTTTACGCTTTTTTCTTGCTAACCTAAATTAGAGGTCTGCACGGGCCGGAATTTCCAGGCCCGGCCCGTCCCGGTCCGGCCCGTAGGAAAGTTATTTCGGCCCGGCCCGGCCCGTTGTAAAACTCAAAAATTCGGCCCGGGCCCGGCCCGTTTAAATTTTTATATTTTAGGACCGGCCCGTACAAAAATCAGCGAAAAGAGGCCCGGCCCGGCCCGTTTTGGCCCGTTGCAATTTCTACGATTTCTAAAAAATTCAGATTTTTATCATATAATTAAGATTTCTTAAAAGAATACTACATACATATCTATGGAATGATTTTACAGTATATTTTACAGCAAATACACATTAACAACATTAATGATTAATTAGATTCTTAGGCTTTCAACATTCGAATAAAGATTCATTAAAAAATTAATATGGCTTAGAATAAAAGAAAAAAGAAAGAAAGCTAAAAACATGGTTAATTTTGAAGCTGTTTAATAAAAGATTTATAAATATATTTCTATATCATTTTATTATAGATTTCAAATCTAAATTCATTCTTAAATTCAAAGAAGCTCCTTTCTGATACATTTCTAAATTCATTTTTTTTCTCAGAAACGCATAAGATTAGCAGATATCTTTATTCAGAAACTATATAATCGAATGGCGTTATCCATTTTTTGATACAAGCAATTTAAGAATACTGCAAACAAATAAAATACTGTGATAATTAGCGTTTTGAATAGAATTTCCGTAAGCAATAGCAGGGGAAGGGAGAAAAACCTGCAAACATTTGAGAAACTATTATAAATCAACAAGATTATACAAGTATTTTATTTACCAAAAATGAAAAACGCTATTCGATTCCAAATCCCTTCAATAGTTAGGCTTATCATTTTTATACTTTTACAATTTAAAATTAATCAGAAAATGTGTCAAACTTTCGCATTATTGAGAAATTAATTTAAAAATCATCAAGAAGTATATATCCGAAGACTAAGCTAACATAAGTTCTTTATCGCTTTTAATAATTTTACAAATAATGTTTTCTGCCAATAATTAAGTCTAGTACCGGTCCGGCCTGTCTATATGTAGAAAAATAGTGCAAGCGTGATCTCGGATCGACATGAGTCAGCTAAAAAAATATTAAAACGGGTTACACATAATGTAATTCTCCGATGCCGATACACTGTGCATTTTTATATTGATGCTGTCAAACTAGTGGCTGGCCACATTTATACTTATTCTTGTTAAAACCATTTTCGTTGAAAATAGATCATATTTTATCGTTTCTGTTGAAATCATCAGAACGGGCCGGCAGACCCGAAATTTTTTTTTATCAGCCCGGCCCGTCTGGCCCGTTCAAATTTTTTGCCGGCCCGGCCCGGCCCGTTTATGTTGTTTGTCGGCCCGGCCCGTTGAAAAAACTATTCTAAATCTGCCGGCCCGGCCCGTGAGAAAATTCGAAACGATTCCGCCGGGCCGGGTACGGGCCACGGGCCAGGCCCAGGCCCGTGCAGACCTCTAACCTAAATTTTTCCATTTTATAATATGTACATCAACAGACAGATCAAATATAGGGCTGTTTCAAAGTATTTGAATACATATTTGGCTATATACCCTTATTTCCCAAATTGACGAAGTTTTTTTAAAGATTTCATGAAGTGTTGGAAAGTGCTTCATAATTTATGCTTAACGCATGATTTTTCTTACTTGTTAAATTAGCTATGTATTTTTATGCTGAATTATATTTAGCATATTAAAAGATGTTTACTGAATACAGATAAAACGATTTACAGGACCACGCAAAAAATTAGATATATCACCGTCAAAGGATGATAATTTTTGGAAGTGTGATTTTACCAGTTTTAAGAGTATTTTAGTCTGAATTAAATTTAAGCTAAATAGTAGTGTGAATGTAAAGATAGCAGATAAAATACAGGGCTGTAGAAATGCATTCAAGTAAGTGTCCGTGTTTAGGCACAAATTTTTAATTTTAATATAATTTAATGTATGATAATTTTTGTGTGTGTAAATGCAGAATGAAATAATGCATTTTAGAACATTAAACATTTAATAACAAACATTACATAAAGAGCTTGACTAAAGTTTAAACAAGTTGGAAATTGCACGTGAACGTAGCAAATAAGGTGCGTTCGTACGATAACGAAGTTTTAAAAATATTCAGATCTTGCTGATATAGTACAGCGTACTTCGGATCCAGTATAGTAGTCGAAATCTTTGTGTTTCTGTAAATATGCAGAAAGTAATTTTTATTACACCTCAGAAACGTATATCTTATTCATAAAATGTGAAATAGTTGAATATAATTAAAACACGCCCCAAACAATGTTTCCCCGTATAGCATTAGTGGAATACTTTTGTGTGGCACTGTAATTTAATAATAAAAATTCTTTGCATCACAGATTGTACAGAATGCATATTTTAGTATATATATTTCATAGATTCATGCCAATTCTATCATGTTCGAATGAGTGTAACATCATAAAAATGCATTTGAATCTTTTTTTCCCATTGACCGTAATGTAATGGAATACCTTTGATTGTCCCTGTAAATGATCAGTGCATCGGACTTTCATAACATTTGAAATGACTCGATAAAATTACGTAATAATTATATGTTTTAAATTTCAAACGATTAAAATGCATTTGAAAATTTTTTCCCCATTGACCGTAATGTAACGGAATCCTTTTGATTGTCCCTGTAATTGATCTATACATCCGATTTTCATAACATTTGAAATGACTCGACAAAATTACGCAATAATTATATGTTTTAAATTTCAAACGATTAAAATGCATTTGAAACTTTTTTCCCCGTTGACCGTAATGTAACGAAATCCTTTTGATTGTCCCTGTAATTGATCTATCCATCCGATTTTCATAAAATTTGAAATGACTCGACAAAATTATGTTATAATTATGTATTTTAAATTTCGAACGATTCGGTTCGGTAGTTTTTGCGTTGTTATATGCGGACGGACAGACAGACGGACAGACAGACAGACGGACAGACAGACAGACAGACAGACGGACAGACAGACAGACGGACGGACTGAGCGACAACAATAGGTGCTACGTATTTACATAATTACGAACGCACCTAAAAAATTAACATAGTTTCTGCTGATAACAAATATCAAGATAAGTTAGGACTTATAACTAATATTCATACTTCTCTTTAGAGGTTGAATAATATAGATAATGGCACACTAAAAAATTAAAATGTTACAGATTGTCAGCGGAAATACACCTGTCTTACCAAATTTAAATTAAAGCAGTGGCCCAGTATGAAACTTAAAAGTTCGGCTCGACCCGTACAAAAATTAGAGAAAACAGGCTCGGCCCGATTCAGTTTCTACAAGAAAATTCTTTTTTTTTTCCCTCGATGTATAATTAAGATTATTTTAATGAATATTACATACCTATTTATAAGAACATTTTACAGTATATTTTAGGTTAGTATATATATAAAAAAAAATCACAATAGTAGCATTAAAGATTACTTACAGTCTTAGACGCTTCAAAATTCAAATAAGGATTCATTAAAAATTAGTGCAGTTTCGAATAAAGGGTTAAAAACTTGATAACATTTGAAGTTGTATAATAACCAGTTGGATGTGTCAATCCCAAAACTTTCTTCTATCTCATAAGTACATTTTAACATTTAAAAAAAAAAAAAAAAAAAAAAAAACGTGGTGACCCCAAAATTATCCATTATCGAATTTCCTCGAACATTTGACCTAGCCTACTGAGATACTGGTATCCGAAAAGCCTAAAATGCAAAATTTAATTAATATTCCGAGGAAATGAGCTTAGTAGTGCCTCATGTTGGGTAATTTATACTAAAACCTAATAAGCATCTACTTATGTCAAGACCTAACAGAATCTGAAATTTGACGGAATTTCGTCCATTAGTTCTTGAGATATAGTTATAACAAAAAATTTGCAAAACGTAACACAGCAACACCATATCTTGGACAATTTATGTCAAAACGTAAAAAAGCGTCTAATTATGTTATGGTGTAAAAGAATCTGAAGTTTGATGAAATTCTGTGCATTAGTTCTTGAGATATAGCAAGTTAAAAAAAAAACCGTGTAAAATATAGCACAGCAGCACCATCAGTTGAAGGATTTATAACAAAACGTAATCATCGTGTAATTATGTTATATGTCATTTTGTAACAAAATCTGAAGTTTGATGAAATTCTGTGCGTTGGTTGTTGAGATGTAGCTATCGGAAAAATCGTGCAAATTGCAGCATAGCTGCACCACCTGTTGCAAGGTTAATACCAAAATGTAATCAGCGTCTAATTATGTTATATATTCTAGTGTAACAGAATCTAAAATTTGATGAAGTTCTCTGCATTAGTTCTTGAGATATAACTATCGCAAAAATCGTGTAAAATGTAGCATAGCAGCGCCACCTATAGGGCAATTCACATCAAAACCTTATCAGCGGCTATGTATCTCAAGGTATCGCGGAATATGAAGTTTAGTGAAATTCTGTGCATTAGTTCTTGAGATATAGCTATCATGAAAATCATGAAAAACGTGGCATAGCAGCGCCACCTACTGGCCAATTTACACCAAAACTTAATCAGCGTCTATGTATATCAAGGAGTCACAGAATCTGAAATTTGGTGAAATTCTGTGCATTAGTTCTTGAGATATAGCAATCTTGAAAATCATGAAAAACGTAGTATAGTAGCGCCACCTGCAGGCCAATTTTCACCAAAAACCAATAGGCACTATTTCATATCAAGGTCTAACTGAATATAATATTTTATTAAATTTCGAGAATTAGTTCTTGAGATAGAGGGCCCACAAATTTTTTGTCACATACAGACAGACTCACAGACAGACTCACAGACAGACGGACAGACTCACAGACAGACATTTTCTAAAAATAGTCAAAACGTGTTCAGGACCTTCTAAAACGTATAAATCTGTCGAAAACCGGAAGTCGAAAATTTTCATGAATCCAATACTTTCTTCTTGTAAAAATAGAAGAAAGTAAAAAGTAGATTTGTGGAAATATTGTTGTCCATTTTTAAGGCTTTTCCTAAATCAAAAGGAGCTATATTCTAACACATTTCTAACTTAATTTCTTTTTGGAAACGCGTAAAACTGGTAGGTATTCTAATTCATAAAGGTATGTAAAAGGCTTTTTTTCTACACTTCTGTCCTGGCACAACAATGTAGAAAAAAAAAAAAAAAAAAAAAAATACAAGCCTGATCTCGCTCGGCACGAGTTTGCTAAAAAATTATTTCCGGGATCAAACATTGTATAACTGACCGATGCCGATGTCTACGATGGACATGTTACATTACTGCAATGATGCTGTCAAACTCGCATTGGCTCGAAACTCACATTTATACTTCTTCTCGCGAAAGTCATATCCATTGAAATTGACTCATGTATTACTGGCTTCGTTTAAATTTTCGCTTATTTTGATTGCTGGCTCGGCACTGCAGAACCCTTTCAATTTTTTTGCCGGACTAGATCAGGCCGCGTATTTCCCATGTGCATATTCATAGCACGATCAGAAGAAATACTGCCCGTTTAGTCCAAGAGCCGACAGCACAAAAACCTATGTCATCGAGCACAAGAAAAAAAACTTTATTTTATGGAAGAGTAGGAATAGGGGAATCTAATGATCCATGTCTACCAGATGTGAAGTGGTGCATAAGGCAAAAATTAACACCATTAATGGCTCACTCGTAGATTTATCATTGTGTTTTCCTGCTCCCGACTTTCCATGTTTTCATACCTTTGATTGTACGGCAAACACAATGTTAAACCTACGAGTTAACCACTAGTGGTATTAATTTTTGGCTTATGCACCACTTCCCTTCCGGCAAACATGGATCATTATATTCCTCTACTATTACTCTTCCATAAAATAAAGTTTTTTTTTTTTTTTTTTTTTTTTTTTTTTTTTTTTTTTTCTTGTGCTTGATAACATAGGGTTTTCTGCTGTCGGCTCTTGGATTATCTAATTGATTGAAGGAATTTCGACAATACACTATTAAAAAACTGCTGCATTTTGCTGCAACGCACTCCACCGCTTGTATATAATATCTCTATTCCAACCAATGAGAAAGCTCCATTTCACGGCCAAGTGACCGTTTTCTATACAAGCAGGGGAGTGCGTTGCAGCAAAATGCAGCAGATTTTTAACAGTGTACAGTCAAATGTTTGTTTTTTCACTGATCAGTTCTGCCGTATATAACTATATGTTACGCGGTGCGTATCAAAAGTTTTAGCACAACATAAAATTTCCAAATAAAAATTTTATTATTGGCTGAGTTACTTTCTTTTTCACATGAACTACAAATTGTAGTTTAAAAAATATTTAATAGATTTAAAATTTAAAATTTAATTCAAATACTTGAATTTATCAAAAGAACAAAATTAAGTGTGTCAAAAACTTAAGCACAGTTATTTCTTCAGTCTTCAATAGAACAAGAATAAAAGAAATTAATTCTTGATTACTTTCCATTCTGCTGCATTAATTTAAATATACGGTCTTCCAATGATAAAATGAGGAGCTGTATTGTTTTTGGCTCATATTACAACCAAGCGTTCTCAATGACATCTTTCAAATCTTTAACTGAAGAATACTGCTTTTCATTTGGATAAACTGTATGAGTTATTTTTTTATTTTAAGAATAGATAAAGTTAGAATTTTTTAGTACAGCTCATTTATATGCGGCAGAACTGCTCTATGAAAGTAAACAAACATTTGCTGTTATTGTCGAAATTCCTTCAACCATCCAGAGAACAGTATTTTTTCTGATCGCGCTATGAATGTGCAGTGCATGTGTGAAATACGCGAGCGGGCCACTCCAAATGCGGGTTTCGGGCGAAGCTGAGGCCCATGCAGACCTCTAAGCAATTAAACAAATAGTCCAAGAGCCGATTGCACAAAACTCTAAGTCATCAAGCACAAAAAAAAAAAAAAAAAAAAAAAAAAATCTTTTATATTATGGAAGAGTAGTCATAGGGGAATTTAATGACCCATGTCTGCCGGAAATGAAGTGGTGTATCAGCCAAAATTGAATAACACTAATTGCTCATGCTTAGATCTATTATTGTGTTTTCCTGCACACAGTTTTTTGTGTTTTAATACTATTGATTGTACACAGTTAAAAATTTGAAACTTTTGCTGCATCGTTACTCCACCACTCATATAGAAAACGATTACTTCACTGTAATATGGAGCATTCTCATTGGTCAAAATAGAGAAATTTTATAGGTGGACGATGCAGCAAAAGTTTCAAATTTTTAACAGTGTACGGCAAACACAATGATAGACCCACGAGTGAGGCACTAGTGGTATTAATTTTTGGCTTATGCACCACTTCACTTCCAGCAGAAATGGACCATTAGATTCCCCTATGACTACTCTTCCATAATATAAAGGATTTTTACTTGTGCTCGATGACTTACGGTTTTGTGTGGTCGGCTCTTGGATGGACTAAAAACAGTGTAAATAACAAAATATAAGTCCAAGAACCTCAAAATGTAATGATTTACCTACAAATTCATAATTGGTTTTTTATCATGACTTCAATTTTCTCCTTTACCCTATGTGTCGGGAAAGTAATTATATATCAACCAGTTTCTCACTATTACTTACCCATCATACGTAGTATAGGGTAAATCTTGCAATCGTTTTGAAAATCGAAATTTTTTTTTGACGGATTTACATGTTTTAGATGGTGGAGATTCCGAAAAACATATTTTTAGAAAAATTTTTTTGCCGTCCGTCTGTCTGTCTGTCTGTAAACGCTCTATCTCCCGAACAAATTGAGATAGAGACTTGAAATTTTGTATGTAGTTAGTATGTAAGAATGGGACGAACCCTATTTAATATCAGCAACCTCGATTATCCGGAACTATTTTTTTCGGACTCTCAAAAAATTCGTTCTGATGAAAGGTATATAAAAATTTTCGAATTTTTTTGTTCTAAGGAATGGACGTAAAAGGCAATAAAATAACACACATTTTGCATATAGAACGAAGTCGATCGGATTATTAGTTGCCGAGATATTTGTAATCTTGTTTTCCACATTCTTCGATTTTTCATGACCCTGTATTTCATTCAAAATTCAATTAAGAGGTATATTTTAATTGTAAATGAGATGTTTAATCCGACGCAGTTAATTGTTAGTTAATAGAATTATTATTTTTGGAGTTATAAGGATGTTTCTTTTACGCAGTTCGGTACTACTTGAGTAGTTTGGCGTTTTATATACCGTAATTTCGGGTGTATAAGCCACAGATCAAACAATTCTTTTTCGACCCATAATTTTTTAAGAAACATATATAACTAGGTAGATCGCCGTAAATATTTGACTTCAATCACTAAATAAGATTTCTGGGTCCAAAATGAATTGTTTGATCCGCGGCTTATACACCCGAAATTACGGTAATTTGTCGAAATTGGTACATCATCAGTTCTTTAATATAGCAATATTATGTATATTAACAATATATAAATTTTGTTTATGAATTGCAATGCATTGTATAAATAGTTTTCAGATGTTTTATTTTCATATACATATCCATGATGGGTAAGTATTCGCGTTTGAAATGAAATAGACGCCCTCTCGCGGACAATGTCTGAAACGAAATAGAACTGATATCGTGAGCATCTTCCGCTGAAATCTGTGTTTAAAGAGCCGATAAATAAATAAACAGTTCTATAATAAATAAATAAATAAACAGTTCTATAACGCATGCAACGTTGGGTTCTTTGTATTAAAATTATTAAAAATCAAAATTTTATACACAAAGTTTAGATCTATAATATAAAAAAGTACATTTGACTTACTCATGGCAAAATAACATGACAGCAACACAATGCTTGCATGATTCGCTTGCTCCAGCTGCATGGAACAAACAGCATTACGTAAACAAACGATTATCAGGTCTATACAACGCCACCTTTCGGTCATTACAAACGCGAATTACGGTGGCCCTCAACGACTTGTTTTTTTTGCTAACGAGTCTAAATATTTGTTCCTGGTTTTGGACAAGTTATATAATTATGCAAGGAGTTATTCTTTTCTTAAAAGTTGGAATTTGTAAAGAAATTTTAAAATCTTTTTTATTAGGTGGCAACGCAACAAGCTTATCGTTTGTAGAAAAAAATGTACCAGTTCCGTGTGCAGCATTTTGAATATTCTCTGTTGAAGAGGCAAATTTTTTAAGCAATAAATAAAAGATTCTTCAGATTTTATTATTTTTTAGAACAATTTAATATATATATTTATATTAAATGGAGACGTCGGATTTGGGTAATGTATTAAAATTTTACTTATCTTAAATTCATGTTATTTAGTTATAATAAAATGATATTTTGAAAACTATATTTACAACGAGGTTGATTGATTGATTATTGGAGCCTATAGGCTCGATGATGGGGTTTTTAGTTTCGATTCGTTTGGCGGCTCTGTAATCTTAATGTTCCAAAAAATTCTAACAGAGTTCTCTATAAATCAGTTCTTTCACTTGACTTTACATCTGCAGATGAGAACTTTTTTGTTCTGATTACAGATTTGAGATTTATATTCCGGGGAGACTTCCCACGACTTCAGAAATTATTGAGGTGGTACCAAGCGAGCCATAATAATTAAACTATTAAGAATAAACTGCCTGATAAATTTATGGAACAGATGCATCAGGGTAAGCGTAATTTTCTCCTTGCGCCATTTTGGCGAGAAAATCCCACTTTCGAATAACTGTTTGCCCTAGCTCACATGTTAGTTTTATTGGTACTTTTCTTATAGCCAGACTCCATTGTTATGTAAATGTATATTTATTGTATCAACACATACACACATATGCTTATAATGTGTGTATATGATATCATTTGATTATCCCATTGACCAATTTCGCCAAATTATACAATTCGCTAAATTAAACAATTTGATATAATTTTTATTATAAATAATGAAAGAACAATTAAATTAGTAGAGCATTATTAAAATTTCAAATTAAAATACTAGTTAAAAAATTTTTGATGACTCAACAAATACGTGTATAATGTTTAAAGTCAAAAGAATATGACATTTATGATAATCCATTATTGACATTTAATCTTGTAGTTTGGCGATAGTTTTCTTGTCGGCGGGATAATCAATTAGTGCGGTGTATATATATGTATATACACTATATTTCCAAACGTGATCGGTCACTTGCGACTTTATTACGTTTTGTTAAATATCAAAAAAAAAAAAAAAAAAAAAAAAAAAAAGAGAAATTTTTCTGAAACTTTAGGTATGGAAACAAAGTAGTAAAATAGTACAGGATATTTCCGTGAAGATTTTTCCCCGAAATCCCATTGGGGATCGTCAACAAATTGAAAAAGAACGAAAATCTTTTGGCTAATCCTGTCAAAATTAATGTAGCAAAAGCGTTCAAACTGCAGATTATGAATTATTAGCGGCATTACTCTGTTATCCCGTCGACCAAAATACTAACGCCAAATTATAAGATTAACCCTTTCCGGCGCGGAGTAAGTTTAATTGAAATAATTATCTGCCACCAGAATTTATAAACGAATTTATTAGAGAATAAGAACTTGCTTATTTTCAGGCATTTTATCAAAGGAAAATTTTAATTAAATATTCTTGGTGCCAGTAAAATTAAAATTAGGTGTCCTTTTTAAGGGACACCGCGCCGGAAAGGGTTTTAAATGCCAATAATGGATGATCGTGAATGTCAATTCAATGACATTAAATACGATACACGTGTTTAAAAAGTCATTGAGTGATTTTTATTTCGACTTTTTTTTTAATATTCTACTAATTATTTGTTTTTTTTTATTATTATTTAAAATAAAAATTACGTCAATATGTATAATATAATTTGGTTGTTAGTTCGGCGATTTGTATAATTTGGCGAAATCGGTCGACGGGTTAACAGAGTAGTACCTTATTAGCTTATTGTAATAAATTGTGATCGTTTTTATAAGGACAGGATGTATACTCGTAAAGAAATTACGGTTTTTATAAAAAACAGTCCCAAATTTTGCCAAGTTTTTTTTATCAGGGGCGTAGCTACCGTGGAGCAATTGGAGCAAACTGCTCCAGGCGCACGAATCCTAAGGGCGCAAAATTTAAAAGAGCGAATTATATATATATATATATATATATATATATATATATATATATATATATATATATACATACACATAAATTTACATAATTTTTTTCTTATTAATCCGATATTATAGAAAAATTCTTGTTAAAATCAGGACATTCAAAGACATTTTACCTATCCTCAGTTCTTTCGATTTATAACATGTTTTTATACACAGCTAAAAGGCAATTACTTCTTTTCGTGAAGTTTTCATGGAAGATTTAGTGCAATCCTATGGAAAATACGTCAGCTTTGAGACCCGTTTTCTCAGAAACTACCCGGCCGATTTTGGTGAAATTTTAAATCCATATTCGCTGGATTATGTTCAAGATTTATGGTAGACAGTTTGACTCTGTTTTTTAAACATTTCTTTTAGAATTGTTATCGCCATTTTTTCAGAAATTTAAAAAAAAATCATACACACACACAAAAGAAAAAAAAATGTTTGTGAAATATGATATTATATATGATGTTATATATGATGCTATATCACAAAAAGAATGATTTTTTAGGAGAAAAGAAATATATGCACTTTAAAACTATTTTTAATCTCTAATTTATGAATTAAAGTCTGTATAAAACCTGGGATAAAATTTAGTTTTATATAATAAAGGAGGTTAAGTTTTAATCTTTATTGGTTCTATGTCATTTCCCACGTAACTTCCAGAACGTCCATCTCTTACACGAAATTTATTTGATTACCACCAAGAATAAGGACCGAATAAGTTTATAAGAAGGAATTTTACTTGTTTTTTGACGGAATGTGTACACTGAAAGTTTATTTTTCAAACACAGCAGTGCGAATTGAATTTAAAAACAGAAATACAGTAAAGTCTCTCTAAGACGGACTCTGCGTAGGACGGAGTTTTGCCTAACTCGGAAACATTTTCAAATCCTTGCAAATGCATAGACTTAGAGTAAAATTTGCTAAAGCAGAATATTGTCTGCTACGGAAAACTTTCTCGGTCCGCGTCAATTCTGCCTTAGACAGAGTTTATTGCAAGTATAAAATGTTAGCGTAAAACTGATGTGAATGGGCGTGGCGTCCGAGTCGGTGTATTCCCTTGAAATTTTACGATTATTTCCAGTGTCAGAAAAAACCGGGCATACCAGTGGATTCAGGAAGGTTCAAAAAACATTTTAAGACACTAAAACAAAAATCATTTATTTCAAAAAATTTCATTCATGTTTCTCCTTAATTTTTATTCATATCATAATGGAACCTCAAGTAACTTCTCCAGCACCTTTTCTGTATGCCTAAGGGTTTTTTTTTCCCTGTAACTTTTATGTAGATGACTGTTAAATATTTTCAAATCTTAAAATAACCATAACTTATCTACGAGGGCTCTCGTCGATCATTTATTGAATACCACTCTTTTCAAACAAGAATTATCCTGCGGTGTCCTGAAATGTTTTAGAAGTTTATCATGATGATTACTGTACGGAATTAATCGTAGCCAAAGAAATCAACGCTGATAAATCTATGTTTAATATGCAACAGCAATACCTTAGCTATCTAATTTTTTTACGATTCGATAAAAAAAAATACTTTGATAAATTGAAAAAAAAATGTGCATTGACATATTACAAACAAAAAACCAAGGAAACAATTATTGTTGTTATTATTATTTATTTATTTTTGTTGTTGTTTTTTGGAAAATATATGTGCACAATACAGATTACAAAATAATAATAAAAGAGATATATTCCACATTATCCATGGCGATAAAATTTAGAGGGGGATAAAGAGGAAGCAAAAAATTAGATTTTGTACGCATTGTGTTTAATATTTTGAAAATATGGCAAATCTCACATACAGGATTGATAAGCATTTTCCTTGAAAAAGTTAAATATCGAATTCAGCGCACTTTATGCAAATTTACACCACTTTTATCGAAAGTATTTTTACGCATTATATCTTTAGTATCAGAATTTACGATTAAATGAGGCAAAACATGTTTTTCGAAAATAGTAATGGGCTAATTAAATTGCTTTGGCCGTAATAAGGCTCTACACCACTCTCCCCAACATCCACATTATCCGATGCCGCATCTAAAATGTCAATGAATTTTTGAATTATAAAAAGAAAAAAAGCATGGATTTACTCTATTCAACTTTTCAAACAATTTACAAAAATAGTGCCTGTATAAAAGTGTAACAATGAATAAATTTTTTTTTACAAGACTAATTTTTCACAAAGATGAAATATTTCCGCTGGCGATAAAATTATTTCTCTCTCTCTTTCTCTTTTTTTTTTTTTTTTTTTTTTTTTTTTTTGCCTTATGCATTTTTTTCTTTATAAATCTTGAGCAGTTTTCTTATAATATAATTCTCAAATAATTTTGATTCTGCCCGTTTTAGCTGCAAAATCTCATTAAAAAAAAAAAAAAGAAAATCTTAAACCGAACTAATTTCGAATCTGATTCCCGCTGTCTATGATACCGTTTAGCGGGCGTGCTTAGCACGGACTGAAAAATTTTGCAGAAAAAAGTCAATCTCAAATCTGTTAATTTCAGTTGCTCTCACCAGGGAGCGAAGTCTATTCTTAACAAAACTATGTCTGAATGAAACTTCATTAAACAACCTACTCATAGATATATTTGGCAAAAAGATGGATAGCAAGAATTAAAGATATTTACTGAAATTACCATTCGAAAATAGTGGTAAGCACACTTTTGAAAATTTTTCATAAAATAAGTAATAATTATTCCAAGGCTTGGTCAAAAAACCGCATCAAAAACGGTACGGTTTTAAATAGTTGATCGCGGCCGACTTCACACCAAAGCCCTCCCCTCCACCACCAAAAAAAAATTAATGCCCGTATTTTTATTTATTTTTTTTTTTTTTAATGTGTTGCAAATTATCTGAAAGTTCCAAATTGATCGATTCACCAGTTTTCTTAATTGTAACAAATTTACGTTTCAACAAAGATTTTAAAAAAAAAGCATTTTCTTTTTTAAAAATCGAAATTTTTTATAAAACAAGAACTTGCGGATCAATTTTTATGAAATTTAGATATTATTAAACAGCTTCTAAAGATAGGGCTAGATACATAAGTATAAAATCTCTAAATGGTGCATTGTTAAAAAATTGACTGCGTATTGAAATAATACTAGCATAAAAATTGTAGTTTCGGGAGATTAGCTTTGAAAATGAAAGTTTGGAAGGAGTCATCCAATTCATGAAATAATAATTAATATATGATTCATGAAATAATAATGAATTAATGCAATTAAAATTATTAATTAATTCATGAAATATTAATGAATTAATAATTGAGTGAAATGAAGAAATTTTCAGATATGAAAAAATTTTCATACCTGAAATCAGCGAAAAATTCTACATCTGGGATACATAAAATATAAAATCTGTAAGTTCAATATTTTAAATTTTTTACAGGTCATCCATAAACGCCACTATCCACCGTCGACAGTTATCTGTCTTTGAAACTCCTGCTCTTGCTATGAAAGGTTTCACAAAAAACTTTGTTTCTTTGAACCGAAATTAAAACAGATTTTATAAATGGATTTTCCAGCTTTATATAAGCGTATAGACATTTTTTTTTTTTAGAATTTTTGAAAAAGAAATTTTTTTCTCGTTTAGTTGTGCAATTTTCGAGTTTTTTTTTCTTTGGACCCGATAGAATTTAAGATATGGCCCTTTTACAAAGGTCAGTACATTTATCACCCTAGCAGGCCATAATTCTATTAAACCCTCCCCCTCTCTTCGAATTTTCAAAGAAATTTTCTGCTGTTTGATAAAAATCTAGGCTTTTCTTGAATTATGAATACTTTTTCATTCTTGTAATTACTGATTTTTAATTAATTTCTCATTTAATTATTAGAGACTTAAATTTCTAAAATTCAAGAGTGCAAGGAGAGGTTTTCAACTACCTTCACAGATTTTTTTGAGTCTCTTACGTACCGTAGATTTTTTTTGGCCATCGCAAACAAACAGACAAGCACACATGCATGTAAAGTGAACTTTCTTGTATTTATTTTTAATATGTTTTCAGAATAGTTTAGACTTGAATAAAAGTAATATTTTAATCGATTTAAAAATAGTACATAGATTTTAAACTGCAAAACAAAATTGCTCAGAAATTTTTCGAGTGACAGAAAGGGCGCAAAAACTTTACCTGCTCCAGGGCGCTAAATATGTAGCTACGCCACTGTTTTTTATTATAATTTACACTGTTCGTAATATAAAAAAAAATGTTCTTTTCAGAAAATATGACAAACAACATTGTACATAACACCCTGGGCACAGATGTCATATACGCAACACATTAGCACGCGCTTTTTTCTCTCGTCTATGTGGCGAAAATTTTGTTTTGAATGTTAATTACAAATTGCATGCAATAACAGCACGTGATTTTTTATTCCAATATAAAAATAAAACAACGTAAAGAATAAAAAATATTCAAGTGTTTTTAAAAAAGGAAACAAAAATAATTAAATAATAGTTTGATTTACTAATTATTGATATAGTATATAATAAAAATAATTTAAAGAATTAAAATAAAAAGTAACAGTAAATAAATATGAATTTAATCAAAAAGGAAACAATAAATAAACAGTTATAAATAATAAACTTAATAGGCAACAAAACAGCAAATATAATTTTCACAATAAATCGTAAATATTAATACCTATTGCCATAATAATGCATGCAGTTGCATCATTTAATCAGCACATTTCACTAAAATCTTTAATTTTTCCCATTTCCTTTCCCTATTATAAACTTATTAAACAATATTATTATATGAAATTATATGAAAAATGAACAGGTTTAATAAATAATATTTCATTGCGCATGCGCGAACGCAATCAAAATATAATTTACATAATATGTTAGCTACTAAATGTAAAAAGCAACTTTTGTGAAAGTCTCACAAATATAGCTTAAAAATTGTGAAAATTATCGTCGATAAAATAAGCTCGAAACCTATTATTTCCAAGATAAAGCAAAGAGACGAGGGGCTGTATCCATATATACATTCATTCATTAGTGTCAGTATGGCATACACAATATTGCACGTATTACTATATTTGGATAAAACACCTCATCTTTTTGCTTTACTTTGGGAATAATGAATTTTGGGCTTATTCTATAGCGACGATTATTTTGAAAAAAAATTCAAGCTATATTTTGAGACTTTTACAAAAGTTGCTCTATTCTTTTAGCTAACACATTATGCAAATTATATTCTGATTGCGTTTATGCATGCGCTGTGAAACATTATTTAGACAATTTTTTGTTGCATGTTTTTCGCGATGTTTGGACGAAATTTCCGCGTTTTTGCGATCTTTTGAAAAATTTGCGTTCTTTTCACGATTGCCTGAGAAAATTTGAACTTTTTGCAATATTTAGATGAAATTGACAGGTATTTTGCGATCTTTTGAAGAAATTGGCCTGTTTTTCGCGATCTTTCGACGAAATTTGAAGGTTTTGCAATCTTCTGACAAAATTTGAGGTTTTTTGCAATCTTTTAATGAAATATACGGCTCTTTTTTTGAGATCTTTTAAAAACTTTTTTTTTTAAATTTTACAAAATTGGCATTTTCAGTCGAAATTCACGTTTTTGAATTTTTTCGGCGGATTTTGTTATTTTTCATGGTATTTTGACGAAATTTGCGGTTTTTTTCACGATCTTTTAACGAAAGTTGCAGTTTCTCGCGAACTTTTGATGACATTTGCGTTGTTTCACGCCTTTTTAACCGCATTCTACCCGTTTTCGACGGTAGTAGTTTTTTTTTTTTTTTTTTAACAATATTCACGTTCTTTCGCTATCCTTTGACGAACATCGAGTCTTTTTCCCGATCTGATGATAAAATCCCCATGCTTTTCGCGATCTTTTGATAAAACTCGCGTGTTTTTCGAGATCTTTTGAAGAAATTTACGTTTTTTTGGCGATCTTCTGACAAAATTTGAACTTTTTCACGAAATCTTACGGCTATTTCCACAATCTTTTGAAGGAATTTGCGTGTTTTTCGTGATCTTTGAACGAAATTCACGGGCTTTTGAGATCTTTCGACAAAATTTGCGTTTTTTTTCAATTTTCTAACAAAGTGTAAGTTTTTTTTTTTTTTTTTTTTTGCGATCTGTTAACGAAATACGGGCATTTTTGAGATCCTTTCAAGAAACTCGTGTATTTTTCGAGATTTCTGGAAGACGTTCATGTGTTTTTTGCCATCTTCTGACAGAATTTGAGCTTTTTTACGATCTTATTGTGAAATCTACGGTTTTCTGCTATCTTTTAATTTTTTTTAAAAATTCATATTTTTTTTTCGAAATTTGTTTGTTATGATCTTTCAACAGAAGTTGCTGTTTTTTGTGGTATTTTGACGAAAATTGCGGTTTTTTCACTTTTTTTGACGAAATTTGCAGTTATTTCGCGAATTTTTAATGAAATTTGTGTTGTTTTACGCTTTTTTACTTACGTCTTGTTCGTTTTTGACGATATTAGTAATGTTTTTGCACAACACTTAGGGTTTTTTTCGCTATCCTTTGACAAACATGGCTTTTTTTTCCCGATCTTATGATAAAAATCCCCGCATTGTTCGCGATCTTTTGATGAAATTCTAGTGTTTTCCGCGATCTTTTTACAGAATTCGCGTTTTTCACGATCTTTTGACCGCGGTTTTTTATCTTTTGAAGAAATTAGCGGGCTGGAAAATTTAAAAATAGAATTTTTCTTTGTTTCTTGGATCGACGAAATCATGCCAAATTTCATTTTTGTACCAAGTACGTTTTGGCGCAGGTTTGGCCCAAATACTGTCTCAATCACATTTATTTGTTGATTTCTCTATCAAAATCTTCAGATTTAGAGAAGATACGTAAGTAAATGAAATTATGAATAAAAGTAACATGTTGCAATGCTTAGTATAAATTTCAGGGAGACCAAGCTGGTCGCAAGAGGTGGCTTTTAAATAAATAAATAATTCTGGATTTTTGATTAAAATATAAGAAATTAAAAAAAATATATAGCCAAAAAAAAAAAATTAGTTTTCATAATAAATTACGTGTATAGTAAAATTATTTTTTATTTTAAATCATTTTTAACTTTATACTTTTTTAAAGTTATATGTCTTAAGGCTGCTGCCCTTGTCCGCGAAGACAATCGCGAGCTAATGCCATTCCTATGGGGAAGCATTCTCTTTCGCATTTTGACGTTTGTACAATTTCTTTTTCTTTCTTTTTTTTTTTGCATTGGATAGCTGATGTCCCTCTTAAGATCGCTCCTTGATTACTTTTTTGATTTTGGTCGCAGATATTTTTTATAAAATTACTTTCACTTTCAGAACCGGTTCAGAAGGTTCCAAGGGCGGCGCCAGAGGGGGGACCAGGGGGGCATATGCCCCCGTCGGGCATACCTGGCCCCCCCATCGGGGTCAAAATTCAATGTCGTCGGGGAAAATATTTCGGCCCCGTCAAGTTGGGTCAAAATATAAAGTTTAAAAAAAAAAAAAAAAAAAAAAAAAAAAAACAACCTCATATTGACTGAATTATTTTTTTGGTGGGGTACCAGTCGGTTTCTGACTAAATTTCGATTCTTGCAGATTGAGTTTAGACAAACCCTATCTTTCACAAGATTTTTTTTTAATTAATCCGAATTTCTTAAAATAAAACTCTATATAGATGACTACACAGGATATGTGAATGACTCTGTACATGTTTATTTTTTAACAAAAAAGATAAAATTTATTCTGAAATCTGGGCTGTCTCGGATGACAAGTAGAAGTTGCATCGGGTCTGACAAACTGAACCTGACACGACTCGTAGTCTGGAGTGGATCGGGTTAAGCTTAATCTTTTGTCGTTGTGGGTCGGATTTCAGTTAGGTTAACTTTAATTGTTTCAGGTTCGGGTTGGATGTTGACACTTATGATTATTGATTCAAGGTTAATCGATCTCTCAAAAGAATTTACAAAATTTATTTTAAGGTGAAAAACTACAATGTTAATGAGATTATATATAATAATTTTTCGGGTGAAAAACTATATATTGAATGTTAATGAGATTATATATACTGATTTTTTATTTAAAAGTTAAAACTGATGCTGGAGGTATAATTGTAGATACATTTTTACATAATTGCATTAGAGTATGGCTATATTTTTTCATCAGTTACGATTGGGGTCTAGTTGAGGTTGAAATATTTCGGGTTCCGATCGAAATGTGGAGATATCGGGCTCAGATCGCGTTTCGGGTAGAGCCCTGAGGAATTAAGCCCAATTCGACTGGCGATTTGAGTCGGATCTGGCTAAAGTTAATATTTTTTCGAGGCTCGGATTGACTTCAATTTTTCGAGTCGGGTTAATTTTAATTGTTTTAGCGTATGGGTTGTATTGCGGAAATATATTTTATAATGTAAAATTATATTATTTGAATGTCAATGAGTGCCTACACAGACACATTAATTTTTCTCCATAAAAAAATATAATGGATATTGGAGGTATTATTAAGGACTATTTTTCCATTATTGCTTAACAAGATGGAATTTTCTTTTTTATTTCGAGTGGGGATTGGGTACGAATTGAATACTTTTAGGTCGAAGTTTGTCGAGTTCGGGTCTAATATTTTAACCCGGGAGGACGCGCGCAGGGCCTAAAAGACCCGGAGTGCATATGTTTTTACAATTGCAACCACTAAATTTTTTAAAGTAATCTTCGCAAGATTTGTAAGAATTGTTTCCATCTAAATAAAGTGACTGTTTTAATTTGATTTTATTGGTGACAAAGTTAAAACCATTCGTACCCTGGTAAGCGCGCGTTCCCCCGATTTAAAACTGGTTCAGGTTGAATGGATATAGAATTAACTAGTTCATGTCGGGTATAACCCGATTCGTGGAAGACTAATCCGTGAATTGAATTTTTTTCCCTTGTTATATTCCGTTAAAACAGAAAAATGTGCTTTAAATTTTGCTTTCATGCGTTTTAATTTTGCTATTTCTACCCCCCCCCCCCCGCAAGAAATCTCTGGAACCCGCTGGAACTCTCGCGCGTTAGAAGGGAAACTTCTAAGATTCTAGAAAAAGTTATTTTCATGAATTGCCGTCTCTGTATTTGGTGGTAATATCATTATTTTAGGATCAGGAAATGATTAACGGTTAACTTTCATGCCACCTAGCCAAATTTACCACTTTAAAATGTTTAAAGATGAAAAAAAAAAAAAAAAAAAAAAAAACTTATGGTCCTTAATTGATCCGGTCAGTTAAACAATCTGGTTAATTGTTGCCCAGATAATCGCTCATCGTCCAGATAAAGATAGATTAATATCGCTCAATAGGTGGCGCTGCTATGCTTAATATTTTATTCCATAGGCCATTCCATAGCTTCCATAGATTTTTAGACCTTCAAATAAATTAATGCTGATAAAATTTGCTATGCATCATTCACCAGTGCTTTTGTTATGCTTTGTTTTTAATAATTACCACGATATGCACGCAAAACCTTTTTTTATTTATTTTTTTATTTTTATTTTTCCAAAGTCAAAATGATTATGCTTACAAATAGAATTGAAATGAATTAAGTACCAGGTAAAAGGTTACCTTTCCAAATAATTTTGCTTTTTATGATACATGTATTTTATTGTTAAAAATCTAAAGTTCGCAGGTGTGCCGTGAGACCGTGAGAGCTATATCTCAAGAAGTTAAACACGGAATTTTATCAAACTTCATCATATTCGGTTAGTATGGATGACATTTTGGTGTATATCGCCCTACAGATAGTGTTTTTATGCTGTGTTTTTTCCCCAATTTTTTTTTATGTCTGTACTTTTCGAATATCAAATTGCACAAAACATTTTATGCATTTAAAAAAAAAAAGCAATACTGTCTCTATTTTGATTTCGAACATTCAGTAGGTTCGCTGTTATCCTATGCCACCTAAAAGTGATTCCTTATCGGATAATGAATCAATTAACGTGGATTAGCAAGCATAATTTGTCATATTATTTATTCCCAGTGAATAACCCAAGCTTAAGGAAAGAAAATTTCACTGAGCTCCAGCTTCTGGATAAACCTCGCTAGAGGTCTGCATTGGACTGTTCCGGACCTATTTTCTTTTACGACACTGGGACCGGCCCATGCATAGTTTTCACTCTTTTCATGGTTTTCTAACTTTTTCGATACCGAGCTAGGACTGACTTCATTCTTTCTAGGACTGCGCGGATCGAAATTTTCAGTCCCGGTTTCGATCCAGTCCGTATGAAAATCTCCCTCTCGGAACACCGCCTAAAAGTTAGCCCCCCCTTGACGGAAAATGAAAAAGTAACCTATGCATTTCGTTTGATCATCGTTTGATCAGATTTGATCAACAATTTTCATCGTTTGATCAACATTTTTTTACGAGTTATGATTAAAAATAACCAGGGGGGGGCTAACTTTAAGAATTTTTCAAAATGCTCAAAATTAAAAAAAAATTAGCGATTCTCATCAGAAATCGATCGTAGAGATTTGATCAACTATTTTTAGCGTTTGATCAAACCCGGAAGTTCCCCCAAAATCGATATTTTTAATTCCAGACATCTAAAAGTTAGCCCCCCCATGACGGAATTTCGAGACAAAAATGGTGCCATCTAACGTAAAATTACCTCTAGAGATTTGATCAACCATTTTTAGCGTTTGATCAAACCCGGAAGTGCCCCCAAATTCGATATTTTTAACTCCAGACCCCTAAAAGTTAGCCCCCCCATGACGGAATTTCGAGACAAAAACGGTGTCATCTAACGTAAAATTACCTCTAGAGATTTGATCAACCATTTTTAGCATTTGATCAAACCCGGTGTAAAGAACTTGATTCTGAGAACTAAATTCCTAAGCCTGCGATAGATGGCGCTACTCGTCCAAAAAGAAAGGAAAGAACATTTCCAAAACAGAACAATTTTTGAGTTGAGAGCGGGAGTTCGGAATTATTGCGTAGAGAGATGGTGCGGCGTTGTTTCTGGTTTGTTCTGGAATGTGTTATATAAAAAAATGCTATTCTATTTTTTTTGTTAATTTGTGTCGTGCTCGTCCACGTGTGTGTTTATGTGAGAAATAAATTTTAAAAAGACAAAAATGAGTTCTCACTCGTCTCGACGTCTGCAATTCTTCATCAATTCTACCTTGTATTCTTACATACGTTGAAGATTTGGTTGGCAGCTTATGGGATATGAATCCTGGTGGAACAAAGCAAGTAAGCTAAAACTAGTTCCAAATTCTTTTATTCTTAGTGCCTTGACATTTATTATCGATTAAATTTTTTAATCAGGATTAATAAAATTTTGTTTTACTTTCGTAAATTAATAACAATCTTTAGTAAAAGTGCGAATTAATTGGAGTAAAATATTCAGGTTCGAAGAGTAATTAGAATTAGTGACTTATTCCCATCAAATAGTAAAAAAGAGTATAAAATTACTTTTGTTATTATTTCTTGCTACAAAGTGTTAATTTCGAGTTCGTATGCTATTATATTTTAGAATATTGATAATTGTTCTTAAGTAAAGAAAAAGGTATTTCTTAAAAAAAAAAAAAAAAAAGAAAGTAATACAGTTATATTTAATTTTTAGTAAGAATTATGATGGTAAAATTCTTTTGAATCAAAGTGATTTTATTTGTGAAAATGGTATAAATTCTATTTTGACGAAAGAACGGAATGACTTCGAAAAATAAAGTTGTCATTTAATCGTTTTGATTTATTGGATGAATGCCAATTTACAGAAGAAAGGTTCTTTCTGGGTTTGGTTATTTAGTTTATTCTAAAAGTAGAATAAATTATTTTTTGTTTTTTGTTTCCTAATTCGGAAATAAATGCAGTGATATTTTGTTTTGTTATTTTTTGAATGAAAAAGTATGACAAAATAAAAGTTTTGATCGAGAAAAAGATTAATTCTGATTTCTTTGTTAGGTTTTTATAAAACAATAAAAACTTTTTAAAATATTTAGATAAAAGATTTATTATCGTTTGAAAAAGAAAATTGAGTTGTATTTTAAAGTTTATTCTTTTCGTGTAAAGAATAAAATTGTTATGAGAATTATTTAATATATATTTCTTTTTTTTTGCAAATAATTTTGTTACGTTTGCATAAAAAGTTTGAGAATTAAGAAAAATTCTGGTGTTTACGTAATGCTGTTTGGTTTAATTTTCATTACATAATATAAATATTGATTAGAAATAAAATTGTCTGTTACACTTGAAATACAGTTGTGAATTTCGAAAAAATATATCTATTTTAATTGTATTTTTATGGTATTACATATGCTTATTTAATTTGTTTTAAAAATTTTGCATTGTGTTTAATTTGCTAAGAATTTTAGTAAATTGGTATATTGTGTGTATATTGGTCAATTTTTCATATGTGATTGGGATTTAAATTTGATTGAAATAATAGATCTAAGTAGGGGATTTAATTGAAGTATGTTTTAGAATTGAATTATTAATTAAATTTGTAACTTGCTTGAAATATTGTTGTTAGTAAGTTAAGTAAAGAAAAATTGGGAATTATATAAATTTTTTAAATCAGCATTCTGATTTTGTTTCGATTTCGCTACAACGAAGATGTCTTATTTAACAAAGGGGGCAAAAAGGGAAGACCTACAATTGGTAGCTAGTGAGCTTGGCATTAAGGATGTAGGGAATTTAAAAATCGCGGATCTAAAGAAAGCTATTCTAGGAATAGACGATTATGATGAAGATTTTGTTAAAGGAATATTAAATACAGTAATTGAGGATAGGAAAAAGAGAGAAGCGAGGGAAGAAGAAATACGACAGGAAGAAAAAGAAGAAAAAAGACGTCAAGAAGAAAGAGAAGAGAAAAGACGAATACGGATCGCCGTTCTAACTCCCAAAAACATTCGGAAAACATCAAACTTTGTGTTGCTAGCACGGTGTCGACCATCAAATGTAGAACACTCAATGTAGTATCAAATGTATCAAATGTAGAAACGAACAACATTTATTAACATCACACAATAACATACGGACACCTTAAAACAGAAGTTGAATACATTTACAAGAATATTATTATTATTGTTCCACTAGAACAATGCTTCTTCGCGACACACGAAGAGCGATTCTGGACTTCCTCCAATCACACCACTGCCCCGACTGCCGAACGCAGTTCTCTCTTTCGTCGAGGGCGCGCCACTTGGCAATAGTTTATCTCTTATTTGGCGACGCCAACCATTGTTTTTTTTTTTTTTTAAAGTCAAAGTTTGAATTGTGAAACCTTACATGTCCCTCCGTAAAGAGCACATAGTTCTCCTTAGAGACTATGCTGCTAAGGAATGTTTTTAGCATATTTCACACAACTGTAAGTTTATTTTTAGTTAATTTTCAAAAACCATAGAGTAATTTTTTTTAGCATATTTCACAAACTTAAAAGAAGAACTCGTTCGCTAGCCCAACATTTAATACTTAAATGAATCAATATAAATATATGTACATACAATAATATTAATACTAATAAGTAGATACAATATGAAATATTCAACATGAAATATTATAATGAATAATAATGCATTATTTACACAATTACTTTATATGTTTCCCTAGGGGAACCTGGAAAGTGCATCAGCATTACCATGTTTGCTTCCTTTCCTATAAGTAATTTTTAGGTTGTATCTTTGGAGTGCTAAAGCCCACCGTGCTAGTTTGGTACCATGTGGCAAGCCCTGGGTAAGGTAAGAAAGAGGATTATGATCTGAAATCACTTCAACTTGCGATCCGAAGATCCAAGTATCAAATTTTTGAAGCGCAGCTAAAACGCTGTAAGCCTCTCTTTCTATAGTAGACCACCTGGTCTGGCATGGGGTAAGCTTTTTGCTGTAAAAAGCTATAGGATGCTCCTTCCCATTCTCATCTAACTGTGATAAACACGCTCCAACGGCCGTAGCGGAAGCATCGGTATAAAGCTGAAAGGGTTTTTCAAATTGTGGAGTATATAAAGATGGCATTTTAACTAACTGTTCCTTTAGTTTTTGGAAGGCTTCTTCTTCCAACTTTCCCCAGGGGATATCTTTGGGAACTCTCTTTTTCGTCAGATTAGTCAAAGGTAATACAATACTTGCAAAATTCGGAATGTAGTCTCTATAATAACTTGCTATCCCCAAAACTGTTCGTAATTCTTTCTTGTTAGTAGGTGCCGCTAATTTCTTCATAGCTTCCACCTTTTCAGGGTCCGGGGCATGTCTTCCTGATCCAACTATATGCCCTAAAAATTTTACTTCTTTCTTTCCAAAATCGCATTTTTCTAAATTAACAGTAAGACCTACTTCACGAAGAGTTTGTAAAACTGCACTAATATGTTTCAAATGGTCTGCCCATGTTTTTGAGAAAATTGCAACATCATCAATGTAGGATCGACAGTAATCTTTATGCGGAATCAGAACTTTATCCATTGACTTTTGAAAGGTGCTACCAGCATTCTTCAGACCAAATGGCATGACTCTCCATTGGTAATGGCCAGAGTGAGTTACGAAGGCAGTATAATGTTTGCACTCTTCTTTCATGGGAATCTGCCAATATCCCTTAGTAAGATCAAGTACGGTGATTATTTGTGCTTTCCCTATTTCATACAGCAGTTCATTAGCATGTTTCATGGGGTAAGCATTGGGAATAGTAAAGCTGTTTAGTAGTCTGAAGTCAACACACAACCGCACGCTGCCATCTTTTTTAGCAACGCACACTAACGGATGGGCCCATTCACTATCGCTTTGTTCAATGAGTCCAGTTTCTAGTAGCTCTTGAATTTGACGATCTACTTCATTTTGGAGGGCTATAGGAATTCGATACGGTCGAAGTCTTTTCGGTGAACAATCAGGTGTAACCTTAATCATATGCCCTTCAACTTTCGCCATTCCAGGTTTAGTATTGAATATGTCATGGTATTTACAAAGCAAGTCGCTTAGATCATGCCGTTGCTTAGCATCTAATGGGCTGGTCATATCCCGGACATGTTGCTCTACTTCACTTTTATTGAGAGTCATTTTCTCGGTTGGAGCAGAATGTAGTTGTCCAAAATCTTTATCCTGCTCAAAAACAAGACCTATGTGTTGGACACGAGCCACATATGGTCGAATTTTATTGAAATGTAGTTCTTTTCTTGTACCATCATCAAATTCAACAATGGCTGAATGTGGCCTGCTCAATTGAACCACAGTCGCCGGTCCTGACCAAGTTTTCAATAGCTTATGAGATGATGTTGGCAGCAGGATCAGAACCCTGTCGCCTACTTGAAAGGTTTTCTCTCGAGCTCTCAAGTTATACCTTTGGGCATAACTTTGTTGATTTAGTTCAGCATTCTCATTTGCAATTCTATGAGCGTTTTCTATATTCTCTCTTAACTCTTCTAAATATTTTTCGACAGACCTAGAAGCCGTTGTAGGTATCACTTTCTCACCTGTCCAAATTTCTTTAAGTAATGCGGTCGGTCCCTTAGGAATTCGTCCATACACTAATTGGTATGGGGACACACCAGACGTGCAGTGAGGAACTTCTCTATACGCAAATAAGAGATGCGGAATGTGGATATCCCATTGATTTCCATATTCCTGAACATTTTTGTTCAGCATATTCTTTAAAGTTCTGTTCCATCTCTCCACAGCACCCATGCTCTCGGGATGACCCGGCGTTGAAAATCTTGGTGATACTCCTATTAAATTTATGAAAGCCTCGGTCAGTTCTGCCGTAAAATTTGGACCTTGATCTGTACATATCATTCTAGGGAAACCAGTGCGGCTGAAAATTTGCATCAATACATTGCACGTAGTTTTAGCGTTTATATTTCTAGTCGGTATTGCTTCCGCCCATCTGGTACATAAATCAATCGCGCAAATGATATACTTGTGTCCTCTTCTGGAAGGAGGTTCTAAGGGGCCAATGCAATCTACGCTCCAAACTTCAAAGGGGTATTCTGGCCTGGTAATTGGTTGGATCGGAATTCTATCTCGGTAAGTTTCAGTTCTTCTAACTTGACAAGGTTTGCAACTTTCACAAAATTTCCTGACATCATTTTTGATAGTCGGCCAAAAGAATGAGTACTTTATTCGCTCTTTCGTTTTCTTTTCACCCAGGTGTCCAGCCAGGGGAATTTCATGGGCAACTTTCAATACGAAATCTCGCTTGCTGTAAGGCAACACCACTTGCTTTATTTTTTCGCCACACACCCATTCAGAGTGTAACAACAGTCCGTCCTCTAGATCAAATCCATTTCTCCGTTCTTCTGCAAGCTTCCAAATATTTGTTAAGGACTCATCTTCCCGCTGTAGCTTTATAAACTCTGATCTACTTTCTTTACAACCTTCTTCTTCACTGGAGATAGCAGGACTTTCTATCTCAAGTGCTTCTTCTTCTTCATCACTCTTTACAATTTCATTCAGGCTGTAGCTTTGTTTCTGTTCATCTTCTTGCACAGGAGGGGAAGTCACGGGTTGACATTCTTGAATTCCATCATTTAGTGAGTCAAACGCTGTAGAACATATCAGCATATCGCTTACCAATTTTTTGGATACCGCACATACGACAGGGACTTCACAATGTCGCGAGTCATTTATTTTCATTTTAAAAACTACTAACGGGGCTGTTTCAGTTGATCCAAATGCACATACTAGTTTTACAGTTCCTTCACCATCGCCTTCTTTAATAGGAACCAGGTCATGTCTTATGACTGAAATTTGAGCCCCTGTGTCTAAAATGCCGTTAAGAATCGTAGAACCACATTTCAATTCTATTTCCTTCAGTTCATCACACTTCACAGAATTTGCCTTGAGAGGGAATGACATAGGCACGGAAATTCGAGCAGTCAATACCTCTTTATTCTCTATGACTTTTTCTGTAGTGACCGAATTGCTACGAACATTTTCGATTCTGCCCCGATTTCCTTGGCTATTATTCTTAGGACAAGCTCGTGCAAAATGCGTTGGATCACCACATACGAAGCATGTGACTTTAGATATTCTAGGGCCCCTGTCCCTTTGATATCCTCCTTGGTATTTTGTTCTGTCAACTTGCTTGTCATTTCCGCCATATTTGGTTACACCTGCTAAATGATTATTTTTATTGCCTTCGAACCTTTCCTTGAATTTACACTTATTTTTCTCTTCTGATTGCCATCTGGGAACATCCCTTAGCTTTTTGTGCACTGAATTGTTCTTCAAACCGTCCTTCAAACTTTCGTATTCATCAACCTTTTCTGCGACCTCCAAAGGATCGATCATTTTATTCCATTGGTCCAAGAAATGTTCTTTTATGTCGTTTGGTACTCTGCGTTTAAGTTGGTCCGCAACCAGTAGCTTCTTTAATTGGTCGAAATCCTCGACTTTTAATTCATTTATCCATTCGTTAAAATAACTATTCAATGCATGACAGTAACTCCTCCAAGATTCTTCTGGCCCCTTTTGATGTCGGAAAAATAGCTGTCTTAATTTTTCAGGATTCAGTTTGTAGCGTTTAAGCAACATTTCTTTTATGAAATCATAATCACTGGCTCTCTCAGGAGGCTCCCGGGCTATATTGTTAGCTATCTCGGTTGGTAAAAGTCCTAATAAATATGCCACCCATTCGGTTTTTGGTACACACGCCATTGCCGCCCGACGTTCAAAATTTACCAAATACAATTGCATTTCGTCTACCTTTTCATCGTACTTTGGGGTTATCTGCATTAGCTGTACTTTAGACCTTGTTTCATTCGAATTTTCCACTACTTCACCCAAATGTACGTTATTCCCCAATAATTCCAAGCGTTTTAACTCAATCTCATGGGCTCGCTCCTCTGTTCGGATTCGATCTTCTCTTTCTTTTTCCCAAATTCGTTCTTCATCTTCTTTTTTCTCACGCCTAAGTCTGTCTTCTATTATTCTGCTCAAAGAAACTTTGGCTTCATCTTCAATGAAATTCCCACTGTCAACGATTAGCTTTCTAATTTCAGCCCTCGTTAGATCTGAGTTAACTTTTAACCCCAGTTCGGTGGCCAGTTCGACCAGATCCTCCTTGCGACCCTTACCCAAGAAGGATGATGCCATGGTAACCCGGAAAAAGAAACGAATCCCAGTAATTGTAATAATCAGTAACAGTGTAATAACCCCCAAGAGTTATTCATTCCCTTCAGGAAACATATTTACAACCATGACAATATAACCTCTTGCTCAAATAATAATTTATTTCATTTATTTACTTCTACTCAAAAAAAAAAAAAAAAACGCATCATAAGTAACCAAAACTTAATACTTTATCAAAAAAAAATTTTTAAATAAAATAGTTCTAGAAACCATATACATCAATAGTATATCACAACACAATAGTATATTCAATGATCAATCGTTCGATTTCGTTTTCAGCACTCAACATAATAAAACAATTCTACAATATCTAAGTGTGCCAGTATTTTCTCAAAACAATTAATTTTATTAATTAATTACTCTTAATGAACATTTAATAGTGTTCACAATACCCCCCCCAAAAAAATCACAAACCATAAGAACATTCAATGTTGTCATAACACTACGCTCGTTTCATTTATTTCACCACAACAACATAAAAAAAAAACAACCGAAAAAAAAAAAATATCTATGTATATTTTGTTTGTTTTCTTAAAATACCATCAATATAATTTTAATTTTTTTTTCTTTAATCACTCTGTATACAGAAACGAAATTGCAAATTAAAAAAAAGAATTCTTTACTACCAAGAGTATAATTTTTTGGCAACCGTTCAAAATTCATAAATAAATTTTCCTTTATTCATTTCTTATAACACTCTATATACGTTTATATTATTGAAATCATAACGTCGGTTGCACTACAAGATATTTCATATTATCTCCAAAAATATTTCATAAAAGAACTCTTTCATAACACTAGTTTCGATTTACCGAACTTAGACAATGAATGCAAAAAAAAAAAAAAAATAAGAATATGTACATACTGATAAACCACGTTTGAGAGAAACATGGACAGAACTGCGCATGGGCGAAAAGAGCGAGTCCAATGCGAAAATGGGAGAGTTCGTACCATCTCGAGGATGAGTTTATTTATTAAACATCCTAGATATGTCGAATTTTTTTGGCGAATACCTTTTTGTTTCTCTAATTCAATTATCTGTTTCTAAACATTACATTGTATTTCAGTTACACTAAAATAAGTTAAAAAAAAGACAAATATAATAAAAAAGGTGATTTAAAGGTATGGTTATAACTTTTTCCCTCGCAATATAGCGTAACTTAATCTTTTTAGAATTAACGCCTGAATGGTGTGATTTTAAAACTTGCCAGAATAGCAATTTTTTAAAATTATTTCGCTACATTATTGTGTACATTATTTATTTATATTATTTGCATACATTGGATATGAAAATGAGAAATGACGCAGATATCATATACGCGCAAGGTTTGGTAAAAAAAATTTCTAACGTCAATTTGGCGAAAACCTCATTTTTGAATGCTGGTTAAATATACATTTTTAAATTATTTTCTATTATTAAAAAAAATAACAATAAATAAAACAATTTTTAAATATAATAAATTTTAAAAACAAATAACAATAGAGCAAAAAACATTTTATATAATTAAAAAAATTTAAGGTAAATAAACAATTTATCAAAAAATAAACAATATCAGGGTTGCCATATTAGGCAAAATAACGCCATTTTGGCGCCAAGTAAATCCCAATGAGTATATGACACACAAGTACCCTAAATATTTAGGTTGTTAGAATTGGCGAATTTCTTGCAAAGCCGCCAAGTCAGATGCCAAGCAGTCGTTAAAACTGCATTTTAGCCATAAATATAAATGAAAAAAAAACAGGCATGTTTTTAATAAAATTCACAAAAATGTAGGAGAAAATATATATTTTGGAAAGGTTATTCCGAGAACTAATTATAGGTCCACAATCTATTTATTTTAAACAAAATTTCACTCGGAGCAAAAATTAGAAAACAATATTTAATATCATTTTTCGGCCTCATAGGCTATGACCCCCAAAGTCTGAATGGAATCGGCTTGGCATTCTGCCAAGTGAAGACCCTACAAAGCTGGTATATCAGTATATATATTATCCAATCTATAGCAATAACAATTGAACACAACCAATTTCTATTACTTCCTTCAATCAACGGTACTCCGTTGCAAAAACCAACCAATAATTATTTTATTTTACCCTTTTAACACTTCTGAAATAAAAATTCCTATTCCAGCCATTCGTTCCAAATTACTTCATAAGTAACACAACAAAAAAAAATCATTTTCGAGAACAATATTTCGTAATTGTCAAATGGATAATATTCTAATACAATTTATCGATTAAACAAAAACACATTTTTTTTTAATTTAATGATCATGAAAGATATTTTTCATTTGCACAGAAAATAATAACACAGAACCTACTATTTATTCTCAATTCTTTTTATTTCATTTTTCATTCACTAGAAGAGAAAAGAGATTTTTTTTTTTAATTTTTTTTTATTATGTTTTTCTGTAGATATTATATTAATATATATATAAAATATATAAAGATATATTTTTCTATTGGGCTAACGACACAAGAACTTCTTACCTGTAGATTCATAATCCTCTAGGCTGCGCCAATACGGATCGCCGTTCTAACTCCCAAAAACATTCGGAAAACATCAAACTTTGTGTTGCTAGCACTGTGTCGACCATCAAATGTAGAACACTCAATGTAGTATCAAATGTATCAAATGTAGAAACGAACAACATTTATTAACATCACACAATAACATACGGACACCTTAAAACAGAAGTTGAATACATTTACAAGAATATTATTATTATTGTTCCACTAGAACAATGCTTCTTCGCGACACACGAAGAGCGATTCTGGACTTCCTCCAATCACACCACTGCCCCGACTGCCGAACGCAGTTCTCTCTTTCGTCGAGGGCGCGCCACTTGGCAATAGTTTATCTCTTATTTGGCGACGCCAACCATTGTTTTTTTTTTTTTTAAAGTCAAAGTTTGAATTGTGAAACCTTACAAGACGTTAAGAAGAAAGAGAAGAAAAAATACGTGAAGAAGAAAGGCAAGAACGTTTGGCTAAAGAAGCTCGTGAACATGAACTAGAATTAAAGAAATTAGAGCAAAGAACTCTAGAACAGAACAATTTGTCAGAGAGAAAGGTGGATCTTGGACCAAAGATACAGTTAGCACAAATTGTTCCGAAATTCGACGAAAAATCTGATGAGATGGGTCTGTTTTTGATTAATTTTGAGCGAAGAGCAGAGATGGCTAAAGTGTCGAAAACTGATTGGGTTGCATATTTGTTAGCTGTTTTACCCACAGAAGTCACAAACATGTTAGCCAGGGAATCACCCGAAGATGCGATTAACTATGATTTCGTTAAAAGTCTTATATTAGAAAGATACAAGTTGAATAGTGAGAAACTGAAACAATGTTTTTATCGTCATCATAAAACACACGACAAATCTTGGAGGAACTACGCGCAAGAACTCACTAGTTATTTTACCGCTTGGATTAAGGAATTAGGTGTTGACAATTTTGATCAACTTAAAGATCTAATTATTACAGAACAATTAAAGTTTCGAGTGCCTGCGGAAACAAAGGAACATTTTCTAGATAATTGGTTAAATTTTATGACCCCTTTAGATTTGGCAAAAAAATTAGATGACTATGAAAGTATCAAAGAAAGTTTAAAAAAGAAAGAACTTCCTAAAAAGAATTTGTCTAATTTTCGACCCCAGTTTAAAAATTCAAATAACTTTGACTTCAAAAAAGAAGGTAAAGATGATAAGCCAAAAATGCATATTAAATCAGAATCGTTTTCAAGAAATCATAGAGAGAGAGAATTCGAGAAGAGGAAAACGTTACGTTGTTACGAGTGCGGATCGAGCAATCATCTTCGTCCTCAATGTGATAAAATTAAGAAATCCACAGAAGTGATTTCACATGTTGATGTTGAAAATGAACATGATTCTTCAATAACGCCTTACCTTAGTGTTGGGAAAGTAAATGGTGTACAAATGGAAATTTTGAGAGATACAGGTGCGACAATAGATTTAATTGCAAAAAAATATGTGAAGCCACATATGTATTTGAACGAGAAAGTAAGGGTTCGGGTGCCCTTACACGACGGTTTATTTTGCTTACCTCTCGCAGAAGTTGAATTGGACTGTGAAATGGGACATGTGATAACTAAAGCTGCTGTCTCTAGAGACTCTGTAGATTTAGGAAGATATTTGCTGGGAAATAAAACAGCCGAATTATTCGAAGATTGTAAAAAAGAAAAGGCATTGAAAGAGCACATGATAAATGCTGTGCAAACCAGAGCTCAGAAGAAAATTCTGGAGGCAGAGGTTCCTCCTGAGGAACCTGAAATGCACGAATTTTCTGATGTAACTTTAGAGAAAGATCACAGCAATAACATAGCGAGTGAAGAGAAGAAAATGGATGAGAAAACAAATGATAAATCTGAAGATAAGAAGATAGAAAACGAAGAAGGCTCAGTTTTACCAGTTTGCGAAACTGTCTCATTGCAAGAACTTATCAAAATTTCTCCGAAGGAATTTTCTGAAGAGCAAAGGAAAAGCAAAGAGCTCAAACCTCTTATAGACGATGCCAAAACGGAAAATACTAAGGATAGGAAATTTATTTTGGAAAAAGATATGCTTTTCTATAGAAGAAAAGATAAAAATGGTACTGAAAGGAAATTATTAGTTGTTCCTGAAAGATTTCGTGAACAATTAAAAAAATTTTGTCATGAAACTGTTGCATCTCATTTGGGTGTGGCTAAAACTAAAGATGCATTGTTTAAGACCTTTTATTGGCCAAATTGCTTCAAAGATATCGAAGAATATGTCCGAACTTGCGATTATTGTCAACGGGTTGGGAAGCCTCAGGACAAAAAGAAAGCACCTTTACAGATTGTTCCAGTTATTTCAGAAATATTTACAAAATTAAATGTTGATGCTTGTGGACCTTTACCTATCAGTACATTAGGGAACAAATACATAATAACAGTAATTTGCTTAGCTTCGAAATATCCTGATGCAGTTCCTACACCTAATTTGTATTCTACGACGGTTATTGATGCTTTGTTACAAATTTTCAGTAGACTTGGATTTCCTCGTATACTACAAACTGATCAAGGAAAGTCATTCATGAGTGCACTTACAACGGAATTCTTAGAGAAATTTGGCGTCAGAGTTGTGCGAAGCTCAGTTTATCATCCACAAAATAACCCAGTTGAAAGAATGCACAGGACTTTGAAACGGATACTCAGAGTACTTTGTTTTGAAGCGGGATCTGATTGGGAGAAGGTACTTCCACCTGCCCTTTTTGCATTAAGAACAGTAACTCATACTAGTACTGGATTTAGTCCAGCAGAATTAGTCCATGGACAGAATTTAAGAACTCCAATGATGTTACTCTATGAAAATTTGACTGAGCAAGAGATAGAAGAAGATAGTGTGATATCCTATGTATTTGACTTAATGAACAGAATGAAGAAATGCCAAGAACTTGCTGCAGAAAATATGGAAAAGGAGAAACAAACACAAAAATATTGGTATGATATCAAAGCCAGAAAACGAGAGTTTAAAGAAGGTGATCAAGTTTTAATTGTGGCCCCATCCAAACCAAATAAACTGTCAGTTAGTTGGATAGGACCTGGAAGAGTACTAAAGAGTTTATCAGAAACTAACTACGTTATATACAATCCAGAAGGGAAGAAGTCCCAAGTGTATCATGTAAATATGCTAAAACCTTACCATCAAAGAAGTGTGGAAAACGTAAATTTACTTACTACAAAAACCACCTCTAATGATGAAGAAGATGAAATTCCTAAATTGGATGAAGAAAATACAGACAATGCGTTGTTAGAAGTATGGCAAGAAATCCAAAAAAATAAAAGATTAAATGAAAGTCAACGAGAAGAATTAGGACAACTTATTGGAAAATATGCTGACTCTTTTTCGACTGAACCAGGATGCACAAATTTAGTTGAACATGATATTGAACTGGAATCAGAAAACCCAGTCTGTGCCCGGCCTTATAAAATGTCGCCTAGACAGACGGAAATTCTAAAGGCTGAAGTCGAGAAAATGTTGAAACTGAAAGTTATTGAGCCAGGTGAATCTGACTTTGCCTCTCCATTAATTTTAGTTGAAGTTCCCGGTAGAGAAGCAAGACCCTGCATAGATTATCGCCGTTTAAATAAAGTGACTCGAACAAAATTTTATCCTTTGCCCGACACTGAACAGTTAGTAGAAAAAGTGTCTTCAGCCAGGTACATTTCAGTTTTAGATCTGACCAGAGGTTACTGGCAAATACCGTTAACCAAGCGTGCTCAAAGATATGCAGCTTTTGTGACAAATTTTGGGACGTATATACCGTTGCGCCTCCCTTTTGGTTTAAAAAATGCTCCATATGAATTTAGCCGACTTATGGCCGGATTGCTGAAAAACTGTGAAGAATATGCGGTACCTTATCTGGATGATGTGGCGGTTTTCTCGCAAACTTGGGAAGATCATTTAAAACACCTAGAAGAAGTTTTTAAAAGATTGAGTGAAGCAAAACTGCATATTAAACCATCCAAATGTCAATTCGCCCAAGCTTATGTCAAATATCTTGGACACTTAGTGGGTCAAGGTCTTAGAACTCCAGGAGAACTGAAAGTTCAAGCCATAAAAGAGTTTCCAGTTCCTACTACTAAAACTCAAATCCGATCTTTCTTGGGTTTAGCTGGATATTATCGAAATTATATCCCGGACTTTTCTGTAATTGCAACGCCTCTCACTAATTTATTAAAAGGAAAGATTCGCAAGTCAACTATAGACTGGAATGAGGATTGTCAAAAGGCATTTGATAAACTGAAAGTTAAACTCTCAGAAAATCCTGTCTTATGTAGTCCAGACTTTACAAAACCTTTCATCCTTCAATGTGATGCTTCAAATTTGGGAATTGGTGTAGTCTTATCCCAGTTGAATGAAAATAATGAAGAACATCCTATAATGTACTTGAGCAAAAAGTTTTCAGACAGAGAACGAAAGTTTAGTACCACCGAAAAAGAATGCGCAGCTATTGTGTTTGCAGTGCGAAAACTACGATGCTACTTAGATGGCCATCAAAAATTTCAAATCCAGACGGACCATAACCCTTTAGTATGGTTAGAAAAGAACAGCGGAACTAATCCAAGACTTTTAAGATGGGCTTTGATTTTACAGTCTTTCAATTATGAAATTGTTCATAAAAAGGGAAAACAACATCGGAATGCTGATAGTTTAAGTCGAGCTATAAAGTCTAATTGATTAGAATGCTAATATGTATATATGTTTATTTGTATAACAGTTAATTTTGAATTTGTTATATTATATGTGTGTAATATATATTTTTTTTAAAAGGTATCACTTGTATTTGTAAACTTATTTTGTATAGATTATATTTTATTTCTTTTTACGGTGGGAATAAGTCCGGTTCAAGGTACTAAAAATGTTTTTGGAACTAGTGCTACCAGAACTATGCTTTAAAAAGAAACTTTTCCTCGACAAGGCCCGGAAAAGTTTTCCCCCCGGTGGGGAGGAGTCTGTAAAGAACTTGATTCTGAGAACTAAATTCCTAAGCCTGCGATAGATGGCGCTACTCGTCCAAAAAGAAAGGAAAGAACATTTCCAAAACAGAACAATTTTTGAGTTGAGAGCGGGAGTTCGGAATTATTGCGTAGAGAGATGGTGCGGCGTTGTTTCTGGTTTGTTCTGGAATGTGTTATATAAAAAAATGCTATTCTATTTTTTTTGTTAATTTTTGTCGTGCTCGTCCACGTGTGTGTTTATGTGAGAAATAAATTTTAAAAAGACAAAAATGAGTTCTCACTCGTCTCGACGTCTGCAATTCTTCATCAATTCTACCTTGTATTCTTACACCGGAAATGCCCCCAAAATCGATATTTTTAGTAATAAACCCCTAAGGGGTTTAGCTCCCCCACCATCTCCATGATGGAATTTCGAGAAAAAAATGATGCCATCTAACGTGAAATCATCTGTAGAGATTTGATCAACCATTTTTAGCATTTGATCAAACCTGGAAGGGGCCCCAAAATCGATATTTTTAGTAATAAACCCCTAAAATTTAGCCCCCCCCCACCTCCATGATGGAATTTCGAAACAAAAATGGTGTCATTTAACGTACTATTACCTCTAGAGATTTGATCAACCATTTTTAGCGTTTGATCAAACCCGGAAGTGCCCCAAAATTGATATTTTTAACTCCAGACCCCTAAAAGTTAGCCCCCCCCATGACGGAATTTCAAGACAAAAACGGTGTCATCTAACGTAAAATTACCTCTAGATATTTTATCAACCATTTTTAGCATTTGATCAAACCCGGAAATGCCCCCAAAATCGATAGTTTTAGTTATAGACCTCTAAGGGGTTTAGCTCCCCCCCCACACCTCCATGATGGAATTTCGAGATAAAAATGGTGCCATCTAACGTGAAATCATCTGTAGAGATTTGATCAACCATTTTTAGCATTTGATCAAACCCAGAAGTGCCCCAAAAATCGATATTTTTAGTAATAGGCCCCTAAAATTTAGCTCCCCCCCCTCCATGATGAAATTTCGAGACAAAAATGGTGTCATCTAACGTAAAATTACCTCCAGAGATTTGATCAACCATTTTTAGAGTTTGATCAAACCCGGAAGTTCCCCCAAAATCGATATTTTTAACTCCAGACCCCTAAAAGTTGCCTTCCCCCCCATAACGGAATCTAGAGACAAAAACGGTGTCATCTAACGTAAAATTACCTCTAGAGATTTGATCAACCATTTTTAGCATTTGATAAAACCCGAAAATGCCCCCAAAATCGATATTTTTAGTAATAGACCCCTAAGGGGTTTAGCTCCCCCCCCCCACCTCCATGACGGAATTTCGAGTCAAAAACGGGGTCATCTAACGGAAAATTACCTCTAGAGATTTGATCAACCATTTTTAACATTTGATCAAACCCGGAAATGCCCCCAAAGTCGATATTTTTAGTAATAGACCCCTAAGGTGTTTAGCTCCCCCCCACTTCCATGACGGAATTTCAAGACAAAAAAAGTGCCTTCTAACGTGAAATCATCTGTAGAGATTTGATCAACCTCTTTTAACATTTGATCAAACCCGGAAGAGCCCTTAAAATCGATACTTTTTGGCGCAGATCGCTAAAAGTTAGGGCTCTCTTGACGGAATTTAGATACAAAAATGGGGCCATCTAACGTGAAATTATCTGTAGAGATTTGATCAACCCCTTTCAGTGTTGATCAAACCCGGAAGTGCCCCTAAAACCGATATTTTTTGGCGCAGATCCTTAAAATTTAACCCTTGTGCTAATTAAAATTTCGATTAAAAAAAAAAAAGTTGTCATTTAACGCGAAATTGTCTGTGGAGATTTGATCAATTATTTTTAGTGATTGATGAAACACGGAAGTGCCCTGGAATCCATATTTTTAGTTCCAGACCACTAAAAGTTGCCCCCCCCCCCCTTGACAGAATTTCGAGACAAAAATGGTGTTATCTAACGTGAAGGGGGATCCCTTTAACTCACACCCTTAATGAGTCCCATGTGAGGGAGGGATGGGACAAGTTTTCAAAATGACAATTCATATTTAATCCTTAGAAATATGGGTAAAATAATGGCAAACAAAGTGTGACATTTACATTAAAAGGATTTAATGTAAATCAAAATGTTTATTTTATATTACACATTTTGGAAAATCCAAATCAAATGAAAAATATGCTTGTGCCCGACTAGTGTTGCCAATTAATTTTGGTTAATGCAGTTTGCAATTATGTTTTGTTCATTAATCATGGAATAGTCAATTTCTTGCGAGGATGACTTTTTTCCTTTTTCAACACAAATAGTGTATTCAGAGCCTTAGCCAAGGGGGCGCTATGGGCGGCTCACCCCCCCCCCCCCTAAAATATTTTGAGCCTTCCCTTGAAAAGATTCCAAGGTCACTCAGTGAATTTCTGTTCCGAAAATTCAAATGAAATTCAGCTCAAAAATCTAATTTAGTTTTGAGACCCCTTTCACAATTTTGCACAAATACTAAATTGTATCTAAAATAGGTAATTCAACACTCCCTCATCCTATTTGTACATATGAAACTAACATGATGTTTAATTTTGCACAAGTTATACACTCAAAATTTTTATCATTATACACTATTCTTAGCATAAAATGAAGTTATTACAGCAGTTTAATAAGAAACATACTACCTACAATGTGAATATGCACTAATTTATCTTTCTGCGTAAGAAAGAAAGAAAAAAAATTATGAGCCCCCCCCCTCCCCTATTGATCACTTCTAGCCACGGCCCTGAGTGTATTCAATGTAAAAAATAATAGGTTGCAGTTTGAGTTTAATAATTATTATATATTTCATATATTATATTTCCAAATGGTAATTTGTGCAGTATAATCGAATACTTATCATAGGATGAACCCAGTACCATTTATGTATGTATATATATATTTTTCTAATTTCTAGAATAACTGATGCAAAATTACAGAATATTTTATTTCCCGCAAAACATACATCTTATTTAAATGAAAAACATCAAATTGAAAGTTTTCTAATATGGCTAGTCAATATCGTCTGCTTATTTTGACGGAAGCGGGAAGTTCTCGTGGATGTAGCAGAGCAGATGTTTATTTTTTCATTCGAAAACCAAAGCATCGAAAAATCGGCTGTCTGGAGAAAAATAAATAATAATAATATCCGAATTAGTATAAATAAATTGGCAGGTGTGGATTCCAAGCTGAAATGCAATTTAAAAGTAAACGCAGATGCGATTTCTGGCATAATCTAGTCTCAAAAGCCTATATATTTATTTTGGAAACAACTGATATCCACAAAAACCAGAAAAATATTATGTTAATAATTGGGTATCAAAGATGCGATGCAGTGTTCTTTATTTCTGTATTTGAAATTATTTCAGATGATCTCGTAATAGCAACTATGGATTTGAAGTTGTGGTAATAAAAGACAAAGGTTTATATTATTTTTTCTTACCGTTATATATCACAACAACAGCATAAGCAGGATTTCATTTGAAAAGGGTAGGGGGGGGGGGCATTTATAGGAATAATCAGTCCAAATCAGAGATTTAAAGAAAAAAATATTTTAGATGGAGGATATTCCTTACCCAGTTATCAGTTTTCTAGTAATTTTGGATTCCCTCTCCTCCCCTACGATATAATACGTTATTTTTTAAACCGTAAAACCACAACTTCCATAATAATATAGTTATCAATGTCTAATTTTTTTCAATTGTTTCTTTAGTTTGCAGTGATGTATAGATATGGTTATACATTTATTATTTGCATAATTATTTTATTCAAATGAAGAGAAGTAAATAAAATATTACTATTTTTAATGAAATAACTTTGTATGAAATAACACTTACAAGAACTGCTACATAAAAATAATTAATAATTAGCTTCTTGTTACATAATACATTCAATAATAATGTATCTTCGTGCACTTGCCACCGCCAGGCGGGGGAAGGGGGAGGAGAAGAGAGAGTACGAGCAGAATTTCTTCTCAACAAAACAGATGGACAATGTTATTTCATTTTTCTTTGACGGTAAACACGAATATCATTTCAAACATACTTCGGAAAAAGTTTTCAGAACAGCGGATAATGTATAGATACACATTAGGACAAAATAGAAATGTCACACATTGGAGTATTCCATATTTATGAATTAAATAATTTTATAATCATACATAATCGTTTAATTTTATAATAAAAAAAGAAAAATCATTTTTAGATTAGCATCCTTTTGTAAGGTATCAAATTTATAACAACTAGTACATCGAACCCGGGGTTCCCGAGTCACAGAGTAATGGTGAATTTTTTTTTTTTATTTAAAATTAAAAAGACTAATAAAATTTTTGGTACTACTCTGTTATCCCGTCGACCGATTTCGCCAAATTATACATATAGACGTAATTTTAATTTTAAATAATAATAATAAAAAAAAACAAATAATTATTAGAATATTAATAAAAATACAAATAAAAAGTCGAAATAAAAATCACTTAATGATGTTTTAAACACGTGTATTGTATTTAATGTCATTGAATTGGAATTCACGATCATCCATTATTAGCATTTAATTTTATAATTTGGCGATAGTATTTTGGTGGACGGGATAACAGAGTAGTACCAAATTTTCCTGCGTAATATGCTTTTTAAACTGCCAACTAATTCCAAACAGCAATTTTATATGAAATATATTAATTATGTAATTGTATAAAGCTTTGAAAATTATCGGTACTTCCGTATTAGACGCAAAATAGGAGTTATTAGCCAAAGATTTTGCCTAAGAATAAAATTGCATTCGTTCAGTTTTTAAAACTAAGAAAATATGACACACAGATATTCTTTAAAATACATTTTTGTTGTTAATTGATGCATCTTTTGTAAAGTAAGTTTACAACGAACTAAAAGTCATTGAATTGATAGATCAAAACGAAATAAAACCAACAACATTCACCGGGTTTTACAACCGACAATATTTTGTCATAACAGGTTTTTAATTGCTATTTTTTCAGTTGCTATGAAAAAAAATAGCAACTAAAATATACAGTGATCTGTTATTTTCCATGGAGAAAAGAGATAAATGGAGGTGCAGTATGCGATTAAAACGATTTGAATGGGCATTATTCTTCCAATTTAAAGTCTCTTATTCGGCCCAAACAAAACAATCACGTGGAACAGAGACCGAATTCTTTAACATAATTTTTTCTCTAAATGAAAAAAATCTGATTATATTTTAGCATTCTAAAATAGCATTTCATTGTATTATGAATTGAAACTGTGTTGCTAAAAGTTTTCCTTTTTCACGAAAGCACGCGGTTGTTTGATGCAATGCAGCGAGTTTCAAGGTTATATTTTTTGTCACCTCCAGCCACCAAACTGCATCTCTATTCCTTTTCTTTTTTTTTCCCTTTATTTCTCACATACATGCGATACTCAAATTGCCACCATTAGAGAAATTGAACTAAAAACTCCAAAAAAATTAATAATTCAAAAATAAATTGAGATACAGTTTTCTAACAAACTGCATTTAAAGGTGCATTTTTTTCTCTATAGGATGGCATAAAGGTTGAAAACATGGTATGTCGAGAAGTTTAAAAATTTAGAATAGCGAAAATTGCAAAATCGAAATTTCATCGGAAAGTGTTGCCATTCAATATATGACGTATGCGTTACGCACAGATACGTTTGGCCTTTATTATATAGATGTAGCGTTTTGAGATATTACATTTATACATCTCAGTTTACATTTGGACATTTATTCAGAATATGTAAATGAAAAAAAAAACGATTCAGAACTTTGTTTTATAAAATGATCGATTTTTGAAAAGAAAAAAAGAAATGCTTTTCTGAACAGAGAATGAATACAAATATGTTAACATTTGGAAAACTAATTGAATGATTTGAAAAAACATGTTTTCTAACGGTTTTGCTTTTTTTCGATACACATGGATAAAAAAAAAAAAAAAAAATCAAACGGAGAATAGCATGTACTTTAATATCATTTTCGCGATTTTTACATTTAAAACTATAAATTCAGACAAAGCAGAGTTAAAGATATGAAGTCATACAAGATTGAAACTCATTTAAGGGTGTTCTTAACTGATCCGCTCAACAAGCGAAAAACGTTTTGATACATTTACAAATTCATTTTTTAACAAAAAGTTATAAAATTTTAATGCCTGACTATGAAAGCGATTTCGAATTGAACTTATTTTTCCATTTTATGATAATTAAATTACTTATCGAGTTATAAGCTATTTCGATGACGCAATCACCCGTTTTTCTCCTCCTTTTCGACCGGTTTTTTTGCTTTCGTCGGGAAATATGCTCAAAAGTGTCAACTTTGAAGGCTTGTTATGAAAAATCTATTGTGTTTTTTAAAAAAGAAAAGAATGAGTGCAATTAGACAGTTTCTGAATAACAACACCTGCTATTTTCATGCTTTTCCGAACAAAAATAAATTAATGCATGTGTCACAAAGTTGCCCTTTTTGATTTAAGAACACCCTTAAGGGACACTCATCCCGTTCAAGGCCAGAGAGTACTCTAGTGTATGTCTCTCTCTCTCTCTCTCTATATATATATATATATATACAGATAATTTCATGTTAGTTTCATGTTACTTTGTGTCTCGAATATCATGGGGGTTATAATTTATAGGTCTTGTGCTAAAATTATTGATTTTGAGGGCACTTCCGGGTTTGATCAAATGATAAAAATGGTTGATCAAATCTCTAGAGATAATTTTACGTTAGATGACACCGTTTTTTGTCTCGAAATTCCCTCATGGGGGGGGGGCTAACTTTTAGGGGTCTGTAGTTAAAAATATCTATTTTGGGATCACTTCCGGGTTTGATCAAACGCTAAAAATGGTTGATCAAATCTCTAGAGGTAATGGTACGATATATGACACCACTTTTGTCTCGAAATTCCATCATGGAGGTGGGGGGAGGCTAAATTTTAGGGTTCTATTACTAAAAATATCGGTTTTTGGGGCACTTCCTGGTTTGATCAAATTCTAAAAATGGTTGATCAAATCTACAGATGATTTCACGTTAGATGGCACCATTTTTATCTCGAAATTCCATCATGGAGGGGGGGAGAGCTAAACCCCTTAGGGGTCTATTACTAAAAATATTCATTTTGGGGGCATTTCCGGGTTTGATCAAATGCTAAAAATGGTTGATCAAATCTCTAGAGGTAATAGTACGTTAGATGACACCATTTTTGTTTCGAAATTCCATCATGGAGGTGGGGGGGGGCTAAATTTTAGGGGTTTATTAATAAAAATATCGATTTTGGGGGCACTTCCAGGTTTGATCAAATGCTAAAAATGGTTGATCAAATCTCTGCAGATGATTTCACGTTAGATGGCACCATTTTTTTCTCGAAATTCCATCATGGAGGTGGTGGGGGAGCTAAACCCCTTAGGGGTTTATTACTAAAAATATCGATTTTGGGGGCATTTCCGGGTTTGATCAAATGCTAAAAATGGTTGATCAAATCTCTAGAGGTAATTTTACGTTAGATGACACCGTTTTTGTCTCGAAATTCCGTCATGGAGGGGCTAACTTTTAGGGGTCTGGAGTTAAAAATATCGAATTTGGGGGCACTTCCGGGTTTGATCAAACGCTAAAAATGGTTGATCAAATCTCTAGAGGTAATTTTACGTTAGATGACACCGTTTTTGTCTCGAAATTCCGTCATGAAGGGGCTAACTTTTAGGTGGCTGGAATTAAAAATATTGATTTTGGGGGCACTTCCGGGTTTGATCAAACGCTAAAAATAGTTGATCAAATCTCTACGATCGATTTCTAATAAGAATCGCTAATTTTTTTTTAATTTTGAGCATTTTGAAAAATCCTAAAAGTTGGCCCCCCTGGTTATTTTTAATCATAACTCGTAAAATAATGTTGATCAAACGATGAAAATTGTTGATCAAATCTGATCAAACGATGATCAAACGAAATGCATATGTCACTTTTTCATTTTCCGTCAAGGGGGGGGCTAACTTTTAGGCGGTTCTCGGAACGACTTGGGCCGTGCAAAAATCAGTAAAATTCGGCCGTTCCAAACATATTTACAAAAAAGTTATATATTTTTATAAATTTAACTCGCCATTATTCTACAATTAAAATTTAAAATTTATTATTTTTAAAGAATAGTAGATTTTTGGCAATAAAATTTAAATACAGTAAAACCTGTGAAATAAAACTTGCCTGTGACGCAATCCTGTCTTAAGGGTACTCTTCACTCGCTTAAAAACACCCACTCCCTAATGCTAAACCAACGGGCAGGTTGTTTTTGAATTTCTCGTTTAATTTTAATATTTTTAAACTTTTTTTTGCTTAGGATAGCTGAGCTCAAACTTCAATGTGGCTATTTTTTACCTTTTCAATTCTGGCTGCAGATGTTTAAAAAAAAGTATTTTTAGTTTCAAAACCATTTCTGAAAATGAAAGTATCTTTAAAAAAAAATCTGCAACCGAAATCAAAAAAGTGAAAAAAAGCCATATTAAAGAGCAAGCCAGCTGTCCTATGCAAAAAAAAAAAAAAAAAAAAAAAAAAAAAAAAAAAAATTCTAATTAAAATGAAAAATTTGAAAATAACCTGTGTTTAACATGACGGAGCGGGTGTTTTCAACTGAATGAAGAGTTCCCTAAAACGCAAAATATATTGATTCAAAATGAATATAATAATACATAAGAAAAGAATGTAATAAATCAAAACCTGCTACGAAGGCAAGTTAGGCTAATTACTTTTTATCAGATCTCTTCGTGCAAAACTCTTTATAACCATATCGAAGTAAAAAATCATGTTTTGTAAAAATAGAATCAGGTCGGGTCAAAACTTTTAACTTTTTTTTTTTTTTTGTCGGGATAATATTATATATGTATATATATATATGGGTGATTCTCAAAATAGGGGACAATTTATGTCTTTCGGCATACAAAAAAAATTGAGAGGTTTTCTGTCATGTTTTTATATTTAGATATGTTTGTCTTAATATTATTCATTATTTGCACTCAAGAATTACTCATTTTTTAGTTAAAAACACATTAAAATAACAGAATAAATGTTCAAAATGTCATTAGCATGGATGTCCACAGCAGCTGTGCCTTGTGTATACTAGCATTTTTCAAGAGTTAATATCATGTTTATAAAATAAAACAAATGTTATTCTTTCTTTAAATTAATCAAGGAGACGATTTATCCAATAAATTTCTTTTTAAAAATAAAATTATAGTATATAAAAAAAGAATTAAAGTTTGTCCTCCATATTCTATTTTCAAAACAAGAGCATACTATAACAGCTGGTTATTAATCAAAATTTCATTTTCACATATGACAATACTTTGAAAATATAAAGTTTCTCCATGGCAAGAAGTAGCCATTTTATCCCAGCCTGAAAATAGAAGCATGTATTGTATTTTAAGAATATAAGTTGAATATTAGGGGCGTACATCAATTGTATGTCATTAGAATAGATAATAATTTTCATGTTTATTTTATAGTTAAAATTTTTATTTTACTTATTTGCATAGAACTTTTGTGTTTTAAAAAACCCCAGAAAGGACTATTGCATTGTGATTATATTATGGCTCATAATCTTATTTAAATTAAAATTTGTCATTAGCATGGACAAATATCAGTGTCATTAGCATGGTCTTTCTGTCCATGCTAAAGACTCCTATGTGCATAAATGTAACCAGTGCTTATATTATATCCTTTATAAAGTTCAATTTTACATATAAATTTAGGTATTACATTTATTATCCCTAAAATATGCATTAAATCTGTCAGAAAATCACTAAGACAGCTTCTTACATTGTTAGTGTCAGAATGTTGCTCATGTAAACAAAGTTTGCTCTTTGGTAATGTTTTTATTATCCTTATATGTTATGTAAAAATGGAAACCATTTGCTGAAAAGGAAAGCTAATAAATATAGAAAAAATTATTTAAACAGGAAGAAAATAAAAATTTCTTAATATATTTATTCCATGCAATTTGTTTTGTCATTAGCATGGCTCAAAAAATACTAATTATTTTTTTTAACGTTAATTTTTAAATATTTAGCTCTGCTGGCTACATGTAAAGTATACCTAATACTATATTAACAACACCTATTTTTTTCAGAACTTTTGCTAACAGTAATTTTTTTAAGATTTCACTTTTGAAATTGTCCCCTATTTTGAGAATCACCCATATATATATATGTGTGCGTGTGTGTGTGTGTACAATATATATATATATATATGTGTGTGTGTAACAGGCTATGTATATATATGTATGTATTTGTATTGCCAAGACCGTATAATTAGGCCGACTTTTTAAAATTTATGCCAACGTTACCATTAATCTGTTTAGTACAAGCCGGGTCGAACCTTGGCCTAAAATATTTGCCCACGCAGTTTTTTAGGCTTCGGACCAGTACGTGGGGTCTCTAATACATATTATGAACTTGGCCCCCTGTCGGGGATACAGTGCCCCCCGTCGGGCAAATTCTGGCGCCGCCCTTGGAAGGTTCACTAACATTCTGCTTCGAATTTATACAATTTCATAAAGCAAAAAAAGCTATACCAGCTATACCAACCATACCAGCAAAAAAAGTCATATTATTTGAAGATAGAAATATTCTATGGAATAATGATGTATGAATTATAATGCTGCGCCAATTTTGAATTTTTATAGATTGCACGAAAAAAAATGTATGCTAAATATTAGACTTTCTCTATATTACAATTTTTCAGACTTATGTTAAAAAGCATCATGATGCAGGTTTCTTTTTTTTTATTGAAATTATCGTTTTTGTATTTTTTAAAACTTCTTTTTTATTATTTAGCATAAAAATGTGTCAAACTTCTAAAATTTCTAAATTTGTCTCCTTTTTTTATATAACATTTATTTTAATGATACACAGACAAGGGTGTGTGATTCACGGTTTAAAATGCTTATAATTTGAAAAGATGTGAATATCATGAATTTATCTTAATCCTTTCAGGGACAAAGCAGGTCCATTCCTAAAATGTTGAAATGAATGAATGACACCGGAAGTTATAAACAAATTTATTTGTAAATAAGAAAAACCTATTTTTTACATACAAGATAAACTTTTATTTTATTTTTTTATACTAAAATGCTGGTACCAATAGTGCATATGGGAATTAAAATTAAGTGGTTTAATAGATATACCACAACCCCTGAAAGGATTAGCAGTGTATTTATCTTATACTATAATGCGAGCAAAAATTGTGTGTGTGTGTGTGTGTGGGGGGGGGGGGTAAATTTTATCTCAAAAACGGCTCTAACGATTTTCGCAAAAATTTGGATTTTACCATTTTCGGGCACGAGAAGACCATTGGGCTAGGTCCCATGTTCGGGAAAATTTGATTACTGGGTCATTTTGGGTCACAATGGGTCAGGATCAAGCTATTTATATTTTGACCAAATTTTATATTGTATCGCTTTGGATTACAAGAAGACCATTGGGTTAGGTAACATGTTCGAGAAAATTCGGTTAGTGGGTTATTTTTGGGGTCATTGTGGGTCATGCTATTTTTATCTAGAGATCTTCTGACGCAATTTTGACTAAAAATTGCATTCTATGGTTTTGGGCATGAGAAAAACATTGGCCTAGGTTATATGTTCGAGAAAAAATTTTAATGGGTCATATTGGGTCATTAAGGGTCTGGGTCAAACTATTTATATTTAAAGAACGGCGTGATCGATTATAACGAAATTTTGTATGTAACAGTTTTTTGACATGAGAAAACTAATGGGCTAAATCACATGTTTGAGAGATTTCGACTATGTGGGTCATTTGTGGATCATGATGGGTCATAATGGGTCATGGTCAAGCTATATCTAAAGAACAGGTGGATCGATTTTAACGAAATTTTGTATGCAACATTTTTTTCCGACTATAAAATCATTGGACTAGGTTACATGTTCGAAAAATTTCGAAATTTTGTATACAGCATATTTTTGGCACGAGAAAATCACTGGGCTATGTCACATGTTCGAGAAATTTCGATCAGTGGGTCACTTTTGGGTTATTCTAATTTTATCTAGACAATGTCTCGCGCAAATTTGACTAAATTTTGTATTTTATCGTTTTCGGGCACAAGAAAATCATTGGGTTATGACAGATTTTTAAGAAAATTCGATTAATGGGTCATTTTGGATCATAGGGGTCAGGGTCAAACTAACTATATCTAAAAAACGGCTGAATCGATTTTATCTAAATTTTGTATCTAATGTTTTTCGGCATGCTAAAACTAATGAGCTAGGCCCAACGTGCTCGCGAAAATTCGATTAGTGGGTCATTTTGGGTCTTAATGAGCTAGGGTCATTCTAATTATATATAACAACGACTCAATCAATTTTACCTAAATTTTGAAACAAAACGTTTTTTGTCACGAGAAAACTATTGGGCTGAGTCGCATGTTAAACAAAATTATATTAGTGGGTCATTTCGCTTCATTGCTGAATGCTGCCAAGCTAATTTTACCTAAAAAATGGCTTAAACGGTTTTGATTCAATTTTATATTCTACTGTTTTTGATTACCTGAAGACGATTGAGGTATGTCACATGCTTGATCAAATTTGATTAGTGGCTCATTTTGGGTAATACGGGTCAGGGTCACGAGAATATGGCAATAGGCAATAACTTGGTGATATTTGACAAAATATTGGCGACATATGGCCAAAACATCGACTATAAAAATTACGAAAACCAAAACACGTATTTGGATCCAAATGAAAGAATGCCTCCAAATTTGGCTATATCAAGCAAAAAATACTGTCATTCAGAATGTAAAGAATTTTTTTATACATTCTTAAGAGGATTCGAGATGCATGGTTAAACCAATCAGAGTGGAGCTAAAAAAGTGATTTAGATCGATGTCCCTTCGTTATAAACATGCGCATAAAAACATAGTTTTCTTATTGATTGTTTTTCTAAATAATCCTTATATATATTATAAATGTGAAAGTGTGTCCGAAAATTGGAATGAACTTGGCTTCAAAACGGATGGATTAATGTCTTTGAATCTTTGCATATGGGTAGATTATAGGAGTGGAATGAACATAGGCTAATTTTTATTTATTTTACTAGGGGGGCCCCGCCCCCCTGCTCGCTATGCTCGCCAACCCCCCGCGTAATCGCTTCGCGATTTCAAATTATTGGCTACCCCTGCTTGCTGCGCTCGCCAATACCCCATGGTATGAATAAGCAGTTGGAGACCTTTCAAATGATGTGTCACACGACTGGTGTTGTAAAGAAATTAAAAATGTGCCCCCCTGGGGGGCAGAGTGGGAGGCGGCACAAAAGACATCCATAATATGAATAAGCAGCTGCAGACCTCTCAAATGATATGTCACACGACTGGTGTTGTAAAGAAATTAAAAATGTGCCCCCCTGGGGGGCAGAGTGGGGGTGACACACAAGACATCCATAAAATGAATAAACAGTTACAGACCTTTCAAATGATGTGTCACACAATTGGTGTTGTAAAGAAATTACAAAATGCGCCCCCTCTGAGAGCAGGGGGGGGGTTACACACAAGATATCCATAATATGAATAAGCAGTTGCAGACCTCTCAAATGATGTGTCACACAATTGGTGTTGTAAAGAAATTAAAAATGTGCCCCCCTGGGGGGCAGAGTGGGGGATGACACACAACACATCCATAATATGAATAAGCAGTTGCAGACCTTTCAAATGATGTGTCACACAATTGGTGTTGTAAAGAAATTAAAAATGTGCCCCGCTGGGGGGCAGAGTGGGGGATGACACACAACACATCCATAATATGAATAAGCAGTTGCAGACCTTTCAAATCTTGTGTAACACGACTGGTGTTGTAAAGAAATTAAAAATGTGTCCCCCCTGGGGAGCAGAATGGGGATAACACACAAGACATCCATTATATGAATAAGCAGTTGCAAATCTCTCAAATGATGTATCAAATGACTGGTGTTGTAAAGAAATTAAAAATTTGGCGAAATATTACATTATCTCCAAGTTGGTGTCACTTTTGACAATTAATTTTGGTCGCCAAATTTGGCGATATATCGCCAAGTTGGCGACAAACTTGGCGATTGTTGGCGATAGTAACCTTTCCTCTCTTTGTGGTAACTCATACGGCGATGCATAGACGGAGCCCTTTCCTGATTGGTCTATTCGACTCATGGAAGGAGTGGACAACCCGGATTCGTTACTTCCGGAAATCTTCCACATCAGCATCATTCCAGGAGTCATTCCTTTTAAGGCTAGTTTTTTTTTACTATAGAAGGATTCAAATATTTTCCTTAATAATTCAAAATTTAATTATTTTTCATACAAAATCAATAGGCATTTTTCAGATAAAATTTAACCATTTTCCTTTCCTGTTGCCAAAAAAAAAAAAAAAAAAATTGGAATAATAATTTTTCAGCGGCAATGAATTTTCAATAAAAAACTTCCACGCGAAAAACTATAATAAAATAATTTAAAAGAAAAAAAAAATGACGTCATGTTTGAAATAAAAATAATAGGTGTATTTTTTATAATATATTTAAAAAGGATATTTGTTTAGTTAAATGGAATTTTTGTGTAAAATATGGCGACATAAATTAAAAATAAAAAGAATGAAAAAGAATTATATTTTTAATAAAATGGTTCACTTATGAAAATGTGACGTCATAGTTGAAATAAAACAGGTACTTTATAGCAGTTGTTAAAAATACAAGGGGTATGAATATCAGTAGCTAACGGAGCGATATAAATAATGTCGTCATATTTAAAATGAATCGGAAATATTTTTTACTTATATTAATTAATAAGTTATAAGCTACATACAAATGAATATTTTTATTCAAAACTCTTAATTATCAATGGAAGAAATTTTTTGTGGGGAAAAGGTGGCAAATAAAACTACTGATTAATATATTTTTGGCTCGATTTTTTAACACTTTCGAACAAAGTTGAAAAGTTATTATGCTTTCGGTTTGTCTGCCTGTCTGGTCGCTTTCTAACTTTCGTAAATATACTCCGATTTCTATGAAATTTTTGGACGTTCTTAACGTTTACCTAACACAAATATCTATTGAAAATAAAGTTTCTACCATGATTAGTTTATTTACAGGGATTGTCAAAAAAATTTCCTTACATTACGGCATTATGGTGAAAATCGTTTTAATTAAATTTAACGATGTTACACCCTGTTAAACACATTCAAATTTACATGCATTTACAAAGTGCACTAAAATATGCATTTGTAAAGTATATAGTGAAAAGGACACTTATTATTCATTTACAGGGTTACACAGAAGAATTCCATTGCATAAGAATAAAGGGAGGAACAGTTTCCGACATATTTTAATTATGGTAAACGATTTCATGTATAATCAAATTTATATACGTTGCTGAGACTTAATGTGAGTTATCTCATGCATAATACGAAGTGCATAGCATTTACAGGGATACACAAAATATTTCAAATTTTATATATTCTATTCGAAGTACTGTATATGATGGATGATGACTGTTGCATGGATGAAATGCATTTTGAATTATGATATGTGCTTTTAAGTTTCGCTAAATGTATGCATATTAAATGGAAAGTATAAATGGTAATAGTATAAATAGTTAAATTTAGATATACAGGGTTACACAAAGATCTCGAAAAGGTTACTGAATGTGAGCGTAATTTACTTAAAGGTGGTTTTAAAATAAAATATGCATTTTTATTTTGAACTGCATTTAGTAAACTAAGAAATGTTTGTAGTATAGATACAAAATGATATACAGGGTCCCGCAAAGAACTGTATACAAGGTTGTCTCCGGATGATAATTTCTGAAAATGTAATTTAGGTAGTAATAAGAAATATTTTTGTTTGAACTAAATTTTAGAAAGATACTTTCGTGTATTAAAGGCACTTGGAAAACCACAGGGCTGAACAAAAGAATTCAAGAATATTTCTATCTATTAGTATTAATCGCTGAAAGGAAAATTTTAACCAGCAAACAAATTAGCAAATAGAGATTATCAGAAGTTTTTTACCATAAATTCGCGATAAAAAGTTAATTACACATGCTTTTCATCATCGAAATTTTTGCTTGAATGATAAATTATTTCTTCTTTAAATGTTATGTGAACGAAGTCACGAGTAACTGCTAGTACTATTATAAACATGTTTTACAGTAATAATACAGAGTTAATGATACAGTGAAAATACTATATCGAGTTGAACACAAAGTTAATTTTGACCGAGCTAAGCTCGGTCTCCCCTGCTAGTTTTCTTTTTAAAAGCATAAAGCAGTGCTGTAGGAACTTTGTACAGACGAGGTATAACCTGTCGATCTCAGTGCCATCAGTTTAACGGCAATATTCTTTTTAGTACAAAATGACATTACTTGCCTACGTTAAAGCATTCCACCTTTAGGGATCCAGTCTAAAACAATATCTATTGAAAAGTATGCATATGATGTCATTAACACGGTCTGAAATGTTTCGTTTTTTAAGTTAAATGCTTTATTTTATGTATTTTTTTTTTTTTTTAGGAAAGTATAATTTCGATCCGTATGACATGGATCGTGAAGAATTTAATCCAGCCCTGTGTATGCTACGATATTCTCAAGAATGCTCTCTATCCAACATTTTGATGAGGAAAGATCACATTGACAACGAAATCAAAGTTATCAATAGTGACTTACAGAACCTTTTGTATGATAACTATCAAAAAGTGGACAAAGTGAATTCGGTTATTACAAAAATGAAGACCGACTTCGTAGAAATGGAACAAAAAATGGACGATCTTTATGATAAAATGAATGGAATTTCCCGAACCAGTTCTAGGATTTTGGAAAAACTGCAACCAGTTGAAAATAAAATGTCAAGGTTATTAAAAACGCAAGATAATATTAAAAAATTGAGTTTACTGACCGATCTGGTCCCCACTATAAAAATGCATGTAGGTTCAGGAATGTTTAGCGTTGCTGCAAGATGTTATTTGAAGGCAGAGAAGTTATTGAAGAAATATGGACACTTATCGTCTCTTGGTGGTATTGTGGAAGAATGTTCGGAATTAGTTATTGATATAAAAACAGGGTTACGAAACAAATTAAACTGTGAAATATACGAAAGGAAGGAACTTACTGATGCTCTATATGTGCTTCTAGCTTTACAAGAGCCTTCTGAAACTTTACTGAAAATTTTCTTAAACAGCGGGGATAAATGTCTTGCAAACTTACTGATTTCAATGAATAAAATTTTGGCAGATTCTTCTGAGGCGAATGGGGATCATTTTCTAAATAAAGCGAACACTTACATTAATTCTTGCTGCAATTATATAGAAAAAATGTCAATCGTTTTGGAAGTTTCAAAACGTGTTTTTCAATCTCAGAAAGATTTAAAAACTGGTAATTTAAGTACATTACTCGAAGAATTTTTTCTCAAAAATATGGATAGAATTCGCACCAAATTGCTTCATTACATGGAAGAAAATTTTCAAAAGATGAATGAAGATTTGTTACCACAACTGTTGGATAAATTTATTAGACAATGTCATAAATCTGGTGCTATTAAAACTGAGATCAATTTTTATAGCCAAGGATTGTCTATTGTTCTTCAAATTTGCGTACGTCGTTGCGAAATTTATCTAGAGACAATGGAGATTGATTTTGATATGCAACTGATTAAACAAGCTGATGAGCTCTCGCCACAAACAAATATATCTCATTCGGTTTTATTCCTAATCGAATGGACAGAACAAAAATTAATGGCGGTTCTATTGTCGGTCGTTCCGTACATACGTCCTGAATATAGATGCTGCCGAGAAGTAATGTTTCGTAAAGTCTTTTGCAAAGTTATAGTTCGTGAAGATACATTCATAGTATTTTTGAAATACATTATAAAACAATCATGGCTTTTTTTAACAAAAACCAATGTAAAATGTTTTTCGAAACCTTTATTATGTGCGTTTCTTGCAAAATTTCTGTTAGAATTTAGTAATGTTGTTCCAGAATTCTTGTTAAAAGTTGATGGCTACTTAAGCTCTACTTCCGAAAATTTATTATTAACTTCCACTGATGCTGTCACTAGAGAATTTAAAACCATGGCATTGAAGATTGTAGACTTGTATATTCAGATTCGATGTCAAAACATGACGCATATGATCCAGAAAAGTATGGAGAATCGGGACTGGATGGCATCAAAAGAACCAACACGACCTCGAGCCGTTATTAAGATGGTATTGAATGATCTTATGGAGTCAAAAATGGAAATTGAGAAAATTTTTGGAGTATGTCCAGATCCTGTCAAGAAAAGAGGTAGTGACATTGGAAGCGCTATTTTGTGCGAATTGTACTCTACAGACAGCAAATCTAAAGAAAGCATAATTGAAAAAAAAGTTCTTTTTAATAAAATTTTCCTTGAATGCTCGGCATCATTAAATAAATTGGAGTTAAATACGCCTTCTATAGTAAAAGCTTTGCTGAAAAACATTCTTACCTCGTTCATTCAGCTTATCCGATTAAAAACGTTGAATCATTTCAGCTTGCAGCAAATTCAAGTGGATGTGTGCTATCTGCAATGCTATCTCTCAGAACTGATCTATCTGGATCCGATGGTACAAGCTTTGTTCGATGAAATCATGGCCAGTGCATGTAACAGAACTGTCAATCCCGAAATGATGAGCAGCCATGTTGTTTCCGTTATATGCAATGGTAACTTGTGAAAGTTTTCTTATTCTGGAACAATTCATGAAATTTTGTTCTTTGGAATTGCCAACATTAAAAGCGAGATCAACTACCTCGTTTTTCCTTACTTTCAATTACCTCTATTGATGTATGATTTATCTACAAAGTTTACAAAACTATCACTAATGCATGTAACACAGATGAATAAACAAGTTGTTTTCATTTCACCCATCGAAATATTGTGATTTTTAATGCTATAACATTATGGCACATGAGTAGTGTTTCCATGCATAAGGGGGAAAAAAAATAGACATTTTAATACTAAAAATTTCGTAACATAGTAGCCGCTATATCCGAATTAAGGAATGTTTTGCATTAAGGAAGGTTAACGATACTTTAAGAAAGGTCCTGGTACTAAAATGGATAGATATTTTTTAATTTCTTATGCGTACGAACCCTCATTTATGTGATTAATTCAAATTAAATTACTATGTTTGCAACAGTATGAAGTTTATTGCTTTTATACTGCTATTAGGTATCGCATTACACAAATATATTATTAAAATTGTTATCAAGGCTTTAAAAGCCGTTGGTATGCAGAGTACACCACTCCGTCATTATTTAAGTCCAGACCGTCCCTGTCTTTAAAGGTTATTGTCTCGACTAATTACAGCCCCACCAGTGGCCGAGAGGTTCGGACCTCTCAACTGGTAGACGGCAGGTGCTGGGTTCGAACCCAATCGCGGCTGTCGGCCTAACCGTTCGGAGTTTTCGTGGTTTTCTTCGAACCTTGCGTGAATACGGGTTAGGTTCCCTTAGAAAGACCCCCACGAAGGGCACTCCCCCCCTGGTCCTATATCCCTAGCGTAGATAATCGGACGTCAAAAATCAACCGACCAACCAACCTCGACTAATTACAGACGAATTTTTTCAAAAATCATTATCAACAATTTTTTTATACTTTAGCTAAGACAGGTACTTCCAATGCTCCTCAACACCTTATCTCAATGACTATAAATTGAAATTTGTATATAACAGAAAAATGTGCTTTTCTCAAAAACTATGCGACCTAGAGTAATTGCTATGGTTTTCCTGCAAGGTTTAAAGTAACATCTATAACCACTGATTTTTCCGAAATTTTAGTTTCAGTAGATTCGGAAATAGATGGGGGGGGGGGGGCATATTTTTGCACTATATTTTTGACTATATCTCTGAAAATATAAAACTTAAAATTAAAAAAAATTATTTTTTTTTGAGTTCAGAATAACAAAAGTTTTCACAAGATATCCTACACGATACACAGAGAATTTTTTTTTTCCCAAGTGACTTAATTAGCCCTCTACATCCTTCTCCTAAATATATTTGTAAATGTTTAATAATCTGTAAATATGTGGGTCAATAGTCTTTATTACTTCCCCCAGTTTGAGCTTTCCTCGTTTCATAGTTTATGAGTAAAATAGCTGCGCCAGACGGACAGACAAGGCATGGCAGTGATCGTGGGCGTAATCTGCCGGGGGCGAGGGGGGGTATTTGCCCCCGTAGTTTTTCAGGTGCAGGGGCAAGACTTATCTGTTGCCCCTCCAGTATTTAGGTGCGTTCGTAATTATGTAAATACGTAGCACCTATAGTTGTCGTTCAGTCCGTCCGTCTGTCCACATATAACAACGCAAAAACTACTCAATCGAATCGTTTGAAATTTGAAATACATAATTATTACATAATTTTGTCGAGTTCTTTCAAATTATTTGAAAATCGGATGCATAGATCAATTACAGGGGCAATCAAAAGGATTCCGTTACATTACGGTCAATGGAAAAAAAAGTTTCAAATGCATTTTAATCGTTTAAGATTTAAAATATATAATTATTACATAATTTTATCGAGTCATTTCAAAATTTATGAAAATCAGACGCAAAGATCAATTACAGGGACAATCAAAAGTATTGCGTTACATTACGGTCAATGGAAAAAAAGTTTCAAATACATTTTAATTGTTTGAAATTTAAAATATACAATTATTACATAATTTTGTCATTCGAAATTTTATGAAAATAGGATGCATAGATCAATTACAGGGACAATAAAAAGTATTCCGTTATATTACGGTCAGAAGGGAAATAAAAAGAATGATGCCCAGTTAAACTGATGGCATAGAGCTCACAGGCTATGCAGACTAATTGTATATTACAGCCTTATATAATAATGCCTTTCGAAAAAAAGGAAGGAAGTACTCCCCCCTCCACTTCCTTTCTTTATACTTAATCATTGAAGCCCCAAAACTAATCAGGGACACGCCTTATCATATAATAAACCTGTATCCAAAATTCGAAGAAAGTCAAATTATTCTGCATAAAAACCCAGTTATGTAATTTAAGAAACGTTGTCCTCCATTTCCTCCTTTCTAATTAACCATTAAACCTCCAAAACTGTTCCGAAATTCAACTAATCAGAAAGAACCTACATCCAAAATTTAAAGCAAATCGGATAACTCTTTATAAAACTCTATTTAGCTAACTTAAGGGGGAGGTAATCGCCTAACCCCCCCCTTTATAATTAATAAAAGAACACCACTACAAATGAGCGAAGCTTCTTATTACTATGAACCTGTATCCAAAAATTGGAACAAATCGGTTAATTCTGCATGAAAAACCATTTACATGAATTATGAGGGGTAGTTTCCCTTATTCTTCCTTTATACTTATCTAGTGAATTACATAAACAAATCAGAAAAGCACCTTTTCAGAATAAACCTATGTATAAAATTTGAAGCAAATCGGTAAATTTTGCGTGAAAAACTTAAATGAAGACGGGGGATTACCCCCTCCCCCATTCCCCCTCTTTAAATTTATACAATGAGCACCCAATACTAATCTCGGAGGCACCTTATTAGAATGATCATACATCTAAGATTTGAAAAACCCATTTGAACCCAATTCTGCATGAAAAACCTATTTATATAAATTAAGGGGGAGGGGCAATAGCCCCCGTTCCCCTTCTTATACTTATCTAATGAACTCTGAAAACTAATCAGGGAAGCGTCTTATCATAATAAGCCTATACCCAAAATTTCATGTAAATCGGATATTTTTATCATGAGTTATTGCGTTACGTACGAACGTACGCACGTACATACATACAGAACGGGCGGGCACATAAGCCCTCAGGCTTTGATAGCCTGTGAGCTAAATAAAAAAGAATACTGCCCAGTTAAACTGAAGGCATTGAGCTCACAGGCTACAAATACTAATTGCACATTAAAGCTTTATATTTTCAAGGGTTAATTCCGTTCGAAAAAAAAAAATTAAGAAGGGGAAACAGCTCTCCCCTTTTCTCTTTTTTTTATACTTAATCATTGAACCTCCTATACTATCAAAGACATGCTTTATCATATAAAAAATCTATATCCAAAATTCAGAGCAAATTAGATAATTCTTAATAAAAACCCATTTAGCATTTATATAATTTAAAAAGAGTTATCCCTCTCTTTTATACTTAACCATTAAACTTCCAAAACTATTCAGAGATTTGAACGAAATCTGAAAATTCTGCTTGAAAAACCCATTTGTATAAATTAAGGGGGGGGGGACATTAGAACCCCTGTTCCCCTTATTTATACTTATTCAATGAACACCTAATAACAGTCACGGAATCGCCTCATCAGAATGATCCTAATTTAAATTTTGAACGAAAATTAATTCTGCATGAAAATCCCATTTATATCAACTAACGGGGGGGGGGGGGCATTAGAGCCCCTGTTCCCCCTATTTATACTTATTCAATGAACACCTAATAACAGTCACGGAATCGCCTCATCAGAATGATCCTAATCTAAATTTTGAACGAAAACTTAATTCTGCATGAAAATCCCATTTATATCAACTAACGGGGGGGGGGGGCATTAGAACCCCTGTTCCCCCTATTTATACTTATTCAATGAACACCTAATAACAGTCACGGAATCGCCTCATCAGAATGATCCTAATCTAAATTTTGAACGAAAACTTAATTCTGCATTAAAATCCCATTTATATCAACTAACGGGGGGGGGGCATTAGAACCCCTGTTCCCCCTATTTATACTTAATCAATGAACACCTAATAACAGTCACGGAATCGCCTCATCAGAATGATCCTAATCTAAATTTTGAAAACTTAATTCTGCATGAAAATCCCATCTATATCAACTAACGGGGGGCATGAGCCCCCCGTTCCCCCTCTTATACATATCGAATGAACTCCAAAAACTAATCAGGGAAGCGCCTTGTCAGGATATACCGACATACAAAATTTCAAGTGGATCGGATATTTTTATCATGAGTTATCGCGTTACGTACGAACATACATACAGAACGGACGGGCACATAAGCTCTCAGGCTATGATAGCCTGTGAGCTAAAAAGAGTTTCAAATGCATTTTAATACTGTTACCCTCATTCAAACATATAAAATTGACATGAACCTATGAAGTATATACTATATACTAAAATATACATTCTGTACAATCTGTGATCCGAATAACATTTATTATTAAATTACAGGGCACACAAAAGTGTTCCACTACATAATGCTATACGGGGAAACATTATTTGGGGCGTGTTTTAATTGCATTAAGCTATTTCACATTTTATGAATATAATATACGTTGCTGAAGTGTAATAAAAGTTATTTCTTGTATATTTACAAGAACACAAAAAGATTTCGACCACTATACTGTATCCGAAGTACTGTCTACTGTATAATATCTAGGAAGATCTGAATATTTTTAAAACTTCGTTATCGTAGGAACGCACCTCATTTGCTACGCTTCACGTTCAATTTCCAACTTGTTTGTATTATTCTATGGTTGAGGGGCAATTTTATATTTCGATTTCTTTTCTTTTTTTATTTAACCATTTATGTGCTATATTTTGACTAGAATAAATGCAAACTAGAAAAAATACTGGGTAATTTGAAATACCCAGCAGTAACATTATTATGTTCATAAATAACATCCGACATGTATTTTAGCAAACTTTTTCATGCCATAATCTATTTTCAATAAAAAAATATTTCCTCCGCTCTTTTTTCTTCTCTAGAAATGCTGAACCTAGAAGCCCTTTTTACTTTCTTCTATCTTTACAAGAAGAAAGTATTGGATTCATGAAAATTTTCGACTTCCGGTTTTCGACGGATTTATACGTTTTAGAAGGTCCTGAACACGTTTTGACTATTTTTAGAAAATGTCTGTCTGTGAGTCTGTATGTGACAAAAAATTTGTGGGCGCTTTATCTCAAGAACTAATGCTCGAAATTTGATAAAATTTTATATTCGTTAGACCTTGATATGAATTAGTTTTTGGTGAAAATTGGCCTGCAGGTGGCGCTGCTATACTACGTTTTTCATGATTTTCAAGATTGCTATATCTCAAGAACTAATTCACAGAATTTCACCAAACTTCAGATTCTGTGACCCCTTGATATACATAGACGCTGATTAAGTTTTGGTGTAAATTGGCCAGCAGGTGGCGCTGCTATGCCACGTTTTTCATGATTTTCATGATAGCTATATCTCAAGAACTAGAGCACGGAATTTCACCAAACTTCAGATTCCGCGATACCTTGAGATACATAGCCGCTGATAAGGTTTTGGTGTGAACTGACCTATAGGTGGCGCTGCTATGCTACATTTTGCACGATTTTTGCGATAGCTATATCTCAAGAACTAATGCAGAGAACTTCATCAAATTTTAGATTCTGTTACACTAGAATATTTAACATAATTAGACGCTGATTACATTTTGGTATTAACCTTGCAACAGGTGGTGCAGCTATGCTGCATTTTGCACGATAGTTGTAGGAAAAGGAGAGTTTAAGCTCAAGCGCAGGCGGGACCGTCCCGCCTGCGGTGCCTCCTGCGGCTGTCCCACCGCCACCATCCCTCCTGGTCCCTCCTGCGGTGCCTCCTGCGCCCACCGTGCCACCGCCACTCTCCTGCCCCCACCATGCATCCCCCTCCACGAACGCCCCCTAGTGGAAAAAAGGAACATTCTATTATAACAGAGAGGTGATCAACCTTCCCTAATTAAAAATATTATCAATCACATCTCAACTCGGAATCATACTATAAGATGAAGATTAAATTTATATTTGAATTTTGAACAACCGTAATTTTAATGAGTATTATTAATTAAGCGAAACAATTAAAATCACAGTTTTTAACCATTTTATTTAGATTTCTTCAACTACAAGATGAGATTATCAATTTAACACAAGAAAGTTAAACATATATTTGAATTTTGCTTGATAGACATCTTAATGAGTATCGTTAATTAAGTAAAAACAATAGAAAATATCCAGTTTTATAGAAAAATACTGATTTCTTACGATTTTTATCAGCTACATGATCAATGTAACGACTTAAAAGTGGAAAGTTAAACGTACACATCCTAGTTTTTCAACTGCTATAACCTTAATGAGTATCGTTAATTAAGTAAAAACAATTGAAAATATCAAGTTTTATAGAAAAAGACTGATTTCTTACGATTTTTATCAACTGTAGCATCAGTGTATCGACTTACAAGTTGAAAGTTAAACATGCATTCTAGTTTTTCAACAGCTATAATCTTAATGAGTATCGTTAATTAAGTAAAAAACAATGGAAAATATCAAGTTTTATAGAAAAAGACTGATTTCTTACGACTTTTTCAACTCAAACTTCAGACTATCAATTTGATAGAAAGAAATTTAAGCATGCATTCCAGTTTTGCGCAACCATTTCCTTCATGAACATTATTAATTAAGCAAAACAACAGAAAATATTAAATTTTTAACTGATTTCTTCATATTTTTTTTTTATTTATTTTTTTTTAATATAAAATCAGAATACACAACTTAAAATAGAAATTTAAACATATTTTTTAGTTTTTGAACAGTCGTTACCTCAAAGAATTTCGATAATTGAACAATTAACAAAGGAAACTAATGATTTTTTAACGAAAAAAGACGAATTAAACGAATTTGGTTAACTTTTACTCTAATTGGAAATTTCATCATACTTTATATATACCAACTAAGTAGAATTTTAATACATAAACGAATAATTTAAAGAAATCCTCAACACACAAATGTGAACCTGCAGAGCATTTCTTATTACGTCATATCTAAACTAAAACTTTTTTCTGCAACCCCTCCATGCATGCATTCCAGGTAGGGGAACATAACAAAGAATTTTGACGTCACAACTTACAAAGGTATACAACAAAATGTTTACGTTCAAGAAAAAATATCACATAGAGAGAAAAAAAAAAGAAGAGATTTAAGCTATTTATCCATTCTAGTTTTATAACAGTTACCACAACATCTCCAAATTAAAATTTGGAAGTCATAAAATGTGTAATTAATTAAGCAAAATAATAGAAATATTAGTTTTTCAGAGGGGAAAAGACGAATTTAAACAAATTTTATTAGTTTTACACTAGTTTAATAATAATTTTAAGAGGAAAAAGACGAATTTAAACTTTTTTTTTTTTAGTTTTACACTATTTTTTCTCATCTCCTACACGGATATATCAATTTTAACAGAAGAATTAAACGTATATTTTAGTTTTTAACAACAAAATCTTAACAAGTATCATTAATTAAACAAAAATAAATATCAGTTTTAAAGAAAAGACGAATTTGAATAATTTTACACTAGTATTTTCAAAAGCAACATGGAAATATCAATACTTATTCACATATTTCACTTATTCACTGTATTCAATACTATATTTAATAAATTTGGATACACTTTAAGAATTTCCTAATCTATAATTTTATATTAGCTGTATATTTAATGTTACCCATGTTTTCAACATTAGTTCATAATCGTGAATTTTGTATTTTATATACCATGTATTCAGGTTCAGATTATTTTCACTTGAAATCATACAGAATTTTTTAACAGAGTTTGTTTTTGAAATCATTGAAGCAACTGTATTTAATATTTTTAACACTAATTTTCTAAGATTTTCTAACATTTTCCGATTATACATTCCCCATAAGTACATTTCTAAATGCTACAATCACTTTACATATCGAAAAGATATCATTGAAGCAACTGTATTTAATATTTTTAACACCAATTTTCTAAGATTTTTTAACATTTTCTGGTTATACATTCCTCAAAAGTATATATTCTAAACAATAGAAAATATTAATTTTAAGAATAAAAAGACGAATTTAAACAAATTTTATTAGTTTTACAATATTTTTGCTCATCTCCAACACGGATATATCAATTTTAACAGAATTAAACGCATATTTTAGTTTTTAAGAACAAAAATGTAATAAGTATCATTAATTAAACAAAAAATAAATATCAATTTTCAAGAAAAGACAATTTTTTACACAAATTTTCAACTTTGAAATACATTTATTTACATATATTGTTACAATATATTACTAAACTTAAACTTTTTAAAAAGTTTGAATGTCTTTACAAAGGGTTCATATTTATATTTTTCACGTCTTGACTGCATTCGAAATCTTACAACAAAAGTATACTTTTATTATTTTTATTATTATTATTATTCTAGAAAACCTAAAAAGTCATTTCTTGCTGCTTTAAACACTTGACATATTAAAACTACTCTGAGATATTCTACCCATATAATTAATCAAATTAGGACATGATTCATCTTACACTTGAAAATTTCTGAATTTTTACAATACTTATTTTCATCAAACTTTATTCTTGATCCTATATATTTTAGGAGTACAGAATTTTAACATCTGTTTTTATCTACTTATCAGAAAATTATTAAAACACCCAACAACATTTTCCAAATATGAATATTATCTTTACAGTTTACTAATACAAAACATACACGAATACAAAGTTTAATTTTTACAAACATTTCATATTTCAAACCAAACTTTTCGAAATTTTCACATCATAAGAGCAAACATTAGACGAACTTTTTAACTTTTTAACTTTTTTTATTGCTTAGATCTTTTCATCATAACTTTTAATTATGATAATTATCCATTTTTAGGTTGATTGTCGAAAAACTGTAACTGAAATTACATAAACTTAATGTAAAAAACCATGTTCTCACACAATTTCTTGAAATTCAACAAAGAATTGACTATTACTTATCTATTATTATTCTTATTAAATACTTATCTACATCAATATCGACTCTCGATAGTATATAGATATTTCATCATTACACACTTACAACTCTTTTCAAACGTTTATCAGAAAAATAAGTCAATCAAAGTCTAGTAGTTATCACACCTGTTCCTCAGAAATATTACTATCATATGAAACAGTAAAGAAAATTAATAGATATTTAATATTTAATAACCTCATACGTGAAATTACTGTCGAATGAGAATACTAATTATCTATAAAATCAACTGTTGAACAAAAAAATAGTACAGATTACCGAAAATTCAAATGTTTTTTCTGCAAAAGTTACAAAAATTAACAAATGAATGACAAGTTAGAGAAATAACTAAAAAAGTTAATGAACATATTTACAAATTTATTAAAATCACACCTTTTTCTGGATTACAAACCGCAATTTCTTGAAAAATTTATCACCGAATTTGTAAGATTTTAGTCCTAGTATTACATACACTCAATAAATATTCAAAATTAACAAAAATATAATTTTCTAGTCTCATCACTAAGCAGAAATTCTATATTAAAAGAATATTTTCATAGTAGTACTTATAAAAATGAGAGTTTACAAACTGATTTTCATAATTTTATCACATTTAAACTTAATATTTTACATAAAACATTATTTAATCAAATTTTATGCTTTCTAATTCAGTAAAATTCAATACTTTTTTAGTTTTTAAACCAATACCACAATATTTATTTACATCAAACTTGATTCTTCACCTTTTATATTTCCACATTACACACGTGAGATAAATACTAACTTGGATCAGGAGTTGAAGTCAATTGATTCCATTCGATTTTCATCATGTACGCATTGCTCCTACACGAAATTTCTTACTGCGATAATCATCTAAATGTATTAAAACTAATCTCCTCATATTTTTAATCAATTCACCAGATGTTTCATCTCGCACTTCTGAATTATCGTGCATCAAGTTGCTTAAAATATAAATACTATCTTTATAGTTTTAATGATATATAGTATACATGGTTTATCTTGAGTTAGCACTTCCATACTATTAATCAAATTATATGTTTCATCTTGCACTTGATCTTAATGATTTCATCTTGCATCTGAATTATCGTCCATCGAGTTTTTTTTAAAATAATAATATATTTATAGTTTTTGATTATACATAGCATGTACAAATACAATCTTTAATTTTAACATTTCATATTTCAAATAACCTATTTCCGAAACCAAGCTATGTGAATTTTACCACAATACTTATTATCATAGAATAATTTGTGTTTCACACTTTTCTAAAAATTATCAGATATGTACCCCTCAGAGAAATTACTATCATATGAATAAATGAAGAAAATTTAATTTATATTAAATGTACACGAAATTGATTGCAATATACATGTATTTAATAAAAATAAATAAATAAGCGATTATTTATACATTAAACCTTTACTAAATATATATTTCTTTCATTATACAGATGTTTCAACAAGATGAACCAAAACAGCAGCAAACTTCAGAAATTAATGATATGAATGATTCATCCCTAGCACATGTAGCGTTAACGAATAACACATATGTGAGTACTTATATGAGAAATACTAGAATTCGTATATGAAACGTAATTAGAGTAAATACAAAATGATTTGTCTTACTACCTACACTTTAACAAGTGCTTTTTACCTATATTATTGAAGAGAATCCTAACTGTGTCCATTTATTTCTACTACAGATGTGCTCTATTTGCTACAAACACTTCTTAAGTAAAAGGAATTTAACAGAACATACAAAAATCTATACAGATGAAAAACCTTACACTTGGAAAGATTACCATAAATGCTGTTTTCAAGGAGACGTGAATAAAAAATGCACACATCATCTTACAAAGCATCGTCAGATATATGTAAACTTAGCGAAGATATTCAAAAATTAGTCAGACTTTTGTAGAATTTAGAAATAAAGGAAGATATTTAGGCTATTTATCCATCATATTTTCACAACACTTACCACAATATCTCAAACTTAAAATTTGGAAGACATACACACTGCTGAAAAGTAATTTTGTGATTCTTCTAACCAGTATGAATGTATAGATATTATTTTGCAGTGTATTCTTTAAATGCTCACATTAAATATTCTTTTATATGCATATATCGTTGTGTTTATTTTTCTAATACCTATTACATTAATGAAATACATAACATTTTAAGTGAAATAACACTCTCACAACTTAAAAAATGCATAAGAACATACAAAAAATAAGCAGATGTATGAAAAAATATGCAAGTTTACAAAATAATTTCATTGTTTTCTAGAAATATTAACAAAAAATATTTACAATATGAAAAAATTGCAAAAGTGAAAGGAAAAAACACAAATGTAAAAACAAAAACCACAAAGTGAAAAACTCATGACAAAGTTTTTGAAAAAAAAATATTTACAACAAAATTTTTTTTTACAAAAACCAAAACTTCCAAAAATATTTTTTTCAAAAAATTTTTTTTTCAAAATAAGTTTTTACAAAAGTAAAAAAAAGAAAATCACAACGTTAAAAAAATGAAAAATATTTGTTAAAAAAAGTGGAAAAAATTGCAAAAAAATGTTGCAAAAATTTCAAAAAAGTTATGAAAAAAGTCTCAAAAATTTTATTGTTTTTAATAGCAAATGCAATGGTTTCGCCATTGCATACTGATGAAAATCGAATGGAATCAATTGAACTCCTGATCCAAGTTAGTATTTATCTCACGTGTGTAATGTGGAAATATAAAAGGTGAAGAATCAAGTTTGATGTAAATAAATATTGTGGTATTGGTTTAAAAACTAAAAAAGTATTGAATTTTACTGAATTAGAAAGCATAAAATTTGATTAAATAATGTTTTATGTAAAATATTAAGTTTAAATGTGATAAAATTATGAAAATCAGTTTGTAAACTCTCATTTTTATAAGTACTACTATGAAAATATTCTTTTAATATAGAATTTCTGCTTAGTGATGAGACGAGAAAATTATATTTTTGTTAATTTTGAATATTTATTGAGTGTATGTAATACTAGGACTAAAATCTTACAAATTCGGTGATAAATTTTTCAAGAAATTGCGGTTTGTAATCCAGAAAAAGGTGTGATTTTAATAAATTTGTAAATATGTTCATTAACTTTTTTAGTTATTTCTCTAACTTGTCATTCATTTGTTAATTTTTGTAACTTTTGCAGAAAAAACATTTGAATTTTCGGTAATCTGTACTATTTTTTTGTTCAACAGTTGATTTTATAGATAATTAGTATTCTCATTCGACAGTAATTTCACGTATGAGGTTATTAAATATTAAATATCTATTAATTTTCTTTACTGTTTCATATGATAGTAATATTTCTGAGGAACAGGTGTGATAACTACTAGACTTTGATTGACTTATTTTTCTGATAAACGTTTGAAAAGAGTTGTAAGTGTGTAATGATGAAATATCTATATACTATCGAGAGTTGATATTGATGTAGATAAGTATTTAATAAGAATAATAATAGATAAGTAATAGTCAATTCTTTGTTGAATTTCAAGAAATTGTGTGAGAACATGGTTTTTTACATTAAGTTTATGTAATTTCAGTTACAGTTTTTCGACAATCAACCTAAAAATGGATAATTATCATAATTAAAAGTTATGATGAAAAGATCTAAGCAATAAAAAAAGTTAAAAAGTTTAAAAGTTCGTCTAATGTTTGCTCTTATGATGTGAAAATTTCGAAAAGTTTGGTTTGAAATATGAAATGTTTGTAAAAATTAAACTTTGTATTCGTGTATGTTTTGTATTATTAAACTGTAAAGATAATATTCATATTTGGAAAATGTTGTTGGGAGTTTTAATAATTTTCTGATAAGTAGATAAAAACAGATGTTAAAATTCTGTACTCCTAAATTATATAGGATCAAGAATAAAGTTTGATGAAAATAAGTATTGTAAAAATTCAGAAATTTTCAAGTGTAAGATGAATCATGTCCTAATTTGATTAATTATATGGGTAGAATATCTCAGAGTAGTTTTAATATGTCAAGTGTTTAAAGCAGCAAGAAAGGACTTTTTAGGTTTTCTAGAATAATAATAATAATAAAAATAATAAAAGTATACTTTTGTTGTAAGATTTCGAATGCAGTCAAGACGTGAAAAATATAAATATGAACCCTTTGTAAAGACATTCAAACTTTTTAAAAAGTTTAAGTTTAGTAATATATTGTAACAATATATGTAAATAAATGTATTTCAAAGTTGAAAATTTGTGTAAAAAATTGTCTTTTCTTGAAAATTGATATTTATTTTTTGTTTAATTAATGATACTTATTACATTTTTGTTCTTAAAAACTAAAATATGCGTTTAATTCTGTTAAAATTGATATATCCGTGTTGGAGATGAGAAAAAATATTGTAAAACTAATAAAATTTGTTTAAATTCGTCTTTTTATTCTTAAAATTAATATTTTCTATTGTTTAGAATATATACTTTTGAGGAATGTATAACCGGAAAATGTTAAAAAATCTTAAAAAATTGGTGTTAAAAATATTAAATACAGTTGCTTCAATGATATCTTTTCGATATGTAAAGTGATTCTAGCATTTAGAAATGTACTTATGGGGAATGTATAATCGGAAAATGTTAGAAAATCTTAGAAAATTGGTGTTAAAAATATTAAATACAGTTGCTTCAATGATTTCAAAAACAAACTCTGTTAAAAAATTCTGTATGATTTCAAGTGAAAATAATCTGAACCTGAATACATGGTATATAAAATACAAAATTCACGATTATGAACTAATGTTGAAAACATGGGTAACATTAAATATACAGCTAATATATAATTATAGATTAGGAAATTCTTAAAGTGTATCCAAATTTATTAAATATAGTACACTCTCAAAAAAACTTCCGTCTTTTCACAGAAAATGCACTGGCAGCACTGCTGCCAGAAATTGTCTGTATATTGACGATTTTCTGTTTATTTTTTTCTCTGTCAAAAGAGGAAAAATATCCGTCACTTGAAAAAATTTTGGAAAAAATCAATGCGGAAGAGGCGGGGATCGAACCAAGGATCCCAGGATTACCAGACCAACGCTAATCCACGGCGCTACGGCTGCTCATGATGATTGTGCGTTAAAATAGAACCCTTCATTTCATATGGTGTGGGTTGGTGTATTTCGTTAAAAAGCTTTTAATTATGCAGTTAATCTCTTAAAGATTTCATCTTTAATGAAACTGTGGCTGGGTTTTTTTTACGTTTAGTATTAATATAGTATAAAAATGTGAATTTTAAATATATTACGTAGACTGTTAGAGAAAAAACATGGATGTTCTATTTGTGAGAATTTTTGAACGAATAAAGAAAGTAATTGTTATTTATTTTTAAATTCGAAAACATTTTTGTCTTTTAAAACTAAATTAGACATTTTAATCAATAGAATATTTTTGTTTTTCATTTTAAAAATAAATTCGAACTTATTACTAACAGACCCAATGCGCATGCGTGCTGGATATAAACGGAAACTTTTCCTCATTTTTCGACGCTCGGAATGAACTCACAGAACAAATACGTTTTCTGGGAGAACAGAAATTATTTGTGAAAAAATAACGATAACTTAGTGTATATTGACGAATTTTTCTGACAGTGTATTGAATACAGTGAATAAGTGAAATATGTGAATAAGTATTGATATTTCCATGTTGCTTTTGAAAATACTAGTGTAAAATTATTCAAATTCGTCTTTTCTTTAAAACTGATATTTATTTTTGTTTAATTAATGATACTTGTTAAGATTTTGTTGTTAAAAATTAAAATATACATTTAATTCTTCTGTTAAAATTGATATATCCGTGTTGGAGATGAGAAAAAATAGTGTAAAACTAAAAAAAAAAAAAAGTTTAAATTCGTCTTTTTCCTCTTAAAATTATTATTAAACTAGTGTAAAACTAATAAAATTTGTTTAAATTCGTCTTTTCCCCTCTGAAAAACTAATATTTCTATTATTTTGCTTAATTAATTACACTCATTATGACTTCCAAATTTTAATTTGGAGATGTTGTGGTAACTGTTATAAAACTAGAATGGATAAATAGCTTAAATCTCTTCTTTTTTTTCTCTCTATGTGATATTTTTTCTTGAACGTAAACATTTTGTTGTATACCTTTGTAAGTTGTGACGTCAAAATTCTTTGTTATGTTCCCCTACCTGGAATGCATGCATGGAGGGGTTGCAGAAAAAAGTTTTAGTTTAGATATGACGTAATAAGAAATGCTCTGCAGGTTCACATTTGTGTGTTGAGGATTTCTTTAAATTATTCGTTTATGTATTAAAATTCTACTTAGTTGGTATATATAAAGTACGATGAAATTTCCAATTAGAGTAAAAGTTAACCAAATTCGTTTAATTCGTCTTTTTTCGTTAAAAAATCATTAGTTTCCTTTGTTAATTGTTCAATTATCGAAATTCTTTGAGGTAACGACTGTTCAAAAACTAAAAAATATGTTTAAATTTCTATTTTAAGTTGTGTATTCTGATTTTATATTAATAAAAAATAAATAAATAAAAAAAATATGAAGAAATCAGTAAAAATTTAATATTTTCTGTTGTTTTGCTTAATTAATAATGTTCATGAAGGAAATGGTTGTGCAAAACTGGAATTCATGCTTAAATTTTTTTCTATCAAATTGATAGTCTGAAGTTTGAGTTGAAAAAATCGTAAGAAATCAGTCTTTTTCTATAAAACTTGATATTTTCCATTGTTTTTTACTTAATTAACGATACTCATTAAGATTATAGCTGTTCAAAAACTAGAATGCATGTTTAACTTTCAACTTGTAAGTCGATACACTGTTGCAGTTGATAAAAATCGTAAGAAATCAGTCTTTTTCTATAAAACTTGATATTTTCAATTGTTTTTACTTAATTAACGATACTCATTAAGGTTATAGCAGTTGAAAAACTAGGATGTGTACGTTTAACTTTCAACTTTTAAGTCGTTACATTGATCATGTAGTTGATAAAAATCGTAAGAAATCAGTATTTTTCTATAAAACGGGATATTTTCTATTGTTTTTACTTAATTAACGATACTCATTAAGATGTCTATCAAGCAAAATTCAAATATATGTTTAACTTTCTTGTGTTAAATTGATAATCTCATCTTGTAGTTGAAGAAATCTAAATAAAATGGTTAAAAACTGAGATTTTAATTGTTTCGCTTAATTAATAATACTCATTAAAATTACGGTTGTTCAAAATTCAAATATAAATTTAATCTTCATCTTATAGTATGATTCCGAGTTGAGATGTGATTGATAATATTTTTAATTAGGGAAGGTTGATCACCTCTCTGTTATAATAGAATGTTCCTTTTTTCCACTAGGGGGCGTTCGTGGAGGGGGATGCATGGTGGGGGCAGGAGAGTGGCGGTGGCACGGTGGGCGCAGGAGGCACCGCAGGAGGGACCAGGAGGGATGGTGGTGGTGGGACAGCCGCAGGAGGCACCGCAGGCGGGACGGTCCCGCCGTCCCGCCTGCGCTTGAGCTTAAACTCTCCTTTTCCTACTACTCATGATTTTTCCGATAGCTATATCTCAACAACCAACGCACAGAATTTCATCAAACTTCAGATTTTGTTACAAAATGACATATAACATAATTATACGATGATTACGTTTTGTTATAAATCCTTCAACTGATGGTGCTGCTGTGCTATATTTTACACGGTTTTTTTTAAACTAGCTATATCTCAAGAATTAATGCACAGAATTTCATCAAACTTCAGATTCTTTTACACCATAACATAATTAGACGCTTTTTTACGATTTGGCATAAATTGTCCAAGATATGGTGTTGGTGTGCTACGTTTTGCAAATTTTTTGTTATAACTACATCTCAAGAACTAATGGACGAAATTCCATCAAATTTCGGATTCTGTTAGGTCTTGACATAAATAGATGCTTATTAGGTTTTAGTATAAATTACTCAACATGAGGCACTACTAAGCTCATTTTCTCAGAATATTAATTAAATTTTGCGTTTTAGGCTTTTCGGATACAAGAATATCATTAGGCTAGGTCAAATGTTTGAGGAAATTCAATAATGGGTAACTTTGGGGTCACCACGTTTTCCTTTTTTTTTTTTTTCCTAAATATTAAAATGCACTTATGAGATAGAAGAAAGTTTTGGGATTGACACATCCAACTAGTTCATTTTAGAGTTGTGTGTATGCATGTGTGGAGCGGATCTCTTGACTCCTTCTCGAAGCTTTTATTGCTATTATTTTCTAACCTTATGAATGTATGAATTCACCAATCGATATAGTTCTCTACTTCAAATTATCAGTCACACACTAATAATTCACAGTGATCATAGAACTACACTGAGCGTCACTGGAGATAGTCACTAGAAATAGGAATATAAAGAACACGTTCTGTTTATAAAATATATCCCATTTAATGAGTTTTTTTAACACTTTCCAACAAAGTTGAAAAGTGTTTATGCATTGGGTTTGTCTGTCCGTCTGTCCGCGCTGTAACTCCCGTAAATATACTCGGATTGCCATGAAATTTTAGGACTTTATTGACATTTATCGTAGCACGAACCCTATTGAAAATGACGTTTCTACCACTATTAGTTTACCTACAAAGAGAATCAAAAGTTTCCCATTACATTACGGCCTATGGGGAAAAATCGTTAATATACTCGGATTGCCATGAAATTTTAGGACGTTATTGACGTTTACCCTAGCACAAGCCCTATCGAAAACGAAGTTTCGACCATGATTAGTTTATCTACAGGGCGAATCAAATGTTTCGCATTACATTACGGCCTATGGGGAAAAATCATTAATCTACTCGGATTGCCATGAAATTTTAGGACGTTATTAACACTTTTTAACATTTTCCAACAAAGTTGAAAAGTGTTTATGCATTGGGTTTGACTGTCCGTCTGGTCGGATAGCCGTCTGTCCGCGCTGTAACTCCCGTAAATATACTCGGATTGCTATGAAATTTGTATATGTTATTGATTGATGTTTACCCTAGCACGACACCTATTGAAAATAAAGTTTCTACCATGATTAGTTAATTTACAGGGACAGTCAAAAGTTTTCCATTTCATTACGGTCTATGGGGAAAAGTCGTTTCAAATGAATTTTAATAAACACTTTCCAAAACAGTTGAAAAGGGTTTGATGCTTTTGGTTTGTATGGTCATTTGCCGTCTGTCCGTCTGTCCGCGCTGTAACTCCCGTAAATAGACTCGGATTGCTATGAAATTTTTATATGTTATTGATGTTTACCCTAGCACGAAACCTATTAAAAATAAAGTTTCTACCATAATTGGTTTATTTACAGGGACAGTCAAAAGTTTTCAATTACATTACTCTTTAGGGAAAAGTCGTTTCAAATGAATTTTAATTAACACTTTCCAACACAGTTGAAAAGGGTTCATGCTTTCGATTTGTATGGTCGTCCGGCCGTCTGGCTGTTTGTCCGTCTGGCCGTTTGGCAGGATGGCCATCTGGCCGCGTTTTAACTCTCGTAAATATACTCGGATTGTCATAAAGTTTCTGGACATTATTGATGTTAACTTTAGCATGAACCCTGTTGAAAATGAAGTTTCTACCATGAATAGTTTATTTACAGGGACAGTGAAAAGTTTTCCATTACATTACACTCCATGTGGGGAAAAATCGATTCAAATGGATTTTAATTAACATGTTCCATCAAAATTGAAAAGTATTTATGCTTTTGGTTTGTGTGGTCGTCTGTCCGTTTTTCCATTTTGCCGGATGACCGTCTGTCCGCTTTCTAACTCTACTAAATATATTCGGATTACCAGGAAGTTTTTGAATGTTATTGAGGTTAACTGTAGCACGCATCCTATTGAAAATGAAGATTCTACTATGATTAATTTATTTACAGGGACAGTCAATTTTTTCCATTACATTACAGTCAATGGGGAAAAATCGTTTTAAGTGAATTTTAACGTTGTTATACCCTGTTAAAAATATTCAAATTTATTTACACCCAGGAACTGCGCTAAAATATGCATTTTGTAAAGTATGCATCGAAAAAAATTGTTATTGTTCATTTACAGGGCCACTCAAAAGAATTCCATTACACAATAATAAAGGGGGTATTGTTTGCGACGTATTTTATTTATGGTAAGCGATTTCATGTATATAATAAAACTGATATACCTCGCTGAAGCGTAAATCGAATTATTTCATGCATAATACGGAGTGCAAAGCGTTTACAAGGAAACAGAAATGATTTTAAGTAGTATATTCTATCCGAAGTACTGTATAATGATGGCTGTTGGATGGATGAAATGCGTTTTTAACGCTTTTTAACAAAGTCGAAAAGTGTTTATGATTTCGGTTTGTCTATACGTCTGTCCGACCTCTAAATGTCGTATATATACTCGGATCGGCATGAAATCTTTATATCGTAAATAATTCTGTCATATTCCATGATAGGTAATGATTCTATGTTGACTTGGTGATTATGCCCCATCTAAGAGGTAATAATATTATTTCTGTGTTACTCAGTTTAATATATAAAATCATCATAAATTTTCCATTCATATATTTTTGAATAAGTGTGCAACAGCTCTTACACCAAGATCTGAATATTTTTAAAACTTCGTTATGGTAAGAACGCACCTCACTTGATAGATTTTAACTGCCCTTTCCGATTTTTGTATTCTTATATATATATTTGTGTTATTTGGAATCTTTCAATTGCTGTTTGAATATAAATATCACTCAAAGGTTTTAAAAAGCAGTAATTTGAAGAGTTGACGTTGAGGCTCCTGATCTGCAGATTTACTAGTTTTAAATAGCAATACAATTGCCGCCATAAAGCATTGTTATTAGTTCCGATATTGAATAATTTTAAAACTTATACGTTACATTACGGCCTATGGGGAAAAATCGTTAATATACTCGGATTGCCATGAAATTTTAGGATGTTATTGAGGTTTACCCTAGCACGAACCCTACTGAAAACGAAGTATCTACCATGATTAGTTTATCTACGGAGAGAATCAAAAATTTCCCATTACATTACGGCCTATGGGGAAAAATCGTTAATATACTCGGATTGCCATGAAATTTTAGGACGTTATTGACGTTTACCCCAGCACAAGTCCTATTGAAAATGAAGTTTCTACCATGATTAGTTTATCTACAGGGCGAATCAAAAGTTTCCCCATTACATTACGGCCTATGGGGAAAAATCGTTAATATACTCGGATTGTCATGAAATTTTAGGACGTTATTGAGGTTTACCCTAGCACGAACCCTATTGAAAATAAAGTATCTACCATGATTAGTTTATCTACAGAGAGAATCAAAAGTTTCCCATTACATTACGGCCTATGGGGAAAAATCGTTAATATACTCGGATTGCCATGAAATTTTAGGACGTTATTGACGTTTACCCTAGCACGAACACTATTGAAAATGAAGTTTCTATTATGCTTAGTTTATCTACAGGGCGAATCAAAAGTTTTCCATTACATTATGGCCCATGGGGAAAAATCTTTAATATACTCGGATTGCCATGAAATTTTAGGACGTTATTGACGTTTACCCTAGCACAAGTCCTATCGAAAAGGAAGTTTCTACAATGATTAGTTTATCTACAGGGCGAATCAAAAGTTTCCTATTACATTACGGCTTATGGGAGAAAATCGTTTCAAAGGAATTTTAAAGATGTTCTACCCTGTCAAACATATTAAAATATGCATTCTATAAAATATAAGATGAAAATGTAGCTATTATTCATTTACAGGGCCACACAAAAAATTCCATTAGATAATGGTAAAAGGGGGAATTGTGTGTGACATATTTTAAATATATTAAGCTTTTTCATGTGTAATAAAACTGATACATGTCACTGAAGCTCAATATAAATTATACGCTACTGTCTTGCATAATATGAAGTACATAGCATTTACAGGGCCACACAAAAGATTTCAAATAGTATATTCTTTCCGAAGTACCGTATATGTGTCCGATGACGGCTGATGGAGGGATGATATGCGCGTTTATATTTCGCTAATAATATGCACATTATATGGTGTGTATAAATGTTATAGTTGATATACAGGGCTACCCGTAAAGAGCTCACCAACGTTACTGAATGTGAGCTTAAATTATTTAAACGTGGTTCTTAAATAAGCTATGCATTTTTACGCTGAGCTTCATTCAATTTACTGAGAAATGTTTGCAGAATATAGATAAAAGGATATACAGGGCCACGCAAAGAATTCGGTACATGAACGCCTATGAATGATAATTTATGAGAATGTGATTTCAGTTGTTTTAAAAGTGTTTTAGTTTACAATAAATTTTAGCCTAATGCTGACGTGTAATAAAGGTACAATGTAAACTACAGGGCTGAACAAAAGTATTCAAGTATGTTTCCATCTAATAGTATGAACTGCTGAAAAAGAAATTTCAAGCTACTGGGTATTTTCTTGCTAAACTAAATTTTCCCATTATATGAACTGACATATGAAATACAGGGCTGTTCTAATGTACTGGAATACATATTTGGGTATATTTGGCTATACACTATTATTTCCCTAAATAACGAAGTTTTGTTAAAGATTTTATTAAGTGTTGGAAAGTGTTTCATAATCTATGCTTAACGCATGATTTTTCTTACTTGTTCATCTATTGAGAGGGAAAATTGGAATTAAGTAGGCATAGAGTAGTTACTTTAAAGAGAATTAGAAATATCTGCTATCATATTTATTTTTTCAATCTTGGTTTGGATATGTATCATTTTAAAATTCAAAAACGTAAAAACATATCTATACTAATAAAATGAAGTTTTGCTCTGTGTGCGTGGTGGATGGCTAAAAAATTCTATCACATGTACAAGTCTGAAAATTTAAATTAAGATAGCACAAGACCTCTCCTGATGTACCTGAGACTCAGAATTTTAAATTTCTGATAAATAACTGAGTTATTAATTAAAAATCAGAAAGAACTTTCATTAAAAACTCATCTTCATTTTTACTAGCACTCGCGATTCCACCGAAACCGATCTGATGGTTCGTGCACTTTGGAAAAATAGAAAAAGAGCTGGGATTAAGCATTCATTTTCAAGGAATGAAAAGTGCTAGAAATTTTCAAAAAATGTAATAATCCTTTAACTTTAAAATAGTTAGCTTCATCCATCTGATACGAAAAAAATTCAAGAATTTCCATGTCGTTTGTTCCGAATTTTCCGAAACTGTAAAGCATTCGGCGATAAAAATAAAATTAAAAAAAAATTAAAAAAAAAAGGTCTTTAGACCGACAATTCGGACGTAAAAAAACTTCATGGCAAAATTTTGCGAATATCGACGAATTGTCACCAAAAAATATCAATTTTTTTAATCGTTTGCATAAAAAAATTGATATTTTCACGAAAGAATAAAAAGAAAAACACGAATTTCGTCAAAAAATCGCGGAAAAATGCGAATCTTATTAAATGGTCGCAGAAAAAACTCTTTCGTCAAAGAATAGAAAAATAATGAACATTTCGTCAAAGGATCGGAGATAAAACGCTGTTTTCACCAGCGAACGGTGAAATTAAAAAAAAATTTCAATGAATCACAAAAAAAACCCAATTTTTTTAAAGAAATTTTTTTTAAAAAGAAGTGGCAATTCGTGAAAGGATTGCGGAAAGAAATGCGATTTTCATCAAGGAATCCCAGAAATTATGCAAATTTCGTCAAAGCATCGCGGAAAAAAAACGCACATTTCTGTCAAAGGAGCATGGTGAAAACGTGAATATCGCCCAAGAATCGCGGAAAAAACGCTAATTTCGTCAAATGATCTCGGGGAAAAAACGCAAATTCGCTATAACAAAAACGAAGTTCTACAAAGGATTGCGAAAAATGCGTAATTCATGAAAAAATTGTAAAAAAAGGTGGATTTCCTCAAGAAAGAAAAAATATGCAGAAATAACGCAAATTTTGTCATAGGATCGCAAAAAAAAAAAGAAAAAAAAAAAAAAAAAAAAAAAACGCAAACTTTGTTGAATATCTCAAAATAATTCGAATTTTGTCCAACTAGGGCAGAAAAAACGTGAATTTTGATAAAGGATCGTGGAAAAATATTTTGAATATTTTGTCAAAGAAAAAATAATCATAAAAATACGCAAATTTCGTCAAAATATTGCACAAAAAATTCAAATTTCATTGAATATTTTAATTAAAATAACGCGATTTTTTTTTTGTCAAAGGATTTCGGAAAAATGCACATTTGGTCAAAGAATCGCAGTAAAACCCAAATTTATGGCAAAAAATTGCGCAAAAGCGCAATTTTCTGGTAAAGGATCGCGGTAAAATCGTGAATTTTCTTCCAGGATTGTGAAAAAACACAAAAATTCTGCTAAAGAATCTCAAAAAACACTAATGTCGTCAAAGTATCGCGGAAAAACACAAATTCTGCCGACGGATAGCGAAAAAAAGATTAATTTCTTAAAAAGTTCCAGAAGAAATGTGTAATTAGCATCGGGAAAAAAATTTTCTCCCTACCTTCTCTATTGTAACACTTGAGAAAATTTGCTGTAAATTTCAGAGTTTTTATTTATTTATTTATTTTTTTTTTCAAAATTAACTTTGCCAATTTCGTCAATTATACAGTGAAAATATTGCAATTTTTTTCAATTTGTCACAGGAAGAAAATACTTTCCAGATTCCTACGAAGTCAAGGAATTTTTAATACTACTTTTCATCAAAATATAGTTATTATAATAAAACTAGAAAAAATTTGAACTAATTATTCATCCAATATAAATTTTTTTTACATAATATTTATGCAAATTATATGACAATAAATAAATAGATAGACAAATATTAACAATATTGGTAATTAGAAATTCATACAGCGCATACTTTTTTATAGACTTCATCTAGATTAAAGTTATTCATTGTGGCGTTTTACAACAATATATAAGATGAACTTTGAGAAAAATATAGGAAAACCCGGAAAAGTCAGGTAATATTTACCATGGGGTAGCCTTGCTTTTGTCAATCTGTTTCAAAAGTTGTTGCCTAAAAAAATCATAAATTTTGTCTATGCCATACTTTTTTTTTTTTTTTTTTTTTTTTTTTGCACGAAGAAATAAAAAAGGAAGATTCGTTTTTAACTTTTTATTACATATGAAAATTCTTCCCACTGTACGTAATTATTAGTACATTATATTATTGTTACACTATCTATACTGTTATTCTTTAAAAATTCTCTGATAATATGTCTTTTATAGAAGTTAAAAGATAAGATAAGATTTCTCTGAAATAGATAATCAATGTGGTGACTATTTTCTTTATGTGTTATTCTTCGCCTTTTTTAAAGCATGCATCTAAACAATCTTTGAACAGTACTGTAAAAAAATGGTGCGATTTTACTGAAATATTCTTAGTATCATTACAGATATCATTACAATTACTAGAGAATCATCTATAACTAAAACGTCTTCAATCACTGCTAATATAATACTAGTAATATTGCTAAAATAATGTTTGTATCTGAATCAGAAGCGCTGGTCAGGGGGTGCTGCATCCAGTGCCAGATTTAAGGCAGGGCATTCGGGGAACGGGCCCCCAAATGTTGCTGGAGGTTTTTCAATTAGTGTTCTAAATTTGATCTAGTTTTAATTTCCAATGAAATTTTATATTTCATTCTACATTCTGTTCTATTCATGTTGTATTTTTATAAAGTATATTTTATTTGAAACATCAATTTATTATAGTGAATATTTTCTTTCGCCTTTATCACTTAAAAAATATATTGTATTATTAATTCTTGTTTAATTCTTTTCCTGTTATCATCGGATTATTTGAGTGGTGGAGAGCATAGCTTGCAGGCTGTAGAGCCCCTTAATGTTTTAAATAATTGCAGCTTGGTGTTTTCGAAAATTTATTATTAGTTGTTGCATACTTTATTATTTCCGATGTATAAACTTGCATACGAAAAGATAAATAGCACCATAATTGTGAAATAATTATTTAAAAGTAAGTTATTTATTATCATCTTTAATGTTTTAATGGATATTTTAAAGTTGATAATGGTTACTTAACTAATACCTTTTTTCATTGTGTTTAGTCAATCTCTCTGAAAATATCGGTGTAAGGGAGGGGCATAAGCATCTGTGCCCAGGGCCCCCAAATTTGTAAATCGGTCCCTTGCTGCATCAATTTATTCACTCCACTAAAATTATATGGTTATTTCAGTTTTATTTAATCAACAAAATTTATCGAATAATTAATATGAAAGATTCTGTTAAATTTTAGTGATGTGAAAAATCGGAAGCAGCATTCCCTGACGAGCTGCTACTGATCTGAATGCTTATTGCGCATGCGTTTTTATCTGACTTTTCGTAATCTTACGAACAGTGTGGCCGTTTTTGGATTGTTGTAAGAAATCTGGACTGTTGTAGGACTTACAACAAGCTAAATCAAGCTAACAATTCAGGCTAAAAGATAGTTATCAGTCTATTGATATACTGACCATCAATAAATGGCAGGACCATCGATTTTATTTTTAGCTTGTTGTCAGTCCAAATCTAGCCTGCTTTTAGCTTGAAAAAACGGTCACACTGCTTACGAACGACGAACGAGAGTAAACACCAGCCGAAACCAAGACCAGCCGACCAGCTCAGCCCAGCCCGCTGGCTAGCCACCCCTGGAATTCTATGCACTTGTCCAATTCAATTTTTCGATTGCCAAAGAGGAATTGATTTTCATTTTTTAAGGTAAGCTTTACTTTATATTTATTTAAGCTACATACATTTACAAATAATCATTTTACCAAAAATTAATTTCACCTCTATCTGTTATTTCTTTTAGGCTTAACTTTAACCCTTGCGTGTCGCGTTTATTATTAATATTGATATTCTATGCGTAGTAATGTAAATTTAAAACCTGCCTTTTTTTTCTTTGATTTAAATAAATATAAAAATGAAATGTTAATAAATCTTCAGGTAATCTCTACTATTGTAACTTTAGATTTAATGGTCTGTGGGACATTGATATCTTTCAAGTTCGTTTGCCATGTTTTGGGACTATAAAAATCATTTACTAAACTATTCTACTTATTTCATCTGAAATCTCAATGTTCCCACACTTAATGTGCACTTTATTTATAAAATAACAATCATATTGCGGACTATATTTATAGTGGTATTTGCATCCATTTGTACAATCACACGTCAAAATATAATTAAATAAAACTTTTTAATCACAGTTATTGCCATTTTATGTCATTAAAAGTATTAATAATGTAAATTAGACTTGAAGTTTGACTTTTGAATTTATTTGGCTGCGCATGCTTTGTATTTTCCGCAGTGTGTTTATGTTTTGAATACCCGAATGCAATATTGTTAGCAAAGTTTTCGTTTGAATGTAACTCGTTAAATATGGATTGCTCTTGTTTATTGAATTCACGTCATTTAGGATTTAAGTTTTGAAAAAATGACAGTGCATGCAAGGTTGTTTCTTGTAAAACTGTATCGGTAATTATGGCAGCGTAGAAAAATGTACTGGCAGTACTTCAAAAAATAAAAAATGCACCTGCTACGTTTGATAGTTGGCTTTTAAACTCATTATCATACATCATTATTGTTAGCAAGAAGCACCAGAAATATAAATGCAAAACCGGTCATTTTGTCTCTCGACACATATCTTACAATCAGTATAAAGAACAGTGAGTGAGAATTTTGTTGCATTAACCCCCCCCCCCCCAAAAAAAAAACAAAAAAAAAACAAAACATAGGCATGGATATGAAACCAGTAGCAGAAACAGTGCATCAAGGCAGCAAGCACTGCACATTGTTATTAACCTTGCAAATTATTATTTTATTTATTTATTATTTTTTTTAGTCTAATCCATAAAATTCGCGATGATAACTCACTTTTTTTTCTCATACCCAATCGATGAAATGTTAAACTTTACTGAACCTGGTCAGCAAAATTTATGTTTATTTTTCAAACTGATTAACAAAATTTTTGATTCGTAACTTATAGCGACAAAATTTGCAATTTTCTCCTCGGCAAATTGTCAAAAATCATTATTATTACTGACTCTGGGAGAAACTTGCATTTTTTCCTGCGGTAACTTGACAAATTTTTTAATAAACGAACAAAACATGTTATTTTCCGCAGTCTATCAACAAAATTTGAGATTTCCTTCTTCCAAATTAACAAAATTCGTGAATTTTAAACACACGATTGAGGAAATTTGTGATTTTTTACTGGCTGACAAAATTTGAAATTTGTTTTGAAAATCAATGAAATACAAGATTTTTTTCCCCTCTTGCATCTGATAAACTCACGATTTTCCATTGCTGATCAACAAAATTTTCAAATTTTTAACAAAATAGATAATTTTTTTCGTACTCAATCTTCAAAATTTGATTTTTACTGTGCCGAATTGATATATATATATTTTTTTCCCATGGCTAATCAACAACATATGATTTCCCCCCCCCCCCCCGCCTAGTCAACAAAATTAGCGATTTATTCTTGCCCAATCAATGAGATTTATGACTGTTTTGTACATCATTGATAAAATTTGATTTTTCTGTGCCTATTTAGCAAGACTTATGATTTTCTCGTGCCCATTCGACAAAATTTGTTATTTTTCTGCACTGAGTGAAATTCATTATTTTTTCCGTAGCAAATTGTTTAAATTTATGATTTTTTCCTGTGACCTTTGCACAAAAATTGCAATATATGCTATAAGAAAATTATTTAAAATTTAAATTGACAAAGATTATTGTAAAAAATGTGCCATAACTAAGACCAATGTTATTTTTCAGAAATTTAGCAAGCAGTTTCAAAGCAATTTTTCCCCAAATTAACAATTACTACTTTTGTACAATTAAATGATAAATTTTAAAGAAGATAGTTTAGAGTATCTCTATGATTTTTTTTCATTTGGTTAGGACATTTTCAAGTGCTGAAAAGTACTGAGATCAAGAATTAGCCTGGAAAGTTGTTGACCAGGAATTACGCTAGATGATCCTACTTCATCTGTGTTTTTGACAATTAGTTTCAACCAAGTAGTGTTTGCTCATTTTTTAGTTGATTTCAAATGCCAACAGCATGCCAAACACTGGTTTTTAAAAATATCTCTGATAAAATATTATGTTTTTAACCTCCCGGCGGGAGGGCACCCGCAACATTCGCTTTCATTTTTAAAATAAAATTCACGCTTGCTTTAATGTGTTATAACAAAATAAATTTTAAGTGTATTGCAGAATAATTTCATAAATTGTAAGCAGAGAAAAATTATATGTGATTTTTATGTTAAATTGTTAGTAAAATTAAAACAAAACAGCTATAATAGAATGTTTTCCTCCAGTTGTACAATTTACAACGCGCGCCTGCTCATGATGAAAATTTGCGCTCCCGGCGAAAGGTTAAATAAAGCATTCATTATAACGGAATTTTTATGTCTAAAATGTTTAATAACAGTAAACTTTCAAAAGGGCGCCACGTTGAACAGCTTTGCTAGTGTTAATTTATTTTTTAATCTTGTTGAGAGTAGTTAATTTAATTTGAGCTCTTTTGACTGATAGTTAATGACCTATTTACTGCCCCCCCCCCAAATTTTTTTTGAAGAGGATCTAGTATTGGCTCACAGGGGGAAGGGGGAAGACGCCAGGTGGAAATTTTTCAAAAAGGGAACACTATTTTAAAAAAAAGGTACTTTTTTAGCCAAGAGGGAGTGGATCGCCAGGGTTTGATCCTAGTGTTGCCTCTAAGCCGTTATTAGCAAATTTCAGCGTCTGGCGGCCCCTTTTTAACACATCCTATGCATCCCAGGTTCCATGGAATTCAGTTGATCCCAAGAAACTATCACAAATTCCAAGTGACTTTAAACAAAACCAGTTCAAAATATTTTTGGTGAACAAGTTACATTTGTGCCCTTAAAAAATACTAGCGGGGAACACCGAGCCATGCTCGGTCGAAGTAAACTCTGTATTAAATTTTATATAAAAGGAAATTCTCGCTCTATTATTGCTATAAATAATTTATTTTATAATATTCTTATTTACAGAAACTATAAATATCAATACTATGAACATATTTCTAAATTTTACATTAGTTAAATATTTACAACGAAAGTATATCCTTCCATGCTACATTTTTAGTTCTTTGATGTCTTTCTTTTGGAATCAGAACTTTTAGACTTGAACGCCTTTTTACACGTGAGAAAGCAACATATAGCATTCCGTGCATAAGGACGGAGACGCCTAAATCCAGGCCCACGGAATCGAATGTTTGCCCTTGAGCTTTATGGACAGTCATGGCAAACGCCGGTCTCACAGGAAATTGATGGCGCTGCATAGTACATCCGAGATCGTTAGAGCCTTTTTTTCAGATAAAATTGGTTTGACCCAATAAAGAAACACTTATCTGAATTTTTCAAACATGTGACCCAGCCCAATACCAATAGTTTTATCGTGTCAAAAAAATACTGTATACAAAATTTCGCTAAAATCGACCCACCTGTTCTTTAGATATAGCTTGACTATGACCCATTATGACCCATCATGACCCACAAATGACTCTTATAATCGAAATCTCTCGATCGTGTGACTTAGCCCATTAGTTTTCTCGTGTCAAAAAACTGTTAAGGCAAAATTTCGATGAAATTGATTCTGCCATTCTTTAAATATAAATAGCTTGACCCAGACACGACCTAATATGACCCATTAAAATTTTTTAATCGAACATGTAACCTAGCCCAATGTTTTTCTCGTGCCCCGAAAATCTCTAGATAAAAATAGTATGACCCACAATGACCCCAAAAATGACCCACTAACCGAATTTTCTCGAACATGTTACCTAACCCAATGGTCTTCTTGCATTCCAAAACTATAAAATATAAAATTTGGTCAAAATCGTTAGAACTGTTTTCTATATAAAAATGGCTTGACCCATAATGTCCCAAAAATGACCCACTAATTGAAATTTTTCGAACATGTGACTCTGCCCAATAGTTTTCACGTGCCAAAAAACGATTGGATAAAAAATTTTCTTAAAATCGATCCAGCCGTTCTCTAGATAGGGTAGATGTGCCAGTAATGGACCCCCTTAAGGAATTTCTCTAAAAAATAATATTTTATTAATTGTTATAATCATTGTATACAATTTTTTTTCATATTATATTAATCTTTCAACAATATTTAACTAATCCCATAATTACATTTCCCAATAAAAATAAAAATTTAATTTTAAATAATAAAAATATGTCTAAACACCCAAAAGCCCAGTAATGGACCACCTATGTTCCAGTAATGGACCGCCTATGTTCCAGTAATGGCCCCTACAAAAAATAACAGATAATTGCTTTTAGGTGCGTTCGTAATTATGTAAATATGTAGCACCTATAGTTGTCGTTCAGTCCATCCGTCTGTCTGTCCGTTTGTCTATCCGTCTATCTGTCCGTTTGTTTGTCCGTCTGTCTGTCCGCATATAACAACGCAAAAACTATCCAACCGAATCGGTTGAAATTTTAAATACATAATTATTACATAATTTTGTCGAGTCATTTCAGATCTTATGATAATCAGATGCATAGATCAATTACAGGGATTATAAAAAGTATTCCGTTACATTACAGTTAAAGGGGAAAAAAGTTGCAAATGCATTTTAATGGTGTTACACTCATTCGAACATAATAAAATTGACATGAACCTATGACGTATATATATACTAAAATATAAATTCTGTACAATCTGAGATGCAAAGAATATTTATTATTAAATTACAGAGCCACACAAAAGTATTCCACTACATAATGCTATAACGAGGAAACATTGTTTGGGACATGTTTTAATTATATTAAACTGTGCCACATTTTATGAATATGATATACGTTGCTGAGGTGTAATGAAAATTACTTCCTGTGTGTTTATAGGAATACAAAGAGTTCAACCACTTTACTGTATCCGAAGTATTGTCTACTCAGGGCCGTAGCAAGGTGTTTTGAGGCCCCCCCCCCAAGAAACAAATTTTGGGCCCCCTCCCCCCACTTTAAACTGAGTTTTTTGAGAAATATTTAAAGTTTCATTATTATAATTTGAAACTCATATTGAAGTTTCTATATGAGTTTCAAATTATAATAATGTAATGAACAAATTTAATAGTTAGCATAAGTATTTTAAATCATTATTAAAATTATAATTATCATAACTTTGCGAAAATACGAAATACATATGCATTGCTTAAAGATCAATTAATAACGTTAAAATAAAATTTGTCTAAAACAATTTTATAAATAAGCACATGATGCTAAGATTTTATTACAAAGTATAGGAATTAAATAGATTATATAAACACATAATTCCTGCAGTTTGCTATTTAAAGGGCTATTTCAGTTACACGAAAAGACCCATTCGCTAATGCATGGAAGAATGGAATAGAATACTATGTAGGCATGGGCTTCTTCCACGGATTTGCGAGTTTCCTGATTTTTTGTTATTTTCCGCTTTTCTTATTTTTCATATCTTGAAAGGATTGCTGAAAAAAACACGACTTTCGTCAAAAGATCGCGAAAAAAGCGTGATCTTCATAAAAAAAATCGCAGAATAAAAAACGATTTTCGTCGAAAAATCCCCCAAAAACGCTATTTTTGTCAAAATATAGCAAAGAAAACGTTATTATCGTCAAAAGGTAGCGAAAAAATGCTATTTTTGTCAAAATAACGCTAGAAAAACGTGATTTTCGTGCAAAAAATCTTGAAAAAACACGATTTTCGGCATAAGATCGTAAGAAATATAAGATTTTCGTCAAAAGATCGCAATAAAAACAAGATTTTTGCCAAAAAATAGCGAAAAAAAAGAGATTTCCGCTAAAAATTGCCGAGGAAAACGCATTTTTCGTCAAAAAATCGCGAGAAAAACGCGGTTTTCGCCAAAAGATCAAGAAAAAAAATGCTATCTTCATAAAAAAAATCGCGGAATAAAAAACGAATTTCGTCGAAAGATTCCGAAATAAATGCAATTTTCGTCAAAAGATCGCGAAAAAACACTATTTTCGTCAAAAGGTCGCGAAAAAATGCTATTTTACGAAATACGAAATAAATACGAAAACAGCGAGAGAAACGCGGTTTTCGTCAAAATAACGCCAGAATAAATATAGTTTAAAAAACTAAAATACACGCTTTTTAAGTATAGCAAACCAAAAATTGAAAAATAATTCATACTATAAGCTGAAAACGAAAATAGATGAAAAATACTATATTACTATAAAATCATTGTTATTATAGAAATCAATTAATAAGCAATAAATAAAATTATCATGGAAAAAAAGCGTGGGGTGCTCCATCTACCATGCTCCACCTATCAGTTTTTAAGAAGCACCCCACGCTTTTTTTCCACGATAATTTTATTTATTGCTTATTAATTGATTTCTATAAGAACAATGATTTTATAGTAATATAGTATTTTTCATCTAATTTTCGTTTTCAGCTTATAGTACGAATTATTTTTCACTTTTTAGTTTGATATACTTAAAAAGCGTGTTTTTAGTTTTTTTAAACTATATTTATTTTTCACTTTTTAGTTTGATTTCTTTAAAAGCGTGGTTTTTAGTTTTTTTTAAAGTTTACTAGGGGGGCTCCGCCCCCCTGCTCGCTACGCTCGCCAACCCCCCGCGATTCCAAGTTGTAGGCTACCCCTGCTTGCTGCGCTCGCCAATACCCCATGGTATGAATAAGCAGTTGCACACTTTTCAAATGATGTGTCACACGACTGGTGTTGTAAAAAAATTAAAAATGTGCTCCCCCTGGGGGGCAGAGGGTAGTGACACACAAGACATCCATAATATGAATAAGCAGTTGCAGAACTTTCAAATCATGTGTCACACAACTGGTGTTGTAAAGAAATTAAAAATGTGCCCTCCCTGGGGGGCAGAGTGGGGGGTTTACACACAAGGCATCCATAATATGAATAAGCAGTTGCAGACCTTTCAAATGATGTGTCACACAACTGGTGTTGTAAAGAAATTAAAAATGTGCTCCCCCTGGGGGGAGCAGAGTGTGGGGGTGACACAGATAACATCCATAAATATGAATAAGCAGTTGCAGACCTTTCAAATCATGTGTCACACGACTGGTGTTATAAAGAAATTAAAAAAATGCCTCCCTGGGGAGGGCACAGTGGGGGGGGGTTACACACAAGACATCCATAATATGAATGAGCAGTTGAAGACCTCTCAAATGATGTGTCACACGACTGGTGTTGTAAAGAAATTAAAAATTTGGCAGAACATTACAGTTATCGCCAAGTTGACGTCACTTTTGACGACTAATTTTGGTCGTCAAATTTGGCGATATATCGCCAAGTTGGTGACAAACTTAGCGATTATTGGCGATGGTAACCTTTCCCTCTTTATGGTAACCCATACGGCGATGCATAGACGGAGCCCTTTCCTGATTGGTCTGTTCGACTCATGGAAGGAGTGGTCCGCCCGGACTCGTTATTTCCGGAAATCTTACACATCAGCATCATTCTAGGAGTCATTCCTTTTAAGGCTAGTTTTTTTTTACTGTAGAAGGATTTATATTTAATACAAAAACCAAATTAATCGGTTGGATAGTTTCAGAGTAATTGGTGAACATACATAGAAAAAAAAATACATACGCGTCGAATTGATAACTTCCTCTTCCTTTTCTGAAGCCGGTTAAAAATAAAAATTGTAATACGGAAATTTTTTTTAAAATTTTACATAGATGTAAATAATGTCAGGAGTGGGGTTCGAACCCACAATCTCTTTCGAAAAACAGAGCTTCAATCCGGCGCCTTACATCGCTCGGCCATGCTGTCTACACTCCATTCAGTAAACGTATTCAACACTTTTAATTAGCGAAAAATCACTAATTTTATTAGTTTTTGCCTAATTACTAAAAAAGTACTGAACCAATTTCGATGAAACTGAAGTGGTACCAATTCGAAAGCATCGTCTTTCATTTAACACCAAAATCAAGTTAATCGGTTGCATGGTTTCGGAGTAATCGGTGAACATACATAAAATAAGGAGAGTTACAAACTCACAAACATACAGGTGAAGTTAATAAAAGCGTGGTAAAAACGCGAGTATCATAAAAAAAAAATCTCGAGAAAAACGCGATTTTCATCATAAGACCGCGAGGAAAACAGTACTTTCGTCAAAAGATCGCAATAAATATACGATTTTCGTCAAAAGGTCGCGAAAAAATGCTTTTTTATCAAAATACCGCGAGAGAAACGCGGTTTTCGTCAAAATAACGCTAGAAAAGCGAGATTTTCATTTAAAAAAATCTCGAGAAAAACGCGATTTTCATCATAAGACCGCAAGGAAAACACTACTTTCGTCAAAAAATCTCAATAAAATACGATTTTCGTCAAAAGATCTCGAGAAAACCGCGATTTTCGTCAAAAGATAGCAATAAAAACATGATTTTCATTAAAAGATCGCGAAAAAATGCGAATTTTCATCAAAAGGATTGCAATTATAACATGATTTTTGTCAAAAGATCGCGGAAAAATGCAAATTCCGTCAAACGATTGCAGAAAAAATGCAAATCTCGTCAAAGAATCGAAGAAAATTTGTTCCAATAGTAATGTTTTCAACAACTTTTTTTCGCAGCTGAGTGGCAAATTAAAACATTAATTTGCCATGTTTGAATAACTAATGTTTTAAGTGAAAATATGTTAAAATTTAAATTGGATAACTAGATGTGTAAAAAATTGCATCAGAAGTATGAACTTAAAATAGAAACTTTTATTAAATAACTACTTATAATATTTACATAAATGGATTCACTTTGACCATATCTCACTTCCAAATAAAAAGTAAATAATATAAAACAGGATTCAAACAAAAATACTGACAATTTTGTTGCGAATAAAGTAACCTTCTTAATTGTCTATACGTGCGCTATTTAAAATAATTTCTCATTTTCCGCTTCACGCGCTTTTTTTAATAACTTTTTGGACAAATTAGTATTGTGCATTTAATGTGAAGAATGACCTATCTCCTAAGAACATAATATTCAGATGTTTCAAAAGAAAACACCCCTTTTGTCGCTAGCAACTCTATACACAAAAACTCATGGCCAAAAAGAGAGGGGGAAAATCGAGTAAGAAAATAAGGATTTCCAGTTTCTTCATTTTTGAAATCTAAACAAGGTTTTTGATAAAAACAGAGCCCAGTTAAGGATATGGGGCCCCCGGAGTAAACATCATTCTGTAGCCCTCCCCTCCCCCCCCCCTTCTAGCTATCTGTAGATTTTTTTGTGAATAATGCAGAAGGGGCAAGTACAAAAATAAATAAATAAATAAATAAAAATAAATAAATAAATAAATAAATAATAATAATAATAATAAAACATATTGTATGCAGACATAAATTTTGGTACTCGATAAGGCTCACATCTATATGTTAGAGATACCAAAAATTTGGTCACAACTTTAATTAAGAATATTAATTTGATAATTATAGAAAAAAATTATAAATTGGTTGACACAAATATTTCTTTGCAAATTTTTACTTTGCTTACCTACGTACATTACAAGATGTCTAAAAAAGAAGGCTAAAAATTGGTCATAATTGATGATTTTAACTTACCAAGTTAGGAGGAAACATTAATAAAAAATTTCTTTAAAAAGCTATACGATACTATGTTGTTATAATTAGGGCCTGACTAAGTAAGGCCCATGCAGGACAACTGCATCGGACGCCGGGTCTCCGGATTGAGGGCCCCCCTCCCCAAGGGCAAAAAGAATTTTTTTGTTATGGATAATTAATAAAAAAGACCAAAAGTCACCAAAATTCTTTATTTATCTGTTTATTTTAATCTTTATGGGGCTCTTTCCTCATATCTCCTTTGCTTTCGAACCTCATGTCCCCCCCCCCCTTCTCCCCTCAATGTAACAGTTACATCACAAGTGTATTTACATTTTAATGGTTCACATTTATCCTTATATTTCCGCAACCGAAGAAAAAATGTATTCAATAGTTTCTTAAAGTTCTCTCTTTTGTGCTATTCTGTATACAAATGCGAATATTACTTGGTACGAAATTTACATATGCAGACAATTAGTATAAAGTTTAGTTTTAGACACTTCGTTTTATTCAAGAAAAAAAATCAAAAAGGTAGAAAGGGGGCCTCCCCGAATTACGTTTACCCCAGGGCCCCTCACAATCTAAGTCGGCCCTTGGGCCCTGGTTGTAATAAAATTTTAATCATTTATTTTCTAATGATATAGTTCGTTTTCTGCGTATGTGGAGGGAATACTGAAAACAGAGAGGAAAAGGGGAACCACACTCCCTTTCTAAATCTTTGAAAACTTATGAATTTTGACCACTTTTGGCACATTTTAAGCATTTGGCACCCTTTAATGGAAATCCTAATTATTTGGGGCCCCCCTTAAAAAGAGGCAAGTGGGGGAACTGCCCCGCATGCACCTGGATAAGAAAATGTGGATTTGGAAAAGTAAAAACATTATTTAAAAGAAGTATTTTCTTAAATTTTCACTACGAATAAACTTCTGTAAAAAGATCGATAGAATCGATTAGGGGCCCCCTGGCTTCGTCGCCCCCCCCCCCCAAATGGGGGGTATGGGGGGCGGTCGCTACGGCCCTGTGTCTACTATATCAATAAAATCTGTATATTTTTAAAACTTCGTTGTCGTACGAACGAACCTCATTTGCTGCGCTTCACGTGCGATTTCCAACTGGTTTCAATTGTATTTTGCTTCAGAACTTTATGAAAGCATAATAATAATAAAAAATATATTAAAACTTAAGTTAGAAATTCATTACATTAAAGGATTTATAATGAAAAAACATAAGACAAAATATTTAAATTTAAGTTATGAATTTATTATAATCAAGGATTTATAATGTGGATATAAAAAAAATATTAATGATATTATTAACTGTTTATTATTAACTAACATTAAAGGATTTATATTGTAAAGATATACAACAAAATATTTAAATTTAAAGGATTTACAAGATAAAGACAATGTTTTACTGAAATCAAGTTTAGATAAAATAAGGCATTAAAAAAAGTCTCCAATATTCATTCATATCATTATCTAAGTGATGTGCTTTGCAACTGTGAAATATAAATAGCAGATCTTCAATTTTATCATCCCTTTCCGATAGTACAAACTGCTCAATGTGGAATTTTAGAATGCATTTAAAATGATAAATGTTCTTGCATTATCCAACCATTTTGAGATAATCATATGGCCCAGTAATTTGGTACAGATTGATTCCACAATTTCCCTTCAGAGATGCTTATATGGATATATTATCACCAATGGAACAATCTCATTATTTGCTGAAAAACATCCCATAACAGTGATTTGTTCTTTTTCGTTATTTGGTACTACATAATACACATCTTTAACTGATTTTGGTCCCAAAATTTTCCTTGTTTTAAGAACACGAAAGAAACCTTGTTTTAACCTTATTGAAAATTCTCTCTGTATGCTTTAGAATTCGGAAGAAAATATTAATAATATCTTCTTCCAAATATGATTTTACATTTCTGAACCAACTTCTTTTGTAACGGCACATCTAGATTTTGTCAAATGTTCTGCTTGTGTTTTATACCAATTTTGGATGACTTTTAAAAAACAACTATTTATAAAGAAATTGCCTTTATTAAATTCTGATAGGTAAAATTTAAGTATTAAATTTGATTATTTAGCTTTTCAGTTAAATCAAAATATTTTATCTCTACTGAAATAACACTTTTTGTACTGGTCACTTGGGTGGTCCATTACTGGAAAATCGCTAAATAAGCAATCCAGTAATGGACCATCCCTCCTAAAATCTTAAAAATAAATAAAATTTTGTTAATGGCCATTGGTACATTAAACTCAACGTTTTATATTGCTAACCAAACAAAAACATTCAATTTTTACGGAAAAACGAAAAAGTTATAAATTAAGTAAGTAAAGTCTGCTCTTAGCATGTTCATTAAGATTTTCAGTGAAATAACAGAAAAACTGTGAAACTTTATTTTCTGCTTCCTAATTGTTTTGACGAAAAGTGTAAAAAATTAATCCAGCTTATAAAGCATGCAAGGTGGAGTTCAGAAAAAAATAATAAAAGCTAAACTATTATTTTTTTTTTTTTTATAAACAAGAAAGTGCAAGGTGGTCCATTACTGGAAGGTGGTCCATTACTGCACATCGACCCTATAAATAGCTTGATCCTGACCAAAATGACCCAATAATCGAATTTTCTCGAACATGTGACCCAGCTCAATGGTCTTCTCGTGCCCGAAAATTGTAAAATCCAAATTTTTGCGAAATCGTTAGAGCCGTTTTTGAGATAAAATTTACACACACACACAATTTTTGCTCGCATTATACTATTTTGTGTATCTCATTTTATACAGGTTTTTATATATACTTTAATCCATGTGTTTGATAGAACTGGGCAAAAACTTCTCACAAGTTTGAAAAATCTACGATTTTTAGTTCTTCTAGAAATTGTACTTTGTTTTGCTAAAAATACCTTTCACTTCTGAAGTACTTCACAATTTTTTACTGGTAAAGGGAAAAGTAAAAGAGCATACATAGCAAAAAACATTAATTTCAGAAACTTTTTTCAGAAAAATTACGACTGCTGTAATACAGAAAGCTTGAGTTGCTAATAAAACTGTCTGCCATAAGTCTTGAGTTGAATTCAGTAAAAATGGATTATAATTTCATTAAAGTCAGTCATGTTCCGAGGAGGACTTAATGCACACACAATTCCCATAGGATTATACCCAGTCTTGTCTTTTCGTAAGTGCTTATGTCGTTGCAGAAGAACATAGCACTGATCCAAACTCTTTACAATGGTTTGTAGACAAATTTCACGAAGATAAATACAGTGAGACGAAGTCAAACTATACGACAACTAGTACTGCAAGGCTGAGTGTCACAAAAAGAAGAACAAGGAGACAAAAAAATCAATACAGTGGCTTTTAATTAGTGATGGGCGATAACGAGAAGTTTTTCTCGATTTTCTCGATTGTATGAACATCTCGATAATTTTCGATTGTGTAAAATTTTTCTCGATGACTCCAGTTTGCAATTGCTTTTATACCATACAGGATTCAATTTTATCAAGAGTCGTCTACAGGTGAATGAGTCGATGTTAATAAAGACACGACGGGTTCCCTCGCTAGTGAGCCTCTCCTTTCATCGGTGTCTCTAATTTATACGCTATCTTCTAATATGAAATCTCGAACTGGGTCCTCATTGTATATGGCATCATATACCAAACGCGGTATGCACGCACAGCAAAAACTTGTAAAAAAAAAAAAAAAAAAAAAAAAAAAAAAATCTGGAGTTGAACTATCTTAAATACCCCCCCAAGGTAACGGGGTGGAGGGGGATATTTAAGATCGAGTGCATAAGATCAGTAAGTGGTCGCATGCCAAACAACAACTTCCTGCTTTTCTAAATTCCATATATAGTATAAATATTATTTACTGCAAGCTCCGTTAATGTATATATATATATATATATATATATATACTAGCGGACCCGTCCTGTCACCGACAGACGTTGTCCTTCTTGACACCGACTCCAGAAAATCAAATAAATGTACGTAAATATAATAATACGCACGATAAACACTACGCCCTTAACTTAATTTCTTATTACAATTATATAAGGAAATTATTTTTTCACTCTTCAGTATTTTTTGAAGTCGGTTCAATTTGTGATAGAAAATTTTATTTTTCTCTTTTTAGTTAAAAGTTAACGATTTTCTGAAGTCGGTTAATCAAAATTATAATACAGGAAACATTATTGTATAGCATACTCGCTTGTCAGGAGCAGGATTCGAACACGCGATCTCTTTCTTCAAGAAGCAGGGCTTAAATCTGTCACCTTAGACCGCTCGGACGTTCCGTCCGAATTCCATGCGTCGAACTTATTCAACACTTTTGATTAGCGAAAAATCACTAACTATTAGTTTTTGTCTAATTACTAAAAAAGTACTGAATCAATTTCGATGAAATGTGAATCTAAACCATTCTTGAGTCCACTGGAACACAAACACAAAATTTCATTAAAATCGGTCCAGTCGTTTAGGAAGAATTCAGTGACACTCACACGCACAAAAGATTTATATATAATAAAGATTTGCACTGGATATTTAATCTTAATTTTGAAATTGGTTTGCCTGGCACAGACTCCAGAAAATCAAATAAATGTACGTAAATATAGTAATACGCGCGATAAACACTACGCTCTTGATTTAATTTCTTATTACAATTATGTAAGGAAATTATTTTTCACTCTTCAGTATTTTTTGAAGTCGGTTCAATTTTTGACAGAAAAGTTTATTTTTCTCTTTTTAGTTAAAAGTTAACGATTTTCTGAAGTCGGTTAATCAAACATTATAATACAGGAAATATTATTGTAAAGCATACACGTCTGTCAGGAGCGAGATTCGAACACGCGATCTCTTTCTTCAAGAAGCAGAGCTTAAATCTGCCGCCTCAGACCGCTCGGACATTCCGCCCGCACTCTATTCATCAAACTTATTCAACACTTTTGATTAGCGAAAAATCACTAACTATTAGTTTTTGCCTAATTACTAAAAAAGTACTGAATCAATTTCGATGAAATGTGAATCTAAACCATTCTCGAGTCCACTGGAACACACACACAAAATTTCATTAAAATCGGTCCCGTCGTTTAGGAGGAGTTCAGTGACATACACACGCACAGAAGATTTATATATATATATATATTAGGGATGGGACGAATAGTGATTTGGCCGAATAACCGAATACCGAATATTCGGCCAAATTTTAGGCCGAATACCGAATATTCGGCGGCCGAATACTAACTTTTTTTCCCAATAAAGAAAAAATTTTTTTATTATATATAATTTTAAAAATAGGCACTCATTAATAGTTATTACTCTTAAATGTTCTTTTAAATTTATTCTTAAATTTGAAATATTTATTTTAACACAAAAAAATTATGAAATTGCATTACATTCTTTTATCTTAATGTACATCAAATTGATTTTCAGTAAGTCAGGATGGTAAAATATTTCCATTAAAATATGAAAAATGTAATTCACTTTTACTATCAAATGATACTTTTATCGTTTCTTGCATCCAAAATTAATAATATTCTTAATCTCTCTCTCTCAGAATTCACAAGGAAATATTTTCTGAAGAAACCTTTAATGAAGTAAATTTGATCATTAAGTGTTTGTATCCCTTCGTAAATCCCCGTCTTCTCTAGCAAATTCGTAAGAATGAGACTATTTGGAAATCAGTTGTCAATCTTTAAGTTACAAATTACGTTAAAGCAAAAGGTTATGCTTAAAGTAGAATGCATATGTTAACAAAATCTTTGACATTTGAATCGGCGCATGCAATATTCCACTTATTCAACAAGCATTAAAAAGATAAACAGAAATTGATAACAACATGAATGAAGGAAGATGTAAATTAAAAATATATACATAATAATGTTACATATTTAAGCCAGTAATTATGCAAATAATTATTTAAAAGTGAAATATAATAAAATAGGATAAAAAAATTATTTTGTTCAGCATTTAGAATTTATGTTTAAATATTTATAAAACCATCTTCATAAAGCAAGTTGTGTCATCTAATGTGTATCTAGTTTGACACCAGTTCTGTTTTTAGATGTATCGTTGTATTTGGAATAATAATATTTCATATTTAATTTTGAAAATGAATCTTCATTAATACACCTAGTGAATGAATTTTTTCATTTCTCACTTCATAGAAAATAAGTTATGAATTTCATAAGAGCCTTTTTTACATGTGCATGGAATATGCAGACATTAATAAATATTCAAGTGTTTTAAAATAAGGTAGTGTTTCTTTTTTTTCGATAAGTGTTTTTATATCTTGAATTATAACATATCATTCTCCAATGAAGACATTTCCTGTACAATTAAATCTCCAACTTGGGCAGCATTTTCTAAAATATCACCAACCTTTATAGGAGATACAGAAAGGCTGTATAATTTTTAGTATCTGAATAACTGTATGTTTTGCAAGTAAGAATGAGAATGACTTCATAAATGAAGTAACCAATTTGGATTACAGGAAAAAAAATTGCAAGAAATGAAATTCTTCAAATCCTAAATTTATTTGGCAAGATATCTTTCACTATTCGGCGAGATTTCAGCAATATTCGGCGAGATATCTCTAAATATTCGGCTATAGATATTCGGCCGAAGTATTCGGTCAACAAGCCTTCAATATTCGGCCAACCGAATATTCGGCAAAAGGGCCGAATAGGCCGAATACCGAATAGTGGCCGAATATTCGTCCCATCCCTAATATATATATGTACATATAGTGGCATTTTGGGAATGCCGACAGAAGTGAAACTTAAACATTTACTTGTGTATTTTTCTAATCGTCAGGAAATATTTTATTGTGCAGGAAACAAGGACCAAGTAACCGCGGTAAATTAACGCCTACACGCGAGAGGAGGCCAGAGTCCCAGCAGTGGTGAACAATTTTTACATAATACAGATGTCATACACGCACCACATTGGCGCGATGCTTTTCAGATACCGATTTAGCGAAAACTTCGAAGAAGTTTGAGAAATTTAAATTTCAACTCATTATGGGTCCGTAACGTGACCCAGAATGACGGGAGAAACTTTTTTATGCTAAATTTGTAATGTATGAAGCATAAGCTTTCAATAAACATATTACATCAAAAAATGAAAAATGGCCCCCTTGTCCCCCCCCCCCCCCCAAAAAAAAACGGTGCTATGGTGAAAACCATTAAACTGCAAAAAGAGCGGCGAAAAATGTTAGCTATGTTATAACTTTTCTCCCCGTTGTAGCTCGTAACCGCTTTGTAGAAGCAAAGTTATTGCCTTTTAAAAATTGAAATGAAGTGAAGAAATGAGCAAAAATATGTTGGTGAATAACCAACAGGGAGGGAGGCAACAGCCCCGGTTGTTCCACATAGCTTAAACTTTTACGTTAAAATTGGTAGAGAAAAAAATGAGCACTATTTTAAAGTGTATGTTGGGGGGGAGGTCAAGCTCCTCACCTGTGGAAGAAGATATACAATATGACGGGTTTAAAAAAGTGAAAATTATCCCCTCCCCCGCCCCCCGTCAGTCCACACTTTCGCCCTCAATTTCCTGCAGCAGACATTTTATTTTTTTTTACATTTGATAAATAATGTTTGCCGAATGATTCGATGAAAAAAAAACACTTAAATTGATAGGTATTGTAGAAATCCCTACAGTTTTAAACATATGTTCTCCAGCCCCCTCTTTGAAAATTTTTTTAACTAAATAATATTTATTGGTGGGTTCTAGGTACGTGAATGCATGGTAAGACTAAAATACGAGAAACTTTGAAAATTAGGTCTTCATTTCACAAGTTATTGTCATATTCTCATGCTTCTTTCTGCACCTCGTTTCACGATAAAAGTTTCATTTGACAAAGCTTCATCGACAAAACTCTGCTCGGTATAAACCTACTCATCTCTATTCTAAGCGAGAAGAAAAACCATCCTTGTCAAAAAAAGGCATTCATCAGAAAACCGCAAGATTTTCGAAGTACCGCTTTTATCAAGGTTAAATTTCATCGCTATCCTCCGATAAAGCTATTTCATCGAGGTAAATTTCCATCGTGAAGAAATTAGTTTTCTCGAAATGGACTTTATCGGAATGAGATTTGCTGAAATGAGAGGCATATACAAAAGCTCTTTTAACGATTCTTTCATATTATAAATCTTTCTACTTTTGGAGTTGAATTTTAAGGGGCGGGAGGAGGGAAGGGGGAGAAGAGGGGGATCGATGAGGGGCTAAATTTTTGAAATCGACATTAAATGTTATTTCGACATTAAATGTTATTTTTGATGTGGATTTTTTTATGGAACTCTCCGGTAAATATTATTTATTGAATATAAAGATTTTAAAGTGGCGGCTGCGTCATTTTTAGGTATATTCTGGAAAAAATGAATGAACACACGGGTGACATGTAAATTTCAAACCTTTTTTTTAACCCGCCATGTTATATATACATCATCGGAATGTTTTGGCACCTCCTTTTCATTTTATGAATCTTTCTCCTCCTGGAGTTGAATTTCAGGAGGGGGGGGGGAGAAAAAGCGATAAGAGGGTGAATTTTTTAAATCGTAGCTATTTCGACAATAAATATCATTTTAGATGTGGAATTTTTTTTATGGAACTCTCCGGTAAATATTATTTATTAAATATAAAGATTTTAAAGTGGGGGCTACGTCATTTTTAGGTGTATTCTGGAAAAAACGAGTGAACCCACGGGAGACATGTAAATTTCAACCTCTTTTTTGGACCCGTCATGTTATATATATATATATATATATATATATATATATATATATATATATCATCGGAATTTTTTCGCACCTCTCTTTCATTTTACGAATATTTCTCCTCCTGGAGTTGAATTTCAGGAAGAGGAGAGCAAACAATATATATATTTTTTTAATTTTAGCTATTTTGACAATGGATATCATTTTTATATCATTTATCTGGTTTTCAGAGGAGCGCTCCGCTAAAAATTATTTCATAAATACAAAAGTTTAAAATGGGGACTGCCTGATTTCCGGGTGCATTCTGGGACGAAAAAGTAACATTACAGCCACGGGTGAGGAGTAAATTTCAAACTTTTTTTGGATCCGTCATGTGATATGTTATAGGAAAGGTTTCGAAATACTATTTCATATTATGGACCTTTCTCTTCTTGCAGTTTAATTTCAGGACGGAGAAGCTACGGCGAGTGAATTTTTTTAATCGTAGCTATTTCGAGAATAACTATCATTTTAGAAGTGGTTTCTTGATGGAACCTTCTAATAAAAATTGTTAATTATAAACATTTTAAAGTGGGGGATGCGTGATTTCCGGGTGTATTCTGTTAAGAAAAAGTAAACTTGCGGATGAGGAGTAAATTTCAAACTTTTTTGGACCCTTCATGTGATTGATTATTGGATTTTTTTTTCGAACCACTCTTTCATATTATGAACGTTTCTCCTCATGGGGTTGAATTTCCTCAGGGGGAGGGGAGCGATGAGGGGTGATTTTTTAAAATCTTAATAGCTATTTTGAGAATAAATTTCATTTTAAATGTGATTTTTTGATGGACCCCTTTATTAAAAATATTTTATTAAATATAAACATTTTAAAGCGAGGCGGCTTGATTTCCGGATGTATTCAGGGAAGAAAAAAAATAGTGGAGTAGTGAGGAGTAAATTTCAAGCTTTTTTATGGACCCGTCATATGACTTATCATCGAAAAGTTTTCAAACCATTCTTTCATATTATAAATCTTTCTTCTCCTTTCCTCAATTTGGCCTCCTTACAGAAGCGCTTTTCAAACTTTTTTGAAATCATTTCGTTTTTGTAAATTCAGATCTGATTTTTTTTTTTTTTTTTTTTTTTTTATGGAGACTTCCAGTATATAATTTATAATGTATGAACAATTCACAAACAGTGAGTACAGGCTGTATTCCGGGTGTTGCAATAGTTGGAATTCTAAGGGGAGTGTTTTTATATCTTTTGTTGACTCCTCTTTCGTGATATACCATTTGGAAGCTTTGTAATTACCATTTTATTTTATATACCTCCCGCGCTCATCCCCTCCCCCAAACTTTGCGTCCACGGGAAGCTCTTTAATAAATTTAACCGACACCCATCATGGGATGTATTGTTGAAAAGCCTAGTGACCATTTACTCATATTATGCATTTTCATTGCTCCCGCACTACTTTGCTCCCTGGGAGGTCCGTTTAAAGTATTTCAATAGAGAGTCTTCGAATAATGGGGGAATTGTAGATCGTATCTCAATTGATTTACAAAAATCAATAAAAGATTTTGATCACTTTTAATATCATTTTTGTTCTTTACACTAGGAGTGCTTTTGATTGTTTTTTCTTTGGCCATTTTTCTACTCGCGACTTTACAACTTTTTGTAACCAAGGAAAGCCGTTACATGACTTTTCTACTATTTCGGCTCCATTATAACATCCTTTCGGTTTGTGGTTGTTTTTTAAATTCAATTGTTTTCAGTTACCATGTATTTACTAAATTATGCTTTTTAAACATGTAATAAAAAAAAAAAAAAATAATCGATTGTAAAACATCTCGATTGCAGATTCTCGAAATTAATCGATGACTTTATCGAATGTGCTTTTTTACGGTTACTTTTTTTATCGAATAGGAAATTTTCGAGAATCGCCCATCACTACTTTTAATTCCGAACACATTAATGCATGGAACCCTATGAAACTGGAATCTATCTCAAGCAGAATATTGACTTAAGTGTTAAAATTTCGCTATCCTTGCAGTACAATTTCACCAGCTTAGAAAATACCCCGTTTAAAACGGAGTATTTCTCATGTGACATGTGTTTCTTTCTAAATAGTTTTCTTTAAACATCATATATTCATAAAAAAATTTATAATAATTCAAACAGGTTGCATAAAGTTATTTTGATTTTTTAAAATTATTTTATTTCTTATAATACTTATTTCAATATAAAACAAAGGGAGACCAGCCTCGCATACACTGCATGAAAACTGCGTGAAAGTTATTTTGCGTTTTAAAAATTTATTTTTATTTTATTTCTTATAATAATTATTTCATTATAAATCAAAGTGAGTCCAGCCTCGCATACACTGCATGAAAAATCGCATATGTGGGGGAGCCTTGACCCATCGTTTTCTCATGTTTAAAATCAATCAATTTTCAAGTTTCTTATATATTGCACTTATCTAGCAATTTTCGTTTGATTGTATAAAAGATATTGATAGATTGTATAAAAATAAAGTAATAAATAGCACATTAATAAAGAATAATTATTTAAAAAACAAAACGAAAAATGACTTAGTGAAAGTTCAGCCAACCCTTCCTTTTTTCCTATGCTTCGGATTAACCTTTGATTAAATTGCATGTAGAATTTTTCTTTCTTTCACAAATTCAGTAAGATTCATTCAATAAACACAATTCAATTCAGTAAGCACAAATTCAGTAAGACAAATTCAATTATAGTTTTACAGGTTTCATTCTACACCAGGTAAAGGCAATAAATAAGTATCTCAAAAGAATTTGCGCACTGATAGTAATTTTTTATTTATTAGTTTTTATTGTTTTTTTTCTTTCTCTAATAATGAAGACTTTTGATTTCGGCATGTAACGTTTCACTGCTATTTCAATGAGCAATACAATTATTGATAGAATATAACTAAAAATCAATACTATGAAAGCTCCTTTTAGATCCTCAAGTTGTAATGCTTTAAATGTAGAAGGATTAACAGAATGAGAAGAAGCCATCTTTAATTTCAAATTGAATATTTCATCTTTCTCTGTCTTCTGAAACACCCCCGCAGCAAACAGCCGATGAATCTTTTCGTTTAAGTAATGGAGATGACGGAATGTTTTTGAAACCGAAAAGGCAAACATCCAATGACGAAAAGAGTCTTCACTAAGGAAATACATATCTTCGTATTGTTTTATAAAACTTCTTATATCTATAAATGCTTTGTTCGGTGGAGCTTTGACGAAGGCTTCTTCGACATCTTCTGAATTTATAACATTTCGTTGCAGACATTTACCAGTAGATCTCCAAGTAGCAAAATCAGATTCAAGAAGAATTTGTAGCAATGCAGTGTTTTTGTAGGAGTAACAAATTATAGAATTTTTTTCCGCGGCTTTTGCTAAATCGGGTATAGTTTTAATTCCGGTAAATAGCGGTAGTGTGAGAATAGATAATAAGACGGCCTTGTAACTGTTAATAATCACAAAAGCAAACATAAGCCATACACTTATGATCAACTTAAGATTGTATTTTCGTAATCGCATGCCGATGGATTTCTCTAACAAACTTCCGATTGCCACAAATAGAACATTTTGATATGTTTGTCTTCTACGAACGTGAAGAAATAAAACACATGAAAACAATATAAGCATAGCTATAAGTAAAATCCACATTAACGAAGGGAATGGATGTATTATAGCCAAACTTGTGGGGTTTGGTTTCGGTTTATCTGTTATAAATGTAGCATCAGAAAAAAGGTATGGATAGCTGAAATTGACATCTTGAAATATCTCGTAAGTAATTCCGTTAGTTACTGTGATATCGACTTCTGAACGATGAACCATTCCGATTTTGCCAGTCCAGTTTCCATCAGGTAGTTTTATGCCACCTTCGCCATCAGGAGTCAAAAATATCTTATAAGGTACAGGAAAAATTTGTAACAAAAGACGTATGTATCCAGCATCATAAACGTGAATATTTTCCTCGCCATTCTGTAAGCGATATAAATCTATTTTAGGTGCTGCTAAGGAAGCTACAGAAATATTTCTCGGCGTATCGCTAATTATTATTGTTTCAGAAAATGTTGGATGGATATGTAACTGTTGCACTAATAGTACCATTTTGAACAAAATGTCCTGTAAAAGAAGAAAACAATATTTTTTTAATTCCATACATTATCTATGGAACATATGATTAAAAAAAGAAAAAAGTTTTAATGCTCGCTTGGACCCTTAAGCGTCTGATGCATTAAATGAGGGCTACTTTTATTTTAATTATATTGTTTCACATCCCTCATTTTATTAAGTGGATATTTTCACCTTGTAAAATCAATACCTGTATTATAAAGAGGTAAAGTTTGTTTATTTGTAAAGGTTAATCACCGGAACTACCGAACCGATTTCGAACGGTAAACCTATATCCTAATCGCTAAAATCAGGGTTTTTTTGTGTTTGTTTTCCACTAAGATATTACTTAGCATCCCGTTTGAGTTGTAATGTGTGCGAATTGAAATTTAGCTATATCTAGATTTTCACCCGTAAACTCGATGAGGTGATTGTTTGTGCTTCAACCTCCCGGTTTAACAGCAATATATATATATATATATATATATATATATATATATATATATATATTGCTAAGATTGAAAAATAAATCAAGAGAATTTTTTTCTATTTAATATTAATAAGTGCTAAATTTCTAAATGCAGAATAAAAAAAAAAAATAGTACACTAAAACCCCGATAATTCGGATTAATTGGGTACGGACCCAATCCGGATTATCCGGCGAATTAGAAAACAAGTATGAAAAATCATGCGTTAAGCATAGATTATGAAGCACTTTCCAACACTTAATGAAATTTTTAACAAAACTTTGTTATTTATTGAAATAATAGTGTATAGCCAAATATACCCAAATATGTATTCCAGTACATTAGAACAGCCCTGTATTTCATATGTCAGTTCATATAATGGGAAAATTTAGCTTAGCAAGAAAATACCCAGTAGCTTGAGATTTCTTTTTCAGCAATTCATACTATTAGATGGAAATATACTTGAATACTTTTGTTCAGCCCTGTAGTTTACATTGTACCTTTACTACACGTCAGCATTAGCTAAAATTTATTGTAAACTAAAACACTTTTAAAACAACTGAAAACACATTCTCATAAATCATCATTTATACGCGTCCATGTACCGAATTCTTTGCGTGGCCCTGTATATCCTTTTATCTATATTCTGCAAACATTTCTCAGTAAATTGAATGAAGCTCAGCGTAAAAATGCATAGCTTATTTAGGAACCACGTTTAAATAATTTACGCTCATATTCAGTAACGTTGGTGAGCTCTTTACGGGTAGCCCTGTATATCAACTATAACATTTATACACACCATATAATGTGCATATTATTAGCGAAATATAAACGCGCATATCATAATTAAAATGCATTTCATCCCTCCATCAGCCATCATCGGACACATATACGGTACTTCGGAAAAAATATACTATTTGAAATCTTTTGTGTGGCCCTGTAAATGCTATGTACTTCATATTATGCAAGACTGTAGTGTATAATTTATATTAAGCTTCAGAGACATATATCAATTTTATTATACATGGAAAAGCTTAATATATTTAAAATATGTAATGGGAAACTTTTGATTCGCCCTGTAGATAAACTAATCATGGTAGAAACTTCATTTTCGATAGGACTTGTGCTAGGGTAAACGTCAATAACGTCCTAAAATTTCATGGCAATCCGAGAATATTAACGATTTTTCCCCATAGGCCGTAATGTAATGGGAAACTTTTGATTCTCTCTGTTGATAAACTAATCATGGTAGATACTTCATTTTCAATAGGGTTCGTGCTAGGGTAAACCTCAATAACGTCCTAAAATTTCATGGCAATCCGAGTATATTAACGATTTTTCCCCATAGGCCGTAATGTAATGGGAAACTTTTGATTCGCCCTGTAGATAAACTAATCATGGTAGAAACTTCATTTTCGATAGGACTTGTGCTAGGGTAAACGTCAATAACGTGCTAAAATTTCATGGCAATCGGAGCATATTAACGATTTTTCCCCATAGGCCGTAATGTAATGGGAAACTTTTGATTCTCTCTGTAGATAAACTAATCATGGTAGAAACTTCATTTTCGATAGGACTTGTGCTAGGGTAAACGTCAATAACGTCCTAAAATTTCATGGCAATCGGAGCATATTAACGATTTTTTCCCATAGGCCGCAATGTAATGGGAAACTTTTGAATCTCTCTGTAGATAAACTAATCATGGAAGATACTTCATTTTCAATAGGGTTCGTGCTAGGGTAAACATCAATAACGTATAAAAATTTCATAGCAATCCGAGTATATTTACGGGAGTTAGAGCGCGGCCAGACGGACAGACGGCCAGACGGACAGACGGACAGACGGACAGACGGACAGACGGCCAGTCAAACCGAATGCATAAGCACTTTTCAACTTTGTTGGAAAGTGCTAAAAAAAGGATATAAAACAGAACATACTTACAATAAATCACCGTTTTGGTAAACTTATTGAATATTTACAGACAGTAAAAATGTTCACTTTGCTTAATTCTTCCGAAAAGATTTCAGAAAAAGTCTTTTTTTTATTCAGAATACGACGATGAAACAAGTTAATGTTATGGAAATATATCACTTCTCAAACTTGAAAAAAAAAAATAACCAAATCGATCCGAATTATCCGGAGATCCGGATAATCGGGGTCCGAATTAGCGGGATTCTACTGAATTATCGACATATTATTTTGATTTCAATTTTAATGACATTTTTCTTGTATCTGCAAGAAACATTTTTATTGCTAATAATAACTAGTATTGTATTGACTAGTTTAGTAATGACACATTTCTCGTTGTCAGCGAAAAGAGATTGACTAATTGGAATATTGCATTTTTGTTGTTTCCGTCAAATAGCGAAAGGTTTGAAAAAATGCAAGCTTCTGATTGTTTAATGCCCGTCTTGCTAATAGCAAAAACTGTAGCTGGATCATGGCCATGGTCATCGCTGTATTAGTGATGTCACATGTTATTTCATGCATTGGTTTCACATGCACAGATTAGTGCCTTTATAAATTCTTTTTTATAATTTGAACTCGAATTATTGCAAAGAGTTTCTTTATTTGCTTGCCTGACTCAGTAAGGTGAATTTATCCAGTCGAGAATCATGAATCTCTGTAACATAAATCGTTATTTTTTGGACAGACTTCCGACCAATACCTGTATAAGATTGAGAAGTCCGTTGATACGACGCACATCTACAACACTTACTTCAGTATTAAGAATTAAAATACGCGCTTCTTTTTTAAAAATAAAATGACGTCCTTTTCATCCTCTGTAACATTCCTGTTTTATGATTTATTTTTAACAGCATCTATAAAAAATTACACATTTGGCGTCATTAACGCTGAATAATACAAAAACTCAGTCAAAAAGCAATGGGGGACGGTCGTTGCAGCAACTGAGATCCAGATCGATTATTTTTTACTTAATCGATGCCATTTTCTCAAACAAATTCAAAGTTTTTACCCGCGTGAAAAACGAGATAAAAAATAAGCAACGCGCTATGGAATTTTTTCGATTTTATTTTTTGTGAGTACAGTATACATTGTATACTATACAATAATGAATGTTTTCTTTGTGGATTTCTAAAGATTAAAGAGTATGAAAATAAAACATTTTCTAAATTGTATATGTGGGCAGTGCATTCAAAGTATTTTGTAAATGCAGAATTATATTAAAAAACGGAAAATAGTTACACACTGTGGTTTGATACATTGTCTTATCATATTCATATATTATAAAGCAGTAAATCTCAAAACTTTGGCCAGAATTATTTTAAAAACTACCCGGTGGATTTTTTGGAAAAAAAAAAATTCCATATCCTGTTTTTTTTTTTTTTTTTTTTTTTTTTTCATTAAATGAATCGATGCGACTGCCTTTGGCGTTGCTTTTTTACTACTGGAATTAATTTTAGGTATTTATTTTTTTGTATTTTTCTTTTTTAATTTAGCATATTTTTTTCGGAAAAATTTGTAGCTTTTATTTAAATTTAACACATAAAAATATATAAAAATATAAAATATATATGTAAGTATATAGTATTTATTTACAGGAGTGTATATTATATATTTATATATGTATATCGCTATATATAATTACACATATATATAGAAATATATCTAAAATGTATATACATAAAATATTTATATAAATATTGCGTATTTTTTTAACATTTGACGCATATAACCGGTGCGATTGCAAAACTTCCTTCGCCAAAGCGTGATTTTCGAAAATCGCCAAATTGGGGCACGATTTTACATATGCACACATGTATATACCGGTGCGATTGCAAAACTCCCTTCGCCAAAGCATGATTTTCGAAAATCGCCAAATTGGGGCACGATTTTACATATGCACATGTATATACCTATGTAATAGCATATATACATATGCAAGCCAAATATTTAATTCAAACAAAAATAAATAAATAAATAAATAAAAATAAAATGGTTAAAAATAAATTCAATATAAAAGAAAATTTTGATTGATATAATATTTGGCTATTTATCTCTTCCGTGCCTGGTTAACAGGAAAAAACATCTAAAAAATTTCATTAGATAAAACGTAAATAACTCTTTTAAATTTTTTAATTCTTCCATTATGTATCTTAAATAAGAAAAACACAGAATCAATTTTAAAAAAGGTTCTAACTGTTAATTATATATCCTTTGTTTAATTAAGTGTTTGAATTTACTTTTGTCGCCAAACAATACTACTTTAAGCCAAAAAGGCATAAGCCGGAGCGATGTTCGCAATACGTATGATCTCCCTCTCTCTATCTTTTTATATTTAAATTTTAGTGTAAATATTTTCCACATACGCACATATTGTAAAATAATTTAATTGCAACATTTTAAAGTTTCTTTTTCAATTTACTTTAGTAGGTAGAAAGCCGTATAAATAACAATTATTGTTTTTTCCACATATTTGTTTTGGCGCAGATGTCATGCATGCAACGAGACAAAGCCGTGCGAAAGAAGGGCGGGGGAGAAGACGAAGGGGGTCGTTGTCCGGAACGCTGAAATTTAGGGGGCACCAAATTTATATTACCAACGTCATTTTTAGCCAGTTACAAGAAAATGTTGGGGGGAAGGGGCGCCAAATCGAAACTTTGCCCCGGGTGCAGTTTTCTCTTCGGATGCTCCTGCACCGATGTACCTCACTGGCGCCAAAACGACGTTATTTTTCCTGATATGGTAACCCAGCTATAATTGTTTATGTTTTAATAATTTTATTATTATTATTATTTTCTTTTTTAAAATTATATAAATTGTTTTTAGTACCACTTGGTTATCCCGTCGACCAATTTCGCAAAATTATACAAATCGCCAAACTAATGGCCAAATTATACCTACTGACATAATTTTTGGTTTAAATAACGAAACAACAAATAATTAGTAGAATATTAATAAAAATACAAACAAAAAGTCGAAATAAAAATCACCTAATTGCGTTTTAAACACACGTGTCGTATTTAATGTCATTGAATGTGACATTCACGATCATCCATTATTAGCATTTAATCCTATAGTTTGACGATAGCTTTTTGGTCGACGGGAAAACCAGGTAGTACCAACAGATAATTAATATCAAACAAATTAGTAAATGTTATTATTAAAAATTTGTTATTATATTAATAACAAAACTATCGCCAAACTATAAGATTAAATGCCAAAAAGGGATGATCGTAAATGTCGCATTTGACGTTAAATAGTTTAGAGTTTTCTATAATTTGGCGAAATTGGTCGACGGGATAATCAAGTAGTACTCATTTGGTATAACGACATTATTATTATTTGGTATAACTCATGCGACATTTACGATCATCCATTTTTGGTATTTAATCTTATAGTTTGGTGATAGTTTTGTTATTAATATAATAACAAATTTTTAATAATAACATTTACTAATTTATTTAATATGAATTGGCATTTTCTTTTAAAGTGCGCCAAAATGTCATTTTTGTAAATGATTGGCAATCTTGAACTAAGAAATAAACGAACCAGTATAGTGTTACTTTTAAAACTAAAATGATTTTATGAGCATTTAACCACTTTACCGTTTGCCCCGAGATAAGTCGGGGATAAAAGCATTGTTTCCCCATACCTGTTACAGGTTAAGTGGTTTTAAAAAAAAATCAAGAAATAATAAAATTACAAAAATAAGCTTTGCTTTTAATAAACTTGGCATCTAAATATAGAAAATTAGGTAATATTGTTCAGTTAAAAATAAACAATGCAGGAATTTTTGAAGTAAATTGTGAGTAATAGAGTTTCTTTTTAAAAGGAAAACTTCTGGATCTTAAAGAATCATATGACAAAAAAAAAAAAAAAAAAAAATAAGATGAATGTAGATTCTACCATTGCAGAATTCAGTTTCGCCTCCGATTAGAAAAAAAAAAAAAAATCGATAGAAGTTTTTTAGAAAGGCGACCCCGTTTAGATTGCAATGAACTAACTTCGTTTTTCTTGTGATTATCAATATAATAGCAAACAGAACGGCATGAAATACCCAATTGAATAGCAATTTCTCTCTGAGACATTGGAATTGCGGAATAATAAAGAGATACAATTTGACGTGCTACTTCTTCATTGACTAGATTCATCAAAAACGGGTTTTTTCTTTAGTTTAAACGCTTTTTTATAGACTCTGAGTAAAAGGAAATGCAATTTAACAACAAAACGAATGGAATCCCGTCGAATTCGACGAATGAAATGTTTAAAAGACCCGATCAATTTGGTTTAAAAAAAGCAAAAGTAATTACATTATTGAATCAATATATAATAAATATATTTACAAAGTAAATGTCAAATTTGCCAGTTACAATTTTGCATTCAAATATTCGCACATCTGCAGTTAAAATTGTAATCTGAGTGCCGGCGAAATCCAGAAATTTTATTTTACATGCACTCACAGAAAAATAGCTTTATTAAAAAAAAAAAAAAAAAAAAAGAAAGAAAAAAAAGTAATATTGGGTACTACTAGGTTATCCCATCGACCAAAAAATTATCGCCAAACTATAAGATTAAATGCCAATAATGGATGATCGTGAATGTCACATTCAATGACATTAAATACGATTCATGTGTTTAAAATGTCATTAAGTGATTTTTATTTCGACTTTTTATTAATATTTTTATTAATATTCTACTAATTATTTATTTTTTCGTTATTTAAAATAAAAATTATGTCAATATGTATAATTTGGCTATTAATGTGGCGATTCGTATAATTTGGCGAAATTGGTCGACGGGATAACAGAGTAGTACCTAATATCGTTATGAGTAAAAATACGATGTTTTAAATAGTGACGTCATTTTCTCTTCAAATGTTCTTTAAAAGTTACTGTTTATGAAAAAGGCATCCATAATACTGATGTACCAGCTTTGTAAGGGCTTCACTTGGTAGAATGCCAAGCCGATTCCATTCGGACTTTGGGAGTAATAGCCTATCAGGTCGAGAAATGATATTAAATATTGTTTTCTATTTTTTGTTCCGAGTGAAATTTTATTTTAAAATAAATAGATTGTGGACCTATTAGTAGTTCTCGGAATAACCTTTCCAAAATATATATATTTCTCCTACATTTTTGTGAATTTTAATAAAAACATGTCTTTTTTTTTTTTTTTCATTTATATTTATGGCTAAAATGCAGTTTTAACGACTGCTTGGCATCTGTCTTGGCGGCTATGCAAGAAATTCGCCAATTCTAACAACCTAAATATTCAGGGCACTTGTGTGTCACATACTCACTGGGATTTACTTGGCGCCAGAATGGCGTTATTTTGCCTAATATGGCAACCCTGATAGTGTTTATTTTTGGATAAATTGTTTATTTACTTTAATTTTTTTTAATTATATAAAATGTTTTTTGCTCTATTGTTATTTGTTTTTAAAATTTATTATATTTAAAAATTGTTTTATTTATTGTTATTTTTTTTAATAATAAAAAATAATTTAAAAATGTATATTTAACCAGCATTCGAAAATGAGGTTTTCGCCAAATTGACGTTAGAAATTTTTTTTTTTACCAAACCTTGCGCGTATATGATATCTGCGTCATTTCTCATTTTCATATCCAATGTATGCAAATAATATAAATAAATAATGTACACAATAATGTAGCGAAATAATTTTAAAAAATTACTAATCTGGCAAGTTTTAAAATCACACCATTCAGGCGTTAATTCTAAAAAGATTAAGTTACGCTATATTGCGAGGGAAAAAGTTATAACCATACCTTTAAATCATCTTTTTTATTATATTTGTCTTTTTTTAAACTTATTTTAGAGTAATTGAATTATAATGTAATGTTTAGAAACAGATAATTGAATTAGAGAAACAAAAAGGTATTCGCCAAAAAAATTCGACATATCTAGGATGTTTAATAAACAAACTCATCTCGAGATGGTACTAACTTCCCCATTTTTGACATGGACTCGCTCTTTTCGCCCATGCGCAGTTCGGTCCAGGTTCCTCTCAAACGTGGTTCATCAGTAATATTGTAATTCCCTTTTATCTGGTTGCTGAATGACATAATTTTCCTCATTTGAAATTTCTCTTATTTTGATTTAGACATAAATTTTTATCATAAATTATTTTCTGTCATTTTATTTACATTATTAATATTATTTCCTCAGTAAATATATATTTTTTTAACTCAATTAGTGCATAATTATACGCAATCATTTTAGAAAATAAATGTTTATTATCGAGAGAAAAGCTAAACTGTGTTGCCACCATTTTGAAGAAATGTCATGAAAAAGCTTTTAAAATTAAAAATAAAATACTAAAATGGAAATAAATTTAAAAATAATTAAAATGGGCACAACTACAAATAAATAGCTTTCATTTAAAAAAATAATTATCAAAATCGGTTGACTAGAAAATTCAGGACTGATGACACGACATTTTTAGCTTGTCTGAAAGAAATAGCATCGGATGCTAAAAAAAAATCTATATAAATATCTAGAATATATACAAAAACAACATGATACTAAAATATTTCATAATTATCCCGAAAAAAATTACAATAAAAAATTCCATAGCGCGTTGCTTATTTTTTATCTCGTTTTTCACGCGGGTAAAAACTTTGAATTTGTTTGAGAAAATGGCATCGATTAAGTAAAAAATAATCGATCTGGATCTCAGTTGCTGCAACGACCGTCCCCCAAAAGCAATGTTGTCATTCAAGAAGCAAATTGGGTATCAAATTATTCATATGCATTCATTTGTTTGTTTTTAATAGCTCCATGTTTTTTCGGAAATTATTCACTGGTATTTTTTGAAATTTCAGAAATAGATTTTACACACGGATTAATAAATTTGCATTATTTCAGGTGTTTGATACGAATTAAGTAAAAGCGGAGAAAATCATGGAGGAAAAAGAAATATGGAGGTGCAGCACGGACTAAAATCGGATTGTAATTTGATGCGCGTTATCACTCAGATTTAAATGTCCTCAATAGCCCCCCCCCCCCCCAAAAAAAAAAAATATTCACTTGGCACATGGATCGAAATTTTTATATCATTATAGCGTCATTTCTCTAAATAACAAGTTGGAAATTGCACGTGAAGCGTAGAAAATGAGGTGCGTTCGTACGATAACGAAGTTTTAAAAATATTCAGATCTTGATGATATAGTAGAGCGTACTTTGGATATAGTACAGTGGTCGAAATCTTTGTGTTCCTGTAAATATGCAGGGAGTAATTTTTATTATACTTCTTTAACGTATATCTTATTCAAAAAATTTGAAGTAGTTTAACAGAATTAAAACACGCCCCAACAATGTTTTCCCGTATAACATGATTTAGTGGAATACATTTGTGTGGCCCTGTAATTTAATAATGAATATTCTTTGCATCACAGATTGTACAGAATGTATATTTTAGTACATACTTCAAAGATTCATGCCAATTCTATTATGTTCAAATGAGTGTAACACCATTAAAATGCATTTGAAACTTTTTTTCGCATTGATCGTAATGTACCGGAATATTTTGATTGTCCCTGTAATTGATCTTGCATTCGATTTTCATAACATTTGAAATGACTGGACAAAATTATGTAATAAATATACGTTTTAAATTTCAAACGATTAAAATGCATTTGAAACTTTTTTCCCCATTGACCGTAATGTAACGGAATACTTTTGATTGTCCCTGTAATTGATCTATGCATTCAATTTTCATAACATTTGAAATGACTCGACAAAATTATGTAATAAATATACGATTTAAATTTCAAACGATTAAAATGCATTTGAAACTTTTTTCCCCATTGACTGTAATGTAACGGAATATTTTTGATTGTCCTTGTAATTGATCTATGCATTCGATATTCATAACATTTGAAATGACTCGACAAAATTACGATTTAAATGCATTTGAAACTTTTTTCCGCATTGACCGTAATGCAACGGAATCCTTTTGATTGTCCCTGTAATTGATCTATCCATCCGATTTTCATAAAATTTGAAATGACTCGACAAAATTATGTAATAATTATGTATTTTAAATTTCAAACGATTCGGTTGGGTAGTTTTTGCGTTGTTATATGCGGAACGATGGACAGACAGACAGACGGACAGACGGACGGACTGAGCGACAACAATAGGTGCTACGTATTTACATAATTACGAACGCACCTAAAAATTATATGCTTATATTTAAACATTTTAAAGTAAATTTTATTTTAATCTCTATTATTAAAAGTTTAATCTTTTTTGCAAAAGTACGTGGTTCCGTTTGGGCGTAATTCTGTAGCGGATCATTACATTTTTTGAGTCACCTCCAGACCTTTCTTTCTTTCTAACCGATGACCAGGCCCCTACCTTCCGAGTCATCTCAGCTTAACGGGTTAGATACCTGGTATCGGAGCGGACAACCGCCTAATTACCGCGAAGCGGCAATAAACTTTGCTTCGCGTGCCATCATTTCTGCAGTATTTGCTTGTCGTTGAGCATACTTTGTTTCGCCTGTTAATTAAAGGTACATCCTGTTGTTTGAACTGCAAATGGCTTCGCAAGATGGTGTCGTAATTTAGAGCCTTGATCAGATGACGAGACCTTCACCTGGCAAGGCACCTCCACAGGTATAATTCACAGGTAACTTGGAGGACTTTGCACCCACGACGGATTATACATGCACCAGGCGCCATTAGCGTACATGATGGAATTTTAGCCGGCAGAGTGGGGGCGATCTACGCAGACAAGTGCCGAGGTCGGCTGATTGTGGCTAACGATTGCTGGACTTAGTAGTTTATTGCCTTTGTGAAAGTAATGAGTTTGGCGCCGCACATCACTCTCACCTGCCGAGCTGGGTGAAATGGGGCTGGAGCTAAAATTTTTTGAGCCGAGACGGTGGCATGTCCTTAGCAGACAACAGGGGGGGACAATTTTGAAGGAGATTTAGAAAAATAAATAACTAAAACTAAAATGGCCGAAATGCTAAGTAGTGCCAGAGAAGGGAGAATTTTTTGGCCGAAATGCAAGGCAGTCGAATTGCTGCTGGTGGTGACGAGATCCCGCCTTTCTACCGTACCTCCCCCCCAAAAAAGTGCTTCATGGGCTGTCCCATTGGAGCGGGTCCGGTAGCTCGTGCGGACAGAGTCCAAATGCACCTAATAAAGAGGCGTATTGTCACTAGAAAAAAAAAAAAAAAAAGGAAAAAAAACGAAAAAAAGAAAAAAATAACCCGAACACATTTTGGACCGCACAGAGTCGCTTGAGTCTCTGTGTCGCTGAGGTCAACGTGTGCGGTTCGTAGTAGGTGGGCTAGTAGGTTGCTTCCCATTGTTCTTCGGACCGCACAGGGTCCCGTAGGTCCCTGCGTCAATGAGGTCAACTTGAAAGCCTGAGAGGCGTTTGCCTACTAGGGGGATGGTTCCAGAACGGTGTCGGACTGGGCAGAGTGCCTTGAGTCTCTGCATCTATGAGGTCAACCTGTACGGTTCTGGTGCAGTGGACTTGATTGGTGCTCCCGAATCTCTTCGGACCGCACAGGGTCCCTTGAGTCCCTGCGTTGATTAGGTCAACTTGAAAATTTCGGGAGCCAAGTCCTAGGGGAGGGAATCCTGGAAGGTAAATGGGTTAGTAACAATACTATTGTTTACTGTACTGCTTACCTGAGAAACCTGTTAACGTTAAGCTTTTTAAGTTGTAACTGCTGTCTATTTGGTTTTTATGGAGGTGAAGATTAGATAGTTAACTTATTGGTTGTTGATAGGTGGGGGGAATGGCTGAGCTTGTGGCTAGAGTGGCTAAGCTAAGATTACAAAAGGACTTAATAAATAGTATTAACGGGGCCTAGCATTATTAAGGGTTGTTACTAAGATGGGATTAATAACTACACCTCCAGACCTTATACTTCCACTCAGTTCTTTCTATTTACTCTATGAGAGAAAATAACTAATATATCTGTTCTCTTAAAATACATTTTTGTAAAGAGAAACTGTTGTATTGAATGTAAAGGAAATTTTGTAATAAACTAAAAATCACTTAGAATGGAGAATAAAAACTAAATAAAACCAAAATTCAAAGGGTTTTATAACAGACGACTTTTTTGATGTAGCCCCTTTTAATTTCTATTTTTTTCCCTTTTCATAAGAAAATGACAATGAAAAGACACTGTAATCTGTTTTTTCTGCTTATTTCTAATAAAAATAAGATGCTTTTGTTGCTATGGTTACAAAAACAGTATTAAAAGCTATAAAAAAGCAATTAATATCCAGTTTTAGCACCATATTAAGATACAGGTTTCAAATAAATTGCATTTAAAAGCCCATCTTCCCCTATATAAAGGAATAAAAATTGAAAATTTGGGATGTTTAGATGCTTAAAAATTTTTAGTAGCAAAAATTGCAAAACCGAAATTTCATTTCAAATTTCAAAGCGTTGCTATTCTCTAAATGACGTATGCGTTACACACAGATGCATTTGGCCTTTATAATATAGTTAGATAGAGTAAATAATAAATGCAAATACAGAAATGAATGCATATATTTCAGAGTATAATATAACTTTTCAACAAAACTGAAAGTCTTCCTTTACTTAAAGTGCGAAGCATTTCGATATCAGCATGATGTAAATTTCATTGCAGAAAATAATTCCTAGCTATTTTTTCCTCCCAAAATACATAAATGGATTTTTAAATTCATGGCAAATAAAAAACCAAATATATCTTTAACTAGAGAAATGTTTTACACACATATGTATACTAGCAAAAGCCGTGCTTTGTTTGGATTCGCGAAGTATTATTTCATAAGATAAATATTTGAAAGTAACATTATTTGGTGCAACTCTGTTATCCCGTCGAACGATTTCGTCAAATTATACAAATCGCCAAACTAACAGCCAAATTATACACATTGACGTAATTTTTATTTTAAATAATAAAAAAAGACAAATAATTAGTAGAATATTAATAAAAATACAAATAAAAAGGGGAAATAAAAATCATTTAATGACGTTTTAAACACGTGTATCGTATTTAATGTCATTGAAATGACATTCACGATCATCCATTATTGGCATCTAATCTTATAATTTGGCGATAGTATTTTGGTCGACGGGATAACAGAGTAGTACCCAAAAAAGTATAATAAATATTTTTGAAGAACAGCTCAATTTCTTGCAAATCCATAGGCAAGAAAAAACTCTAAAAACTAATCAGGGAAGCGCCTTATCAGGATATACCTATATACAAAATTTCAAGTGGATCCGATATTTTTATCATGAGTTATCGCGTTACGCACGAACGTACATACAGAACGGACGGGCACATAAGCTCTCAGGCTATGATAGCCTGTGAGCTAAAAACGAAATTCTATTTTCCAGTTCATGTAAAGTAAGTACTATTATTAAATGTTTCGTGATATCTGTAAATTTAGAAAATCTGTTTAAATATTTAAATTTATGCATTAATGTAATTTTTTGATAATATGACTAAACAACGAGATTTCAGTATCATTTTAATCTTAAAAGCTAAGTGAAGTTGAAAAATTTCTTTGAATAATAAAGTAGGACTTTTAACCACTTACCAGTTCAATAATTATAAAAAAAGTCTTATAAATAATGGGTATTATTTATACCAAAAATCTTGTTCTCATGCTATTTATACACGAAATATATTTAAAAAAAAATAAGTAGCAACCAGGAATAAATATGATAGATGTAAATATAATTTTTTGAGCAAAACTTTTAATTATATGAATTGTCTATCAGATAAACAAAAATGTCAGCCTAGCAAATGCACGTAATGTACGTAGGCAAATCACCAGGGAAATACTGACTTACATTATGCGATATATGGCTTACATTATGGGATGCAAGCAAAAGTGGTAAGCTTTTAAATCATTAAATAAAAACCACTCAACAAAATGCGTCAGAATTAAGAATTTAGATTTCTTTCTTAAATGCATTGATATACAATTATATTTTTTATTTTTTTTAATTCATTAAGTTTTCACTGACCTTTAACCGCTTCAATGATTTGCCCGTACGTCATACGGACGATGTTTTTTGCCAATTATGATTTATTATTCTCATCAGTAAATTGTTATTGTAAATTGTGTATTGTTTAATTCGAGCATTCTTCTGATTCATTTAGTCAAAAATTTCTGTTGTGAAAAACGATTAAAAATTCTGTAAAAAAACACGGATAAAAATTATTTGAATGATTTTTCAAAAATATTGATCAGTTAAGTGTTAAGGGGATGCCACATCCACTCATATTAATGTTATTTTAGTATTTTATACTCATTTAATATATGTAGATAAATTTTGTCCAAGTGTTTATACATAATTTGATTCGTGTGAAATAAAAATATGGATAAGATGCACACAAGTAACAAGCGTTTAAGCCCTCCGAAAAATTGTAATTTTAAGCTAAAAAGCCCTTTATCATCTTAACACTTGAGCGTCTTCGATAAAATATTTTGTGTGTGTGTTAGAGTATAAATACTATATGGCCAAGGGTGTGACCAGTCACTTTCAGTTTTACCCATATTTTTATTATCAAGAAAAATACACGAGGAATTAACCTGAAATTATAAATGTATAAATATAATAGTACCGTCATGGCTGCCACAGGCGACTATTTTTATATTCCACTAATACTAGTATTTTTCTAATATAAATCTCTAAGTAGATTTTTCTTGCAAATGTTGTCAAAGTGTATTAAGGACTTCTGTTTTAAAGAAATGGTACCTGTTAGAATAATAAAATAGTCACCTTTGGCAACCCTGTACCGGTCACATATTTCCTTGAAGATATTTCCCGAAACCATTTGAGAAAGACGAATACATTTTTGATAATCTTGCCAAAACTAATGTAGCAAAAGCGTTGAAACTGTGATTATGCTGAAGTGGCTTATTGTCATAAACTGTGTTTATTATTATGTTGATAGAATATAGACTCGTACTCAAATTAAAGTTTTTATGAAAATACTCAGAAAATTTTCCAATTTTTTGCTTTTAATTTACAGAGTATTATTATAAAGTATTATTCTTTTTCTTTCTTTGTTCTTTTATGCGCCCAGTGGCCTTTATTAACATTGTCTATGCTCCCCACACTCTCAAAAAAATTTCCGTCTTTTCACAGAAAAAGTACTGGCAGCACTGCTGCCAGAAATTGTCTGTGTATTGACGACTATCTGTTTATTTTTTCTCCGTCAAAAGAGGAAAAATATCCGTCTTTTGAAAAAAGTCTGGAAAAGATAAATGCGCCGGCGGTGAGGGTCGAACAGCATTACAAGGCCAATGCTCATCCTCAGCGCCACGATTTCTCAGGAGAAAAGTGCTTAGAAGTAGAATCCTTTATTTCTTATGAGTGTGATTTGGTTTATTTCGTTAAAGAGCTTTTAATTTTGAAGTTAATTTCGGGAAGATTTCATCTTTAATGAAACTGTGGCTGGGGTTTTTATACGTTTATATTAATATAGTATAAAAATGTGAATTTTAATTATATTTGCGTAGATTGCTAGAAGAAAAATATGGATGTTCTACGACAAGATTTTTTTTGAATAATATCAATTTTTTTTTTCTTTTTGCATTTTATTTTTTAATTAAAATATCTTTTAAATGTGTTCACTTAAAGTACATTTTAAATGGGAATATTTCTTATATAAATAACTTAGTAAATTCAACTTTATTCAACTTATCCAACTTTGAATATGAATAACAAATTGTGAGAATTTTTGAATGAATGAAGAAAGTAATTGTTATTTATTTTTAAATACGAAAACAATTGTGTCTTTTTAAACTAAATTAGACATTTTAATCTATAGAATATTTTGCTTTTCATTTTAAAAATTCGAATTTATTACTAACAGACCCAATACGCATGCGTGCAAGAAATAAACACAATCTCTTCCTCATTTTTCGACGCTCGGAATGAATTCATAGATCAAATACGTTTTCTGGGAATACGGTAATTATTTGTGAAAAAATAACGATAACTTAGTGTATATTGACGAATTTTTCTTACTGTGCATGGCAATTCAATAGATCCGGAGAAAATATGCAAATCCTAGCGGACTCGAAAAACACAAGTTCAAAGCATTTTCTTTTAACAAAATACAAGTGTGCCCTTTTTTAGAATAATGATCCCCTTTTGAAAAAATTCCCGCCTGGCGACCGTTTTTTTCTACAGTCGACATTACTTTCTTATAAAACTCATGGAGATTCAATGGATCTGGGGAAAATATTGCAAATTCTTGGGGACTTGGGGGAGGGGGATGAGTTCAAAATATTTTTTGTAAACAAAATACAAATGCGCCATTTTTTAGAATAGTATTCCCTTTTCAAAAAAAAGGACCCTTTTTTTAAATGTTCCCGTGACGAAATTTGCTGGGAGTTTTTTGAGGGGGGGGGGGGGAGAATATTTTGATGAAATTTGCTATTTTTTTCCAATTTCTTGATCTTGATCTCTCAACAATGTTTTTTCAAAAATACGAAGATCATTATAATCAACGAAGAAAAATAAATTTATCAAATGAGATCCCTCTTTTTGCATAGCATTCAATCGTGATAATGCAGTCCTTATATCACATATATATCGCTTGCTCTTATTTTTTTGTGATTAGTTGGGAAAATTTGCGTTTGTTGTGGTACCTAGACAAATTTTGTGTGTTTTCGCGATCTTTTGACGAAAATCGCGTTTTATGATACCTGGACAAAATTTGTCTTTTTCTCGAGGTCTTTTGAGGAAATTTGTCGTTTTTTCGTTATCTTTTTGAGAAATTTGTCGTTTTTTTGCTATTTTTGCGAAATTCACCTTTTTTGCGATCTTTTGACGAAATGTGCTTTTTTTCCATCTTTTGACAAAATTTGTTGTTTTCTCACAATCTATTTACTAAAATTTGTGTTTTTTGAGGTATCTAGACAAATTTGATGTGTTTTCGCGATCTTTTGACGAAATTCACGTCTTTTATGATACCAGGACAAAATTTGTCGTTTTCTCGAGGTCTTTCGGGGAAATTTGTCGTTTTTTCTCGCGATCTTTCGATGTAATTTGCCGTTTTGTCGAATTTATCCTTTTTTCACGATTTTTTTTTGCGAAATTTGTCGTTTTTTCGTTATTTGTTTGAGAAATTTGTCATTTTTTTCGCTAATTTTTTGCGATATTTACCTTTTTATGAGATCTTTTGACGAAAGGTGCCATTTTTTCCATCTTTTGACAAAATTTGTTGTTTTTTCACAATCTATTTACCAAAATTTGCGTTTTTTGTAGTACCTAGACAGATTTTATGTTTTCGAGGTCTTTTGACGAAATTCACGTCTTTTATGATACCTGGACAAAATTTATCGTTTTCTCGAGGTCTTTCGGTGAAGTTGGTCGTTTTTCTCGAGTTCTTTTGATGAAATTTTGTCGTTTTTGTCGCGATCTTTAGATGTAATTTGACGTTTTATTGAATTTATCCTTTTTTCGTGATCTTTTTGCAATTTTTTTTTTTGCTTTTTTTTGCTATTTTTTTGCGAAATTGGATCTTTTTTGCGATTATTTGGCGAAATGTGCCTTTTTTCCATCCTTTAACGAAATTTGTCGTTTACTCACAATCATTTGACAAAATTTGTTGTTTTCTCACAACATTTTCAATTTTTTTTCACAATGCAGTTACAAATTTGCCATTTTTTTAAGGATTTTTTGTCAAAATTTGCCTTTTTTGGAATTTTTTTTCATGAAAATTGCCATTTTTCGAGACGTTTTGACAAAATTTTGATTTTTTGCACTATTTTGACAAAATTTGTTTCATTTGGAATACCTAGACAAAATTTGTGTTTTTTGCGGTCTTTCAACTAATTTAACAATTTTTTAGCGATTTTTTGAAGAAATTAGCTGTTTTTTTGCGATTTGTTGACGAAATTTGCTGTTTTTTTCATCTATTTACAAAAGGAGGTGGGTCAATAAGGGCCATTTTTTGCCCATCAGCACCTAGACATGACATACATTTTTTCCATTAGTATACCTCATAACAAGTAAGAAAATAATAATATCTTGGATGAAAGTTTAATAATTGTTGAGAAAATAATATATATATTTAAGTAAATTTTATGAGTATTAATGAGCATAAACACAATTGTCATTATTTTTAATCCGTATAATCAATAGTAAATGCAACAATAAGCGTAAAATTAAGATAAATGGTGCTTACTAAGATTATTATTTCAATACATGAAAATCGGAAATAATAAATAACAAATAATAATAATAATAATAATCATACAGTTTCAGACTTTTTGGACAATGTGTTTTAGATTATTTTCGTTATCGATTGCTTCACCAGAATCATTAATGGACCATCCAGCGGCCGCGTCTTGTACAGTATATGAACATATTCGATATTAGGTTTTTTAATTTTGTTTGAGCGATTACAGTAGTAAGCTAGAAACCATAATATGAAAACAACATGCACCCACCACTCTACGACACTTTCGCGTACTTTACACTGACAGTACTATTATGTTATAATGTTCCGCTGTGTTTCTATCCAAATATTATAGTTTTTAGAAATTGTGCGCTGAAAAATCAAATTTGGGTTACGAGAGGTGTCCCTTAGTATCATCTGTTGAAAACTCTTGCTGATTAATTAAGAATCTTGGCATTTCATGTTCAATATCAATTTTGTGCAGAAATTCCAAACAATCCCGGTAAAATCTATCAATACTCTCAACATCATTTGGCTTCAGACACTCTCTGATATTATATGAATATTTTTTTATTTGCTTGTAAGTATGTTAGCGTAATTGTTATTTGTTTCCGCGAAGTAAGGAACGAAGACATCCAAACCGTAATTTAAATTAATGACGAATACCATATGCTTAACAAAACGTCTTTGTATAGCCAGAAGGAATGTCTCTGAAAGAAATAGTTCACACTCTTCTGGATATAAACGAACGTGCTATCGAAAGCAGTCATCACAGTATCATTGTTGTCATCCGGAATAAACAACCTTCCTGCTGAAGGCCTCGTATATTTTTCAATAACTTGTGTTCTGGTGATGTGTTCCATTCTACAGTGTTTTTGAACAACGTTCTCAATCAAAGCCTGGTTTTCATATTTTACAGAAGATATTATTTTTCTTATATTAAATAATGTAGACAGAACACAATGATAGAGGCCAGTTCTAAATTTTACAAGTAACTTAGGAAAGAAAGTACGAGATGACCTCTTTATTGAGGAACGTATTTTGGACTTTACAAGTTAAAAGATATCGTTAAAATCAGTTATCGTTAGATAACGTCATCGTCAGATTATCGTTATCGATATCGTCAGATTATCGTTAAATAAATATACCCATGAGAATATAATAATGGATTTCGGAAAAGTGTCCCGGTGTATCAAAATCGAGGCCTTCTTTGCTACATTTCTGATATTGGTTTAAATATTTTCATGCATCGCATTTCGTACATCGATGTATTCTCATTTACAGGACTTAAATCTTGCAGAGTCAATTTACCGATCAAGTAATATGAGTTTTACAGCATCGTTTTTGCGCCAAAACATAGATATAAGTTTCTACAAAGGCTTGAGTTTCAATAGCTTTTGCTACAATAACGAGGCAGTTCTTACCTTTACATACTATACAACAAGTGTTAGAATTGTGAAAATGAGATATTGATAAATGTATAATAGGTTTCTTATTTGTGGTCTCATAGACAGTAATCGTTGATGCATAATCTCTTATTGTTACATCAAAAGAAGAAATAGAAGTATTTAGAGTATGGAGAGCACGAAATACATATTATTTGTATTTAGAGTAGAGGTCTGCACGGGCCCGGGCTTGGCCCGTGGCCGAAATCCGGCCCGGCGGAATCGTTTCGAATTTTCTAATGGGCCGGGCCGGCAGATTTAGAATAGTTTTTTCAACGGGCCGGGCCGGCAAAAAAATTGAACGGGCCAGGCGGGCCGGGCCGATAAAAAAAAATTTCGGGCCTGCCGGCCCGTTCTGAAGATTTCAGCAGAAACGATAAAATATGAGTTATTTTCAACGAAAATGGTTTTAACGAGAATAAGTATAAATGTGGCCATACTAGTTTGACAGCATATATATAGAAATGCACAGTGTATCGGAATCGGAGAATTACATTATGTGTAACCCGTTTTAAAATTTCTTTAGCTGACTCATGCCGGTCCGAGATCACGCTTGCATTATTTTTCTACATATAGACTGGCCGGACCGATACTAGACTTAATTATTAGCAGGAAACATGATTTGTAAAATTATTAACAGCGATAAAGAACTTATGTTAGCTTAGTCTTCGGATATATACTTCTTGATGATTTTTAAATTAATTTCTCAATAATGCGAAAGTTTGACACATTTTCTGATTAATTTTAAATTGTAAAAGTATAAAAGTGATAAGCCTAACTATTGAAGGGATTTGGAATCGAATAGCGTTTTTCGTTTTTGGTAAATAAAATACTTGTATAACCTTGTTGAGATATAATAGTTTCTCAGATGATTGCAGGTTTTTCTCCCTTCCCTTGATATTGCTTCCGGAAATTCTATTCAAAACGCTAATTATGACAGTATTTAATTTGTTTTCAGTATTCTTAAATTGCTTGTAAGTAGGGAAAGAATGGGAGTTCAACCTCAGCGAGGAGGGAGGAGGAGGAGAGGAAGAGAGGAGGAAGAGGTCCTCCACCTCCTATAAGAGGGAGGAAGGACCACCACCACCTGATTGAGAAGCTTATTTGATGGAGAGTGTATCATACTGTAGTAGGATGAGGGGAGGGCTTAAAATTGAGGGGGCTTAAATTTTTAGGGTTTGAAACTTATGAGATTATACTATAGTAGTGGGGTGGATGTTTGGAGTCTGTTACAGTATGATGAGATTTTTAGAGAGAGGGGAGGGCTTATTTTTTAGGAGGGGCTTAAAATTGAGGGGGGCTTAAAATTTTTTTAAGGAGTTTAAATTAAAGTAGAGATTAAAAACAACTTAGAGTAGGAAAGATATTTGAAAATGGGTGAAGGATATTTTGACACTGTTACAGTATGATGTGATTTTCAGGAAAGGGGGGAGGGCTTAATTTTTAGGAGGGCTTATTTTTCTGAAAGGCTTAAATGTATTTTTTTCTTTAAGATTGGAATCAACTTAGAGTAGGAAGGAAATTTTAACATATCGTAAAATATGTTATAGTAAGATGAGATTTTAGGAAGCGGAGAGGGCTTAATTTTTAGAGGGGCTTAATTTTTAAGTGGCTTAATTTTTTTATTTCGGATCTGAAGCTTATAATATCATACTATAGCAAAGGGGTAACCTCCTCATTTTCCAAACTTCACCCCCCCCCGGAAGATTTTTATTTTGATGCTGCCCTCTGTTGGTTGTGAATCGAATTTTCATTGGAAATTAATAATTTTAAAAAATTGAGTCTGATCAATTAAGCATTGCCCATCACGCCTGTGAGATAATTGAGTATTGCGATAAGGAGGAAGGAGAGTCTTGTCAATTAAATATTAATCACAATTGCCCATTGCTCATCACGCCTGTGCCCGCAGAACCGGCCTTCTTCTTTCGTTGGAAATTAATAATTTTTTTTAAAAATTGAGTTTTCCAAAAGGTTTTAGTGGGATTCGAACCTGTAAAAGAATTTCTTGACTTGATATGGTGTGCGACAAATTATATTACAGAAGAGTGGATTTTATCGTTAGCTGATGATAGTGACTTCGGGTATATTTTCGAGGTTGATTTGAAGTACCCCTCAAATCTGCATTCATTACACAATGAATACCCACTCGCCTCTGAAAGATCAGTCGTAAAAGAAGAAATGTTGTCTTCGTATACACATAGCTTAGTTAACAATAGAAAATTCATAGGAACCCCTAAACTCATTCCAAATTTAAAGGATAAGCAGAATTTTATCACTCATTATCGTAATCTTAAATTTTATTTACAACTCGGATTAAAACTTACAGCTGTTCACAAAGTCCTTAAATTCAAACAAGCACCTTGGCTTAAAAATTATATCAATTTTAATACTGAGAAAAGAAAAAAAGCTGAATCCTCTTTTGAAAAGGACTTTTTTAAACTAATGAATAACTCTGTGTTTGGGAAAACTATGGAAAATCTACGGAAACGTAGAAATATTGTACTTGTTAATAATGAAAAAAGAACCAAGAAATTAGTGGCTTCATCCACTTTTAAATCTTTTAAAACATATGATTAAGATTTAACTGCCGTTGAAAGGATGAAAACTAGCATACTCATGAATCGACCGATTTATGTTGAGTTCACGATATTGGAGTTATCCAAAATGCTGATGTGTAATTTTCATTATAATTTCATAAAGAAAACATATAAAGAGGATGCAAATCTTTTATTTATGAATACCGACTCATCTTATCACATTCAAACCAAAGATATTTTCGTTTTAATTTATTAGAATTATTTACCAAGTTTAATTTATCATTTTTATTAACAATTATCATTTACATAAACATGACGGATATTACCTTGTGTTTCCAAACAACTTTTCAAAAAGAACGAATCTGTTAACATTATGTATCATTCATTACTTAGATTAAAACTTTTACCGATGTTGATAAACATACTGAAATTACTATGTACATTTTTATTCATTTAAAAATAATAATAATTCTACTTCATTACCATTCTAGATTTTCATAATCAAAAAATTTAAAAATAATTTAAAAATATAATTTTTTTGTGGTCATTAGCTGAGAACTTTGAATTTTCTCAAAATGAATTAAGTCGAATATATCAAATACAGAGCTCTCATTGCCCAGGCTGAACCGCGTGGAGGTTGACCACTCTCAGCCCACACACTCACACACACTTTTTTTCTGAATTTTAATTGCTACTAGTAAATCTGCAGATCAGGAGCCTCAACGTCAGCTTTGCACATCATTTTTTTTAAACACACTTTGGGTAATATTCAACTTCCTGCAAACTCTAATTTAAAATTTTCAAATTACGTAATTATTTATAAGAATAAAATAAGAATAAGAAGTTTTCAGCCATCAAAAGCGTTAAATTAAAGATTTAGTTATGTTAGGATATTCTGAGATTTTCATGATCTATTATTTTTGTTTTTTTATTATAACATTGTAGATTTCTTCAGGGGGGCTCCGCCCCCCTGAACCCCCCGTAATCTCATTAAACTTAAATTTGTAACTTTCTATCAATTTGCTAATGGTTATCGTATATCTTGTATTTCTTTATACATTTTTATTTATAAGGATAAGTAACAGTTTTAATAAGCATTTTTCATTATACTCATACTTCTACATACCTGCCCACCACAAACACTTAATCTGATGTATCACGAACTTTTGAAAGTGTAAACTCAGTAATCTAGGGTTTTACAATTTTGTTTCCGAAAAAAATATGTTTTGGTTGCATTTTGTGGCAGTTATCGCGGTCAGACAGACTGACAGGCGGAAAACAATAAATTTTGTGTCGCCAAAATAAACCTTCACTGAAGTTTTGGCAATGACGTCATTATTCATGAGTTATTGATATCCATGTTTCTAATATTTTTTACGACTACTATAAAATACCTGTTTTATTTCAATTATGACGTCAAATTTTATCAGGTGAAATAATTGTTAAAAATATAATAATTATTATTTTTTAACTTCTAATAATGCCCCCATTTTTGTCAGAAAAATTCTTATTAACGAAACAAATTTCCGTGTTTAATATTTAACAAAATTCTACATTTATTTTTTTTTTATTCTGACGTCATATTTATTTTTTCTTAGTTTAATTTTTCGAATGGAAATTGCTCAATTGAAACTTATTGCCGTTAAAAAATTAATTCATATTTTGATTTTTTTTTTTTTTTTTTTTTTTTTTTTTTTTTTGGCAACGATAAAGGAAATTGGTTAAATTTTATCTAAAAAATCGCTATTGATTCTGCATGAAAAAGAAGAAATTTTGAATTATTAAGGAAAATAAGTTAATAAAATTAATAAAACATAGCCTATGTTCTTTTCTGGTCTATGTTATAGTTATACACAAAGATACAAACACATTAATTCATCAGTTTTGACGTTGACTTCATTCAAATTTATAACATTATAAAATTAAGGATTATGATGAATGGTTGCTTAGCAACCATTAAGAGAAAATAAAGAAAATGAAATAAATACATTTGAAATAAGTAAATCTCTAAAACAAATTAGTTTATATTATTGGAACACATATATAAAAAATTTCCAAAATTTACAGTAATAATTCAAAAAATCTGACAAATTTGTAGACAAAATTTCAAAACAATACGAATAAATTAACCGGCAAATTTCAGTATCCATTTATCATTGAATTCCATTAATGAAATGTGACATTTTCTCTCAAGAAAAAAGAAATTAAAAATCATTGGATTTGCCATAGAAAAGCATTATTGCGCAAAATAAAATATTCTATATTTTTCGAACGAATGAATCAAATCTTACAAAAAACTATACAGCTTAATCCCAGTGCTTCACTAACATACCCACTTAATTTCAAGCCAATCGGGTGTTTTTTGCGTTAGTTATCGCGGAACAGACAGACTGACAAACTGACAGACATCCAGACAGACAGACAGAATCCAAAAAATTTCGTGTCTCCAAAGTAAGCCTTCACTGACGTTTCGGCAATTAATGTCTTATATTAGAATGGAATTGTTTGCAACTTAAAATAATATCTTATCAGCACTTATTCACTGCCTTGCACAAACATCCGATAACAAAACAATTTTAACAGGAACTTGCTGATATATGAAAAAATGTCAAGTAAGATTAGATTTCACTTATTTACAAAAGTCAAGAAAGAGAATTTTGTTTGATGTTTCAACTAACTAAACTTTTTAAAACAACAATTTATTCCCATTAATCCATTTCATATGATGTTTTTTTAGAGGTTCCCAAAAATTTATTAAATTTTACTTAAATTTTAACCTTTAGAAAAAAGTTTCTTATCAATTAAAATTAGAGTTCACTTTAATTTATTAATTTTTCATTTTAAAATACTGAATTTGAATTTATACTGAATTAATTTTAAAATACTTTTAATATGTTAGAATTATTTACCAAGTTTAATTTATCATTTATATTAACAATTGTTATTTACATAATCATGATGGATATTATCTTGTGTTTCCAAACAACTTTTCAAAAAGAATGAATCTGTTAACATTGTGTATCATTGACCACTCAGATTAAAACTTTTACCTAGTGTTGCCACAAAAATTTTCAAAGATAGAGAAACTGATAACATTATTTATCATAAGCTTACTTAAATTAAAACCTTGTGTTGCCACAAAGTTCTTCAAAAATAGTAAAACCATTGACCTAATATATAAACTACCACTTATATACAAAGACTGTTGTTTTAGTTTATTAAAAAATGGTTGACTAAAACTAATGGCATTACTCATTTTTTAATGTTTAACTGTAACCGACGCTGATTTTTTAACATATATTAGGATATGTGTTGTTTTTAAGCATTTAGTTTGCAACTGATTTCCGTTTGAACTTCATCAGCGGCTATCCTTATTTTTTGAAAATGGATTCTGTAGTAAATTTGTTAAAAAGACCTCTCGACGAAGTAGTTTCTTCTTCTAAGTATCAACGTTTAGAAGAATGTAATGAACCTGCTTATGTGAATGAATTAAACTTGCCGAGATTTGAAGTTCCCAATACATTGAACACTAACAATGAGACGATATTATGTGATTTATCCACTACTGATTATCCACCGAATGTGAAATCTGAGATTAATACGAATTTTTTTAACTTAATTTCCCAAGACGAATATTTTCAAGAACCCACTACTAGATGCGAAGAGACTGTGTTACAAGCAATCAACCTTTCCCAAGCAAGTGATGTAAGTCAATGCACCACTCCACGAACTAAAAGAGGCAAATCCTGTAATCGTATTATATTTCGAGAAGAACTCAGTGATTGTATCTTCTTAATTTTAAAACTGTATAACAGACAATTTTATATACATACTAGCGGACCCGACAGACGTTGTCCTGTCACAGACAGACGCTATCCTTCCTGGCACCGACACCAGAAAATCAAATAAATGTACTTAAATATAGTAATACGCACGATAAAAACTACGTTCTTAATTTAATTTCTTATGACAATTATGTAAGGAAATTATTTTTCACTCTTCAGTATTTTTTGAAGTCGGTTCAATTTTTGATAGAAAAGTTTATTTTTCTTTTTTTTATTAAAAGTTAACGATTTTCTGAAGTCAGATAATCAAAATTATAATACAGGCTATATTACTGTAAAGCATACACGTTTGACAGGAGCGGGGTTCGAACACGCGATCTCTTTCTTCGAGAAGCAGAGCTTATATCTGGCGCCTTAGACCGCTCGGGCATTCCGTCCGCACTCCATTCATCGAACATATTCAACACTTTTAATTAGCGAAAAATCACTAACTATTAGTTTTTGCCTAGTTACTAAAAAAGTACTGAATCAATTTCGATGAAATGTGAATCTAAACCATTCTCAAATCCACTGGAACACACACGCAAAATTCCATTAAAATTGGTCCAGTCGTTTAGGAGGAGTTCAGTGACATACACACGCACAGAAGATTTATATATATAAAGATAGGGATTCAAAATTTCAGGTTTTTGAGCCGAAGACATCGCCAAATTAGCAAAATGTGAATTACCTCACGAACTACTGGATTTAAACGAATTTGCGTAGTACCATTCGATTCAGAATGAAAAAATGCACTAAAATATATTATATTAAAGTTCGCTCTTTTTTCTACTTCTTCTTAGGGGTGGAATTTTCGAAAATCCCTTTTTAGCGGCACTCGATATTATAAGAAGTATTTTTACCCCAATTTTCAAGATTTTGGGTTCGGTAGAATTTTTTGTGCTGTGATTAAAACGAAATCCTGACTTTCTTTTATATTTATAGCACTTTTAATTAGCGAAAAATCACTAACTATTAGTTTTTGCCTAGTTACTAAAAAAGTACTGAATCAATTTCGATGAAATGTGAATCTAAACCATTCTCGAATCCACTGGAACGCACACACAAAATTTCATTAAAATCGGTCCATCGTTTAGGAGAAGTTCAGTTACATACACACGCACAGAAGATTTTTATATATAAAGATAAGCATTGAAAATTTCAGATTTTTACGCCGAAGACAGCGCCAAATTAGGGAAATGTTAATTATCTCACGAACACTGGATCTAAACGAATTTGCTTAGTACCATTCGATTCAGAATGAAAAAATGCACTAAAATATATTATCAGTTGAAAAATACATTCAAAAGCCGATTTTTAAGGTATTTTTTAAAAGTTCGCTCTTTTTTCTACTCCTCTTAGGGGTGGAATTTTCGAAAATCCCTTTTTAGCGGCCCTCGATGTTGTAAGAAGTTTTTTTACTCCAATTTTCAAGATTTTTGGTTCGGTAGATTTTTTTGTGCTGTTATTAATACGAAATCCTGACTTTCTTTTATATATATAGATAAGGATTGAAAATTTCAGGTTTTTGCGCCGAAGACATCGCCAAATTAGGAAAATGTGAATTAACTCACGAACTACTGGATTTAAACTGAATTGTGATAGTACCATTCGATACAGAATGAAAAATTGCACTATAATATGTTATCAGTTGAAAAATATCTACAAAAGCCGATTTTAAAGGAATTTTTTTAAGTTCGTTCTTTTTTTTACCCTCCTTAGGGGTGGAATTTTCGAACATCCCTTTTTAGCGGCACTCGATGTTATAAGAAGTATTTTTACCGCAATTTTCAAGATTTTGGGTTCGGTAGAATTTTTTGTGCTGTGATTAAAACGAAATCCTGACTTTCTTTTATATTTATAGCACTTTTAATTAGCGAAAAATCACTAACTATTAGTTTTTGCCTAGTTAATAAAAAAGTACTGAATCAATTTCGATGAAATGTGAATCTAAACCATTCTCGAATCCACTGGAACGCACACACACAATTTCATTAAAATCAATCGAGTCGTTTAGGAGGAGTTCAGTTACATACACACGCACAGAAGATTTTTATATATAAAGATTCAAGAGTTTAAACGCAGTGGGCTTACTAATGAAGAAATTGTAACGAAAAATGCAATTTTTATGGATGTTAACAGTTGGTACGAATTTTGCAATAAAATTTTTCCATTTAATTTGAAGTATAAAAGTTCCTCGTTTGCTGCTAATAACATGATATTTGTGTTAAATTTTAATAATTCTATCATGCGAATTAAACATTTAAAGAATTATTCTCACATTGACTTGAACGAGTATCAGTTAGAAAAGTTAAAAATAAAAGCCTTTGATCTGAATAAAGAACTTCTGCAGCATATTTATGTAAAGCATTTACCAAACTTAATAAGACAGAAATGTATCGTTAGTCACACATCTTCAGAAAATGAAGGCATGTGCCAACATAAACTTATAACGTGTATTGAAAAAGTATGTCGAGTATACTAAAGCGCATTTTTGAATGCAATGGTTGTATTTTTAACCACGAATCCTTAATCTTTCATCCCTGTTTGATATTAAATAATCGACAAAAATTTAAACAAATAGGAGAAATGTTATGTACTCTAATAGATTTCGACTTTGTTATTTCCTCGTTTTTAAACGAAGTAGATTGTATTAGTGAAAACTTCTTATCTAATATTAATGTAGAAACCATTCAAAACGAATTGTTTAAAATAATGAAATAAAATGTTTTACTATTCTCTTTAATATGTGTGGTTAATTATTTTCAAAATGTATGTTTATTTCGTTTAGCTTTTTCAAAACATTTATAAATTGTTTCAATTTGTATGTGTATAAAAAAGAAACACTTCATTATTAATAAAAAATATATTAACTATCTTTAAAAAAATAATAATAATAATCTTAATATTTTAATTCATTCTTTTCAAAAATTAGAAAGTTAAAAAGTTAATAAAAATTAATAAGTTAAAATACTTTATACAAAAATTAATATCAATAGAATTTTTTTTAAAATGTTTAAAATATATTTTGAAAATTTTAAAATGTATTACAATTTATCAAAAATGAGTTTACTGATTTATATGAGTATGTATATTATTTTTACTCTATTATCTTACTGTAACATTATAACAGATTAATCGTTAAACACATATAAACATTAGGATGTATATAAATGCAACAAATTAACATACTCTCTTGTTTTATTAAAAAAAATATCTTCATAAAAATGTTAAAAAATAAAAAATTTATGAAAAAGTTTAAAAAAAAAAGTTTTATGAAAAACTTTAAAAAATAATTCATTAGATTAAAATTTTTTTTTTTCACAAATTAAAAAAAATATATTTCATAAGTTTACAAAAAAAAAAAAAAAAAAAAAAAAAAGTAACATAAAAAGTTTTATCGAAAAAAAAGTAACATAAAAAATTTTAACAAAAAAAAGTATTATAAAAAGTTTTAACAAAAAAAAAAAAAAAAAAAAAAAAAAAAAATATTACACAAAAATTAATATCAATAGAATTTTTTTCAAATGTTTAAAATATATTTTGCAAAAGTTAAAATGACTTTTCTGATTTATTATATTATTTTTTCTCTATTATCTTACTGTAACATTGCAATTCATTCATAGTTAAACACATATAAACATTAGGATGTGCATAAAAGCAATGCATTAATATACTATCTTCTTATTAAAAGATAAAATAATTTCATAAAAATCTTTTCAAAATTAAAAAAAAAGTCTCATAAGTTTACAAAAAATAAAAACTTTATGAAAAAGTTTAAAAAATAATTCATAAGATTAAAAAAAATATATTTCATAAGTTAAAAAAAAAATCATAAGTTATTTCAAACGTTTTTTAATAATTAAAGAAAAAAAAACTTTACAGAAAAAATAATCTCAATAGAAATTTTTTTCAAATGTTTAAAATTTTTTTCACAAAAGCTAAAATGTATTTCATCTAATCAAAAATGAGTTTACTAATTTATGTGTGTATGTATATTATTTTCACTGTATTATACTGTAACATACATTTATAGTTAACATATATTTATAGTTAAACACATATAAACTTTAGGATGTGTAAAAGCAACCCATTAATACACTATCTTGTTTTATTAAAAGATAAAATAACTTCATAAAAAAAAATAAAAAAAAATTTCATAAGTTTACAAAAAATAAAACTTTATGAAAAAGTTAAAAAATTTTTCATAAGATTAAAAAAAAAAATATTTCATAAATTAAAAAATTTTATTTATATTTCACAAGTTAAGCAACGCATTAATATACTATCTTGTTTTATTAAAAGATAAAATAACTTCATAAAAATCTTTTCAAAATAAAAAAAGTTTCATAAATTTACAAAAAAAAAAAAAAAAAAAAAAAAAAATTCATAATAAAAAAAAAAAAAAAAATCATAAGTTAAAAGTTTCAAAAGTATTACATAAGTTTAAACGTTTAAAAAATACTTTCCAAAATTTAAAAAATATTACAACTTATCAAAAATGAGTTTACCGATTTACTGATTTATGTGTGTATGTTATTTTCATCATATTATCTTACTACCGGCATTAAATAACGTTCGTAGTTAAACATTTATAAACGTTAACAAATGTATAAAAGCAATAGATTAATATAGTGTTTTGTTCTATAAAAATTAAAAAAGTTAAAATTAAATCAAAGTTAATTCTTTTGTTTTATAAAAATTCAAAAGTTTAATAAGTATTAAAAATATTTTATAAATTTAAAGAATGAATTTTTTTCAACTTATTAAAAATGAGTTGACCGATTTACCTACTTATAATTTTTCTATCGACATAACATTTCATAGTTATATAAAAACATTGATTAATATAATCTTTTGTTTTATGAAAATTTTAAAACATTTTTCATAAAGATTACAAAATGTGTTTCGTAAGTTAAGAAAAAAAAAATATTTCAAAAGTTAAAAAAAAAAGATTTCATTAAAAAAAAATCAAATATTTAAAAAATGATTTACAAGTTTTAAAAAAAATATTACAACTTATCAAAAAATGAGTCTTCATATTTATATTATCTTACTACCGACATTACAGAACGTTCTTAGTTAAACACTTATAAACGTCAGCAAATGTATAAAAGCAGTTGATTCTTTCCTGTTTTTATTAAAAGTCATACTAAATTTATAAAAATGTTTTCAAATAATAAAAAAAGCTGTTAAGTTATTAGATTCTCCCCTTTAATTACATCTATTTGATAAGTTTTAATCAACCATTCAACTGTTTTCACAATCAACTATTATGTTAGTTAGGATTTCATTAATAAGTTTTAATTACCCAACCAACCAACATTTTACGTAACCAATTATTTATTTTCCCTAGCAATCAGCTATTTATTTACCCTAGTAACCAAAAAGCTTTTATCGACACATGAACAAAATTTTAAGATGCAAGACTCGTCCTTTTTAATCGAGAAAACAATGACTTATATACTTTTTTTTATTACTTAAATGAAACCTTCGCATGTGCATGGTAAAACTTGGAAAAATTCATTTAATACACAAATTTAAAGAAAACAGACAAGGTCTTCACACTTTTTTTAGTATTGTACTAACATTTTACCAAATATCTGAAGAACTCATCAAGGTTTTAAATAATTATTTTAATAAAAATTGTCATTTGTAAGTAACATTATTGAACTAACTTGGAAAAATTAACTTGACAAAACAGGTTTTCGCTGTTCCAACTTAGTAATATTCATAAGTTTATAGGTTAATCAACCTGTTTGGTTATGTCCCAGCATGGCTTTATAAAATATATCTAAAAAACCTTTAATATTAATGCTTAAAAATATAAAGTTAGACTTTTATAGATAATTATTTTCACTTCTTTTATTTAGAAACATTTTTAAAAAAAATTAATACAGTTGACAATTTATCTGTGTGTTATGAAATGTGCATGCAAAACTTTTAATTACAATTTTCACATTTTTATTATTTCAAATTATTGTTTTCAAGGTGTACTAAAATTTGGAAAAATATTTAATTTTCATGCATAATTAAAATAAAATAGTTTAATAATAAAGACACATTTAACATTCTATACTCACCATCGCAAAAGCACGTGCAACGCAGTCAAGAGTTTGGGACGAAATGAAAAATTCAAAGTCCCTATCAGAAAATGTTATCAGATAACCATATCAAAATACCTGTGACGTCAAAGAACATGTATCAACAACTGATCACGTGATGTATTCCATATGACTAGTGCTTTGTTTTCAAGATTGGTTCTTTTAAACATTCATTTATTAAGTAATTTAATCATTCTAATAATTATTAATTAATTAATTAATTAGTTTAATTAATTCTTTGTTAAAATGTTTAACAAAACATGATATCACAGATATTAGTTACAATCAGCATTTGTTTTAAACTAGTGAATTTTCATATCCTGTTTTTTAAGATATCTAGCACTAGGTATACATCACGTGATCAGTTGATGATGTTTCTTTGACGTCACAGATATTTTGATATGGTTATCTGATAACATTTTCTGATAAGGACTTTGAATTTTTCATTTCGCCCCAAACCCTTGACTGTGTTGGACGTGCTTTTGCGATGGTGAGTATAGAATGTTAAATGTGTCTTTATTATTAAACTATTTTATTTTAATTATGCATGAAAATTAAATATTTTTCCAAATTTTAGTACACCTTGAAAACAATAATTTGAAATACTAAAAATGTGAAAATTATAATTAAAAGTTTTGCATGCACATTTCATAACACACAGATAAATTGGCAACTGTATTAATTTTATTTAAAAATGTTTTTAAATAAAAGAAGTGAAAATAATTATCTATAAAAGTCTAACTGTATATTTTTAAAGATTAATATTAGAGGGTTTTTTTAGATATATTTTATAAAGCCATGCTGGGACATAACCAAACAGGTTGATTAACCTATAAACTTATGAATAATACTAAGTTGGAACAACGAAAACCTGTTTTGCCAAGTTAATTTTTCCAAGTTAGTTCAATAATGTTAATTTCAAATGACAATTTTTATTAAAATATTTATTTAAAACCTTGATGAGTTCTTCAAATATTTGGTAAAATGTTAGTACAATACTAAAAGAAGTGTGAAGACCTTGTCTGTTTTCTTTAAATTTGTGTATTAAATGAAATTTTCCAAGTTTTACCATGGACATGCGAAGGTTTCATTTAAGTAAGAAAAAAAAATAATATAATATAAGTCATTGTTTTTTCGATTAAAAAGGACGAGTCTTGCATCTTAAAATTTTGTTCATGTATCGATAAAAGCTTTTTGGTTACTAGGGTAAATAAATAGCTGATTGCTAGGGAAAATAAATAATTGGTTACGTAAAATGTTGGTTGGTTGGGTAATTAAAACTTATTAATGAAATCCTAACTCACATAATAGTTGATTGTGAAAACAGTTGAATGGTTGATTAAAACTTATCAATGAGATGTAATTAAAGGGGAGAATCTAATAACTTAACAGCTTTTTTTATTATTTGAAAACATTTTTATAAATTTAGTATGACTTTTAATAAAAACAGGAAAGAATCAACTGCTTTTATACATTTGCTGACGTTTATAAGTGTTTAACTAAGAACGTTCTGTAATGTCGGTAGTAAGATAATATAAATATGAAGACTCATTTTTTGATAAGTTGTAATATTTTCTTAAAAACTTGTAAATCATTTTCTAAATATTTGATTTTTTTATGAAATCTTTTTTTTTTTTTTTAACTTTTGAAATATTTTTTTTTTTTTAACTTACGAAACACATTTTGTAATCTTTATGAAAAATGTTTTATAATTTTCATAAATCAAAAGATTATATTAATCAATGTTTTTATATAACTATGAAATGTTATGTCGATAGAAAAATTATAAGTAGGTAAATCGGTCAACTCATTTTTAATAAGTTGAAAAAAATTCATTCTTTAAATTTATAAAATATTTTTAATACTTATTAAACTTTTTAATTTTTATAAAACAAAAGAATTAACTTTGATTTAATTTTAACTTTTTTAATTTTTATAGAACAAAACACTATATTAATGTATTGCTTTTATACATTTGTTAACGTTTATAAATGTTTAACTACGAACGTTATTTAATGCCGGTAGTAAGATAATATGATGAAAATCACATACACACATAAATCAGTAAATCAGTAAACACATTTTTGATAAGTTGTAATATTTTTTAAATTTTGGAAAGTATTTTTTAAACGTTTGACTTATGTAATACTTTTAAAATAACTTTTAACTTATGATTTTTTTTTTTTTTAATTTATGAATTATTTTTTTTTTTTTTTTTTTTTGTAAATTTATGAAACTTTTTTTATTTTGAAAAGATTTTTATGAAGTTATTTTATCTTTTAATAAAAGAAGATAGTATATTAATGCGTTGCTTAACTTTTGAAATATAAATAAATTTTTTTTATTTATGAAATATTTTTTTTTTAATCTTATGAAAATTTTTTTAACTTTTTCCATAAAGTTTTATTTTTTGTAAACTTATGAAATTTTTTTTTTTTTTTTTATTTTTATGAAGTTATTTTATCTTTTAATAAAACAAGATAGTGTATTAATGGGTTGCTTTTACACATCCTAATGTTTATATGTGTTTAACTATAAATATATGTTAACTATAAATGTATGTTACAGTAAGATAATACAGTGAAAATAATATACATACACACATAAATTAGTAAACTCATTTTTGATTAGATGAAATTAGTGATGGGCGATTCTGGGAATTTTGAGAATCGATTAAAATCGACATCGTATAAAGTGACATCGATTATAATAAGAATCGATTTCTAAATTCTAGAATCTATACTAAAATCGATATTTCGATATTTTTAATTTTTACACAAATGAGCTCAAAATTAGTAATTCTACTTGGCTAATCAGCAGAGCCGTAACACCTCATACTCCACACTCCCATTTAGGGAGGCACAGAAGTAAGCTATTACAGCTTTTAGAGTCGAATAATAAGGATTTATCTTTTATTATTTTTAGATACAATTTTAATAATAATTTATATTATATTTAACTTTATTTTTTTGAGAAAGATCTCGGTTAGATTTTAAAAAAAAGGGAGAAATGATATATATATATATATATATATATATATATATATTTAATCCGAAACACATGTATTTTCTACATACTCCTTCAACCAAACAAATGGAGCCTTACTTCCTTTAAACGTCATTCTTCTTAAAAATTCGCATATGAATAAAATTTTGAAAGCTCTAAATTTATTCAAAAAAAAAATTTTTTCCGTCTTTTTAAGACCTTTTATAAGGATGTGGGAAACACAAATATTGCAAATTTTCTTTCAAAATAGCTGTGATGGTTTAATTGCTCAATCAGCACATGCTAATTATTAATTATCCACCAATTTAAAAGCAGAAATTCTGCTTTAAAAATATGTGACTAAACTTCTTTTTCTCTTTTAAAATATATATCGCCTCATCTCATTTACAGCTTATAAAATATTATTCTTTTTTAACGTTTACCAAATTTTCAGCAGTTAACAGAAAAAAAAATGTTGTTTTCATAAGAATAATTAACAGTGAAACAACATACCTTTCTCTGGTTAACAAAGAAATAAAAATACAGCGGAGCGTCGATTATCCGAAGAAGTTGGAAGCGACCTAAGTTCGGATTAATGGATAACTGTACCTTCAATGGTCGGGCAGCGCATAACCTATCATCGGCAACAAATCGGTTAATTCTGCACAAAAAAAAAAAAAAAAAAAAAAAAAACATTTACCTAAATTAACTGTTTACAAGCCGAATTAATATCGCAATGTAATAATAATTTTGTTTTTCTCATATTACAACTTCAAATGTTTTGATTTATGCATACAAATTTAAAAATGTTCTTCTTGAGTATTTTCTCGAATTCCAAAAACATTTAGATTCCTAGTGGTCAAATGTGAGTAATATAGAGAAACGATAAAAACAAAAAATTTATTTTTATGTAAATTAAGGAATTTGCGTACTCTTTATACCTGTGATAAATGCTTAAACATATTTTTTTTTTCAAAAGTTAAAATCAACCTTATATTTTATAGGAAAAATAAGAACATCGTAATTATATTGGAAAATATATGTTTTGCATTGCAAATAATACTATGTTCCCTTTTGGGAACATTGGCGTTTAAATGGTTAAGAAGAATAGCCCCCAAATCCTTTTACATAACCAATGAATACCCAGAACAAATCAGAAAAGCACCTTATTAGAATGAGAATATATCCAAAATTTGAAGGAAATCCGTAAACTCATGCCTGTATTGAATTTTGTCCCTCCCCGTCCTTCACCCCTATGTGTTACTAAGGTAAAATGGTCAACATTATTGGATTGCCATACCTTAGAATATCTTGACATCCGTAAGTCTTCAATAGTACGTCTAATATTTGAGTTTGAAATTTTTACTTTTAGGAAAATCTGATTTGAAAAGAAAACCTTAATCCTTTCTTATACGAAATTTTACATCAATTCTATCAATCAATTCAAGATATTTGAAGTCTACAAGTCAAGACCTTTAAAATGATGCACTACAAATTGAGGTAAGGGGAAAAGTAAAAAAAAAAGACTTAAAAATGCCCACAGGAGTCTGAAAATTGAACTATATTATAAAGAAATATACAGATATGGATAGCCTAGACCAAGACCTTTGCAACGATATGTCACATGACCCACCCATACCTGTATTGAATATTGCCCCCCCTGCCCCCCACCCCCTATGTGCTGCTAGGGTATAATGGTCATCACTATTCGATTGATCAAGCTTAGAATATCTTGACATCAGAAAGTTTTACCCCTCTAAAATCAACGGTTCGCCTAATATTTGAGTTTGAAATTTTTACTTTTAGAATATCTGGTTTGAAAAAAAAATGGTAATCCTTTCTTATACGAAATTTTACATCAGTTCTACCAATCAATTCAAGATATTTGAGGTCTACAAGTCAAGACCTATAAAATGATACACTACAAAGTGGGAAAAGGGAAAAAACCCCAAAAAAGCTCAAAAATGTCCCCTGGAGTCTGAAAATTGAACTATATGAAGAGATATACAGATATGGATAGCCCAGGCCAAGACTTTTGCAACGATATGTCACATGACCCACCCATACCTGTATTGAATATTGCCCCCCCACCCCCTATGTGCTGCTAGGGTATAATGGTCATCACTATTCGATTGACCATACCTTAGAATATCTTGACATACTTAAGTCTTACCCCTCTAAAATCAACGGTTCGCCTAATATTTGAGTTTGAAATTTTTACTTTTAGAAATATCTGGTTTGAAAAAAAAAATTGGTAATCCTTTCTTATACGAAATTTTACATCAATTCTACCAATCAATTCAAGATATTTGAGGTCTACAAGTCAAGACCTATAAAATGATACACTACAAAGTGAGGGAAGGGAAAAAACCCCAAAAAAGCTTAAAAATGCCCCCTGGAGTCTGAAAATTGAACTATATTATGAAGAGATATACAGATATGGATAGCCCAGGCCAAGACCTTTGCAACGATATGTCACATGACCCACCCATACCTGTATTGAATATTGCCCCCCCTGCCCCCCCACCCCCTATGTGCTGCTAGGGTATAATGGTCATCACTATTCGATTGACCATACCTTAGAATATCTTTACATACTTAAGTCTTACCCCTCTAAAATCAACGGTTCGCCTAATATTTGAGTTTGAAATTTTTACTTTTAGAAATATCTGGTTTGAAAAAAAAAATTGGTAATCCTTTCTTATACGAAATTTTACATCAGTTCTACCAATCAATTCAAGATATTTGAGGTCTACAAGTCAAGACCTATAAAATGATACACTACAAAGTGAGGGAAGGGAAAAAACCCCAAAAAAGCTTTAAAATGCCCCCTGGAGTCTGAAAATTGAACTATATTATGAAGAGATATACAGATATGGATAGCCCAGGCCAAGACCTTTGCAACGATATGTCACATGACCCACCCATACCTGTATTGAATATTGCCCCCCCCTGCCCCCCCACCCCCTATGTGCTGCTAGGGTATAATGGTCATCACTATTCGATTGACCATACCTTAGAATATCTTGACATACTTAAGTCTTACCCCTCTAAAATCAACGGTTCGCCTAATATTTCAGTTTGAAATTTTTACTGCTACCACTAAACAATAGAAAGGGAAAGATCGATTCAACCTGAAACGTAGATCGATTTCAGGCATATCAAAAAAGTAACAACACTACTTGTATCTAAAAATCGATTTCAAAATGCGATTTCAATTTTAGTAAATCAAAATAAAATCGATTCTGACATCGACATCGACATCGATCTACTATACAAGGTTCTGTACTGATTCGATCTACTACAAAAGATCGATCTACTACAAAAGATCGATCTACTACTTGCATTCAAAATAGTCTTGCGATTTTTTATCTAGGCTTTATCACCTTGTAATGTGATTGGTCAGTGATTTTGCGTCTGTTTTTGACTCAAAGGACTGGCAAGATTTTCGGCGGGAAAAAGGAAACTGTGAAGATAGAGGATTTAAATAGGGTAGACGAGGAAAAGTTTGGTTTATTTTATGACAGCTGATTATCAACACGAGGAATATAGGTACAAAGGGCAGAAGATGCCCTCCGTGGGGGGAAGGGGGGGGGCGAGGAAAGGAGAGAATCTTTTGCATTTTGATAGACTTCCTTTTTTTTATTATATATATGTATTATTATTATTATTTTGAAAAACTATAAAAAAGAAGATAATTACAGAAAAAAGACAATTCTCATTATCTTATGTAAAACCGGGGGGGGGGGGGGGGAGGGTTATGTAGATTATTAAACATGTTTACACACCCATATACAATTCTAGGCATTATATGTTGCTTATTTTCTTAAAAAAAAAAAAAAAAAAAAAAAAAAAAAAAAAAAAAAAACTTTGCTTTTTTTTTTCTTTGTTTGTATGATGTTATTTAAAAGATAATAATAACCTAATGCTTACAAAATTCGAATATGTTGTTATTTACATTTTACTGTTTTTATAAATTGTCTGTCTTTCAGTCTGTCTATTTGTTTGTCTCTTACAAAATTTTGTGGGCGCTCTATCTCAAGAACTAATGCCTGGAACCTCTTGAAACTTTAGATTCACCTAGACTTTCATATAAATTGGTGCTGATTACTTATGGTAAAAATCGCTCTACAGGTGGCGCTGTTATGTTGTATTTTTCATGATTACTGCAAGATAGATACCTCAAGAACTAATGCACGTATTTCTGCCAAACTTCAGATTCGGTTTGATACTAACATAAATTGTTAATGATTAAGTTTTGATTTAAATCTAACGGCTGGTGACGCTGCATTTTTCCTGATTTTTGCGATAATTGCATCTCAGAAACTAATTCAGAATATATCATCAAGCTTCACATTCATAAGTTTGGTGCTTATTAGGTTTCAGTGTAAATAACTATGCAGGAGGCCTTGCTATGCTGCTTTTATCAGCAGTGTTGAATTCAGATATTTTTCACTGGGAGGGATTTTTATGTCTCCTTGAAGGGGCATTCTATACTTCAGAGAAAGGGGGGGGGACTCTTGTACATGAAGCTTCAATATTTTCGTAAGACATTTCAAAGTTCCGGGGCGGAGATGTTCCTCTTCGGGCTAACCCCTGAATTCAACCGCTTTTTCAGGATCTACAAGATTTTATTGATCATATCTCAAGAGCTCCTGAACGGAATTTCATCAAACTTAATATTCTCTTAGATATTATCATACGTTATTCCTGATTAGGTTTTTGTGTAAGTTATATAATACTGCTCTGCTATACTGCATTTTTCACGATATTAGTGATAGCTATATCTTAGAAATTATGCATGGAATTTAATCAAATTTCATATTCGGTTAAACTTTCACATAAATAGATTCTTATTAGGCTTGAGTGTATACTGCACAACAGGTGTCGCTGTGATGCTCTTTGAATTGCATATATTTCGGTTACAGACATCTAAGAGGGGGTGGACCGAAATTCAGCGATTTGTTTGGAAAACGCAATGCTTTTATTTTCTTTTAAAATGTTCATACTTCAACCTATCATATCATATCATATATATTATAAAGCAGAAATTTTGAAACTTCCAAACGGGTGTTTTTAAAAACTACCCGATGGATTTTTTTGCAGATTATATCATTCGATAGGAAATATTTTTGCGGAGGTTTATGATACACATATACAGGGATAACTCTGATTTTTTGTACTAAATTTCGTATTTTTCGGTTATTTTTGACGGAAGGGTTGCAACAACTAATTTTTCGGCGATAATTATATTTCAAAAAAGAAATGAAATGCTTTCTCTAATGGAAAATAATATAAACATTTCGATAAAAAACCTGTTAATTCATTGATTTAAAATAAATAATGATAAAAAGAAAAAATCCGTTTAATGCAAAATAATATTATGAAAGGAAAATATTTATCTTTAACGAAAAAGAAAAGAATATTTATAATATTTAAAAAGTAACTCAATGTGAAAGAAAGTTTTGAAGTGACACAATATTTGGCTATTTATTTCTTTCGAGCCAGATTAAAAGAAAACATCTCAAAAATTTCATTAGGTAAAACATAAGTTTTTTTTTTTTCTTTTTTAAAAAATATTTTTAAATCTAATTTTCCTGTTATGTGTTTTACAGAAGAAACTCGCAGAATTAATATTTTTTAAAAGGCACCAATCGTTATTTGTATGTTGTTTGTTCATTTGGGTGTTTCAGTCTACTTTTGTCGCCAATCAATGCGATTCTAAACCAAAAAAAAAAAAAAAAAAAAAAAAAAAAAAAAAAGCGTTGTTCGCAAGAACTATTTTCTCTCTCTCTCTCTCTCTCTTTTAATGAGTGAGAGCATTTTTAGGAAAAAATTTTACATTTAACTTAAATACATATATAGCAGTTAATACTACAAAAATGAATAATATTTAACTTTTAGGGTAAATTTCTTTCCACATACATAGATATTGTAAAATAATTTAACTGCAACTTTTAAAATTTTTTGGCACAGATATTTCATACGCACTACATTGGTGCGATTTGTCTTTTACGCCAATACCATATATACATCTGGGTAATTAACTGGCGCCAAAGTGTCATTATTTTGCTTGATATGGCAACCCGGATGTTATTGTCTATTTATTAATAAATTGTCTATTTACAATATTTTTCTTTTTTTTTTCCAGTTATATAAACTATTTTAATCTAGGCACATTTGTCATACATGCGCCACATTTGCGCGACTGCACATTTGCCTCACTTGGTAACCTGGCTGTTGTTTATTTATTAATAAATTTTTATTTTATTTTATTTTATTTTTTAAAGGATATAAATAGTTTCGTTTTATAATTATTAACTAAACTTTTTAAATTTTATTGTTATTTTCTATTTAAATAACAGAAAATAATTGTAAACTATATATGTAACTGGTATTTGAAAACAAAATTTTCTCCGAATCGGCATCAGAAGAAAAAAAAAAACGCGCCAATGTGGTGCGTATATGTCATGTATACATTTTTTTCACTATACTACAGTATTTAAACATGCTGTATAAATAACGATTATTGTTTTTTCCAAACATGTTTGGCACAGATATTATATACACACTGAGGTATCTGACTATCGCCAAAACGGTGTTATTTTGCCTGATATGGTAACCCAGCAATAGTTTTTTCTGTATTAATAAATTGTTTATTTACTTTCAATTTCTTTTTAGAAATTCTATAAATTGTTTTGTGCTATAGTAACTTTTTTTTTATTTTAATTATTTTCGTTTTAAAATAGCGAAAACAATTTTTAAAAATGCACATTTCTTCGCTATTCTAAAACGAGGATTTTGCCGCATTGGTATTGGAAGGAAATCTTGCAAATCCGGGTTTGTGATGGAGTTTTTTGTGAAATATGGTATTTTCAAATGTAAATTGAGTGCTACTTGATTAACACATCGGCCAGTTTCGCCAAACTATTCAAATTTACATAAATTCATTTTAAATAACGAAAGAACAATAAACATAAATAAAAAATACAAATTAAAAGTTGAATTAAAAAGCACTTATGACGTAAAAAAATACGTGCATCATGTGTAATATCAATTGCTATCATACTTACGATCATCGATTATTGACATTTATTCCTATAATCTGCTATTAATTTTTTTCTCGACAGAATAATCAAGTAGTACCGTACATTGTACAAACTCCAGTTATTACAAAAATAGAGCTAAATAACTAAATTTAGGTGCAAATGCTAAGTAAATTTTGTGTCTCTTTCTTACCCATGTTGTAAGAAAGAGGCACAAATGTCATATATGCACCACGTTGGGGTGATACATTTGTGGCGCCACTTTAATGGAAACTTCGTTTTCAAATGACAGATACATTTCTATTTCCTATTTTACTTTTCTATGTATAGAGCATAACATTTTTTATCATTTTAAAATGCAAATGAAAGTAAATAAATACTTCATTAATAAATTAAAAACAAAGCTGGATTACCATAAGTGGCGTAAAATGTTCATTTTGTTTCAATCACGCCAACGTGATGCGTATATGACATCTGTATCAAAAAATGAATTTCACACATTCAAAAAACATTCACCTTATTTTTCTAAGGAAAACTTTATTTAACTTTATTTATTCTGCTGCATTCCAAAAACGGAACACTGTAATAGATTGATCAAGAGCAGATTAACGTTGCGAAATATACTATAATATTGATAGAGGATGTATTAAGGTTTCCACAGATACCCATATCCTCAAGTTGAGATGTTTAGAGTTCAAAAACTATCAAATGAAAATGAATCACTTGAAAATTGTTTAAATTCAATGGTCAATCTCTGCGATCATAATGCTCGCTATTTTAGAAGTATGGTGAATAGACAATATTTAAATTGCTCTTTTCATACTTGCCTCATTTATCTATCAAACTCTACAATAAATGGTCAACTGAGATATTTTTTTCTTAAAAGCCCGAATTTTATCGAATGCATAAGCTGATACAACAAAATAATATTTTATTATTATTTTAATATATTTTGGCGTCAACGGGCCTTGATTCCATTGTTGTTGTTTTTATTTTTGGCTCAGTTTTGTTTTTTCTAGCTTACTGAGTTTTGAACTCATGAATAATCTCGACAGTAGATTCGAAACAGCTGTTTGCTAATTTTTAATGCATTTTTGGTGCATATATAATCGTTGGTTTTCTATCTTTAAATACATTGGCGTTTTGTATGATTTTCAGAAATGTGAAAGAGCATTCGAGGTGAAGTTGCTTTAAAAAACGCAATCATATTCAATATTTTGATTGATTCATGTTTTGTTTTGAAAAATAGACCAGCGCAGCGGGCTTAGCCTGCTAGTACTTTTTAAATCTTCATGATGGGCATAAATAATTTAAATTTGACATTGACAATGTGTTAGTGCATTTAGAAGTTTTATCATGTATGAGATAGAAGACTTTTTGAGATTGGCATATCCGACTGCTTTATCTTCAATTTTTGAAGCAAAATAAAAATATCTTCTGAGAAATCGATTAAAAATTTTATAGTATCGATTAAATCGAGTTGACCATAATATCGATTAAGTCGATTTAAAAAATCGAAATCGCCCATCACTAGATGAAATACATTTTAACTTTTGTGAAATAAATTTTAAACATTTGAAAAAAATTTCTATTGATGTTATTTTTTCTATAAAGTTTTTTTTTTTTTTTTTTTTTTTTTTTTTATTAAAGAACTTTTGAAATAACTTTTAACTTATGATTTTTTTTTTTAAACTTATGCACATCCTAATGTTTATATGTGTTTAACTATGAATGAATTGCAATGTTACAATAAGATAATAGAGAAAAAATAATATACATAAATCAGAAAACTCATTTTAACTTTTGCAAAATATATTTTAAACATTTGAAAAAAATTCTATTAATATTAATTTTTGTGTAAAGTTTTTTTTTTTTTTTGTTAAAACTTTTTATAATACTTTTTTTGTTAAAATTTTTTATGTTACTTCTTTTTTTCGATAAAACTTTTTATGTTACTTTTTTTTTTTTTTTTTTTTTTTTGTAAATTTATGAAATATATTTTTTTAATTTGAGAAATTTTTTTTTTAATCTAATGAATTATTTTTTAAACTTTTTCATAAAATTTTTATTTTTTAAACTTTTTCATAATTTTTTTTATTTTTTAACATTTTTATGAAGATATTTTATTTTCTAATAAAACAAGAGAGTATATTAATTTGTTGCATTTATATAAATCCTAATGTTTATATGTGTTTAACGATTAATCTGTTATAATGTTACAGTAAGATAATATAGTAAAAATAATATACATACTCATATAAATCAGTAAATTCATTTTCGATAAGTTGTAATACATTTTAAAATTTTCAAAATATATTTTAAACATTTGAAAAAAATTTCTATTGATATTAATTTTTGTATAAAGTTTTTTAACTTATTAATTTTTATTAACTTTTTAACTTTCTAATTTTTGAAAAGAATGAATTAAAATATTAAGATTATTATTATTTATTTATTTTAAAGATAGTTAATATATTTTTTATTAATAATGAAGTGTTTCTTTTTTATACACATACAAATTGAAACAATTTATAAATGTTTTGAAAAAGCTAAACGAAATAAACATACATTTTGAAAATAATTAACCACACATATTAAAGAGAATAGTAAAACATTTTATTTCATTATTTTAAACAATTCGTTTTGAATGGTTTCTACATTAATATTAGATAAGAAGTTTTCACTAATACAATCTACTTCGTTTAAAAACGAGGAAATAACAAAGTCGAAATCTATTAGAGTCAATAACATTTCTCCTATTTGTTCAAATTTTTGTCGATTATTTAATATCAAACAGGGATGAAAGATTACAGATTCGTGGTTAAAAATACAACCATTGCATTCAAAAATGCGCTTTAGTATACTCGACATACTATTTTCAATACATGTTATAAGTTTATGTTGGCACATGCGTTCATTTTCTAAAGATGTGTGACTAACGATACATTTCTGTCTTATTAAGTTTGGTAAATGCTTTACATAAATATGCTGCAGAAGTTCTTTATTCAGATCAAAGACTTTTATTTTTAACTTTTCTAACTGATACTCGTTCAAGTCAATGTGACAATAATTCTTTAAATGTTTAATTCGCATGATAGAATTATTAAAATTTAACACTAATATCATGTTATTAGCAACAAACGAGGAACTTTTATACTTCAAATTAAATGGAAATTTTTTTTTGCAAAATTCGTACCAACTGTTAACATCCATAAAAATTGCATTTTTCGTTACAATTTCTTCATTAGTAAGCCCACTGCGTTTAAACTCTTGAATATGTATATAAAATTGTCTGTTATACAGTTTTAAAATTAAGAAGATACAATCACTGAGTTCTCGAAATATAATACGATTACAGGATTTGCCTCTTTTAGTTCGTGGAGTGGTGCATTGACTTACATCACTTGCTTGGGAAAGGTTGATTGCTTGTAACACAGTCTCTTCGCATCTAGTAGTGGGTTCTTGAAAATATTCGTTTTGAGAAATTAAGTTAAAAAAATTCGTATTAATCTCAGATTTCACATTCGGTGGATAATCAGTAGTGGATAAATCACATGATATCGTCTCATTGTTAGTGTTCAATGTATTGGGAACTTCAAATCTCGGCAAGTTTAATTCATTCACATAAGCAGGTTCATTACATTCTAAACGTTGATACTTAGAAGAAGAAACTACTTCGTCGAGAGGTCTTTTTAACAAATTCACTACAGAATCCATTTTCAAAAAATAAGGATAGCCGCTGATGAAGTTCAAACGGAAATCAGTTGCAAACTAAATGCTTAAAAACAATACATATCCTAATATATGTTAAAAAATCAGCGTCGGTTACAGTTAAACATTAAAAAATTAGTAATGCCATTAGTTTTAGTCAACCATTTTTTAATAAACTAAAAAAAACAGTCTTTGTATATAAGTGGTAGTTTATATATTAGGTCAATGGTTTTACTATTTTTGAAAAACTTTGTGGCAACACAAGGTTTTAATTTAAGTAAGCTTATAATAAATAATGTTATCAGTTTCTCTATCTTTGAAAATTTTTGTGGCAACACTAGGTAAATGTTTTAATCTGAGTGGTTAATGATACACAATGTTAACAGATTCATTCTTTTTGAAAAGTTGTTTGGAAACACAAGATAATATCCATCATGATTATGTAAATAACAATTGTTAATATAAATGATAAATTAAACTTGATAAATAATTCTAACATATTAAAAGTATTTTAAAATTAATTCAGTATAAATTCAAATTCAGTATTTTAAAATGAAAAATTAATAAATTAAAGTGAACTCTAATTTTAATTGATAAGAAACTTTTTTCTAAAGGTTAAAATTTAAGTAAAATTTAATAAATTTTTGGGAATCTCTAAAAAACATATGAAATGGATTAATGGGAATAAATTGTTGTTTTAAAAAGTTTAGTTAGTTGAAACATCAAACAAAATTCTCTTTCTTGACTTTTGTAAATAAGTGAAATCTAATCTTACTTGACATTTTTTCATATATCAGCTAGTTCCTGTTAAAATTGTTTTGTTATCGGATGTTTGTGCAAGGCAGTGAATAAGTGCTGATAAGATATTATTTTAAGTTGCAAAAGATTCCATTATAATATAAGACATTAATAGAAATTAAAATTCAGAAAAAAAGTGTGTGTCAGTGTGTGGGCTGAGAGTGGTCAACCTCCACGCGGTTCAGCCTGGGCAATGAGAGCTCTGTATTTGATATATTCGACTTAATTCATTTTGAGAAAATTCAAAGTTCTCAGCTAATGACCACAAAAAAATTATATTTTTAAATTATTTTTAAATTTTTTTATTATGAAAATCTAGAATGGTAATGAAGTAGAATTATTATTATTTTTAAATGAATAAAAATTTACATAGTAATTTCAATATGTTTATCAACATCGGTAAAAGTTTTAATCTAAGTAATGAATGATACATAATGCTAACAGATTCGTTCTTTTTGAAAAGTTGTTTGGAAACACAAGGCAATATCCGTCATGTTTATGTAAATGACAATTGTTAATAAAAATGATAAATTAAACTTGGTAAATAATTCTAATAAATTAAAACGAAAATATCTTTGGTTTGAATGTGATAAGATGAGTCGGTATTCATAAATAAAAGATTTGCATCCTCTTTATATGTTTTCTTTATGAAATTATAATGAAAATTACACATCAGCATTTTGGATAACTCCAATATCGTGAACTCAACATAAATCGGTCGATTCATGAGTATGCTAATTTTCATCCTTTCAACGGCAGTTAAATCTTCATCATATGTTTTAAAAGATTTAAAAGTGGGTGAAGCCACTAATTTCTTGGTTCTTTTTCCATTATTAACAAGTACAATATTTCTACGTTTTCGTAGATTTTCCAAAGTTTTCCCAAACACAGAGTTATTCATTAGTTTAAAAAAGTCCTTTTCAAAAAAGGGTTCAGCTTTTTTTCTTTTCTCAGTATTAAAATTGATATAATTTTTAAGCCAAGGTGCTTGTTTGAATTTAAGGACTTTGTGAACAGCTGTAAGTTTTAATCCGAGTTGTAAATAAAATTTAAGATTACGATAATGAGTGATAAAATTCTGCTTATCCTTTAAATTTGGAATGAGTTTAGGGGTTCCTATGAATTTTCTATTGTTAACTAAGCTATGTGCATACGAAGACAACATTTCTTCTTTTACGACCGATCTTTCAGAGGCGAGTGGGTATTCATTGTGTAATGAATGCAGATTTGAGGGGTACTTCAAATCAACCTCGAAAATATACCCGAAGTCACTATCATCAGCTAACGATAAAATCCACTCTTCTGTAATATAATTTGTCGCACACCATATCAAGTCAAGAAATTCTTTTACAGGTTCGAATCCCACTAAAGCCTTTTGGAAAACTCAATTTTTAAAAAAATTATTAATTTCCAACGAAAGAAGAAGGCCGGTTTTGCGGGCACAGGCGTGATGAGCAAGGGGCAATTGTGATTAATATTTGATTGACAAGACTCACCTTCCTCCTTATCGCAATACTCAATTATCTCACAGGCGTGATGGGCAATGCTTAATTGATCAGACTCAATTTTTTAAAATTATTAATTTCCAACGAAAATTCGATTCACAACCAACAGAGGGCAGCATCAAAATAAAAATCTTCCGGGGGGGGGGTGAAGTTTGGAAAATGAGGAGGTTACCCCATTTGCTATAGTATGATATTATAAGCTTCAGATCTGAAATAAAAAAATTAAGCCTCTTAAAAATTAAGCCCCTCTAAAAATTAAGCCCTCCCCCCTTCCTAAAATCTCATCTTACTATAACATATTTTACGATATGTTCAAATTTCCTTCCTACTCTAAGTTGATTCCAATCTTAAAGAAAAAAAATACATTTAAGCCTTTCAGAAAAATAAGCCCTCCTAAAAATTAAGCCCTCCCCCCTTTCCTGAAAATCACATCATACTGTAACAGTGTCAAAACATCCTTCACCCATTTTCAAATATCTTTCCTACTCTAAGTTGATTTTAATCTCTACTTTAATTTAAACTCCCTAAAACATTTTTTAAGCCCCCCTCAATTTTAAGCCCCTCCTAAAAAATAAGTCCTCCCCTCTCTCTAAAAATCTCATCATACTGTAACAGACTCCAAACATCCACCCCATTACTATAGTATAATCTCATAAGTTTCAAACCCTAAAAATTTAAGCCCCCTCAATTTTAAGCCTTCCCCTCATCCTACTACAGTATGATACACTCTCCATCAGATAAGCTTCTCAATCAGGTGTGGTGGTCCTTCCTCCCTCTTATAGGAGGTGGAGGACCTCTTCCTCCTCTCCTCCTCCTCCCTCCTCGCTGAGGTTGAACTCCCATTCTTTCCCTACTCTTGTATCAAAAAATGGATAACGCCATTCGATTATATAGTTTCTGAATAAAGATATCTGCTAATCTTATGCGTTTCTTAGAAAAAAAAAATGAATTTAGAAATGTATCAGAAAGGAGCTTCTTTGAATTTAAGAATGAATTTGGATTTGAAATCTATAATAAAATGATATAGAAATATATTTATAAATCTTCTTTTATTAAACAGCTTCAAAATTAACGATGTTTTCAGCTTTCTTTCTTTTTTCTTTTATTCTAAGCCATATTAATTTTTAATGAATCTTTATTCGAATGTTGAAAGCCTAAGAATCTAAGTAATCATTAATGTTGTTAATGTGTATTTGCTGTAAAATATACTGTAAAATCATTCCATAGATATGTATGCAGTATTCTTTAAAGGAATCTTAGTTATATGATAAAAATCTGAATTTTTTAGAAATCGTAGAAATTGTAACGGGCCAAAACGGCCCGGGCCTGGAAATTCCGGCCCGTGCAGACCTCTAATTTAGAGCACTACTTAGAACCACTCTATAAATCTCAGATTTTTGAACATCTAACTATCAATATAGCTTTTCTGTTAGAACAGATACGAAAAGTTATCTGCGAGACTTTACAATTATGGCATTGGTATCCAAGCATTATCTATCAGTAATTTCTTTAATAAATATTTACGAAAACAATTTTAGAAAATAACATTGACGTCTGAACAACGTTAATACTTTTTAAGTACGGCGAAAGAAGTCTGAACGCGCTCCGATAGTAGTGCATTTGATTCTCTCACATGATACATTTCTTTCTTTTACAGGTAGAAGTGCACACTGAACCCAAATAAAATAATGCTCATATAAAAGCTTATAAAGAGTAGAATTAGTGCATATAAAAATTAATTGGGTTCATCGAGCGCCTCTTAGTAAAAAATTAATTCAAAGACGCAAAAAACGTCAAAAATGCGAAAAAAGCCAAAACACTCTACTTTCGGGCTATAATTTCCATGACTTACTATTTTATTTATCCCGTAAAACTTATATTAAACAAAAATACATATCTTTAACTATACAAAGCCACAGATAAATCATCTGAATTCGAAACTTTTTTTTCCTGGTATTTGATGGGCGAAAAATAGCCCTTATCGATCCACCTCCTTTCCAGGTGTTTTTTTTTTTTTTGTGGGGGGGGGGGGGGTGGTATTTTGATGAGATTTGCTATTTTTTTTTCAATCTTTTGACTAAATTTGCTATTTTTTGTGATTATTTGGCAAAATTTGCGTTTTTTGGAGTACCTAGACAAATTTTGTGTATTTTTGCAATCGTTTGACAAAATTCACGTATTTTATGATACTTGGACAAAATGTGTCGTTTTCTCGAGGACTTTTGGTGAAATTTGTTGTTTTCTAGAGGTCTTTTGATGAAATTTGCTCCTTTCTCGCGATCTTTCGATGTAATTTACCGTTTTATCGAATTTATCCTTTTTCCGTGATCTTTTTGCAAAATTTGCCTTTTTTGCAATGTTTTGACGAAATGTGCTTTTTATTCATCTGACGAAATTTGTCGTTTCCCCTCACAATCATTTGACAAAATTTGTCATTTACTCGCAATCATTTGACTAAGTATGTTGTTTTCTCACAATATTTTACAGTTTTTTTCATGATCTGTTTACAAATTTGCCATATTTAGGGATTTTTTGACGAAATTTGCTTTTTCTTTTGAAATTTTTTCATGAATGTTGCCGTTTTTCAAGACGTTTTGACAAAATTTTGATATTTTGCAAGACTTTGACGAAATTTGTGTTAATTGGAATACGTGGACAATTTTTTTCCAGTTTTTTTGTCAAATTTTACAATTTTTTTATTGATCTTTTGAAGAAATTTGTTATTTTTTGCGATCTGTTGACGAAATTTGTTTTTTCCCAACTATTTACAAAATTTCCAGGTGTTGTTTTTTTTTTGGGGGAGGGGGGTATTTTTACGAAATTTGCTATTTTTTGTGATTATTTCCAAAATTCATGGGGTTTTTTTTATATTTGGAAAAAATTTGTCGTTTTTTCGATGTCTTTTGATGAAATTTGTCGTTTTCTCGCGATCCTTCGATGTAATTTGTTGTTTTGTCGAAATCTTTCGACGAATTTTTTTTGGCCAATTTTTGACATAATCTGCGTTTTTCCGTGATATCTAGACAAACTTTACATTTTCCTGCAACCTTTTTTCAAAATAAGTTGTTTTCTGACGATCTTTTAATGAAATTTGTTGATGTTTTTCTGTGATATTTTTGCGATCCTTTGACAAAATTTGTGTGTTTTTCACGACCCTTTGACAATCACGTTTTTCTTGAGATATATGGCAAAATTGGTGATTTTTCTCCGCACAGTTGACAAAATTGATTTTATTTATTTACCTATTTGTTTTTTAGTCCATTTGTCAAAATTTACGATTATTTCCGAATTTTCAGATTTATGATGGATTTTTTTTTTTAAAGCTTAGAAATGATTGCCTAAATTTTTTGGAAAATTCAAAACAGAATCGTCCTTGATTTATAGTTTAACGTGAATCAGAGTTTTGTCAATCGTATGTGATGTGGATAATATTAAAACAGAACATAACAAATGATTTTTAGCATTTTTTTTTTTTTACTTTAATAGTTGAAAAATAATCTGCAAACATTTTCTAGAGTCTGTGATGTGCGTCGCAGCGTTGCACCGATTCTGCGCCTAGGATTGTCATGTTAGTGTTATGTTGGTAAATAGAAAATCATCATATGAGAGAAATTCTATGAGTGCATCTTGTGAATATAATTTGCCTCGATATAAAATGCAGGGTTTTTTTCATTTATTGAAATTTTTAATAAATATTGATCTTTAAATATTTCTTTTATAGCGGTAAAATAAATTTTTTTCTTTGGTTCTTTCATATTGTTGCCGTCAAGTTTTGAGGGGTTTCACCTAGCCAGATTAAATATTATCATTAATCACATTAACATGTGAAATCTACATGTATTTTTGATGCATGAAAAGGTAATGGAAAAGTTAGTTGAAAATGCAAATGTTTATTTGTTGAATGGGGTGGGTAATGTGACAACAAATTAACCACTGAGAGGATCATTGTTATAGTTGCTGCTAAATGCCAAACTATAAATTCAGTCTCATTTTGCTGCGAAGTAAGTGAAGTATATATATACTAGTATTAAAAATTGCTCTGACAAATTTCATTAAAAGATCGTCAGAAAACAACTTATTTTGAAAAAAGGTTGCAGGAAAATGTAAAGTTTGTCTAGATATCACGGAAAAACGCAGATTATGTCAAAAATTGGCCAAAAAAAATTCGTCGAAAGATTTCGACAAAACAACAAATTACATCGAAGGATCGCGAGAAAACGACAAATTTCATCAAAAGACATCGAAAAAACGACAAATTTTTTCCAAATATAAAAAAAACCCCATGAATTTTGGAAATAATCACAAAAAATAGCAAATTTCGTAAAAATACCCCCCCCCCCAAAAAAAACAACACCTGGAAATTTTGTAAATAGTTGGGAAAAAACAAATTTCGTCAACAGATCGCAAAAAAAATAACAAATTTCTTCAAAAGATCAATAAAAAAATTGTAAAATTTGACAAAAAAACTGGAAAAAAATTGTCCACGTATTCCAATTAACACAAATTTCGTCAAAGTCTTGCAAAATATCAAAATTTTGTCAAAACGTCTTGAAAAACGGCAACATTCATGAAAAAATTTCAAAAGAAAAAGCAAATTTCGTCAAAAAATCCCTAAATATGGCAAATTTGTAAACAGATCATGAAAAAAACTGTAAAATATTGTGAGAAAACAACATACTTAGTCAAATGATTGCGAGTAAATGACAAATTTTGTCAAATGATTGTGAGGGGAAACGACAAATTTCGTCAGATGAATAAAAAGCACATTTCGTCAAAACATTGCAAAAAAGGCAAATTTTGCAAAAAGATCACGGAAAAAGGATAAATTCGATAAAACGGTAAATTACATCGAAAGATCGCGAGAAAGGAGCAAATTTCATCAAAAGACCTCTAGAAAACAACAAATTTCACCAAAAGTCCTCGAGAAAACGACACATTTTGTCCAAGTATCATAAAATACGTGAATTTTGTCAAACGATTGCAAAAATACACAAAATTTGTCTAGGTACTCCAAAAAACGCAAATTTTGCCAAATAATCACAAAAAATAGCAAATTTAGTCAAAAGATTGAAAAAAAAATAGCAAATCTCATCAAAATACCACCCCCCCCCCCAAAAAAAAAAAACACCTGGAAAGGAGGTGGGTCGATAAGGGCTATTTTTCGCCCATCAAATACCAGGAAAAAAAAGTTTCGAATTCAGATGATTTATCTGTGGCTTTGTATAGTTAAAGATATGTATTTTTGTTTAATATAAGTTTTACGGGATAAATAAAATAGTAAGTCATGGAAATTATAGCCCGAAAGTAGAGTGTTTTGGCTTTTTTCGCATTTTTGACGTTTTTTGCGTCTTTGAATTAATTTTTTACTAAGAGGCGCTCGATGAACCCAATTAATTTTTATATGCACTAATTCTACTCTTTATAAGCTTTTATATGAGCATTATTTTATTTGGGTTCAGTGTGCACTTCTACCTGTAAAAGAAAGAAATGTATCATGTGAGAGAATCAAATGCACTACTATCGGAGCGCGTTCAGACTTCTTTCGCCGTACTTAAAAAGTATTAACGTTGTTCAGACGTCAATGTTATTTTCTAAAATTGTTTTCGTAAATATTTATTAAAGAAATTACTAATAGATAATGCTTGGATACCAATGCCATAATTGTAAAGTCTCGCAGATAACTTTTCATATCTGTTCTAACAGAAAAGCTATATTGATACTTAGATGTTCAAAAATCTGAGATTTATAGAGTGGTTCTAAGTAGTGCTCTAAATTAGAGGTCTGCACGGGCCGGAATTTCCAGGCCCGGGCCGTTTTGGCCCGTTACAATTTCTACGATTTCTAAAAAATTCAGATTTTTATCATATAACTAAGATTCCTTTAAAGAATACTGCATACATATCTATGGAATGATTTTACAGTATATTTTACAGCAAATACACATTAACAACATTAATGATTACTTAGATTCTTAGGCTTTCAACATTCGAATAAAGATTCATTAAAAATTAATATGGCTTAGAATAAAAGAAAAAAGAAAGAAAGCTGAAAACATCGTTAATTTTGAAGCTGTTTAATAAAAGAAGATTTATAAATATATTTCTATATCATTTTATTATAGATTTCAAATCCAAATTCATTCTTAAATTCAAAGAAGCTCCTTTCTGATACATTTCTAAATTCATTTTTTTTTCTAAGAAACGCATAAGATTAGCAGATATCTTTATTCAGAAACTATATAATCGAATGGCGTTATCCATTTTTTGATACAAGAGTAGGGAAAGAATGGGAGTTCAACCTCAGCGAGGAGGGAGGAGGAGGAGAGGAGGAAGAGGTCCTCCACCTCCTATAAGAGGGAGGAAGGACCACCACACCTGATTGAGAAGCTTATCTGATGGAGAGTGTATCATACTGTAGTAGGATGAGGGGAAGGCTTAAAATTGAGGGGGCTTAAATTTTTAGGGTTTGAAACTTATGAGATTATACTATAGTAATGGGGTGGATGTTTGGAGTCTGTTACAGTATGATGAGATTTTTAGAGAGAGGGGAGGACTTATTTTTTAGGAGGGGCTTAAAATTGAGGGGGGCTAAAAAAATGTTTTAGGGAGTTTAAATTAAAGTAGTGATTAAAATCAACTTAGAGTAGGAAAGATATTTGAAAATGGGTGAAGGATGTTTTGACACTGTTACAGTATGATGTGATTTTCAGGAAAGGGGGGAGGGCTTAATTTTTAGGAGGGCTTATTTTTCTGAAAGGCTTAAATGTATTTTTTTTCTTTAAGATTGGAATCAACTTAGAGTAGGAAGGAAATTTGAACATATCGTAAAATATGTTATAGTAAGATGAGATTTTAGGAAGGGGGGAGGGCTTAATTTTTAGAGGGGCTTAATTTTTAAGAGGCTTAATTTTTTTATTTCAGATCTGAAGCTTATAATATCATACTATAGCAAATGGGGTAACCTCCTCATTTTCCAAACTTCACCCCCCCCGGAAGATTTTTATTTTGATGCTGCCCTCTGTTGGTTGTGAATCGAATTTTCGTTGGAAATTAATAATTTTAAAAAATTGAGTCTGATCAATTAAGCATTGCCCATCACGCCTGTGAGATAATTGAGTATTGCGATAAGGAGGAAGGTGAGTCTTGTCAATCAAATATTAATCACAATTGCCCCTTGCTCATCACGCCTGTGCCCGCAAAACCGGCCTTCTTCTTTCGTTGGAAATTAATAATTTTTTTAAAAATTGAGTTTTCCAAAAGGCTTTAGTGGGATTCGAACCTGTAAAAGAATTTCTTGACTTGATATGGTGTGCGACAAATTATATTACAGAAGAGTGGATTTTATCGTTAGCTGATGATAGTGACTTCGGGTATATTTTCGAGGTTGATTTGAAGTACCCCTCAAATCTGCATTCATTACACAATGAATACCCACTCGCCTCTGAAAGATCGGTCGTAAAAGAAGAAATGTTGTCTTCGTATGCACATAGCTTAGTTAACAATAGAAAATTCATAGGAACCCCTAAACTCATTCCAAATTTAAAGGATAAGCAGAATTTTATCACTCATTATCGTAATCTTAAATTTTATTTACAACTCGGATTAAAACTTACAGCTGTTCACAAAGTCCTTAAATTCAAACAAGCACCTTGGCTTAAAAATTATATCAATTTTAATACTGAGAAAAGAAAAAAAGCTGAACCCTTTTTTGAAAAGGACTTTTTTAAACTAATGAATAACTCTGTGTTTGGGAAAACTTTGGAAAATCTACGAAAACGTAGAAATATTGTACTTGTTAATAATGGAAAAAGAACCAAGAAATTAGTGGCTTCACCCACTTTTAAATCTTTTAAAACATATGATGAAGATTTAACTGCCGTTGAAAGGATGAAAATTAGCATACTCATGAATCGACCGATTTATGTTGAGTTCACGATATTGGAGTTATCCAAAATGCTGATGTGTAATTTTCATTATAATTTCATAAAGAAAACATATAAAGAGGATGCAAATCTTTTATTTATGAATACCGACTCATCTTATCACATTCAAACCAAAGATATTTTCGTTTTAATTTATTAGAATTATTTACCAAGTTTAATTTATCATTTTTATTAACAATTGTCATTTACATAAACATGACGGATATTGCCTTGTGTTTCCAAACAACTTTTCAAAAAGAACGAATCTGTTAGCATTATGTATCATTCATTACTTAGATTAAAACTTTTACCGATGTTGATAAACATATTGAAATTACTATGTAAATTTTTATTCATTTAAAAATAATAATAATTCTACTTCATTACCATTCTAGATTTTCATAATAAAAAAATTTAAAAATAATTTAAAAATATAATTTTTTTGTGGTCATTAGCTGAGAACTTTGAATTTTCTCAAAATGAATTAAGTCGAATATATCAAATACAGAGCTCTCATTGCCCAGGCTGAACCGCGTGGAGGTTGACCACTCTCAGCCCACACACTGACACACACTTTTTTTCTGAATTTTAATTTCTATTAATGTCTTATATTATAATGGAATCGTTTGCAACTTAAAATAATATCTTATCAGCACTTATTCACTGCCTTGCACAAACATCCGATAACAAAACAATTTTAACAGGAACTAGCTGATATATGAAAAAATGTCAAGTAAGATTAGATTTCACTTATTTACAAAAGTCAAGAAAGAGAATTTTGTTTGATGTTTCAACTAACTAAACTTTTTAAAACAACAATTTATTCCCATTAATCCATTTCATATGTTTTTTAGAGATTCCCAAAAATTTATTAAATTTTACTTAAATTTTAACCTTTAGAAAAAAGTTTCTTATCAATTAAAATTAGAGTTCACTTTAATTTATTAATTTTTCATTTTAAAATACTGAATTTGAATTTATACTGAATTAATTTTAAAATACTTTTAATATGTTAGAATTATTTATCAAGTTTAATTTATCATTTATATTAACAATTGTTATTTACATAATCATGATGGATATTATCTTGTGTTTCCAAACAACTTTTCAAAAAGAATGAATCTGTTAACATTGTGTATCATTAACCACTCAGATTAAAACATTTACCTAGTGTTGCCACAAAAATTTTCAAAGATAGAGAAACTGATAACATTATTTATTATAAGCTTACTTAAATTAAAACCTTGTGTTGCCACAAAGTTTTTCAAAAATAGTAAAACCATTGACCTAATATATAAACTACCACTTATATACAAAGACTGTTTTTTTTAGTTTATTAAAAAATGGTTGACTAAAACTAATGGCATTACTAATTTTTTAATGTTTAACTGTAACCGACGCTGATTTTTTAACATATATTAGGATATGTGTTGTTTTTAAGCATTTAGTTTGCAACTGATTTCCGTTTGAACTTCATCAGCGGCTATCCTTATTTTTTGAAAATGGATTCTGTAGTGAATTTGTTAAAAAGACCTCTCGACGAAGTAGTTTCTTCTTCTAAGTATCAACGTTTAGAATGTAATGAACCTGCTTATGTGAATGAATTAAACTTGCCGAGATTTGAAGTTCCCAATACATTGAACACTAACAATGAGACGATATCATGTGATTTATCCACTACTGATTATCCACCGAATGTGAAATCTGAGATTAATACGAATTTTTTTAACTTAATTTCTCAAAACGAATATTTTCAAGAACCCACTACTAGATGCGAAGAGACTGTGTTACAAGCAATCAACCTTTCCCAAGCAAGTGATATAAGTCAATGCACCACTCCACGAACTAAAAGAGGCAAATCCTGTAATCGTATTATATTTCGAGAACTCAGTGATTGTATCTTCTTAATTTTAAAACTGTATAACAGACAATTTTATATACATATTCAAGAGTTTAAACGCAGTGGGCTTACTAATGAAGAAATTGTAACGAAAAATGCAATTTTTATGGATGTTAACAGTTGGTACGAATTTTGCAAAAAAAAATTTCCATTTAATTTGAAGTATAAAAGTTCCTCGTTTGTTGCTAATAACATGATATTAGTGTTAAATTTTAATAATTCTATCATGCGAATTAAACATTTAAAGAATTATTGTCACATTGACTTGAACGAGTATCAGTTAGAAAAGTTAAAAATAAAAGTCTTTGATCTGAATAAAGAACTTCTGCAGCATATTTATGTAAAGCATTTACCAAACTTAATAAGACAGAAATGTATCGTTAGTCACACATCGTTAGAAAATGAACGCATGTGCCAACATAAACTTATAACATGTATTGAAAATAGTATGTCGAGTATACTAAAGCGCATTTTTGAATGCAATGGTTGTATTTTTAACCACGAATCTGTAATCTTTCATCCCTGTTTGATATTAAATAATCGACAAAAATTTGAACAAATAGGAGAAATGTTATTGACTCTAATAGATTTCGACTTTGTTATTTCCTCGTTTTTAAACGAAGTAGATTGTATTAGTGAAAACTTCTTATCTAATATTAATGTAGAAACCATTCAAAACGAATTGTTTAAAATAATGAAATAAAATGTTTTACTATTCTCTTTAATATGTGTGGTTAATTATTTTCAAAATGTATGTTTATTTCGTTTAGCTTTTTCAAAACATTTATAAATTGTTTCAATTTGTATGTGTATAAAAAAGAAACACTTCATTATTAATAAAAAATATATTAACTATCTTTAAAATAAATAAATAATAATAATCTTAATATTTTAATTCATTCTTTTCAAAAATTAGAAAGTTAAAAAGTTAATAAAAATTAATAAGTTAAAAAACTTTATACAAAAATTAATATCAATAGAAATTTTTTTCAAATGTTTAAAATATATTTTGAAAATTTTAAAATGTATTACAACTTATCAAAAATGAATTTACTGATTTATATGAGTATGTATATTATTTTTACTATATTATCTTACTGTAACATTATAACAGATTAATCGTTAAACACATATAAACATTAGGATTTATATAAATGCAACAAATTAATATACTCTCTTGTTTTATTAGAAAATAAAATATCTTCATAAAAATGTTAAAAAATAAAAAAAATTATGAAAAAGTTTAAAAAATAAAAATTTTATGAAAAAGTTTAAAAAATAATTCATTAGATTAAAAAAAAAATTTCTCAAATTAAAAAAATATATTTCATAAATTTACAAAAAAAAAAAAAAAAAAAAAAAAAAAAAAAAAGTAACATAAAAAGTTTTATCGAAAAAAAGAAGTAACATAAAAAATTTTAACAAAAAAAAGTATTATAAAAAGTTTTAACAAAAAAAAAAAAAAAACTTTACACAAAAATTAATATTAATAGAATTTTTTTCAAATGTTTAAAATATATTTTGCTAAAGTTAAAATGAGTTTTCTGATTTATGTATATTATTTTTTCTCTATTATCTTATTGTAACATTGCAATTCATTCATAGTTAAACACATATAAACATTAGGATGTGCATAAGTTTAAAAAAAAAATCATAAGTTAAAAGTTATTTCAAAAGTTCTTTAATAAAAAAAAAAAAAAAAAAAAAAAAAAAACTTTATAGAAAAAATAACATCAATAGAAATTTTTTTCAAATGTTTAAAATTTATTTCACAAAAGTTAAAATGTATTTCATCTAGTGATGGGCGATTTCGATTTTTTAAATCGACTTAATCGATATTATGGTCAACTCGATTTAATCGATACTATAAAATTTTTAATCGATTTCTCAGAAGATATTTTTATTTTGCTTCAAAAATTGAAGATAAAGCAGTCGGATATGCCAATCTCAAAAAGTCTTCTATCTCATACATGATAAAACTTCTAAATGCACTAACACATTGTCAATGTCAAATTTAAATTATTTATGCCCATCATGAAGATTTAAAAAGTACTAGCAGGCTAAGCCCGCTGCGCTGGTCTATTTTTCAAAACAAAACATGAATCAATCAAAATATTGAATATGATTGCGTTTTTTAAAGCAACTTCACCTCGAATGCTCTTTCACATTTCTGAAAATCATACAAAACGCCAATGTATTTAAAGATAGAAAACCAACGATTATATATGCACCAAAAATGCATTAAAAATTAGCAAACAGCTGTTTCGAATCTACTGTCGAGATTATTCATGAGTTCAAAACTCAGTAAGCTAGAAAAAACAAAACTGAGCCAAAAATAAAAACAACAACAATGGAATCAAGGCCCGTTGACGCCAAAATATATTAAAATAATAATAAAATATTATTTTGTTGTATCAGCTTATGCATTCGATAAAATTCGGGCTTTTAAGAAAAAAATATCTCAGTTGACCATTTATTGTAGAGTTTGATAGATAAATGAGGCAAGTATGAAAAGAGCAATTTAAATATTGTCTATTCACCATACTTCTAAAATAGCGAGCATTATGATCGCAGAGATTGACCATTGAATTTAAACAATTTTCAAGTGATTCATTTTCATTTGATAGTTTTTGAACTCTAAACATCTCAACTTGAGGATATGGGTATCTGTGGAAACCTTAATACATCCTCTATCAATATTATAGTATATTTCGCAACGTTAATCTGCTCTTGATCAATCTATTACAGTGTTCCGTTTTTGGAATGCAGCAGAATAAATAAAGTTAAATAAAGTTTTCCTTAGAAAAATAAGGTGAATGTTTTTTGAATGTGTGAAATTCATTTTTTGATACAGATGTCATATACGCATCACGTTGGCGTGATTGAAACAAAATGAACATTTTACGCCACTTATGGTAATCCAGCTTTGTTTTTAATTTATTAATGAAGTATTTATTTACTTTCATTTGCATTTTAAAATGATAAAAAATGTTATGCTCTATACATAGAAAAGTAAAATAGGAAATAGAAATGTATCTGTCATTTGAAAACGAAGTTTCCATTAAAGTGGCGCCACAAATGTATCACCCCAACGTGGTGCATATATGACATTTGTGCCTCTTTCTTACAACATGGGTAAGAAAGAGACACAAAATTTACTTAGCATTTGCACCTAAATTTAGTTATTTAGCTCTATTTTTGTAATAACTGGAGTTTGTACAATGTACGGTACTACTTGATTATTCTGTCGAGAAAAAAATTAATAGCAGATTATAGGAATAAATGTCAATAATCGATGATCGTAAGTATGATAGCAATTGATATTACACATGATGCACGTATTTTTTTACGTCATAAGTGCTTTTTAATTCAACTTTTAATTTGTATTTTTTATTTATGTTTATTGTTCTTTCGTTATTTAAAATGAATTTATGTAAATTTGAATAGTTTGGCGAAACTGGCCGATGTGTTAATCAAGTAGCACTCAATTTACATTTGAAAATACCATATTTCACAAAAAACTCCATCACAAACCCGGATTTGCAAGATTTCCTTCCAATACCAATGCGGCAAAATCCTCGTTTTAGAATAGCGAAGAAATGTGCATTTTTAAAAATTGTTTTCGCTATTTTAAAACGAAAATAATTAAAATAAAAAAAAAGTTACTATAGCACAAAACAATTTATAGAATTTCTAAAAAGAAATTGAAAGTAAATAAACAATTTATTAATACAGAAAAAACTATTGCTGGGTTACCATATCAGGCAAAATAACACCGTTTTGGCGATAGTCAGATACCTCAGTGTGTATATAATATCTGTGCCAAACATGTTTGGAAAAAACAATAATCGTTATTTATACAGCATGTTTAAATACTGTAGTATAGTGAAAAAAATGTATACATGACAAATACGCACCACATTGGCGCGTTTTTTTTTTCTTCTGATGCCGATTCGGAGAAAATTTTGTTTTCAAATACCAGTTACATATATAGTTTACAATTATTTTCTGTTATTTAAATAGAAAATAACAATAAAATTTAAAAAGTTTAGTTAATAATTATAAAACGAAACTATTTATATCCTTTAAAAAATAAAATAAAATAAAATAAAAATTTATTAATAAATAAACAACAGCCAGGTTACCAAGTGAGGCAAATGTGCAGTCGCGCAAATGTGGCGCATGTATGACAAATGTGCCTAGATTAAAATAGTTTATATAACTGGAAAAAAAAAGAAAAATATTGTAAATAGACAATTTATTAATAAATAGACAATAACATCCGGGTTGCCATATCAAGCAAAATAATGACACTTTGGCGCCAGTTAATTACCCAGATGTATATATGGTATTGGCGTAAAAGACAAATCGCACCAATGTAGTGCGTATGAAATATCTGTGCCAAAAAATTTTAAAAGTTGCAGTTAAATTATTTTACAATATCTATGTATGTGGAAAGACATTTACCCTAAAAGTTAAATATTATTCATTTTTGTAGTATTAACTGCTATATATGTATTTAAGTTAAATGTAAAATTTTTTCCTAAAATGCTCTCACTCATTAAAAGAGAGAGAGAGGGAGAGAGAAAATAGTTCTTGCGAACAACGCTTTTTTTTTTTTTTTTTTTTTTTTTTTTTTTTTTTTTTTTTGGTTTAGAATCGCATTGATTGGCGACAAAAGTAGACTGAAACACCCAAATGAACAAACAACATACAAATAACGATTGGTGCCTTTTAAAAAATATTAATTCTGCGAGTTTCTTCTGTAAAACACATAACAGGAAAATTAGATTTAAAAATATTTTTTAAAAAAGAAAAAAAAAAACTTATGTTTTACCTAATGAAATTTTTGAGATGTTTTCTTTTAATCTGGCTCGAAAGAAATAAATAGCCAAATATTGTGTCACTTCAAAACTTTCTTTCACATTGAGTTACTTTTTAAATATTATAAATATTCTTTTCTTTTTCGTTAAAGATAAATATTTTCCTTTCATAATATTATTTTGCATTAAACGGATTTTTTCTTTTTATCATTATTTATTTTAAATCAATGAATTAACAGGTTTTTTATCGAAATGTTTATATTATTTTCCATTAGAGAAAGCATTTCATTTCTTTTTTGAAATATAATTATCGCCGAAAAATTAGTTGTTGCAACCCTTCCGTCAAAAATAACCGAAAAATACGAAATTTAGTACAAAAAATCAGAGTTATCCCTGTATATGTGTATCATAAACCTCCGCAAAAATATTTCCTATCGAATGATATAATCTGCAAAAAAATCCATCGGGTAGTTTTTAAAAACACCCGTTTGGAAGTTTCAAAATTTCTGCTTTATAATATATATGATATGATAGGTTGAAGTATGAACATTTTAAAAGAAAATAAAAGCATTGCGTTTTCCAAACAAATCGCTGAATTTCGGTCCACCCCCTCTTAGATGTCTGTAACCGAAATATATGCAATTCAAAGAGCATCACAGCGACACCTGTTGTGCAGTATACACTCAAGCCTAATAAGAATCTATTTATGTGAAAGTTTAACCGAATATGAAATTTGATTAAATTCCATGCATAATTTCTAAGATATAGCTATCACTAATATCGTGAAAAATGCAGTATAGCAGAGCAGTATTATATAACTTACACAAAAACCTAATCAGGAATAACGTATGATAATATCTAAGAGAATATTAAGTTTGATGAAATTCCGTTCAGGAGCTCTTGAGATATGATCAATAAAATCTTGTAGATCCTGAAAAAGCGGTTGAATTCAGGGGTTAGCCCGAAGAGGAACATCTCCGCCCCGGAACTTTGAAATGTCTTACGAAAATATTGAAGCTTCATGTACAAGAGTCCCCCCCCCCCCTTTCTCTGAAGTATAGAATGCCCCTTCAAGGAGACATAAAAATCCCTCCCAGTGAAAAATATCTGAATTCAACACTGCTGATAAAAGCAGCATAGCAAGGCCTCCTGCATAGTTATTTACACTGAAACCTAATAAGCACCAAACTTATGAATGTGAAGCTTGATGATATATTCTGAATTAGTTTCTGAGATGCAATTATCGCAAAAATCAGGAAAAATGCAGCGTCACCAGCCGTTAGATTTAAATCAAAACTTAATCATTAACAATTTATGTTAGTATCAAACCGAATCTGAAGTTTTGCAGAAATACGTGCATTAGTTCTTGAGGTATCTATCTTGCAGTAATCATGAAAAATACAACATAACAGCGCCACCTGTAGAGCGATTTTTACCATAAGTAATCAGCACCAATTTATATGAAAGTCTAGGTGAATCTAAAGTTTCAAGAGGTTCCAGGCATTAGTTCTTGAGATAGAGCGCCCACAAAATTTTGTAAGAGACAAACAAATAGACAGACTGAAAGACAGAGAATTTATAAAAACAGTAAAATGTAAATAACAACATATTCGAATTTTGTAAGCATTAGGTTATTATTATCTTTTAAATAACATCATACAAACAAAGAAAAAAAAAAGCAAAGTTTTTTTTTTTTTTTTTTTTTTTTTTTTTAAGAAAATAAGCAACATATAATGCCTAGAATTGTATATGGGTGTGTAAACATGTTTAATAATCTACATAACCCTCTCCCCCCCCCCCCCGGTTTTACATAAGATAATGAGAATTGTCTTTTTTCTGTAATTATCTTCTTTTTTATAGTTTTTCAAAATAATAATAATAATATATATATATAATAAAAAAAAAGGACTTAAACATCATCAACTGATCACGTGATGTATACCTAGTGCTAGATATCTTAAAAAACAGGATATGAAAATTCACTAGTTTAAAACAAATGCTGATTGTAACTAATATCTGTGATATCATGTTTTGTTAAACATTTTAACAAAGAATTAATTAAACTAATTAATTAATTAATAATTATTAGAATGATTAAATTACTTAATAAATGAATGTTTAAAAGAACCAATCTTGAAAACAAAGCACTAGTCATATGGAATACATCACGTGATCAGTTGTTGATACATGTTCTTTGACGTCACAGGTATTTTGATATGGTTATCTGATAACATTTTCTGATAGGGACTTTGAATTTTTCATTTCGTCCCAAACTCTTGACTGCGTTGCACGTGCTTTTGCGATGGTGAGTATAGAATGTTAAATGTGTCTTTATTATTAAACTATTTTATTTTAATTATGCATGAAAATTAAATATTTTTCCAAATTTTAGTACACCTTGAAAACAATAATTTGAAATAATAAAAATGTGAAAATTGTAATTAAAAGTTTTGCATGCACATTTCATAACACACAGATAAATTGTCAACTGTATTAATTTTTTTTAAAAATGTTTCTAAATAAAAGAAGTGAAAATAATTATCTATAAAAGTCTAACTGTATATTTTTAAGCATTAATATTAAAGGTTTTTTAGATATATTTTATAAAGCCATGCTGGGACATAACCAAACAGGTTGATTAACCTATAAACTTATGAATATTACTAAGTTGGAACAGCGAAAACCTGTTTTGTCAAGTTAATTTTTCCAAGTTAGTTCAATAATGTTACTTACAAATGACAATTTTTATTAAAATAATTATTTAAAACCTTGATGAGTTCTTCAGATATTTGGTAAAATGTTAGTACAATACTAAAAAAAGTGTGAAGACCTTGTCTGTTTTCTTTAAATTTGTGTATTAAATGAATTTTTCCAAGTTTTACCATGCACATGCGAAGGTTTCATTTAAGTAATAAAAAAAAGTATATAAGTCATTGTTTTCTCGATTAAAAAGGACGAGTCTTGCATCTTAAAATTTTGTTCATGTGTCGATAAAAGCTTTTTGGTTACTAGGGTAAATAAATAGCTGATTGCTAGGGAAAATAAATAATTGGTTACGTAAAATGTTGGTTGGTTGGGTAATTAAAACTTATTAATGAAATCCTAACTAACATAATAGTTGATTGTGAAAACAGTTGAATGGTTGATTAAAACTTATCAAATAGATGTAATTAAAGGGGAGAATCTAATAACTTAACAGCTTTTTTTATTATTTGAAAACATTTTTATAAATTTAGTATGACTTTTAATAAAAACAGGAAAGAATCAACTGCTTTTATACATTTTGTGAAAGTGAAAGAAAAAGGAGTGAGGGGGAGCTTCAACAGAATATAACACCCTGTGTCTCTCTTTGCTTAAAAAGTCCCGCTTAAATATGATTATAAGAAACATTGCATGGTTTTAACCATTCATAATGTAATATTTTCATAATTAGAGTTATATGTAATAAACATTTTTGTTAAACCTAAACTGCTGTTAGCGTCTTACATACCGCTGAGTTTTTCAAGTTTCAGAGTTTAACTTGCAATTTTTTGTTTAACTATAGATACCGGGAAAATTTTGTTTCATTTGGAGTCCTATTACTATCTCTAGAGACTTTTGAATAACTGAATTTTATTTATAATAGTCCTGTATATAAGGTTCAATACAAAAATAATATTCTAAAAGTTAATTTAACATTTTATTCATCGTTAGATTAAGCGGTCTGACAGGCCGCTCACAGTAAGTTATGCGACAATTTTTGTCATTGCAGTTAAGGGTTAATACTATTATAGTAATCTAGTAAATAGTTTTTAAACCATAACTCCACACTAATGCGGATTCTCCAAACCTACAGTTAAATTGTCGACGTTTTAAAGAACATGCTTTAATAAATTTTTAATAAACTGAATAAAATTTTTGATTGAAAAATATTATCCCAAAGAGATCTCTTATTCAATTTTATACATAATTCATATGGTTATATATCATTATCTCTATATTAGCAACAAAATTAACCTTTAACTGCTGTTAGCAATCTGACTGAACACTGTACCCCCTCTCCCCCCCCCCCCAAAAAAATAGCGTTTAACTTGTATTTTCCAGTTTAACCATAGTTACAACTGAAATTCTTTTTCGTTTGGAGTTCTTGTAATATTATTAGAAATATTTGAATAAATTAAATTTAATTAGAATTAATTCTGTACAAAAAGTTTAACGCAGGAACAGTATTCTATGATTTTTAATCATGGATCGCCTTTTAACCTTTAACTAATAATACCGGTCTCGTAAACCACTATTTTTCTTTTAATTTTTTATTTTAACTTGTAATTTTCAGTTTAACTGCAAACACTACCGAAATTTTGTTTCATTTGGAATTTTAGTACTATCACCAGAGACTAAATAGGTGAATATTAAGTATAATACTCTTGTATAAAAAGTTTAGTACAAAAACACAATCCTCTGAGTTATTCCCGCCTTTTATTCATCTTTCAATTTTGCGGTCTCACAAACCGCATCACATTCATACGTTACAATTTCTGTCACATCAGTTAAAGGTTAAATTTATAATTTTTTGAAAAACTGAACGCTGAGAAAGCAGACAGTAAAAATTTCGAACTCAATTGAGCAATCCAGTGGAAATTTAAAAGAAACTTGATTTTGAAGATGTTCGAATTTGAATCTCGAAAACATTTTTATATACTTTTATTTACAAGAGTTAAAAATTATTTTTTACATTAGTAAAAAAAAAAATAATAATAGAATAAAAAATAAAATAGAGAGATTATTTTTAAGTATTACCCCCCCCCCCCCTTAATCTTACCATTTCAACAATGATAATAATGCTGTCCCATATTAATATATAAACCCCCTTCGGATATAGTTCGGCCACTGCTGGGAATCAACCGGGGTAATAACGCCAATCGCTGGCGTTATTACCCCGGGATACTTACTGCGCAGTAAATCCTAAACTACAAATTATCTCGAGAAGATATCCAAAATCTTCTACAACAATTTGAAAGTACATGAAATACACTACAAATTTATGTAATAAACAAAGTATTTCCGAATAAAAAACATAGTCTTCACATCAAAAACCTTATTTCGCAAATTTTAGATCAAGCGGTAATTTTAGTTGCTTGTAAAAACAATAAGACCTAAAAAAGAAACAAATTAACTTGAAGCTGTTTTTTGCGATTTATATGACTCAAAACCCTTCTGCGCAGAGCACATGGGTGTCATTTACCTGATTATTTCATAATTATGCAAAATATAAGCACTTGGCGTTATTACCCCGCCTGGCGTTATTACCCCAGGGTACCTTATATAAAAGAAAGTCAGGATTTCGTATTAATAACAGCACAAAAAAATCTACCGAACCAAAAATCTTGAAAATTGGAGTAAAAAAACTTCTTACAACATCGAGGGCCGCTAAAAAGGGATTTTCGAAAATTCCACCCCTAAGAGGAGTAGAAAAAAGAGCGAACTTTTAAAAAATACCTTAAAAATCGGCTTTTGAATGTATTTTTCAACTGATAATATATTTTAGTGCATTTTTTCATTCTGAATCGAATGGTACTAAGCAAATTCGTTTAGATCCAGTGTTCGTGAGATAATTAACATTTCCCTAATTTGGCGCTGTCTTCGGCGTAAAAATCTGAAATTTTCAATGCTTATCTTTATATATAAAAATCTTCTGTGCGTGTGTATGTAACTGAACTTCTCCTAAACGATGGACCGATTTTAATGAAATTTTGTGTGTGCGTTCCAGTGGATTCGAGAATGGTTTAGATTCACATTTCATCGAAATTGATTCAGTACTTTTTTAGTAACTAGGCAAAAACTAATAGTTAGTGATTTTTCGCTAATTAAAAGTGCTATAAATATAAAAGAAAGTCAGGATTTCGTTTTAATCACAGCACAAAAAATTCTACCGAACCCAAAATCTTGAAAATTGGGGTAAAAATACTTCTTATAATATCGAGTGCCGCTAAAAAGGGATTTTCGAAAATTCCACCCCTAAGAAGAAGTAGAAAAAAGAGCGAACTTTAAAAAAATTCCTTAAAAATCGGCTTTTGTATTTATTTTTCAATTGATAACATATTTTACTGCATTTTTTCATTCTGAATCGAATGGTACTAAGCAAATTCGTTTAAATCCCGTAGTTCGTGAGATAATTCATATTTTCCAAATTTGGCGATGTCTTCGGCGCAAAAACCTGAATTTTTCAATTCTTATCTAAATATATAAAAGAAAGTCAGGATTTCGTATTAATACCAGCACAAAAAAATCTACCGAACCAAAAATCTTGAAAATTGGGGTAAAAATACTTCTTATAACATCAAGTGCCGCTAAAAAAGGATTTTCGAAAATTCCACCCCTAAGAGGAGTAGAAAAAAGAGCGAACTTTAAAAAATTCCTTAAAAATCGGCTTTTGTAAGTATTTTTCAACTGATAACATATTTTAGTGCATTTTTTCATTCTGAATCGAATGGTACTAAGCAAATTCGTTTAAATCCAGTAGTTCGTGAGGTAATTCACATTTTGCTAATTTGGCGATGTCTTCGGCTCAAAAACCTGAAATTTTGAATCCCTATCTTTATATATATAAATCTTCTGTGCGTGTGTATGTCACTGAACTCCTCCTAAACGACTGGACCAATTTTAATGGAATTTTGCGTGTGTGTTCCAGTGGATTTGAGAATGGTTTAGATTCACATTTCATCGAAATTGATTCAGTACTTTTTTAGTAACTAGGCAAAAACTAATAGTTAGTGATTTTTCGCTAATTAAAAGTGTTGAATATGTTCGATGAATGGAGTGCGGACGGAATGCCCGAGCGGTCTAAGGCGCCAGATATAAGCTCTGCTTCTCGAAGAAAGAGATCGCGTGTTCGAACCCCGCTCCTGTCAAACGTGTATGCTTTACAGTAATATAGCCTGTATTATAATTTTGATTATCTGACTTCAGAAAATCGTTAACTTTTAATAAAAAAAGGAAAAATAAACTTTTCTATCAAAAATTGAACCGACTTCAAAAAATACTGAAGAGTGAAAAATAATTTCCTTACATAATTGTCATAAGAAATTAAATTAAGAACGTAGTTTTTATCGTGCGTATTACTATATTTAAGTACATTTATTTGATTTTCTGGTGTCGGTGCCAGGAAGGATAACGTCTGTCTGTGACAGGACAACGTCTGTCGGGTCCGCTAGTATGTATATAAAATTGTCTGTTATACAGTTTTAAAATTAAGAAGATACAATCACTGAGTTCTTCTCGAAATATAATACGATTACAGGATTTGCCTCTTTTAGTTCGTGGAGTGGTGCATTGACTTACATCACTTGCTTGGGAAAGGTTGATTGCTTGTAACACAGTCTCTTCGCATCTAGTAGTGGGTTCTTGAAAATATTCGTCTTGGGAAATTAAGTTAAAAAAATTCGTATTAATCTCAGATTTCACATTCGGTGGATAATCAGTAGTGGATAAATCACATAATATCGTCTCATTGTTAGTGTTCAATGTATTGGGAACTTCAAATCTCGGCAAGTTTAATTCATTCACATAAGCAGGTTCATTACATTCTTCTAAACGTTGATACTTAGAAGAAGAAACTACTTCGTCGAGAGGTCTTTTTAACAAATTTACTACAGAATCCATTTTCAAAAAATAAGGATAGCCGCTGATGAAGTTCAAACGGAAATCAGTTGCAAACTAAATGCTTAAAAACAACACATATCCTAATATATGTTAAAAAATCAGCGTCGGTTACAGTTAAACATTAAAAAATGAGTAATGCCATTAGTTTTAGTCAACCATTTTTTAATAAACTAAAACAACAGTCTTTGTATATAAGTGGTAGTTTATATATTAGGTCAATGGTTTTACTATTTTTGAAGAACTTTGTGGCAACACAAGGTTTTAATTTAAGTAAGCTTATGATAAATAATGTTATCAGTTTCTCTATCTTTGAAAATTTTTGTGGCAACACTAGGTAAAAGTTTTAATCTGAGTGGTTAATGATACACAATGTTAACAGATTCATTCTTTTTGAAAAGTTGTTTGGAAACACAAGATAATATCCATCATGATTATGTAAATAACAATTGTTAATATAAATGATAAATTAAACTTGGTAAATAATTCTAACATATTAAAAGTATTTTAAAATTAATTCAGTATAAATTCAAATTCAGTATTTTAAAATGAAAAATTAATAAATTAAAGTGAACTCTAATTTTAATTGATAAGAAACTTTTTTCTAAAGGTTAAAATTTAAGTAAAATTTAATAAATTTTTGGGAATCTCTAAAAAACATATGAAATGGATTAATGGGAATAAATTGTTGTTTTAAAAAGTTTAGTTAGTTGAAACATCAAACAAAATTCTCTTTCTTGACTTTTGTAAATAAGTGAAATCTAATCTTACTTGACATTTTTTCATATATCAGCTAGTTCCTGTTAAAATTGTTTTGTTATCGGATGTTTGTGCAAGGCAGTGAATAAGTGCTGATAAGATATTATTTTAAGTTGCAAACGATTCCATTATAATATAAGACATTAATAGAAATTAAAATTCAGAAAAAAAGTGTGTGTCAGTGTGTGGGCTGAGAGTGGTCAACCTCCACGCGGTTCAGCCTGGGCAATGAGAGCTCTGTATTTGATATATTCGACTTAATTCATTTTGAGAAAATTCAAAGTTCTCAGCTAATGACCACAAAAAAATTATATTTTTAAATTATTTTTAAATTTTTTTATTATGAAAATCTAGAATGGTAATGAAGTAGAATTATTATTATTTTTAAATGAATAAAAATTTACATAGTAATTTCAATATGTTTATCAACATCGGTAAAAGTTTTAATCTAAGTAATGAATGATACATAATGCTAACAGATTCGTTCTTTTTGAAAAGTTGTTTGGAAACACAAGGCAATATCCGTCATGTTTATGTAAATGACAATTGTTAATAAAAATGATAAATTAAACTTGGTAAATAATTCTAATAAATTAAAACGAAAATATCTTTGGTTTGAATGTGATAAGATGAGTCGGTATTCATAAATAAAAGATTTGCATCCTCTTTATATGTTTTCTTTATGAAATTATAATGAAAATTACACATCAGCATTTTGGATAACTCCAATATCGTGAACTCAACATAAATCGGTCGATTCATGAGTATGCTAATTTTCATCCTTTCAACGGCAGTTAAATCTTCATCATATGTTTTAAAAGATTTAAAAGTGGGTGAAGCCACTAATTTCTTGGTTCTTTTTCCATTATTAACAAGTACAATATTTCTACGTTTTCGTAGATTTTCCAAAGTTTTCCCAAACACAGAGTTATTCATTAGTTTAAAAAAGTCCTTTTCAAAAAAGGGTTCAGCTTTTTTTCTTTTCTCAGTATTAAAATTGATATAATTTTTAAGCCAAGGTGCTTGTTTGAATTTAAGGACTTTGTGAACAGCTGTAAGTTTTAATCCGAGTTGTAAATAAAATTTAAGATTACGATAATGAGTGATAAAATTCTGCTTATCCTTTAAATTTGGAATGAGTTTAGGGGTTCCTATGAATTTTCTATTGTTAACTAAGCTATGTGCATACGAAGACAACATTTCTTCTTTTACGACCGATCTTTCAGAGGCGAGTGGGTATTCATTGTGTAATGAATGCAGATTTGAGGGGTACTTCAAATCAACCTCGAAAATATACCCGAAGTCACTATCATCAGCTAACGATAAAATCCACTCTTCTGTAATATAATTTGTCGCACACCATATCAAGTCAAGAAATTCTTTTACAGGTTCGAATCCCACTAAAGCCTTTTGGAAAACTCAATTTTTAAAAAAATTATTAATTTCCAACGAAAGAAGAAGGCCGGTTTTGCGGGCACAGGCGTGATGAGCAAGGGGCAATTGTGATTAATATTTGATTGACAAGACTCACCTTCCTCCTTATCGCAATACTCAATTATCTCACAGGCGTGATGGGCAATGCTTAATTGATCAGACTCAATTTTTTAAAATTATTAATTTCCAACGAAAATTCGATTCACAACCAACAGAGGGCAGCATCAAAATAAAAATCTTCCGGGGGGGGTGAAGTTTGGAAAATGAGGAGGTTACCCCATTTGCTATAGTATGATATTATAAGCTTCAGATCTGAAATAAAAAAATTAAGCCTCTTAAAAATTAAGCCCCTCTAAAAATCAAGCCCTCCCCCCTTCCTAAAATCTCATCTTACTATAACATATTTTACGATATGTTCAAATTTCCTTCCTACTCTAAGTTGATTCCAATCTTAAAGAAAAAAAATACATTTAAGCCTTTCAGAAAAATAAGCCCTCCTAAAAATTAAGCCCTCCCCCCTTTCCTGAAAATCACATCATACTGTAACAGTGACAAAACATCCTTCACCCATTTTCAAATATCTTTCCTACTCTAAGTTGATTTTAATCTCTACTTTAATTTAAACTCCCTAAAACATTTTTTTAAGCCCCCCTCAATTTTAAGCCCCTCCTAAAAAATAAGTCCTCCCCTCTCTCTAAAAATCTCATCATACTGTAACAGACTCCAAACATCCACCCCATTACTATAGTATAATCTCATAAGTTTCAAACCCTAAAAATTTAAGCCCCCTCAATTTTAAGCCTTCCCCTCATCCTACTACAGTATGATACACTCTCCATCAGATAAGCTTCTCAATCAGGTGTGGTGGTCCTTCCTCCCTCTTATAGGAGGTGGAGGACCTCTTCCTCCTCTCCTCCTCCTCCCTCCTCGCTGAGGTTGAACTCCCATTCTTTCCCTACTCTTGTATCAAAAAATGGATAACGCCATTCGATTATATAGTTTCTGAATAAAGATATCTGCTAATCTTATGCGTTTCTTAGAAAAAAAAATGAATTTAGAAATGTATCAGAAAGGAGCTTCTTTGAATTTAAGAATGAATTTGGATTTGAAATCTATAATAAAATGATATAGAAATATATTTATAAATCTTCTTTTATTAAACAGCTTCAAAATTAACGATGTTTTCAGCTTTCTTTCTTTTTTCTTTTATTCTAAGCCATATTAATTTTTAATGAATCTTTATTCGAATGTTGAAAGCCTAAGAATCTAAGTAATCATTAATGTTGTTAATGTGTATTTGCTGTAAAATATACTGTAAAATCATTCCATAGATATGTATGCAGTATTCTTTAAAGGAATCTTAGTTATATGATAAAAATCTGAATTTTTTAGAAATCGTAGAAATTGTAACGGGCCAAAACGGCCCGGGCCTGGAAATTCCGGCCCGTGCAGACCTCTAATTTAGAGCACTACTTAGAACCACTCTATAAATCTCAGATTTTTGAACATCTAACTATCAATATAGCTTTTCTGTTAGAACAGATACGAAAAGTTATCTGCGAGACTTTACAATTATGGCATTGGTATCCAAGCATTATCTATTAGTAATTTCTTTAATAAATATTTACGAAAACAATTTTAGAAAATAACATTGACGTCTGAACAACGTTAATACTTTTTAAGTACGGCGAAAGAAGTCTGAACGCGCTCCGATAGTAGTGCATTTGATTCTCTCACATGATACATTTCTTTCTTTTACAGGTAGAAGTGCACACTGAACCCAAATAAAATAATGCTCATATAAAAGCTTATAAAGAGTAGAATTAGTGCATATAAAAATTAATTGGGTTCATCGAGCGCCTCTTAGTAAAAAATTAATTCAAAGACGCAAAAAACGTCAAAAATGCGAAAAAAGCCAAAACACTCTACTTTCGGGCTATAATTTCCATGACTTACTATTTTATTTATCCCGTAAAACTTATATTAAACAAAAATACATATCTTTAACTATACAAAGCCACAGATAAATCATCTGAATTCGAAACTTTTTTTTCCTGGTATTTGATGGGCGAAAAATAGCCCTTATCGATCCACCTCCTTTCCAGGTGTTTTTTTTTTTTTTTTTTTGTGGGGGGGGGGGGTATTTTGATGAGATTTGCTATTTTTTTTTCAATCTTTTGACTAAATTTGCTATTTTTTGTGATTATTTGGCAAAATTTGCGTTTTTTGGAGTACCTAGACAAATTTTGTGTATTTTTGCAATCGTTTGACAAAATTCACGTATTTTATGATACTTGGACAAAATGTGTCGTTTTCTCGAGGACTTTTGGTGAAATTTGTTGTTTTCTAGAGGTCTTTTGATGAAATTTGCTCCTTTCTCGCGATCTTTCGATGTAATTTACCGTTTTATCGAATTTATCCTTTTTCCGTGATCTTTTTGCAAAATTTGCCTTTTTTGCAATGTTTTGACGAAATGTGCTTTTTATTCATCTGACGAAATTTGTCGTTTCCCCTCACAATCATTTGACAAAATTTGTCATTTACTCGCAATCATTTGACTAAGTATGTTGTTTTCTCACAATATTTTACAATTTTTTTCATGATCTGTTTACAAATTTGCCATATTTAGGGATTTTTTGACGAAATTTGCTTTTTCTTTTGAAATTTTTTCATGAATGTTGCCGTTTTTCAAGACGTTTTGACAAAATTTTGATATTTTGCAAGACTTTGACGAAATTTGTGTTAATTGGAATACGTGGACAATTTTTTTCCAGTTTTTTTGTCAAATTTTACAATTTTTTTATTGATCTTTTGAAGAAATTTTTTATTTTTTTGCGATCTGTTGACGAAATTTGTTTTTTCCCAACTATTTACAAAATTTCCAGGTGTTGTTTTTTTTTTTGGGGGGGGGGGTATTTTTACGAAATTTGCTATTTTTTGTGATTATTTCCAAAATTCATGGGGTTTTTTTTATATTTGGAAAAAATTTGTCGTTTTTTCGATGTCTTTTGATGAAATTTGTCGTTTTCTCGCGATCCTTCGATGTAATTTGTTGTTTTGTCTAAATCTTTCGACGAATTTTTTTTGGCCAATTTTTGACATAATCTGCGTTTTTCCGTGATATCTAGACAAACTTTACATTTTCCTGCAACCTTTTTTCAAAATAAGTTGTTTTCTGACGATCTTTTAATGAAATTTGTTGATGTTTTTCTGTGATATTTTTGCGATCCTTTGACAAAATTTGTGTGTTTTTCACGACCCTTTGACAATCATGTTTTTCTTGAGATATATGGCAAAATTGGTGATTTTTCGCCGCACAGTTGACAAAATTGATTTTATTTATTTACCTATTTGTTTTTTAGTCCATTTGTCAAAATTTACGATTATTTCCGAATTTTCAGATTTATGATGGATTTTTTTTTTTAAAGCTTAGAAATGATTGCCTAAATTTTTTGGAAAATTCAAAACAGAATCGTCCTTGATTTATAGTTTAACGTGAATCAGAGTTTTGTCAATCGTATGTGATGTGGATAATATTAAAACAGAACATAACAAATGATTTTTAGCATTTTTTTTTTTTTTTTTTACTTTAATAGTTGAAAAATAATCTGCAAACATTTTCTAGAGTCTGTGATGTGCGTCGCAGCGTTGCACCGATTCTGCGCCTAGGATCATGTCATGTTAGTGTTATGTTGGTAAATAGAAAATCATCATATGAGAGAAATTCTATGAGTGCATCTTGTGAATATAATTTGCCTCGATATAAAATGCAGGGTTTTTTTCATTTATTGAAATTTTTAATAAATATTGATCTTTAAATATTTCTTTTATAGCGGTAAAATAAATTTTTTTCTTTGGTTCTTTCATATTGTTGCCGTCAAGTTTTGAGGGGTTTCACCTAGCCAGATTAAATATTATCATTAATCACATTAACATGTGAAATCTACATGTATTTTTGATGCATGAAAAGGTAATGGAAAAGTTAGTTGAAAATGCAAATGTTTATTTGTTGAATGGGGTGGGTAATGTGACAACAAATTAACCACTGAGAGGATCATTGTTATAGTTGTTGCTAAATGCCAAACTATAAATTCAGTCTCATTTTGCTGCGAAGTAAGTGAAGTATATATATACTAGTATTAAAAAATGCTCTGACGAGCACCAAAAAAGGTTAATATGTTTTTAAGTATGAAAAAGGGTTTGACAAGTGCTTCTGTTAATTATTGAGCATGAGGAAGGACAAGGGATCCCTTCTTGGCTACAGCTCACTTCAATGCCAACTTTTAAAAAATCATATTTGCCCTTTTTCCGTGAAAACAAATCGGTCGCAGTCACTATAAAAATGTATAGTGTAAAGACATAACCAGTAAAGATGCAGCTTAATTAGACATATATGTAAGGGAAGACGACATAGTGCCAAAAACCTAGTTCCTGCAGGTATCACATTCATGCACTGCCACCAAGCATGCCCTAAGTGTATAATTGCACAGAAAATTGATTTGTAGTACAGTGCAGAGTGAACAGTGCAGTTAACATCAGGGATATAATGCAGGTTATACGCCGTATACCTTCTGGACTTTTTAATAGAACACCATATACACTGTTTCTCAAGAAAGCTTATCGTATACACATTTAGGGTATCCCTCTGCTTAGAGCAGATGCTTTATAGATCCTATGTAGATATATCTTATGTTATTTTTACGACTACACCCCTGGTTAACATCTAAAGCACGGTGGGAAGTTCTAAAGAACCGCAAATTTCTTTTATATGGAAAAAGCGCAAATATGATTTTTTAAAAGTTGGCATTGAAGTGAGTTGTAGCCAAAAAGGGATCCCTTGTCCTTCCTCATGCTCAATAATTAACAGAAGCACTTGTCAAACCCTTTTTTATACTTAAAAACATATTAACCTTTTTTGGTTCTCGTCAGAGCATTTTTTAATACTAGTCATTTAATTTAAAATACACTCTTTAAAGAGTGTATTTGTATAAAGTTCACTCTAAAAAGAGTGAAAATGGAAATCACTCTTGCAAAAAGTGAGCTTTTCACTCCTCCCAGTTTTAGAGTGCATGATGTACAGTTAATTTTTTCTAACAATAAATTTACTAATACATTCCTGGTGTTATATATTACATATACCTTACCTGACTATTTATTAATTTAAATCGTACAGTTTATTGAAAATTTATAGTTCAAATCAACTAGTAATTCTCTTTACTACTATATCACATGTAATCAATCAAAATATGAAAAATACTCTTAATTTCGTAAATTTGACAGTAAAAAGTCTAGCAGTATAATTAATTTTAATGAGTGGTACATTTGTAACAATTTAAATTGTAATGCGGTATTTAAAAAATGAAATAACAGATGAAATTTCTTTACTATTAAAATAGGTAAATACTTTGGGTAACTTACCATGACAGCATGCGAAATTTTTACATTCATTTCAATTGTTTTCGTCAAAAGCATTTCCTATATTATCCGAAATAGACAGCTTCCTTCATAATCAGAGACCAATTGATTCAATTTTAAAACTTATATATGAAGGGTTTGTTGTACATATATCTTTTTATGGCAGATTTTTTTTCTCTTAAAAAATCAATATATGTATTATAGATACTTACATGTATCCAATAACAAAACTACTATTCATTAAATTAAACCGTTTGAATCGAATGTAAATATACATTACCATCATTTAGAAGAAAGGTGTAATTCAAATTAAAAACAACAAAAAAAAAAAAAACCCTGTTGTTATAGTTACACAAAATGCACTTACATGTATTGTTTTAGAAAATGAAATTAGATTTTCCAAATTATGTAAAGCGTGTTCTTTTATTAAATGCTTCGTGATATCAGTAAATCTCGAAAATCTAGATGAAGACAAATATTTTTGCGTAAGTATTTTTCGATAATATGATTTGTTAAAGAGATTTCAGAGAACTTTTAATCATAAAATGTTTATGAAACTGTAAAATAAATAAAATAAAATAAAACTTTCCAAAAATGTCTTCTATTTCCTAAATCATATTTGCATGCAGTTTTTAAATGAGATATATTTTTAAAAAAATAGTTTAGATAAAGAATAAGGATTATGTATGCAAATAAAAATCTATGATTAAATTTATGTCTTTAGACAGCAAAATTGTTAACTAGATTGAAATAACCGGATAAACAAAATGTTACCTAGGAAATGTGATGCCTCTGCGCAGCACGAGCAAATTACACTTGGTGAAATACGGTACACAGATGAGATACGAGAAAAACTGGTAAATGGTTAAATAATTAAATAATTCACTTGCCACTTATAGAGATGCGATTTTTGTGTTTTGCACACGAGTATTTTATTAGAGAAAATATTGATCTGTTAAATCGTAATAATGTTTGATTACAAGTCATAAAATTATGAACTCCAAAAATTATGAATTTTGATTTACCCCTTAAATTCATTGATATACAGTATTTTATTTCTCTGCTCTAAAAAAATAAGTAATGCTGTTACAACTACTGGCAATGAATTTTTTTGTGACCTAGTAGTTCAGTCGTTTGGTAGAAAATAAAAGAAGGCTTTGGTATACACTCTAAAACTGGGAGGAATGAAAAGCTCACTTTTTGCAAGAGTGATTTGCATTTTCACTCTTTTTAGAGTGAACTTTATACAAATATACTCTTTAAAGAGTGGAATTTCCGACTCCCTAAAAAGGAGTGAAATAGCTGACTCCGTTGTCGAGAGTGGAATATCTCACTCCATCGTCGAGAGTGAAAAATCTCACTCCGTTAACGAGAGGGAAATCCCGGCATTTATGCACTTGAAAAAAATACCCGTTAAATTTTGAACCAATATATGGAGTAAAACAATGAAAAGTACCAAAATATGTCAATTCTTAATTTTGAAAAACTACATTTAATAATATAACCTATACAATTACGCTTATTTGCTATTAAAACACACTCTTTTTCAAAAATCAGTGTCACTCCTTCGAAAGAGTGAACGGTCACTCTGCTTAAAAAATGACTTAGATATGTATTACGCATCAGCCAATCAGAAACCGTCTTCTCGGTTGTGATGATAAAAATGTATCCGCCATTTTATCGTGTTCGTTATGTGTCCGACTTTCGTTAACTTGGTCTACATATGTGGATTTTTGATTTGTATTATTAATACTGAAACGCAGTTTAAATTTCGATCTTGGAATGATATACTCCGATATCTTATGATTCAAAATAATCCACATAGATTAAATTTCTTGTTCTGGAGTCAAAATGGAGAACAAATAATTCAGTAAAAAGCAATAATACTCCATTAATACTCAGTGCACTGCACACATCTTATTAAAACAAGGTATTATTATTCATCAAACAATGGATAATATTTAACAAAAAAAACAATTAGTCAATTTTAATTTCAACTTTTTATTTTCCGAAAGTAAGTTCTAGAATGTTGAGTTAAAATTTTTACTTTATACAGGAAGCTGTCTGCTATCTTTATAGAGCACGCGCATGTGACGTCACGCTTCAGCTGCTGGCTTGTTTGGGTGGCAAAAACGATTTCTTTTCCACTGTAATTACCACAGACTTCTCGTACAAATATCTTTACTTTGAGATATTAACAAACTTTATTAGAGTTATTAATGCACTTTTTTTTTGTAGTGTGCTGTAGCAAAACACACGAGGGGGCAGAATTATTACTTTTTGAGTGGGGCGGGGAGAAAGGAGATATTTATAGTTATTAGATATCAACGAATACGCTTTTCATTGAAATTTTGAATATTATATGGAGGATATGAGAAGAAAGGGAAACAGAAATTTCAGTAATGGGGTTTATTTATATTACTAATTATTTCTCTATTGCCGTTATAGAACAACAAACAAAAAAATATTATTAGTATTAGTATTAGTATTTTTTTTTTGCATAGAAATAAAAATAACTTAAAGATTTTAACTTTAAAACCTAAGAAATCACAATTTATGCTTCTCACTCTTTCCTACTAGCATACAAATATATTTGTATCAAAGGGGAGGGAGCGTAAATGATTGTAGGTTAACGATAATTAAGTTTATTTTTCATGTATTAATGACACACAGGTCTGGTATTTTTTTAAATAAATATTTTTAAAAATAAATAATTTTTTAAATCAATATTTTTAAATAACTATTTTTAAATATTTGACAATCAGCAAACTGGGCGGGGGGGGGGGAGGGGGGAGGGCAAAGAGAAGACTGGATGAGAATTTCAGAAACAGAGTATAAGTTATATGATTAATTATTTTTGCGACTACGGAACAATAAATTGAAAAGATTTTTTATGTAAAATAAAGATAAAAAAAAACTCCTTTGTATTCTGGAAGGGGGAGGGCTACATGGAGAAGCGTAAGTTCGGAATGTTAGGAAGTGATTGTAATCATTATTTATTTATTCTTATTAGTGAGCAACAAATTATATCAGTTTTCTTTTCAAATGAAGAATTTCAAAGTTTTAAAATTCATTCTGCAGGAGGGGGGGGGGGCAGAGGGAAGAAATTTTTTCGAAATTAAAGAGATGATAAAAAATCGATATATTTGTATTGATATATTTGATTATTTTTTGTCACTGGAGAGAGAAAAAAAATAGAATTTTTTTTAATAAAAATTAAAAAAAAAAAAAAAAAAAAAAAAAAAAAAAAAAAAAAAAAACTTATTTGCATGATGGGAATGGGGGGGGGGGGGCTAAGAATGGAAGCATACATATTTCGGATAAGCTGGAGATAATCTAAATTATTATTTATTTATTGTGATAAGTCAGAAATAAATGCGACAAATTTTATTTAAACAAAATAAAGAGTTTTAAAAATATGAAACTGTATATGATCAGAGGAGGGAGGGGGGCAAAGGGCGGAAAGTGTAAATTTTGACGGAAGAAACCTAATTTGCTTTATTCATTATTGATTTATTATCAGTAGAAAGCCGTAAACGGAACAGAATTTTTAAACTATATAGATCAACAATAATTTTTTTTTATATATATATATCGGGGGGGGGGGGGCAGAGGGTGAATGAAACATTAGAAAAAGGTTAAGCCTAGCCAGACAGGACTATATTTTTCCAAAAAATAATCATGATTGGACGAAAAAGTCATGATATTGGGAAGATTGCTATGGATTTAAACGACGACAAACAAGGAACGGCGAAGTTTCTGCCACCCAAACAGCGAAAATGACAGTTTACTTGCAACCGTGCCCGTGCTCTATAGGCTCGGAGGAAAAAAAATAAAATTGCTGACGCAAAGACTGGTATTTTATGCGTAATGTTTACAGCTAAAACGGCTTTGGTAATTTTAAAAATTTGCACTATGACTTATATTAGATGAAATTTGTTTATTAGAGATAAATAACTCATTAAAAATGTTTTTCCAACAATAAGAATAATACATATATATGTAGTCATTTCTTTTTATTCTATATTTTCTTCATTTTTATTTTTCCTACATGAATATATTTTTATAAAACTTTACTCACATTCATAGAATACTATAGGGTAGATGTAGTAGTAATGTACACCCGCGAATGTTTTTGGTTTATATATATATATAAAAAAAAATAACTAGTAAAGATTTAGCTTTTATCATTATTTTTTTCGTAACTCGCCTTTGCATATTTTATATTTTAGCACTATTGTTGACACTCTTAAATAAACCAATCAGGAAGCAGAAAATAATGTTTTTAAGTTCCACTGTTTTTCATTGAAAATCGTGATAAACATACTATAAGCTGGCTTCATTTAGTAAATTTATATATTCTTTATTTTCTTGCAAAGTTTGCAATTTTTTGTTTCTGTAGTTGAAAAAACTTCGAATTTTATAACTTCATTAATTTTTAAGGTTTTGAGAGGAGTGTCCATTACTGGAATACTTAAGTAGTCATTTTCCAGTAATGTACACCTCATATAGGCATTGTTAAAAATGCAATTTCGGTTATGTTTATAGCAGTGTTGAATTCAGACACTTATCTCCGGGTGGGATATTTCTGGCTCCAAGGGGGGGATTGCCCATTTTGACCACTGAATACGCAAAATCTCAAAATTTCCGGGGGGGGGGGACATTTCAATGCTCCGGGAGAATGTCCCCCCGGACCACCCTTAAATTCAACACTGTGTTTATAGTACAAAAAAATATTTTAACTTAATTAAAAACTTAAATAATCAATTTTAATTTTTAAATTGCACTTACCAAAATGTAAGGACGACAATTTTTTTATAAATAAGGTACCCTGGGGTAATAACGCCAGGCGGGGTAATAACGCCAAGTGCTTATATTTTGCATAATTATGAAATAATCAGGTAAATGACACCTATGTGCTCTGCGCAGAAGGGTTTTGAGTCATATAAATCGCAAAAAACAGCTTCAAGTTAATTTGTTTCATTTTTAGGTCTTATTGTTTTTACAAACAACTAAAATTAACGCTTGATCTAAATTTTGCGAGATACGTTTTTTGATGTGAAGACTATCTTTTTATCCGGAAGTACTTTGTTAATTACATAAAATTGTAGTGCATTTCATGTACTTTTAAAATGTTGTTGAAGATTTTGGATATCTTCTCGAGATAATTTGTAATTTAAAATGTACTGCACAATAACTATAACGGGGTAATAACGCCAATCCTTGACTTTAGTACCCCGGTTGATTCCCTACAGTGGCCGAGGTACTCCTAAATACTGATTCAAATAAATACAGTTAAAACTGTCCAATGTTTCTCATATTTCTATTTAAGCGGTCCTTTTTAAGCAAAAAGAAGCTCACGGTCTGATAGTCTTTTGCCTCCTCCCCTCCTCCCACACCACACCTTTATTTTTCTTACACTTTCACAAAAAATTGAACATTTTCAATAGCTTAGAATGCAATTTGTCAATTTCTAAGTTTGTAGAGTTTGTATTTTTAGAATTGGGCTATCTACATGCAATTATTCCATCTTATTTCATAGTTTTGTTTGCATGGCGTTATTACCCATATAGGTGGGTAATAACGCCAAATAGCATTGGTCAAGAAAAAACGCCATTACATTTTATGAATACATATCTGTTAAATTATTTTATTTTATATAGATAGTCAATGAGTTGCTGTATCAGATCCTATATTTGCTTGAAAAATACAATCTAAATCTAAGCCGTGAAAATTGGTAGAACCTTAACGTGGCGTTATTACCCCAGGGTACCTTAGTTGGTTTTAAGTTATATTATTGTGATTAATAAAATTTCAATATCATCTTCATTTTATTATTATTATTTTAAATGAATCTAACTATGTTTTGTCTATTTTATAATCAAACCACTCATGAAGCCGAAAATATTGTTTAAGGGCACAGTCAAAGAGGAGCTTATAGGGCTTAATCGTTCACCATTTAAATGAAAAAAATTAAGTTACAGAAGTCGTTAAAAACATATTTTCTCTCTTAAATATTTGTTTATTTTTACTTTTCCAATTTTGGCTGCAGATATTTTTTAGAATAACGCTTTCATTTTTGGTATTGGTTTTGAAAGTGAAAGAAAGTTTATAAAAAATATCTGCGACCGAAGTCAAAAAGGTAAAAAAGATGCGATATAGAGACGAACTTCAGCAACTCAATGCAAAATAAATAAATAAAATGTCTTAATGCAAAAGAGATATTAGAAAAATTCCTCCCCATAGGGTTAGCAGTAGCTCGTGAATGTCTTCGTCGGCAGGGATAGATGCCTTAAGGGTGTCCATTACATGCACATCTACTCTATATACGGAAATAAAAATTTAAATTAAATATGACTTACCATGTAGTTTTATAAATAAGGGTTGCATTAATATATACTTTTCAGCAATAAGATTTTAATTACACATAAAAAAACAGATAACTTACATTATGTATTTATTTAAATAATATGTAAAACTTAATGGGTACCTGAAAAAATATATTGATTGTTTAAGATTTTAAAACTGTTTAATAATTTGCGCTTATGAGCATTTTAAAAGTATCATATATTTATGGGTCTACCGATGAAAGCAAACACAAGGAGAAAGATTGGAATAAAATATTTTATTTCTGTCAATAATCTAATTTAATTCATAGTAACTTTAATTATGTTTTCCCTTAAAAAGTTCAATTAATGTAACATACTATGAATTAAATAAATATTGTCAATAAAGAATTTTATTTCAATCTTTACCACGCTTGTATTTATTTTCATTGTATGCTCTAAAAGATACGATTCTTTTAAAATTCCCATAATAGCAGAAAAAAAAAATCATTGAAAAAGGAAAAAAAAAGAACATTCACTCCTATGAAAAGTGACTATTCACTCCTACGAGGAGTGAAAAAACGCACTCCTTTAGCAAAAGTGAATAGTCACTCCCTAGAAAAAGTGACTATTGACCCCTGTTTAGAGTGAATATTCACTTCCCAGAGGTAAGTATTCACTCTTTCAAAGAGTCAACGTTCCACTTTTGCTCAAAGTGAATAGTCACTCTAAAGAGGTTGGGCATATTTTGAGTCTGTGATAGAGTGAGTATTCACTCTTCCGGAGTGAATAGTCACTCCTTTTTATTGAGAGTGTAGTTTCGACATTTGGTTCCTTTGTGTTTTTTGAATCGCTGAACACAAATGGAAGGTTATCCAACAAATTTTTTCAAAAAAAAAAAAAAAATAAATAAATAAAAAATAAAAAGGTGACCTTTTTTTTTTTTTTTTTTTTTATTTAACGCGCAAATTTTGAAGTTTGTGTAAAGATCGTAAACACATAATTTAAGACGATAAAATTTCCTACATTTTATGCACTAAATTTTAAATTTTTCGCTGATCTATGGTTTAATCATAAGAGTGCTGCGAAAATTGGTGTTTAAAGCAAAAAATAACTTAAAAAAAGATTATGGCACTATAAGTCGAGAAGTTTTTTTAGCCTTGACCAATCTACACTATTAAAAACCGAATGTATGTATGTTTGTATGTATGTGACGCTATCTCCCCCGATCCCGGAAACGAAGAAACGTCGGGTTTGTTTTGAATTGAAGGGAAAAAATCCTGGGATTTCGAGTTGCCCATTCATATCCCGAAATTCTAGTTAGTTGGTTAGTTATTAATTAAAAACTTGATGACTTCTGAACGCCTCTATTACGTACGACATGGATTAAATATTAATGTTCCTGGACCCATCACAAACAACTTTTAAATGAAATTTCAATTTTACAATTTTCGGAGCTGCAAAATATTCACCTTCTAAATGTAGCACATATTAAATTTTTACACCGTTGCGTAGAGAAAAAAATGCACTTTTTAATGAAATTTGTTTCAAATCTCTATCACAATTTGTTTTCTAATTATTAATTTTTTTTTAAGTTTTTATTACTGTTTTTGTCATTGTGGCAACAGAAGTATTCCATTTTTGGACATTAAACTTATAAGGAAGGTCTCCATACTGGGCATACCCAGAATTTTATGAAAAAAATACTAATTAAAGTACTTATGTATCTAATAAAAGATCAGTCAAAATTAGCGGCGGAATCACATTAGATATTGTGTAAAAAAATAAAATATTTTCGAATATTTGGCGTGAAAGGACTAAAGAGTCACTCGGGCAGTAAGTCCCACATAATCCCCATGAAAATATCTGCCACATGTGATGCATGGCCGCATGTTTGAAAAAGCATCAATACTGCAAAAGAAGCAGTACCGGCTCTCCTTTGTTGAGGAAGTCATACCATCTGTGCCTACGATTTCGCCAACAGATATCCTACTGGCGGTGGGGGGGGGGGGCTTTTTTTTATTTTTCTGCAAGGGTTTTTTGGAGGAAGTTTTTGGGGGGATTGTTCAAATGGCATCTTGTTGAACAAAGATTTTACCACTTTGATGCCTTTTCAATCTATTGCTTGGCAACGTTGAATTTTCTTCTTTCTTACAGTTGTAGTCGATGGGGACATAAGCTGTACATACTGAGAACCGGGCGTAGTTTTACTAAATCTAGTAACAAATGATAAAGGAAAATATTTTTAAGCAAAATATGCAATAGCAATCGAAAATATGTTTTATTAGCTTTCCAAAATACTCCACTTTTCAACATTTATTGTAATTTTACCATATCTAATAAGAATTTAAGCTTACGAACAATTAAGATCAGCACATCTTGAAACAGCAGGTTTCCTCCTAAATGGCGAACAGCGCGCTTTTTTACACTTTCCAGACTTAATTATCTTTTCAACTGCTTTTCTTCGCGAAAATGTTGAGCCATCTCTCGATTAAAATTATTACCTTTAAAAATATTAGGGGTGTCCATATTGAGAGCCCTATCCATATAGGGTACAAATACCTTATATATATATATATTACTCGTTGAAGTAGCTATTTAATTAGTCGCTGTAAAAAATGTTTTCATAGCTAAAAAATATCATATTGAGAAAAATTATCTTCATACATTTAAGCGTATTCAAAAATAAAAGTCATATGTTTCAATAGCAACAAAATGTAATCGACAGTTCTCAATTGGGCTTTGAGCTTGAAACAAATTTAATTAAATTTAAATTATGAATTTCGTTTTAATCTCAAATTTTGATGATTAAATTTGAATATAAATACACATAAATTTCGATATAACAAAATTATACTTAAAACAAACTAAAACTTACAAAACTAAAGTTATTTAAATTAAACTTATAAAAACAAGTTCAACATGAAACTTTTTTTTCTTGAAGTGTATTTGACACAAAGTATCTTTTGAAATTACATTCCATTGCCAACCGGCGATAAATCGCCAAAAACGAAATTTTCATTATTTTTTTACGGTTACTGAATGGAAGTTCCGCCGAAAATTTTTTTATAAACGTATATAACCACACGAGAAGAACATTCTGTAATTTTTTCAGATTTTTCGGGGTATGCTCGTATGGAGACCTTCCTTGTTGGAACAATGAAAAAACGAATAAAATAAAAACACAAGTATTCCATTTTTGGTCATTAAACTTTGACCAATCAAGAAACGAATAAAATTAATTGAATAAAATTAAATGAGGAAACGAATAAAAGAAAGCGACGTATTTTAATGCAAAAAATCATTTTTATTAAAATGGTTTATCATATAATCAACCGAAATCAATGGTTTTCAGCAATTTCATAATTTTTCATTAAGTTTATTTTTTGTACTTTATTGTTATTGTTATTATTATTAATAATTTGAAGTTGTTGACAACAATACTTTTTAGCTAATAACTAATAATAACACATTGCTCAGTGGTGCACAAAACAGGAATTTTAATATACATTAGTACATATTAAAATAAAATAAAACTTTCAACGTTTCGCGCCGTCTTCTGCGGGCGTCTTCAGGAAAATATGAAATAGAAGGACTACGTTTGCATCTTGTTCGAGAGATAATATTTCTACTAAATTAAAAACTAAATGAATTAAAATTTTAAAAAATGTTGCCATTTACACGTGAGTAAAAATTAAAATATTGCAAGGAAATAAAAATTTTAAAGTTTTATGATGTTATGCCATATTTTTGGTATATTGTAGGATAAATTATCATTACATGATTTATTTTCTCGTGCTATGATTTCGATGGATTCTCTTATTTTACCTTAAACTGGGTTATTGCATGGAACTATGATTTTGGCTTCCTCAAAATTAATATGGCAACCCTTGTGCAACCCTTGTTCGCCAAGTAGAAGCGAGCTAGGGCAGTATTCTGTTTATATTGTTCTATATCTCTGCGATGCTCTTTAATTCTAATTAAAAGTTTCCGCGTTGTCATGCCGATGTAGACTTTATTAAGATTATTAGATAAATAAGGTAAATAGTATTTTTTAATGAAACGTATAAACATTGTAGCTTGAATGAATAGAGACTTTTCTTAATGTTTATTACTTTTGTAGTTTTCTCTCAATCAGATAAAAAACTTAAATGCCAGAGTACAAATTAGTAATTTGACAATGGCCATTTGGCATATGCGAAAAGCGAAGTAGTTTGGCTGTTTTCATTTTTGACAGTCAAATGGCTTAGACTTTTTATGGTACTTCTTGGTTATCCCATCGACCAAAAGTCTACCGCCAAACTACAAGATTAAATGCCAATAACGGATGTTTGTAAATGTCACACACACTCGACATTAACCACAATGTACATGTTTATTACGTCATCAAGTGATTTATAATTCGACTTTTTATTTCTGTATTTATTAATATTTTAGGTGTTACTTAGTTATCCCGTCGACCAATTTTGCCAAATTATACAGACGGCCAAACTAATAGCCAAATTATACATATTGACGTAATTTTTATTTTAAACAACGAAAAAACAAATAATTAACATAATATTAGGAAAAATACAAATAAAAAGTGGCAAGAAAAATCATTTAATGACGTTATAAACGCATGTATCGTATTTAATGTCATTAAATGTGACATTCACGATCATCCGATCATCACGATCACACTTATTCTTATAGTTTGGCGATAGTTTTTTGGTCGACAGGTTAACCAAGTAGTACTCTTTTCTATATGTCAATAAATTGTTTTCTTTATTTACAATTTTTGGTACTACTTGGTTTTCCCGTCGACAAAAAATTATCGCCGAACTATAAGATTAAGTGCCAATAATGGATGATTGTGAATGTCACATTCAATTACATTAAATGTGATACACGAGTTAAAAAAGTCATTAAGTTATTTTTTTCGACTTTTCTACACTATTAAAATCCGTCAGTATGTATGTATGTATGTATTTATGTGATGCTACCTTCTCCGATCCCGGAAACGGAGAAATGTCGTGTTTGTTTTGAATTGAAGAGAAAAAATCCCGGGATCCCGAGTTGCCCATTCATATCCCGAAATTCCAATTAGTTGGTAAGTTATTAATTAAAAACTTTATGACTTCTGAACGCCTCCTATTACGTACGACATGGATTAAACATTAATATTCCTGGACCAGAATATTTTTATTGATATTCTATTAATTATTTCTTTTTTTCGTTTCTTAAAATAAAAATTATGTCAACGTGTATAACTTGGCTATTAGTTTGGCGATTTGTATAATTTGGCGAAATTGGTCGACGGGATTACCAAGTAGTACCCAATTTTTTTTCGATGGGATCTATTATTCCAATTGTAAAATAGCGCCATTCATCTGATTTATTTATATATATATATATATAAACAATAAAACAAGTTGAATGTAGATTCTGCCATTGCAGAATTCAGTTTCGCCTCCGATTAGGGGAAAAAAAAATCAATAGAGGTTTTTTAGAAGAGCGACCCCGTTTAGATTGCAATGAACTAACTTCATTTTTCTTGTGTTTATCAATTAAATAGCAAACAGAACGGCGTGAAATACCCAATTGAATAGCAATTTCTCTCTGAGACATTGGAATTGCGGAATAATAAAGAGATACAATTTGGCGTGCTACTTCTTCATTGACTAGATTCATAACGGATTTTTTCTTTAGTTTAAACGCTTTTGTTTTATAGACTTTGAGTAAAAGGAAATGCAATTTAACAATAAAACGAGTGGAATCCCGTCGAATTCGACGAATGAAATGTTTAAAAGACCCGATCTATTTGGTTGGAAAAAAAGCAAAAGTAATTGCATTATTGAATCAATATATAATAAATGTATTTCCAAACGTAATGTCCAGTTTTCCAGTTACAATATTCGCTTATCTTCAGTTAAAATTGTAATCTGAGTGCTGGCGAAATCCAGAAATTTTATTTTATATGCACTCACAGAAAAATAGTTTTATTTAAAAAAAACTAATTTCATTTTTACTGTGACATTATTTTCACTAACTGAAGTCATCTGAAAGTAAAATCTCAATATCAGTGTCCATAATGAAAAGAAATATTGAAATGTAATATCGGGTACTATTAGGTTATCCCGTCGACCAAAAAATTATCGCCAAACTATAAGATTAAATGCCAATAATGGATGATCGTAAATGTCTCATTCAATGACATTAAATACGATTCATGTGTTTAAAATGTCATTAAGTGATTTTTATTTCGACTTATTATTAATATTTTTATTAATATTCTACTAATAATTTGTTTTTCGTTATTTAAAATAAAAATTATGTCAATATGTATAACTTGGCTATTAGTTTGGCGATTTGTATAATTTGGCGAAATTGGTCGACGGGATAACGGAGTAGTACCTAATATCGTTATGAGTAAAAATGCGATGTTTTAAATAGTGACGTCATTTTCTCTTCAAATGTTTTTTAAAAGTCACTGCTATTAGTAATATGAAAAAGACATCCGTAATAATATTGTAATTCCCATTTATCTGGTTGCTGAGTGACATTTTCCTTATTTGAAATTTCTCTTATTTGGATTTAGACATTAATTTTTATCATAAATTATTTTCTGTTATTTTATTTACATTATTAATATTATTTCTCAGTAAATATATTTTTTTACCTCAATTAGTACATAATTATACGCAATCATTTTGGAAAATAAATTTTTATTATCGAGAGAAAAGCTAAACTGTGTTGCCACCATTTTGAAGAAATGTCATGAAAAAGCTTTTAAAATTAAAAATAAAATATAAAAATGGAAATAAATTAAAAAATAACTAAAATGGGCACAACTACAAATAAATAGCTTTCATTTAAAAAAATAATTATCAAAATCGGTTGCGTAGAAAATTCTGGGCTGATGACACGACATTTTTAGCTTGTCTGAAAGAAATAGCATCGGAAGCTAATAAAAGGTGTTATACATTAGAACAGTACAGGTGTATGAATTATTCTATTTGTAAAACAAATAAAGAAAAATTTTTTTTATAATTTCTAACCAGCTAAGAAATTTTTTTTCAAATTGTTGTTAGAAATCCAGAAATGTTCATAAAAGAGTATATATACTCCTTGGTGTGTTTATATATAATTTTTTTTTCACACTGTTGTTAAAATTTGAAATCGAAATTATTTTATGTAGGCTTTTAACCTAACTTCTTCTACATTTTATAGGCATTTTCTTAAATACAGAGTAAATAGTTTTATGAATTATTGAATATATTATACATTCATATTTAAATTAACATTTTGCAGATCAGTTAGAAGTTCCTATGCTTAAAAAATGAAATGTTTTAAGCATAAATCAGGGGTGATTCTGGGTGAAAAAAAATTTCGGGATTTTGAAGAAAACTTTAAGAAAAATTACATTATTTAAAAAGAGGCTGACTTTGTCTCACAATTAAAAAATCGCTAGCAGGGGTGACCGAGCTCAGCCTGGTCAAAATTAACTTTATGTTCAACTCGATATAGTATTTTCACTATATCATTCACTCTATATTATTACTGAAAAACATGTTATTGATAATAGTATTATTAACAAAAACAACCAATAAGAAAACTTTGTTTGTATTCACATGTTCGTAAATTTAACTTTATTTTAAAATCTACAACGAAAGGCCATCAGTCCAAATCACTTTTTTAGCTCGACTCTGATTGGTTTAACCATACATCTCGAATCCTATTAAGAATGTATAAAAAATTTCTTCACATTCTGAAAGACAATATATTTTGCCAGATGTAGCCAAATTTGGACACATTATTTAATTTGGTGCCAAATACGTGTTTACGTTAATACGTAATCTTAATAGTCGATTTTTCGGCCAAATGTCGCCAGTATTTTGTCAAATATCGCCAACTTATTGGCTTTTCCCATATTCTCGTTATCCTGACTCGTATTACCCAAATGATCCACTAATCAAATGTGATAAACATGTAACGACATGTGATAAACATGCTCAATGATCTTCAGGTAATCAAAAACATTAGAGTATAAAATTGAATCAAAATCGTTTAAGCCATTTCTTAAGTAAAATTAGCTTGTCAGCATTCAGCAATGAAGCGAGATGACCCACTAATATTATTCTGGTTAACATGCCACTCAGCCCAATAGTCGTCTCGTGACTAAAGACGTTTCGTTACAAAATTTAGGTAAAATTGATTGAGTCGTTGTTATATATAATTAGAATGACCCGAACCCATCATGACCCAAAATGACCCACTAATTGAATTTTCGCGAGCATGTGTCCTAGTCCAATGATTTTCTCTTGCCCGAAAACGATATAAGAGAAAGTATAATCAATATGGTGAGAACAATTTTCTAGATAAAATTAGCATGACCCACAAATGACCCTTATAATCAAAATCTCTCGAACATGTGACTTAGCCCATTAGTTTTCTCTTGTCTAAAAATTGTTACATACAAAATTTTGTTTAACTTGATCCTGCCGTTCTTTAAATATAAATAGCTTGACCCAGACCCTTTATGACCCATTAATCGTAATATCTCGATCATGTGACCTAGCCCAATGACTTTTTCGTGCCAAAAAACGTTATATACAAAGTTTCGTTAAAATCGATCCACCTGTTCTTTAGATATAGCTTGACCATGACACATTATGACTCATCATGACCCACAAATGACTCTTATAATCGAAATCTCTCGATCGTGTGACTTAGCCCATTAACTTTCTCGTGTCAAAAAACTTTTACAGGCAAAATTTCGATGAAATTGATTCTGCCGTTCTTTGAATATAAATAGCTTGACCCAGATCCTTAATGATCCAATATGACCCATTAAAATTTTTTCTCGAGCATGTAACCTAGCCCAATGTTTTTCTCGTGCCCGAAAACCATAGAATGCAATTTTTAGTCAAAATTGCATGAGAAAATCTCTAGATAAAAATAACATGACCTACAATGACCCCAAAAATGACCCACTAAACGAATTTTCTCGAACATCTTACCTAACCCAATGGTCTTCTTGTAATCCAAAACGATACAATATAAAATTTGGTCAAAATCGTTAGAGCCGTTTTTTAGATAAAAATGGCTTGACTAATAATGACCCAAAAATGATCCACTAATCGAAATTTTTCGAACATGTGACTCAGCCTAATAGTTTTCTCGTGCCAAAAAATTATTGGGTACAAAATTTCCTTAAAATCGATCCAGCCGTTCTCTAGATATAAATAGCTTGATCCTGACCTATTATGACCCAAAATGACCCAATAATCGTATTTTCTCGGACATGTGACCTAGCCCAATGGTCTTCTCGTGCCCAAAAATGGTAAAATCCAAATTTTTGCGAAAATCGTTAGAGCCGTTTTCGAGATAAAATTTACCCACACTCACAATTTTTGCTCGCATTATAGTATTTTATATCCTTATATATATTATAAATGTGAAAGTGTGTCCGAAAAATTGGAATGAACGTGGCTTCAAAACGGATGGATTAATGTCTTTGAATCTTTGCATATAGATAGATTACAGGAGGGGAATGAACATAGGCTAATTTTTATTTATTTTATTCAAATATTTTCCTTAATAATTCAAAATTTAATTATTTTTCATACAAAATCAACAGGCATTTTTCAGATCTAGACACACGGCAGTATGTCAGCCAAGTTCACAAAGTAAAAGGCGACACACCGGCCGTGGGTTATATTACCCGAACCATTTCGGGCCACTTTTGACCCCTCAATAACTTAAATTATATTTGACCTACACAATTGCAATTTTTCGTGTCGTGTAAGACCATTTTCTAATTTCCGAATCCCATAATTTTTTTAAAAAATCTTTTACCGTTCACGAGATATTGACGTCTGAAAATCACTGTTTTTACCACTGACTCACTGACTCACTCATAGAAATGTTTGACTACTTCCAGGTGACTCAGGAAATTGAAATTTGGTGTAGAGGTAGGTTATTGGATCTATAAATAGGAAAAAATCAGAAATCACCATTAATTAAACATTAATGGTTAGTTAGAAGATAAATGTTGGATTACAATGGGAGTTTGTGAGAATTTCACAAAATACCAGAAATAGTGTCAAGTTGGCGTCACTTTTGGCGAGTATCGGGGCTAATCTCTGAAACTACCAAACCTATTTCAAAAGTAATGGTACCAAAAGGATGATATTCGCCCCGGTTCAAACATAGTAGCGTCTATACCCCGCCCCAAACTTTGGCTCTTATCACAATTGCACCCAAGAAATTCCCCATGCTGCCGAAAATGGGGATTAATAGTTTGATACCTGCGTTAATAACAACAATTTTGCTCATTTTAGAAATTTATTTATCTAAATGGATTTATTTAATTTATTTATTTATTTATTTAAATTTATTTCATTTATTTATTTTAAAAAAATTTAAATTTATTTATTTAAATTTTATTTATTTAAATGTTTATTTATTTATTTAAATGGGGGCGTAGCGCTCATACACGCGTTAGTGATTGCGGCGTTGGCGAGTTTCGTACATTTTAGTGATTCCTGCACAGCGAGTTTCGTGGATCCAGTGATGTTTTTTTTTGGTTTTAATGGGCGCGCAGCGCTCATACACACGTTAGTGATTGCGGCGTTGACGAGTTTCGTACATTTTAGTGATTTCTGCACAGCGACTTTCGTGGATCCAGTGAAATTTTTTTTTGTTTTAATGGGCGCGCAGCGTTAGTGATTGCGGCGTTGGCGAGTTTCGTGCATTTTAGTGTTTCCTGCACAGCAAGTTTCGGGGATCCAGCGATGTTTGTCTGTCTGTCTGTTGGTTTGTTTGTCTGTCTGTTTGTTTGTTGATTTGTTTGTTTATTTGTGTGTCTGCTTGTCGGTTTGTTTGTTCGTCTGCCTGTTTGTTTGTCTGTTTGTTTGTTTTTGTCTGTCTGTCTGTCTGTTCGTTTGTCGGTTTGTTTGTTTGTCGGTTTAATTGTTTGTCAGTTTGTCTGTCGGTTTGTTTGTTTTTGTCTGTCTGTTTGTTTGTTTGTTTGTTCGTTTGTCGGTTTGTTTGTTTGTCGGTTTAATTGTTTGTCAGTTTGTCTGTTGGTTTGTTTGTTTTTGTCTGTCTGTTTGTTTGTTTGTTCGTTGGTCGGTTTGTTTGTTTGTCGGTTTAATTGTTTGTCAGTTTGTTTTTACGTCTGATTGTTTGTCTGTCGGTTTATTTGTTTGTCAGTTTGTTAGTTTTTACGTCTGTTTGTTTGTTTGTTTGTCTTTTAGTTTGTCAGTTTTTTATTTGTCTGTTCGTTTGTTTGCCTGTTTGTCGGTTTGTTTGTTTGTTTGTCTGTTTGTCTTTCAGTTTGTCAGTTTGTTTTTTATTTGATTGTCTGTCTGTTTGTTTGTTTTTCTGTCTGTTTGTTTGTCTGTTTGTATGTCTATTCGTCGGTTGGTTTCTTTGTCTCTCTGCCTGTTTGTTTATTTATTTGTAGTATCGTCAAAAAACGGAAATCAAGAAACCATACCGTCAAGAAACCATATCTTCCGTTTAAAAAAGGGAAATTATCGGCAACATGCATTTGTGATAAGAGCCAAAGTTTGGGGCGGGGTATAGACGCTAGTTTCAAACATAGACTATATCTTATGTCTGTGCCACTAACCAAAAGGCGGTTCAGAAGTAAAAAAACATTATAAAAATGTGATTTTTGTTTTACTGAAGGGCCTAGAAGCACAAAATCTGGCATGTTAATTATAGCATAGCACGGTAGTGCTATGCTATATTTATTTCCAATGCGACTCCGTAATGTTATTTTAATAGGGAATTTAACATTGAACGAGTTATTTACTAGACATTTTCCCACCTTTTGTACGCGCTGCCACAGATTTTCTTCGAAGCACCTAATTGAGTAAAAAAAAATTCCTCCAATCAAATAAAAAAAAAAAAAAAAAAAAAAAAAAAGAAAAAGAAAATGAAAATCTTAGTGATCAATGGACATATTTCCTGTAGCATTTAATAATTTTTACGTGATTTAAAAAGAAATTTTTTTTGTAAGAATTAAAAACGGCATATTTAAGACTTCATATTGGAAGTGAAACGGAGATTTTTAAACATTTGGTACCAAGAAAAAGAATCATTTTCAGAAAATAATAAATATGAAGCATGATTTTTGTAATAAAGAGATATTTTCTAATATTAATTGATGGATCAAGGCGATTTTTAATTGAAGAAATATAGAAAATTAGTAAATTAAGCTTTTTTCTATTTATTGTTTTTTCAAAATAATAGAAAATAACTTAAAAATATATATGTAAATAATGGTATTTGAAAGTAGGGTTTCTGACACATTGGCATCTGAAAAAAATCGCGCCAAAGCCAGTATATGATATTTGTGCTGGAATTTTGTACCTATACCACAATTTTTATAATGTCTTCGCCTTATACGTTCGAAGAAAATCAAAATAAATTAAGGTAAGTAAAAGTCTCCAAAAATAATAGTATTAAAAAATAATAGTAAAAAATAATAGTATATCATCCTTGGTACGTAATGAAATTAGTAAATCTGCAGAACTAGGCCTTCAAACTCAATTCCTGGCAATTTTTTTAAGGCTAAACCGCAGAATTAACGACTAATTGGCGTAAGACTTTTCGGCACTGCAATAAATTAGCCAATTCTATGAACCTAATCATTCAAATATTTTTTTTAATTTCCAATTTGGCAATTTTTTAAAATCGCTCCTCAACTTGTAACATTACAAATAATTAATCATTGAATAAAGTTTAATTTTGAATTAATTTGTATTAAATTTATTATTCCTATGATTGTTAAAATGATAAGAAACTTACACGATTTAATTTTTAAAACATCACAAAGAATTTCTGTTGAAAAGTAGCTGTTTTTTTTATATTTCAAGTTAATATTTTTATAAAACTCTTTTGATGCATTATTTGTATGAAATTATAAAATGTAAACTCATTTGAAATATTCATAACGCTCTGTCCTTTGGCACAGATGTCTAATACTTATCACGTTGGCGCAATTTTTGCGAAAATTGATGGTGAAAATTTCGTTTTCAATAGAACAAAACAATTTATATCATTTTAAGGTACTTCTAGGTTATCCCGTCGACCAATTTCGCCAAATTATACAAATCGCCAAACTATAATAGCCAAATTATACATGTTGACATAATTTTTATTTTAAATAACGAAAAAATAAATAATTAGTAGAATATTAATAAAAATATTAATAAAAAGTCGAAATAAAAATCACTTAATGACATTTTAAACACGTGAATCGCATTAATGTCATTGAATGTGACATTCACGGTCATCCATTATTGGCATTTAATCTTATAGTTTGGCGATAATTTTTTGGTCGACGGGATAACCTAGAAGTACCCATTTTAAAAAAGAAAGTACAAGAAAATAATTTATTAATAAGTATACAGTGATAGCCGGGTTAGCATGTGAGACACATAATCGCCATTTTGTTCCAATCGTGCCAACGTGTTGCATGCACAGTGTATGCCGCTGAATGCCCCTTAGGCATTCTCTTGAGCTCATCCAGTCCTTCACCACCATAGTTCACTTCTAGCTATGGCCCTGGGTGAATTACATCAGTAATTGTGACACGATACCGCATAAAGAAGTCCTGAAGATGATATCCTCAGTTAATTTTGAAATGAGTTCACCTGAATGCAATAGTTATTAAAAAACTTGAGATATTAAACAAAAACATAATTTGCAGAACAAATTAAAAAAACCCAAGATTTATTTCCTACAATCTTTAAGCCCGAGAAGGGACAGCTATTAAGATAATTGATTTATTCATTTCGACATTTAATATTAAATTTTGGTAACAAACAAGTTAAACCAAGTGAACATGAAAAAATAAAAATGCAATTCAAACAATATGATACTTAACCACCCTAAATCTTAGATACCGTTCAAATGAAATCGAAATAAATCTAAGACTTTTTTTTTTTTCCAAACTCAACTTGCAAATTTGTATTGCAGATTTTGTATTATGTTTACGGTAAGTGTAAACAAAATGAATAGGCAATCAAAAAAGCAAATGTTCAGAAAAAGTCGGAGATTTATTTCGATTTCATTTGAACGGAATCTAAGATTTAGGGTGGTTAAGTATCATATTGTTTGAATTGCATTTTTATTTTTTCATGTTCACTTGGTTTAACTTATTTGTTACCAAAATTTAATATTAAATGTCGAAATGAATAAATCAATTATCTTAATATCTGTCCCTTCTCGGGCTTAAAGAGTGTAGGAAATAAATCTTGGGTTTTTTTAATTTGTTCTGCAAATTATGTTTTTGTTTAATTATTTATAAGGTATAAATGAATAAAGAAAGTGTGTCTAAGACATTTGCTAAAAAATACCAAATTTAAAAGAGGTGGAAATCCGCGAAGAGCATTCTGAAAACGTTCTAAATAGCGATTTTAAAACAATCTCAGCAAACAATAAACAGATCTTAAAAGTAATGATATATCAAAATGATGATGACAGTCCTTGCTCCAACATAGGCTATATCTTATGTCCATGCCATTAACCCAAAGAGGGTAAAAGAGCAAAAAACGTTCTAAAAATGCGATGTCTGTGTGTTAAGGGACTGGAATTATAAAGTTTGGCATTTTAGAGTTTATGGGAATTTCGCGAAATATCAGAAATAGTGCCAAGTTGGCGTCACTTTTGGCGAGTATCGGAGCTAATCTCTGAAGTTATAGATCGATTTCAAAATTAATGGTACCAAAAGATGGTATTCACCCCGGTTCAAACATAGGCTATATTTTATGTGTATACCATTAACCATAAGAGGGTGAAGAAGCAAAAAAACATTCTAAAAATGCAACTTTTGTATTACTGAAGGACCTAGAAATATAAAATTTGGCATGTTAATTATTTATAAGATATAAATGATCTTTAAGGGCATTTGCTAAAAAATATGGAATTCAAGAAGGGTGAAAATGCGCGAAAAGCGTTCTAAAAATGTTCGAAATTGGGATTTTTAAGCAATCTGAGCAAACAACAAACCGATCTTAAAAGTAATGATATCAAAATGATGGTGACAGTCCTTGCTCCAATAGGCTGTATTTTATGTCGATGTCACTAATCCAAAGGGGTTAAAAGAGTAAAAAAAATTCTAAAAATGCGATGTCTGTATGTTAAGGGCCTAGAAACATCAGATTTGGCATGTTCATTACTTATAAGATATAAATGATCACTAAGAATATTTGTTAACAAATCATAATTTAAAAAGGGCGCGAAAAGCGTTCTAAAAACTTTCTAAATAACAATATTTAAACAATATTGGGAAGTTAGCGAACCGATTAAAAAAAAAAAAGATGTCAAAATGATGGCGACAGTCCTTGCTCTAACAAAAGTATTGGATAAATTGCCAGATTACAGTGGGAGTCTATGAGAATTTGGCGGAATACCAGGAATAGCGCCAAATTAGCATCACTTTTGGCGGGGAATTTTTGTCGTCAATTTGGTGATAAACTTTTTTGGTCGACGAGATAATCAAGTAGTATCCAATCACATAAAAAAACATCCTTATTAGTGGAATTTAAAGGAACATAAGCAATCCTAATGTTAAAATTTTTAAATTTGACTGAAAAAAATAGTGAATCAACGCAGGAAAAAGCTGTAAGATTAACTAATATTAAATAAAACTAATTTAATATTGATATTAAACTTATTTATTTCAAAAAAGAAACAAATACCTACTTATTTGACAAAAAATAATGATATCCTATCAAAAACATGAATGTGAAAGAATGCCAAGTTCGTTAAAGGTTTCGCTAATGAAAGAAGTGAGATCTAACAGCAAACCAAGTTCTTTCGAAGGTTCTTAAATCATAGCTCCTGTCATGCATAATATTCTTCATTTGCTTAAAATGATTTGGTATGTTACTTGTTATTCAATAGAGCGACTTGGCAAGTTTTCAGCCATCAACTTTAATGTTTGAGTCAGAGCACAATTTAATCTAGAATTTGATTGGCAAAGATCTAGTCAATCGAGTGTTCGAATAAGTACATTGAAGTTAAGGTATTGATAAATTAATTAAGTGATCAACTTTAAATTCTGATCAATTAGAGAAATTTGAATAAGAGAAAACTTGTTAAGTCGCTCTATTGAATAACAAGTAACATACCAAATCATTTTAAGCAATTGAAGAATATAATGCATGACAGGAGCTATGATTTAAGAACCTTTGAAAGAACTTGGTTTGCTGTTAGATCTCACTTCTTTCATTAGCGAAACCTTTAACGAACTTGGCATTCTTTCACATTCATGTTTTTGATAGGATAAAATTTAACCATTTTCCTTTCCTGTTGCCAAAAAAAAAAAAAAAAAAAAAAAAAGGAACAATAATTTTTCAGCGGCAATGAATTTTTAATAAAAAACTTCCACGCGAAAAATTATAAAAAAAAATTAAAAGAAAATAAATTTGACATCATGTTTGAAATAAAAATAAAAGGTGCATTTTTTATAATATATTTAACAAGGATATTTGTTTAGTTAATGGGAATTTTTGTGTAAAATATGGCGACATACATTAAAAGTAAAAAGAATGAAAAAGAATTATATTTTTAATAAAATGATTCACTTATGAAAATGTGACGTCATAGTTTAAATAAAACAGGTACTTTATAGCAGTCGTTAAAAATTTAAGGGGTATGAATATCAGTAGCTAATGGAGCGAGATAAATAATGACGTCATATTTAAAATGAATCAGAAATAGTTTTTACTAATACTAATTAATAAGTTACAAGTTACATACAAATGAATATTTTTATTCAAAATTCATAATTATCAATGGAAGCAATTTTTTGTGGGGAAAAGGCGGAAAATAAAACTACTGATTAATATATTTTTGGCTCGATTTTTTAACACTTTCGAACAAAGTTGAAAAGTTATTATGCTTTCGGTTTGTCTGTCTGTCTGGTCGCTTTCTAACTTTCGTAAATATACTCCGATTTCCATGAAATTTTTGGACGTTATTAACGTTTACCTAACACGAATACCTATTGAAAATAAAGTTTCTACCATGATTAGTTTATTTACAGGGATAGCCAAAAAATTTCCTTACATTACAACATTATGGGGAAAAATCGTTTTAATTAAATTTAACGATGTAACACCCTGTGAAACATATTCAAATTTATATGCATTTACAAAGTGCACAAAAATATGCATTTTGTAAAGTATGTAGATAAAAGGACACTTATTCATTTACAGGGTTACACAGAAGAATTCCATTGCATAAGAATAAAGGGAGGAACAGTTTCCGATATATTTTACTTATGGTAAGCGATTTCATGTATAATCAAATTGATATACGTTGCTGAGGCTTAATGTGAGTTATTTCATGCATAATACGAAGTGCATAGCATTTACAGGGACACACAAAAGATTTCAAATATTATATATTCTATTCGAAGTACTCTATATGATGGATGATGACTGTTGCATGGATGAAATGCATTTTGAATTATGATATGTGCTTTTAAGTTTCGCTAAATGTATGCATATTAAATGGAGAGTATAAATGGTAATAGTATAATTAGTTAAATTTAGATATACAGGGTTACACAAAAGATCTCGGAAAGGTTTCTGAATATGAGCGCAATTTACTTAAAGGTGGTTTTTAAATAAAATATGCATTTTTATTTTGAACTGTATTTAGTAAACTAAGAAATATTTGTAGTATATACATAAAATTATATACAGGGTCCCGCAAAGAACTGGATATAAGGTTGTCTTCGGATGATAATTTCTGAAAATGTAATGTAGGTAGTAATAAGAAATATTTTTGTTTGAACTAAATTTTAGAAACATACTTTCGTGTATTAAAGGCACTTGCAAAACTACAGGGCTGAACAAAAGTATTCAAGAATGTTTCTATCTATTAGTATTAATCGCTGAAAGGAAAATTTTATGATAAAAAGTTAATTAAATCCAATTGATTTTTTAAATCATCAGATTTTAAAATATTCACCTTTTATATAAACATTTTAATAACAATTTTAATTTTTCTTAAGAAAGGTGTTATAGTAAAATAAAATGCATTGACATGTTTCGGAACCGTCAAATAAGTTCATTATGACTATGACTATGGAACTTATTTGACGGTTCCGAAACATGTCAATGTATTTTATTTTCCTATAACACCTTTCTTAAGAAAAATTAAAATTGTTATTAAAAAGGAAAATTTTAACCAGCAAAAAAATTAGCAAATAGGGATTATCAGAAGTTTTTTACCATAAATTCGCGATAAAATGTTAATTACACATGCTTTTCATCATCGAAATTTTTTGCTTGATTGATCAATTATTTCTTCTTTAAATGTTATGTGAACGAAGTCACGGGTAACTGCTAGTACATTATAAATGTGAAAGTGTGTCCTAAAATTGGAATGAAATTGGCTTCAAAATAGATGGATTAATGTCTTTGAATTTTTGCACATAGAGTATAGCCTGGAAATGAACATAGGCTATGTTTTATTTATTTTATTCAAATATTTTAATTAATAATTCAAAGTTTCATTATTTTTCATATAGAATCAGTAGGTATTTTTTAGATAAAATTTAATCAATTTTCTTTTCTGTTGCCAAGAAAATACAAAATCTGGAATAATGATTTCTCAGCGGCAATAAATTTTCAATTGAACAATTTCCATGTGAAAAAAAGTAAAATAATTTAAAAGTAAATAAACATGATGTAATATTTGAAATAAAAATAAAAGGTGTATTTTTTATAATTAACAAGGATATTTATTTAGTTAATGAGAATTTTTGTGTCAAAAATGGCGACATAAATTATAAGTAAAAAGCAATAAATTTTTTACAAAATGTTTCATTTGGAAAAATGTAACGTCATAGTTGAAACAAAACTGGTGCTTTATAGTAGTCGTTAAAAATACAAGGGGCATGAATATCAGCAGCTAATGGAGCAAGATAAATACTCACGTCATATTTAAAATGAATGAGAAATATTTTTTACTTATACTAATTAATCTATTCGCGTTTGTAATGACCGAAAGGTGGCGTTGTATAGACCTGATAATCGTTTGTTTAAGTATTGCTGTTTGTTCCATGCTGTACTCGGTTGCTGTCATGTTATTTTGCCATGAGTAAGTCAAATGTACTTTTTTATGGTATAGATCTAAACTTTGTGTATAAAATTTTGATTTTAGATAATTTTAATACAAAGAATCCAACGTTGCATGCGTTATAGAACTGTTTATTTATTTATTTATTATAGAACTGTTTATTTATTTATCGGCCTTTTAAACACTGATTTCAGCGGAAGATGCTCACGGTATCAGTTCTATTTCGTTTCAGACTTTGTCCGCGAGAGGGCGTCTATTTCATTTCAAACGCGAATACTAATATTATAAAGAGGAAAGATTTGATTGTTTGTTTGTTTGTTTGTTTGAACTGAATAGGCTCCAAAACTACTTGACGGTTTTGAAAAATTCTTTCACCGTTGGAAAGCTACACTATTTCCGGTGAACATAGGCTAATTTTTAATTGATTGATTCAGATATTTTCCTTAATAATTCAAAATTTCATTATTTTTCATAGAGAATCAATTAAAATTTTTCCGATAAAAAATAACCATTTTCTTTCCCGTTGCCAAGAAAATCAAAATATGGAACAATATATTATCCTCGGCAATTAATTTTTAGTTGAACAGTATCCACGTGAAAAATTAAAATAAAAAAAAATTCAAAGGAAAATAAATATGACGTCATGTATTATATTATCGGAAGTTTTGTTTACACAGATATCATATACATACCGAGGTAACTAATGGACACAAAATTGATGTTATTTTGCCTGGCATGGCAACCCGAATATTGTTATTTAATTATTAATAAAATGTTTTTTTTATTTCCTTTCTCTTCTTTAAAATTATGTAAACTGTTTTGTTCTATACTTATTATTTAAATACTAATTGTTATTATTTTTTAAATAATAGAAAATATTTTAAATATATATATATAAAACTGGCATTCGAAAACGATGTTTCCGCCAAATTAGTGTAAAAAATTATCGCGCCGACCTCAGTGCATACATGACAACTGCGCTGTTTTATTTATGTATTAAGGATACTTTTAGATCATAAATCCGATTACAGCAAATTAGTCAGATTATTTAATTAGAAGTTATTAAATTTATGTTTTTTTATTATGAAACAGACGAAGAAAAGAAAATTTACTATTTCTGCCCGACTGGAGAATTAACCTTGATGTTATTTGATTTTATGCTTGATGTTAGTTTAGAAAACTATCGAAATGGCGAATTTTTAATTATTTGTTTATATTTTTTTGTTTATATTATTGCAAACATTTTTCCACTTTTATACACGCATCACCTTGGCGTGATTTTTTTTATGATGCCAATTTGGAGAACACTGCGTTTTCAAATACCAATTACATTTATACTACTTTTATTTATTTTCTATTATTTTAAAAAGGAAATAATATTAATAATAAACTAAGTCAATAAATAATTATGGAACAAAACAATTTATATAATTTTAAAAGAGAAAAGAAAAATAATGAAATAGTTTACTCAAAAATAATCAACTATTACCGGATTACCACGTGAGGCATAAAATCGCAATTTGCTGCAATCGCGCCAGCGGGATCCGTAGATGACACCTGCACCTAAATATTATTGGCAATGTTATTGTTTATATAATTTCTATATATAATTTGGTAATACTTGATAAACCCATCGACCAAAAAACTATCGCCAAAGTATAAGGTTAAATGTCAATGGATGATCGTAAATGTCACATTCATTTGACATTAAATTTGTTATACGTAATTGTTACTTCATCAACCAATTTTAATCCGATGTTTATTTGTATTTCTATTAACATTTTAGTAATTTATTGATTCTTTAGTTATTTAAAATAAAAATTATGTCCATTTGTATAATTTGGTGAAATTGATCGACGGAATAATCAAGTAGTACCCATTATTTGTTTACAGTCTATCTGGATATTTAAACTGTTAGAATTAGAGAACTTATCGGGCCCCCGCCAAGTCATACGCCAAGCAGTCGTTAAATCTGATAAGTATATTCTAGTAAGACTAAAACAAAGTTTTAGTCTTACTATTATATCTTTTTTATCTGCAGTTATTTCACTATCACGAAAAAAGCAATATTTTCAATGTGTCGAAAAAATTATTATAATGAAAAAATATTTGCAATTAATTTATCATTCATTACAATTAAAAAAAAAATTGCAAGGAAAATAAATATACTTTAAAATTGGTTAAGAAAAAAATATACATGAAATCTCGACAGCTGAAAATTTTGTTTTTCATAATTACGTAGCAGTTTTAATTAACGATAAGCCCTATCAACAGAACTTTGTCAAATATTAAACTATTAGACACTACTTCATTATCCCGTCGAACAAAAACTATCGTCAAGCTATAAGATTAAATGCCAATAATGGATGATCGTAAATTTCACATTTATTTGAGGACAAACATGAAATAAGTCTGGTACATTTGTAACAATATCGTTTCTAGCACTTCTAATGTTTGACACTAAAAATCATAATGGAATCGATTACAGAAGATAGAAAGGATTTTACTAGATGCAAACTAAAGACTTATTTTTCTACAAAATTTAGTCATCAAGATTATTCTGATTTAACGGCTACATGTTAGCAACTGTTTTATAAAAGGAAGAGGCAGTGAAACTGATGTAATTTTAATGTTATTCAAATAATACAGCTTTAAAATACACTTTTTATGCTTCATTGTTCTAATAAATATATAAGTGAAACGCCCTTCTTCGTCTGCCACCCCCACGGAAGGCACTCTTTCCTTAGGGCCTATATCCCACGTGTAGATAAATGGCCGTCATAAATACAAACAAACAAAAACTCTATGTATTCTTGCTGGAACAGGCCGACCCAGTGGCTTGGTTGGTAGCAGCTGCTCCCACACCGCCCGCTGGTTCCCGGTTCGAGTCCAGCTAGCGGCATGGGTGTCTGTGTTGTCCCTTTGATGTTTAATAAATGTATGTAATGGATTTTCTGTAATAATAAAGTGTTCTGTATTTGTTTCTGTGTATTCTGGATCAATCGAGGCGACAGCCGTAGTAGCTATAGGCCTCAAAAGCACTGTCCATTCAAAGTGCTGGAACAGATTAAGGTAGATAGGAAACTACAGTAGACCTGCTAGAAGAGGACGTTTATTAAAAAATGTAACATGAAATGACATTATATGTAGGCTACCAGAATTACACATAGTGCAAGTTCTGATGTCGGGATTTTAAGAACTAAGAAATGATAATGTACAATCCGACAGTTAATAGAGTTTGATAATCAATCTCACTAATCATTGCAATGCCCTCTAATGTAATAGTGTGATGACTCGAGAACATTTTGATTCCTGTTGTCATAACGGTCTCATGTTCATACGAAACTCTACTATAAATGATAAAATAAGAGAGATGGTGCTTAATTGCCCAAATTTTCGCCAAGACTTACAATAGTACAATATTGCAATGGCGTTGGCATGATTTTCAGCAATACGGAAGAACATTCCAGGGTGGTCTATACTGCTTTAAAATAAAATTTTGAAATCGCCATTTTCTTTGAGTCAAGGTTCGTTGGAAATATGGACCAGCGAAGCGGGCATAGCCTGCTAGTAAGTTATAAGTTACATACAAATGAAATTTTTTATTCAAAATTCATAATTGTCAATGGAAGAATTTTTTTGTGGGGAAAAAGCGAAAAATAAAACTAATGATTAATATTTTTTTACTCTATTTTTTAACACTTTCCAACATAGTTGAAAAGTTATTATGCTTTCGGTTTGTCTGTCCGTCTGGCCGCTTTCTAACTTTCATAAGTATACTCGGATTGCCATGAAATTTTCGAACGTTATTAACACGAGATGGAACCCGTCGAAATTCGACGAAAGGAAATCTTTAAGAAAGAACTGTTTTATTAATTTATAATAAATCTATAAAATTAGTTAAGTAAAAAATGCATCTTATATTGGTCAATCTAACTCTCAAACAAATATTATTTTAAGTTAAAATTATCCAATACTTTAAAACTTTATTATCCAAATTATTCAACGAAATATAACCGAAATTCACGGGATTTTATAATAAACGATATTTTTATGATAGTATACGCATTTTAATTTGCATTTTCTCCTCTCAATTTTAAGAGAAAATGGAGTGATTTTGTTGCCACATTTAGAAAATTGTTACTAAAAACTATAAAAAAAATTAATGTCTCAAAAAGAAACTGAGATACAGCTTTCTAACAAATTAAATTTGAAAGTGCATTTTTTTTCTCTATACGACAGTGTAAAAATTTAAAATGTGCGGTGTTTAGAAGTGTAAAATTTACAGTAGCCGAAAATTGGAAAACCAAAATTGCAGGTGAAAAGTGTTGCCATTCGCAAAATGACGTATGCGTTACGCACAGATACGTTTGGCCTTTATAATATAGATTTACCTTAGCACGAATACCTATTGAAAATGAAGTTTCTACTTTGATTGGTTTATTTACAGAGATAGTCAAAAATTGTCCTTACATTACGGCATTGTGGGGAAAAATCGTTTTAATTGAATTGATTACCCTTCAATTGAATTGTTACACCCTGTGAAACATATTCAAATTTATATGCATCTACTATGTGCACTAAAATATGCACTAAAATATGCATTTTGTAAAGAATGCAGTGAAAAGGACACTTATTATTCATTTACAGGATCACACAGAAGAATTCCATTGCATAAGAATAAAGGGAGGAACAGTTTGCGATATATTTTAATTATGGTAAGCGATTTCATGTATAATCAAATTGATATACGTTGCTGAGGCTTAATGTGGTTTATTTCATGCATAATACGAAATGCATAGCATTTTCAGGGACACACATAAGATTTCAAATAGTATATATTCTATCTGAAGTACTGTATACGATGGATGATGACTGTTGCATGGATGAAATGCATTTAGAATTATGATGTGTGCTTTTAAGTTTCACTAAATGTATGCATATTAAATGGTGTGTATAAGAGCTAATAGTTACACAATTTAGATATACAGGGCTACACATAAGATCTCGGAAAGTTTACTGAATATGAGTGTAATTTACATAAAGGTGTTTTTTAAATAAAATATGCATTTTTATTTAAAATTTTTAAACTAAGAAATGTTTGTAGTATGTAGATAAAATGATATACAGGGTCACGCAAAAAACTGGATGCATGGTTGTCTTCGGATGATAATTTCTGAAAATGTAATTTAGGTAGTAATGAGGAATATTTTTGTTTGAACTAAATTTTCGAAAAATACTTTCGCGTATTAAAGGTACTAGTTAAAGTACAAGGCTGAACAAAAGTATTCAAGAATGTTTCTATCTATAAGTATAAATTGCTGAAAGGAAAATTTCAACCAACAAAAAAATCGGCAAATGGGGATCATCAGAAGTTTTTTACTATAAATCGCTATAAAAAGTTAATTATGCATGCTTTTAATCAACAAATTCTCTTGCTTGATTGATCAATTAATTTTTCTTTAAATGTTATGTGAACGAAGTCACGGGTAACAGCTAGTAAGATATAAAGCGCCTTTTTTTAGAATAGTGTTCCTTTTTTGAAAAATTTCCATATGGCAGCTTCCCCCCTCCACCCTTCCCAACAAAAGTTGTTTTAAATATAGTTTTTCGAACTAGAGTGTAAAACATACTTTTAAATTATCAAATTTTATTTCATTTGTTGAATGCATTTATATAAGTTGTTAAATAGGGAAGATGTGTCAGTAATGTACACCCCTTAATGTCTTTGGTTCATAAAAAATTAATAAATAAGGTACCCTGGGGTAAAAACGCCACGTTAAGGTTCTACCAATTTTCACGGCTCAGTTTTAGTTTGTATTTTTCAAACAAATATATGATTTGATACAGTAACTCATTGACTATCTATATAAAAAAATAATTTAACAGATATGCATTCATAAAATATAATGGCGTGATTTCTTGACCAATGCTATTTGGCGTTATTACCCACTTATATGGGTAATAACGCCATGCAAACAAAACTATGAAATACGATGGAATAATTGCATGTAGATTGCCCAATTCTAAAAATACAAACTCTACAAACTTAGAAATTGACAAATTGCATTATAAGCTATTAAAAATGTTCAATTGTTTGTGAAAGTGTAAGAAAAATAAAGGTGTGGTGTGTGTGTTGTGGGGGGGGGGGGGGGATGAGGCAAAAGAATATCAGACCGTGAGCTTCTTTTTGCTTAAAAAGGATAGCTTAAATAGAATTATTAGAAATATTGCACAGTTTTAACTGTGTTTATTTGAATCTGTATTTAGGATGTAGCTCGGCCACTGTAGGGAATCAACCGGGGTATTAATGCCAAGGATTGGCGTTATTACCCCGTTATAGTTATTGCGCTGTACATTTTAAATTACAAATTATCTCGAGAAGATATCCAAAATCTTCAACAACATTTTGAAAGTCCGTGAAATGTACTACAAGTTTATGTAATTAACAAAGTATTTCCGGAAAAAAAAATTGCCTTCACATCACAAAACTTATCTCGCAAATTTTAGATCAAGCGTTAATTTTAGTTGCTTGTAAAAACAATAAGACCTAAAAATGAAACAAATTAACTTGAAGCTGTTTTTTGCGATTTATATGACTCAAAACCCTTCTGCGCAAAGCACATGGGTGTCGTTTACCAGATTATTTCATAATTATGCATAATATTAGCACTTGGCGTTATTACACCAGACCACCTTATTTGGCTTTAGATATATATATATATATATATATTCAGACATGCTACTTTTCCATGGAAACACTGAATTCCGCTTTTGCGACAATGGGTTTTATCATTCCTGGGATCAATGCAAATATACATTACAGTTTGTTGCCATTTTTACGAAGTGGGGGAGGGGAGGCAGTAAATACAACAAAAACGTAAGTACAAACCGCACCAAATTGAGGAAAAAAAGAAAATTTCTCCAAAGTATAAAAAAACAAAAATAAACAAAACTATAAATTTGTTAAACGATCGAGGGAAAAAAGTAATTTCTTCAAAGGATCGCGGAAGATAGGGCGTTTTCCGTCATATGATTGCAGAAAAAACGTGATTTTCCGTCAAAGGATTACGGAAAAGATGCGGTTTATGTTATTAAAGGATCACGAAAAATACTCGAATTTCATTAGATATAGTTGTGAAAGATATTCGAATTTTTGTCGAAAGATTGTAGAAAGTACTCGAAAGCTCGGAGCAAATATTCTAATTTTGTCGAAAGATCAAGAAAAGTATGCAGATTTTGTCAAAAGATCGGGAAAAATATGCAGCTTTTGTTTAAAAGATCGGGAAAATATGCAAATTTTGTCGTAATATTGCGGAAAATAGACGTATTTTCAAGCAGTTGTAGAAAAACTGCAAATTTTGTTGATTGGATGAAAAAAATAGTAAATTTTGTCGATTGGATGACGAAAAATAGTGAATTTTGTCGATTTTATGGCGAAAAATAGCGAATTTCATCAATTGGATGACGAAAAATAGTGAATTGTGTCGATTGGATAACCAAAAATAGTGAATTTTGTCGATTGTATGACAAAAATTTGTGAATTTTGTCGATTGTACGATAAAGAATAGTGAATTTTGTCGATTGCATCACAAAAAATAGTGAATTTTGTCGATTGTATGACGAAAAATAGTGAATTTTGTCGATTGGGTGACGAAAATTTATGAATTTTGTCGATTGAATGACGAAAATTTGTGAATTTTGTCGATTGGATGACAAAAAATAGTGAATTTTGTCGATTGTATGACCAAAAAAAGTGAATTTTGTCGATTGGATGAAAAAAATTTGTGAATTTTGTCGATTGGATGACAATGAATTTTGTCAATAGTATGACGAAAAATAGTGAATTTTGTTGATTGGATGAAAATAAAATAGCTAATTTTGTCAATTGGATGAAAAAAATAGTGAACTTTGTAGATCAGGTGCAGAAAAAATACAAATTTTGTCAAGGAGCTCTGGGACAGTTGCAAATTTCATTGATTAAGTTTAAAAAATAGCAAATTTTGAATGTCAGATGAAAAAGCTTGCAAATTTTGTATATCAGGTAAGGAAAAATTGCAAATTTCGTCTAACAGTTGTAGAAAAACTACAGATTTCATCGATTAGATTAAAAAAAATAGTGAATTTTGTTCATCAGATGTGGGGGAAATCAAAGATTTTGAGGATTGGGTTCCACAAATTGCTAATATCATCGAACGGACGATAAAAATTAGTTTATCATGTCAGTCCGATGCAGAAATTGTAAATTCCATCGAACGGACGATAAAAATTAGTTTATCATGTCAGTCCGATGCAGAAATTGTAAATTTCATCGAACGGACGATAAAAATTAGTTTATCATGTCAGTCCGATGCAGAAATTGTAAATTTCATTAAGCAATTGTAAAAAAACTGCAGATTTTGTCGACTGGATTAAAAAAAAAGTGAATTTTATTGATCAGATTCAGAAAAATTGCAAGTTTTGTAAAGCAGCTCTGTAAAAACTGCAGATTTTTTGGATTGGGTTCAACAAATTAATTTCACCGATCAGGTGAAAAAGAATAGCAAATTATGTCTATCAGAAGGGGGAAAATTGTGAATTTTCTCGGGCAGTTGTAGAAAAACTACGAATTTTGTTGATCGAATGAATAAAAAAACAAATTTTCTCAATTGGATTTTTTTTAAAGTGAATTTTGATCAATGAAAAAAAAAAAAAAAGATTGTCAATTTTGATCAGGTGCAGAAAAATTATAAATTTTGTCAAGTGGTTCTGGTAAAAGTGCAAATTTTGTAGATTGTTTACAAAAAAATAACGAATTTTGCCGATTGGGTGACAAAAGAAAAGCAAATTTGTTGATTTGGTGCAGAAAAATTGCAAATTTTGTTGAGTAGTTGTAGAAAAGCTGGGAATTTTGTCTATTGGATGAAAAAAAATTACGAATTTTGTTGAACAATGAAAAAATAGTGAATTTTGATCAGGCGCAGAAAAATTAAAAATTTTGTCGAGTGGTTCTGGTAAAAGTTCAAATTTCATGGATTGTTTTTTTTTTTTCCTTTTTTTAACCAATTTTGTTTTTTGGGTGACAAAAATTGTAAATTTGTCGATTTGGTGCTGATAAATTGCTAATTTTGCCTAGCTTTTGTAGAAAAACTGCGAATTTTCTCGATTGAATGAATAGACAAGCAAATTTTCTCAATTGGATGAAAAAAATATGAATTTTGTTGATCAATGAAAAAAAAAAAAGTCAGTTTTGATCTGGTGGGGAAAAGTTAAAAATTTTGTCGAGTGGTTGTAGAAAAACTGGAATTTTGTCAATCGGATGAATTAAAAAAGCAAATTTTGTCAATTGGACGGAAAAAAATGCAAATTTTGTCGATCAATGAAGAAAATAGTCAGTTTTGATCAGGTGTGGAAAAGTTGAAAATTTTGTTGAGTGATTCTGATAAAAATTCAAATTTCATAGTTTTTTTTTTTTTTTTTTTTTTTTTTTTTTGTACAAAAAAAGCAAATTTTGTCGATTGGACGACAAAAATAGCAAATTTTTTGATTTGGTACTGAAAAGTGTGGGAGGTGTTCGTCGGATAAATACTAAACATTTCTTAAACAATCACATTTTTAATGAAGACATCACAACATCTATTATTTACAACACTATATACATATTCGGTAAAATGCGTAACAGATTCATACATCTCGTTATACCACATAAACGTCTCGGGTTGAGACGACATTCCAACACATATCACAAATCTACTCTCAACGCCAAATTACTTCACTTCATGTTTTTAAAAAGAAGGCAAAATATCTAAAGATATTTTGCCGAAAGTGGCAATAGCGCCACCTATTGATTCTATAATTTAAGGAAGGCCATCATCTTGTTACAGATTGTTAAGCTATTGCATAGCTTTTATCGCGGGCTTTGAGTGCGGCGACCGAATCTAGAAATTCCGTAACGAGAAAAAAAAAACTGACACTCCGGCTAACGGCATTTCAGTTCGGCAGACATCGAGACTTCGGCAGACTTCTCATTTATTCAATAAAAGAAAACAAATTGTTTTCTTATCGGTCATCATGTTCAAAAAGTGTAACTGAATTAATATCAAAGAAAAAGAAAAAACTTGAATTAATATCAAAGACAAAAAAACTGCATAAAAAAAATAAATAATTATAATTGCATAAGTTGATAGAAAATGCTATGTAATAGCTTTACTGCGGCAGTCCCCGAGTGCCACACGTATTTTTTTTTTTAAACTAATTTTGTCTTTTGGGTGACAAAAATAGTAAATTTGTCGATTTGGTGCTGATAAATTGCTAATTTTGTCCAGCCTTTGTAGAAAAACTGCGAATTTTCTCGATTAAATGAATAGACAAGCAAATTTTTTCAATTGGATGAAAAAAAATATGAATTTTGTTGATCAATGAAAAAAAAATAGTCAATTTTGATCTGGTGGGGAATAGTTACAAGTTTTGTCGAGTAGTTGTAGAAAAACTGTGAATTTTGTCAATCGGATGAAATAAAAAAGCAAATTTTGTCAATTGGATGGAAAAGAATGCAAATTTTTTCGATCGATGAAAAAAATAGTCAATTTTGATCAGGTGTGGAAAAGTTGAAAATTTTGTTGAGTGTTTCAACAAAAACTCAAATTTCAAAAATTTTCAACTTCAAAACTCAAATTTCATTTTTTTTTTTAACAAAAAATAGCAAATTTTGTGGATTGGACGACAAAAATAGAAAATTTGTTGATTTGGTGCTGAAAAATTGCGAATTGTGTCAAACGGAAAAACACAAATTTCATTTATTTGGTTAAAAAAAATAGTGAACTTTGTAGATCAGATGAAAAAAATAGCAAACTTTGTCTATCAGGTGCGGGGGAATTGTTAATTTTGTCATGCATTCATAAAAACTGCAAGTTTTGTCAATTAAATGAAAAATATAGAAAATTTTGTTGATTGATTAAAAAAATAGCCAATTTCGTCAATTTGGTGCAGAAAAATTACAGGGTTCATACTCATCAGGGAAGTATGGGATTCCTGGGAAAATCAGGGGAATCTCAGCGGATAATACAAAAAAATTCCCAAACCTGGGAAAACCTGCCAAAAATGAGTCTGTTCTGGGAAAATAGGGACAATTGTAACTATTCGTGTACTTTAGGGGAAAGTCAGATAAAACCGGGACCCTAAAATTTTTCTTTTTATTATTGTGCACTATGCGAACAAGACAGTCAAAATTTGTGTGAAAGCGATAAATTGATTCCTTAGGAAGGAAAAAAGTATTCATACAGTCACGAACAACAGAAAGAGAGATCATAACAATACTTTTTTAGAAGTGTGTTATGTCCCTGTTTTATCCGATTCTCGGATCAAAGTCGACACTACATCCTGTAGTCAAATTTAAAAAAAAAATAAATAAATAAAACTTCATATGAAAATTTACTTATTTTACAAATATAATAGAAACCTTTAAATTTCAAGTTATTGTTAAAATATAATGTACACATATAAGCTGTTGTAAATAGCAAAAATGCCATACTTCGATGTTTTCAGAGAGCAATAACACTATTATTTAAATCTTTTTGTAAAATAATAGGTAAGCACCTTTGCAATTTCTACGCCATTTTTGTATTTTATAAATTTCAGTATCATTTGCCATTATCCACAAGTTTAGTTTGCGAATTACTGATTTATAATTACCTAATTCTACGTCTGTACCTTCATGAAATATTGCAGATTGAATTCTATAGTTTTGATTATTGAACTTTAATATGGTATTAGGCACACTCATAATATTAAAAGTCCTTTATTTCTTGTTTCATCCCAAATCATTATCTGACATAGAAGCAAACATAGAGTGGACACCTCAAATTTGAGTTTTTATTGAACAAAAAGCATCATTATTCGCGCATCGTATTTCATTATCTTATGTTTCCCATCGACTAAAATCTGTTAGTATCTTTTTTATGTCAACTGATTTATAATTCTGATCACTATATAAACGAATAAAACGAACTTCGTCACGTTGTGTAGATGCGTATCCGCAAGTTGTGTTTAGGCATTTTTTAGTTATTAAATTTATATTTGTAGCTAAATCTTTCAGTATTTTCTTTTCTTAATAAAAGCTGTTAAAAATTCTTCCGCATCTTGTTGATTGCTGATAAACAGCAATTCAAGTTCTTTTATGAGACACATGCTGTGTCATTACCTTCATTACCTTCTGTCATTACCTTCGACATGTTTCTCAGTTAACATTTTCAGAGTTTAGCAAAAAGAACTAGCTTGGCCGATACTAAAAACTATTTCTTCAAAGCTAAATATGAATCGGCATACCAAATTTGCGTAGTAAGATTACTCCATCGCTATTCAGATAACCAAGAGGCATCTTTTCAATTAAACTTACGTTATTTGGATTATCATCAATAATTGACATTTCTGTTGACAGTCAAAATTTTTCGCTGTACCCCATGTGATCTTTCGTTTTTTGTTTATTGATTTAGTAATTATTAAGACATCTAAATCGGGCCGATATGTTTTCCTTAATCTGTTATATTCGTGTACAGATTTACTGTGAGCAGTAACACTCTTGGGGGGGGTCAAAATTTAAACTGATAATAACAAAAAATGACGTTATAATATACAATACAAACCCTATAGACATGGTATTTTACATTACATTTTTTCGCAATCAACTTTCACGCTAAATTAATGGTTTGGGAAAAGATTCTTATTAGTAAGTGAGAAAACGACCGATTCGGCATATCTTGGTTTGTATTGTATATTATGATGCCTTTTTTGTTATAAATTTCAGTCTGCCGAGGGTTTGTACCAGGATATGCGCAGGCAGACCAAAATATTCTTAAAATACTTTATTTAACCTTTAATTTGGCGCCAATTTCGTCTCGTAACTAGATGACGTGATAGTGACGCCAAAATGGCGAGTTGATGCCTTCTGTTACTCACATCTTACCAAGAAATGCCGAGGCAGACCAGTCATTCCTTAATCTACACCTAATAATCTTGTCCTACACCATGATTTCATGCCGTAACTCGATGACGTAGTCATTGAGTTATTACATTATAACGTTATTTTTTTTTTTTTTTTTGTTATAAATTTCAGTCTACCAAGGGTTTGTACCAGGCTATGCGCAGGCAGACCAAGATATTCTTAAAATACTTTATTTTACATTTAATTTGGCACCAATTTCGTCTCGTTACTCGATGACGTGATAATGACGCCAAAATGGCGAGTTGGCGCCCGCTGTTACTCATATATAGTACCAAGAAATGCCGAGGCAGACCAGTCATTCTTTAATCTACACCTAATAATCTTGTCCTACATCATGATTTCATCCCGTAACTCGATGATGTAGTCATTGAGTTTTTACATTATAATGTCATTTTTTTTATTATAAATTTCAGTCTGCCAATGGTTTGTACCAGATATGCGCAGACAGCCCAAAATATTCTTAAAATACTTTACCTTTAATTTGGCACCAATTTCGTCGCGTAACTCGATGACGTGAGAGTGACGCCAAAATGGCGAGTTGGCGCCCGTTGTTACTCATATCGTACCAAGAAATGCCGAGGCAGACCAGTTATTCCTTAATCTACACCTAATAATATTGTTCTACATCATGATTTCATCCCATAACTCGATGACGTAGTCATTGGTTTCGCCACCGCCCGGTCTATTATATTTATACTAAACTATCTTTGTAGCATGAAATATTATAGAAAGAGAAACAAAGAAACTTTTGGTTTATATACTATTAAAAATAAAGTTACATGTTTCTTCAAGAAACTGATGTAATCTTGCTGAAATATAGGCTGCAACCAAGATATAGGTGTTAAATTTCACAAGTTCCATATGATATTTATATATATATATATATATATATATATATTACATTAAACTTAAAGTTATTATTAATGTTTAATAAATGTTTTAATTAATGAATGCAGATCTTTGTCTTTTAAATGTATCTAAAAAGCAATTTAATGTAAACAATTGATTATAATTACGAAAAAATAAAACTGCTGATTATTATCACTCTCACCTTGTAAATTCTCTTACTACTTCTCCCCACTTTAGTTATTTATAATTACTTTAGTATTTGTTTATCTCACAAAAAAATTTAATAAATAAATGTATACTGTTTATTATCTTTTAATTTCGATCTACAAAATAAAATATATTTTTTTATTAAACAATACCAAAGTGGAATTAAAAAAAAGAGATTTCAGTACAAAAATATAAGTAAAAGCACCAATTTGGAGAAAAGTCCTTCTCACCTTATAATGAATTTGGAAAAGCATTCTTTTATGATCTATACACTTGAAACTTTTTTCCCTTTTGAATTTATTGTGAATCTAAGATTTTTGAAGAGAAAAATTCACATTTCCTGTCTAATATCCTATTCTAAAAGTCACTAATCTATCCTTCTATAGTAAAAAAAAAAAACTAGCCTTAAAAGGAATGACTCCTAGAATGATGCTGATGTGTAAGATTTCCGGAAATAACGAATCCGGGCGGAACACTCCTTCCATGAATCGAATAGACCAATCAGGAAAGGGCTCCGTCTATGCATCGCCGTATGGGTTACCATAAAGAGGGAAAGGTTACCATCGCCAATAATCGCCAAGTTTGTCGCCAACTTGGCAATATATCGCAAATTTGGCGACCAAAATTAGTTGTCAAAAGTGACGCCAACTTGGCGATAACTGTAATATTTCGCCAAATTTTTAATTTCTTTACAACACCAGTCTTGTGACACATCATTTGAGAGGTCTGCAACTACTTATTCATATTAAGGATGTCTTGTGTGTCACCCCCCACTCTGCCCCCCCAGGGGGGCACATTTTTAATTTCTTTACAACACCAGTCGTGTGACACATGATTTGAAAGGTCTGCAACTGCTTATTCATATTATGGATGTCTTCTGTGTCACCCCCACACTCTGCCCCCCAGGGGGAGCACATTTTAATTTTTTTTTACAACACCAGTCGTGTGACACATCATTTGAAAGGTCTGCAACTGCTTATTCATACCATGGGGTATTAGCGAGCGCAGCAAGCAGGGGTAGCCTACAACTTTGAATCGCGAAGCGATTACGCGGGGGGTTAGCGAGCGTAGTGAGCAGGGGGCGGAGCCCCCCTAGTGTATTTAAAAATTAGTATCAAATCAGGTTTACTTTGTCCGTTGAAATCTGTGTAATAAATTATATACTGTGTCTTCTATATTATAAAGCATGTCTGTGAGTAATGTTGACACATATGAACCATGACAATAATTTAAGTAGTTCATATTTTTTTAATTTATAACTATCACATTTTCATACCAAATAAGGCAAAAAATACAATGTAAAAGTACAGTAAGTTTTTGGAAAACTATTTCACTGATGCACAATTCTTTTTAAAATTTGGCAACAATTCCATCATATGCAACTAGATTAATTCATTTAGTCTTTTCTATACCAATAGAAGAATATTTCAGGTATCTAGATGTAATGCATCACATACAAAAAATCTTAAACATTGTAAGTTTGAGAATTAAGCTTTCATAACTAATTCTGAAGTGCAAACTACTGATGTTTTAAACTTTTTTATTTTTTTTTTATTTTTTTTTTAATTTACAAATTGTTAAACCCAACATATTTATTTCAGAGTCAGTTATTGCTTACTATCTCTATATTTAATAATGAGAAATATTTTTTACATGATAAATATTTTGTAAATATACATGTTTGGTCACAAATCTCATTCATTTTGTCACATAAGCACGAAATTCCTAATGGCATTTGCATCTGTCACAACACAATAAAAATTGTTAACTTTAGTAAATTTTAATACAAAAATAGAACTTTTTTATTTATAAGTAGTAGGAAAATAAGAGTACGGGGACAGCAGGCGGGACGGCGGGACCGTCTCGAGCAACCGTCCCTCCTGGTCCCGCCTGCGGTGCCGCCGCTCGAAATCATACTATAAGATGAAGATTAAATTTATATTTGAATTTTGTACAATCGTAGTTTTAATGAGTTTTATTAATTAAGCGAAACAATTAAAATCTCAGTTTTTAACCATTTTATTTAGATTTCTTCAACTACAAGATGAGATTATCAATTTAACACAAGAAAGTTAAACATATATTTGAATTTTGCTTGATAGACATCTTAATGAGTAGTATTAATTAAGTAAAAACAATAGAAAATATCAAGTTTTATAGAAAAAGACTGATTTCTTACGATTTTTATCAACTTAAGAGAGAAAACTTAAACGCACATTTCAGTTTTAAGGGGTTATCATCTTAATGAGTATTTTTAATTAAGCAAAACAGCGAAAAATATAAATTTTTATTTGATTTCTTAAGATTTTTATCAACTACATGATCAATGTATCGACTTAAAAGTTGAAAGTTGAACATGCATCCTAGTTTTTCAACAGATACAACCTTAATGAATATCGTTAATTAAGTAAAAAACAATGGAAAATATCAAGTTTTATAGAAAAAGACTGATTTCTTACTATTTTTATCAACTTAAGAGAGAAAACTTAAACGTACATTTCAGTTTTTCAACAGCTATAACCTTAATGAGTATTGATAATTAAGTAAAAAACAATGGAAAATATCAAGTTTTATAGAAAAGAATGATTTCTTACATTTTTTCAACTCAAACTTCAGAATATCAATTTGAGATAAAGAAATTTAAACGTGCATTTCAGTTTTTAAGTGGCTATCACTTTAATATCGTCTTAATGAGTTTTGTTAATTAAGCAAAACAACGGAAAATACCGATTTTTAAAGAAAGAAAACCAATTTCATCATACTTTTATACACAAGCAAAACAACGGAAAATACCGATTTATGAAGAAAGAAAACCAATTTCATCATACTTTTATACACCAACTAAGTAGAATTTTAATACATAAACGAATCATTTAAAGAAATATTCAATACACACGCACATTTGAACCTACGGGGCATTCTTCATTACGTCATATCCAAACTAAAACTTTTTTCTGCAACCCCTCCACTCATGCATTCCAACTAGGGGAAACACACAATAGGGTTCTGACGTCACAACTTACAAAGCTATACAACAAAATGTTTACGTTCAAGAAAAAGTATCACCTACAGAGAAAAAAGAAGAGATTTAAACTATTTATCCATTCTAGTTTCATAACAGTTACCATCACAACATCTCCAAATTAAGATTTGGAAGTCATAATGAGTGTAATTAATTAAGCAAAATAATAGAAATATTAGTTTTTCAGTGGGGAAAAGACGAATTTAAACAAATTTTATTAGTTTTACACTAGTTTAATAATAATATTAAGAGGAAAAAGACGAATTTAAACAAATTTTTAGTTTTACACTATTTTTTCTCATCTCCAACACGGCTATATCAATTTTAACAGAAGAATTAAACACATATTTTAGTTTTTAACAACAGAAAAGTAATAAGCATCATTAATTAAACGAAAATAAATATCGATTTTCAAGAAAAGACAATTTTTTTACACAAATTTTCAACTTTGAAATACATTTGTTTACATATATTATTACATTATATTGTCAAACTAACTATTTTTAAAAGTTTGAATGTCATTATAAAATGTTCATATTTATATTTTTCACGTCTTGACTACATTCGACATCTTTCAACAAATAGTATGCATTCTTTTATTCTAGAAACTGAAAAAGTTACTGTTTACTGTTTCAGACACTTGACATGCGAAAACTTCTCTGAGTTATTCGATTCTCATTTTTAATCAAATTGGCATGTTTCACCTCACCTTTTTGAAATTTCCATATTATCAAACATCAAGTTATTTAAAATATAAATACTGCTTAGTGTTTAGATAGTATACATGACTGATTCTACTTACTCTGTTCGTATTATTAATCAAATTAGCAATTTATTATAAAACTTATTTGTACGCATGCGCGAGTTGTCACGTGACATAAACGATTAACAGTAATATAAATTTTTGAATAGCAATGCAACATTCCTCATTTCTGCAGATAGACTTGTGTGAGAAGGTAATTCGAAAAGCAGCGCAACATTTTGCATTCCCACTGTTAGACTTGAGAGGGAAGGTGACTGGTACACAACTCTGATTAATTTTCAGATTTTAATACAAGCGAAAACAGTTTTCTTCGTTAACGAATAAAGTAAGTTTTATTATAGATAGTTTAAGTTTTATTATATGTATCAAAACAAATAAATTAAATGAAATTAAAAAAAAACATTTTTTATATATTAAGCATTTATTAAGTATATAAATATACTTATCTTATTACACAGATGTTTCAGCAAGAGGAATCAAAACAGCAGCAAATTTCCGAAATGTATGATCCGACTGATTCGTCCTTAGCACATACAAAGTTAAAGAATAATACATATGTGAGTTACTTATATGTTAAATACTAGAATTCATACACTATATATAATTAGGTTAAATTTACATTAAAATATTTTGCCCTATATCCAATAAGAAATATTTTTATTTGTAATATTGGAGTGATGTCTAACTGTTTGCATTAATTTCCCTTACAGAATTGCTCTTTTTGTGATAAAAACTTTTCATCTAAATGGAATTTAAAAGAACATATACAGATCCACACCAATGAAAAACCATTTACTTGTGAGGACTGCAAAAAACTGTTTTCAAGAAAGCGAGAATTAAAAAAGCATATGATGATGTATGATATTCTATCACCTGTTGTATGTGAAATTTGCAAATTATCTTTTACTAGGAAGTGTGCTCTAATAACTCATATGAAAACACATTCAAACAGAAAAGTGTTTAAGTGTGAAAAGTGTGAGAAGATCTTCAGCTATCGCTTTAGATTAAACCAGCATATGCATATTCACAATCGACCTCAATTCAGTTGTAATGAATGCAACGAAACATTTTCAAATGAAAATAAGCTAAACCGACATTTGAAAGTGCACCAAAACCTACAGTATACATGTGATCAGTGTAAACAAAAATTTAGTAATAAATTAAATTTAAATCAACATTTACGTACACAAGTGAAATGCCTTTGCCCATTGTAGAGTTTAAAAGAATAAAACATCAAATATCAGCTTTCGGAGTGTTTAAAACTCTAACTTTTCATCCTGAGAATAATGAAGAAGGTTGCTTGGTTACATTCCAAACTAATTTGAAACCTGAGTTACAATTCAATCTTCAAAGCGAGATAAGAGAAAAAAAGGCAATTAAATAGTTTATGATTAGCAAAATTTTGTCCGAACGCGAAAGAGGTGAAGGCGATATTGAAACAATCACATCTTATTTTAGAAGTGACTGTTATATTGATCTTGCAGAAAATAGCATTATAAATCATATTGAAGAGGGATATTCAAAAATTAACCAATCATTTGAAGAATTTAACAGTCAAGGATCAGATTGGAGACTTCGAAAAATTGAATGTTTAGAACTGAATATTTCAAAGTGTAGCCTCTTATCCAGAAATTGATTTTACATCATGTAAATATGTATTCTTTTTAAGTACTGAATTAAATTATATAATTATGAAATTTATGTATTTAGGATAGTTACTTAATCTAATTACGCAAGAGTTCAATTTATCACAAGATAATCAAAAAAGGAAATTTGGGAAACATGCATATTGTTGTAAGAAATTTTTTTTAGACAACCATAGATTTTGTCACCATGATTTTATAATTGATAGGAATGTATATTACTAAACAGTGTATTGTATAAATAGCAGTAATAAATAAATAAAAAAATAAACATAGTCTTGTGTTAATACTTTTATATTATTAATCAAATTATGTTTCGTCCTACATTTCAACGCTTTCTGAATTATCGTCCATCAAGTTGCTTAAAATATAAATACAGTAGAGGACCTGTTATCCGGAATTCTGAAATCCGGAAGGACCCAAAATCCGGAAATGAAGAAGATTGAGAACGAAATGAATCATGATGAAATGAATGAATCACGAATCTTTGATCAAATGTGCGTTTAATCGAGATTTTTTCAGATTTCATGCTTTTTTGGCTTTTTTTACGAAATTCACATTTTTTCTGCGTTTTTTCGACAGAATTTATGTTTTTTTTAACGCAAATTTTTTCAAGTATTGCTTCAAGTATCAAAATTCATAATTCATTCAAAGATTCATGATTCATTCATTTCATCATGATTCATCCCCATAAAAAAACGCAATTTTTTTCAAGTATCGCGAAAATACTTTGCAAATTTGTCAAATATCGCGATAAAACCCTGCAAATTTCGTCAAACATTGCAATAAAATCCTGCAAATCTCATAAAATATCGCGAAAAATGCAAATTTTGTGAAACGATCGCGGAAAAATCCCGTGTAAGCGCCCCCCTCTAATTATTTTAGGATTTACGTCACCTTTGGGGGAGCGGATTAACGGTATTTTACGGTTATATACATATATATATGTAAAGCCAGTTAGCAGCAAAACGTTCCGGATTTTGAAGAGCTCTGAATTTTGGATGTCCGTATATTTGACTTTGTACTATAGTACAAGAGTCAATGTTGTAGCTTAGTGTTTTTTTTCCACAGACTTCTCATACAACACACTTTTCATTCATATTCTAGATATCAGTGCTATAATTTTGTTGTTATTTTTAAATTTTCCGTTTTTTGTTTTTTTTTTGGAGAAGGGGGGGGGGATGTCGAGTTTCGGATCTTCCCGAAATCCGGAAAATTCCAAAATCCGGAAAGCCCACGGTCCCGACGATTCCGGATAATAGGTCCTCTACTGTATTATCTATACAGTTTTAATGATACATAGTATACACAACTAATCTTTAGTTAGTCCTTCCATAGTATTAATCAAATTATATGTTTCCTCTTGCACTTCTGTTTACAGTTTTAATGACACATAGTGTACATGACTAATATTTAGTCGGCCCTTCCACAGTATTTTATCATTTCATAACATTTCATTGAATTTTAACATTTCATATTTCAAATAACCTATTTTCGAAACCAAACTATGTGAATTTTACCACAATGTTTATCATCATACAAAGATTTGTGTTTCATACTTTTTCTAAAAATTATCAGATATGTACTCCTCAGAGAATTTCTATCATTAGAATAAATGAAAAAATTATATTAAACGTACACGAAATTTGATTGCAATATATATGTATTTAATAAAAAATAAATAAGCGATTATTTATACATTAAACCTTTACTAAATATATATTTCTTGCATTATACAGATGTTTCAACAAGATGAACCAAAACAGCAGCAAACTTCAGAAATTAATGATCTGAATGATTCATTCCTAGCACATGTAGCGTTAATGAATAATACATATGTAAGTACTTATATGAAAAATACTAAAATTCGTGTATGAATTGTAATTAAAGTAAATATAAAATGATTTGTCTTACTGGCTACACTTTAACAAATGCCTTTTTACCTATATTGTTGAAGAGAATCCTAATTGTTTGCATTTATTTCTATTACAGATGTGTTCTATTTGCTACAAACACTTCTTAAGTAAATGGAATTTAACAGAACATACAAAAATCCATACAGGTGAAAAACCTTACATTTGGGATGATTACCAAATGCTGTTTTCAAGAAGACGTGAATCAAAAATGCACACATCATCATATAAAGCATCGGCAGTTATATGTAAACTTAGTGAAGATATTCAAAAATTAGTCAGACGTTTGAAGAATTTAGAAATAAATGAAGATATTTAGACTATTTATGCATCATATTTTCATAACAGTTAGCACAAACTTAAAATTTGGAAGACATACACACAGCTGAAAAGAAATTTTGTTACTCATGATTTTTCTAACCAACGTGAATGTATAGATATTATTTTCCAATGTATTCTTTAAATACTCCCCATTAAATATTCTTTTATATATAATTTATCGTTGTGTTTATTTTTCTAAAACCTATTACATCAATGAAATACATAACATTTTAAGTGAAACAACACTTTCACAACTCAAAAAATGCATAAGAACATACAAAAACAGCAGATGTATGAAAAAAAATGCAAGTTTACAGAATAATTTCAAAGTTTTCTAGAAATACTAACAAAAAAATATTTACAATATAAAAAAATTACAAAAGTGAAAAGGAAAAACACAAATGTAAAACAAAAAATAACAAAGTGAAAAACTCACAACAAAGTTTAAAAAAAAAAAAAAATTACAACAAAAATTTTTTTTTACAAAAACCAAAACTTCAAAAAATATTTTTACAAAAAAATTTTTTTTTCAAAAACATTTTTTACAAAAAACTTTTTTTTTCAAAATAAGTTTTTACAAAAGTAAAAAAAAAAAAAAAAATCACAACGTTAAAAAATGAAAAATTTTAGTTAAAAAAAAGTGTTAAAAAATTGCAAAAAAAGTTGCAAAAATTTCAAAAAAAGTTATGAAAAAAGTATCAAAAATTTTGTTGTTTTTAGTACAATGGTGCAATACAATGCAAATACAATGGTTTCACCATTGCATACTGTATTAAAAACAACAAAATTTTTAATACTTTTTTCATAACTTTTTTTGAAATTTTTGCAACTTTTTTTGCAATTTTTGTACACTTTTTTTTAACTAAAATTTTTCATTTTTTAACGTTGTATTTTTTTTTTTTTACTTTTGCAAAAACTTTTTTTGAAAAAAAAATTTTTGTAAAAATATTTTTTGAAGTTTTAGTTTTTGTAAAAAAAAATTCTTGTTGTAAATTTTTTTTTTAAACTTTGTTGTGAGTTTTTCACTTTGTTATTTTTTGTTTTACATTTGTGTTTTTCCTTTTCACTTTTGTAATTTTTTTATATTGTAAATATTTTTTTGTTAGTATTTCTAGAAAACTTTGAAATTATTCTGTAAACTTGCATATTTTTTCATACATCTGCTTATTTTGTATGTTCTTATGCATTTTTTGAGTTGTGAAAGTGTTGTTTCACTTAAAATGTTATGTATTTCATTGATGTAATAGGTTTTAGAAAAATAAACACAACGATAAATTATATATAAAAGAATATTTAATGGGGAGTATTTAAAGAATACATTGGAAAATAATATCTATACATTCACGTTGGTTAGAAAAATCATGGGTAACAAAATTTCTTTTCAGCTGTGTGTATGTCTTCCAAATTTTAAGTTTGTGGTAACTGTTATGAAAATATGATGCATAAATAGTCTAAATATCTTCCTTTATTTCTAAATTCTTCAAACGTCTGACTAATTTTTGAATATCTTCACTAAGTTTACATATAACTGCCGATGCTTTATATGATGATGTGTGCATTTTTGATTCACGTCTTCTTGAAAACAGCATTTGGTAATCTTCCCAAATGTAAGGTTTTTCACCTGTATGGATTTTTGTATGTTCTGTTAAATTCCATTTACTTAAGAAGTGTTTGTAGCAAATAGAACACATCTGTAATAGAAATAAATGCAAACAATTAGGATTCTCTTCAACAATATAGGTAAAAAGGCATTTGTTAAAGTGTAGGCAGTAAGACAAATCATTTTATATTTACTTTAATTACAATTCATACACGAATTTTAGTATTTTTCATATAAGTACTTACATATGTATTATTCATTAACGCTACATGTGCTAGGAATGAATCATTCAGATCATTAATTTCTGAAGTTTGCTGCTGTTTTGGTTCATCTTGTTGAAACATCTGTATAATGCAAGAAATATATATTTAGTAAAGGTTTAATGTATAAATAATCGCTTATTTATTTTTTATTAAATACATATATATTGCAATCAAATTTCGTGTACGTTTAATATAATTTTTTCATTTATTCTAATGATAGAAATTCTCTGAGGAGTACATATCTGATAATTTTTAGAAAAAGTATGAAACACAAATCTTTGTATGATGATAAACATTGTGGTAAAATTCACATAGTTTGGTTTCGAAAATAGGTTATTTGAAATATGAAATGTTAAAATTCAATGAAATGTTATGAAATGATAAAATACTGTGGAAGGGCCAACTAAATATTAGTCATGTACACTATGTGTCATTAAAACTGTAAACAGAAGTGCAAGAGGAAACATATAATTTGATTAATACTATGGAAGGACTAACTAAAGATTAGTTATGTATACTATGTATCATTAAAACTGTATAGATAATACAGTAGAGGACCTATTATCCGGAATCGTCGAGACCGTGGGCTTTCCGGATTTTGGAATTTTCCGGATTTCGGGAAGATCCGAAACTCGACATTCCCCCCCCCCCCTTCTCCAAAAAAAAAAACAAAAAACGGAAAATTTAAAAATAACAACAAAATTATAGCACTGATATCTAGAATATGAATGAAAAGTGTGTTGTATGAGAAGTCTGTGGAAAAAAACACTAAGCTACAACATTGACTCTTGTACTATAGTACAAAGTCAAATATACGGACATCCAAAATTCAGAGCTCTTCAAAATCCGGAACGTTTTGCTGCTAACTGGCTTTACATATATATATGTATATAACCGTAAAATACCGTTAATCCGCTCCCCCAAAGGTGACGTAAATCCTAAAATAATTAGAGGGGGGCGCTTACACGGGATTTTTCCGCGATCGTTTCACAAAATTTGCATTTTTCGCGATATTTTATGAGATTTGCAGGATTTTATTGCAATGTTTGACGAAATTTGCAGGGTTTTATCGCGATATTTGACAAATTTGCAAAGTATTTTCGCGATACTTGAAAAAAATTGCGTTTTTTTATGGGGATGAATCATGATGAAATGAATGAATCATGAATCTTTGAATGAATTATGAATTTTGATACTTGAAGCAATACTTGAAAAAATTTGCGTTAAAAAAAAACATAAATTCTGTCGAAAAAACGCAGAAAAAATGTGAATTTCGTAAAAAAAGCCAAAAAAGCATGAAATCTGAAAAAATCTCGATTAAACGCACATTTGATCAAAGATTCGTGATTCATTCATTTCATCATGATTCATTTCGTTCTCAATCTTCTTCATTTCCGGATTTTGGGTCCTTCCGGATTTCAGAATTCCGGATAACAGGTCCTCTACTGTATTTATATTTTAAGCAACTTGATGGACGATAATTCAGAAAGCGTTGAAATGTAGGACGAAACATAATTTGATTAATAATATAAAAGTATTAACACAAGACTATGTTTATTTTTTTATTTATTTATTACTGCTATTTATACAATACACTGTTTAGTAATATACATTCCTATCAATTATAAAATCATGGTGACAAAATCTATGGTTGTCTAAAAAAAATTTCTTACAACAATATGCATGTTTCCCAAATTTCCTTTTTTGATTATCTTGTGATAAATTGAACTCTTGCGTAATTAGATTAAGTAACTATCCTAAATACATAAATTTCATAATTATATAATTTAATTCAGTACTTAAAAAGAATACATATTTACATGATGTAAAATCAATTTCTGGATAAGAGGCTACACTTTGAAATATTCAGTTCTAAACATTCAATTTTTCGAAGTCTCCAATCTGATCCTTGACTGTTAAATTCTTCAAATGATTGGTTAATTTTTGAATATCCCTCTTCAATATGATTTATAATGCTATTTTCTGCAAGATCAATATAACAGTCACTTCTAAAATAAGATGTGATTGTTTCAATATCGCCTTCACCTCTTTCGCGTTCGGACAAAATTTTGCTAATCATAAACTATTTAATTGCCTTTTTTTCTCTTATCTCGCTTTGAAGATTGAATTGTAACTCAGGTTTCAAATTAGTTTGGAATGTAACCAAGCAACCTTCTTCATTATTCTCAGGATGAAAAGTTAGAGTTTTAAACACTCCGAAAGCTGATATTTGATGTTTTATTCTTTTAAACTCTACAATGGGCAAAGGCATTTCACTTGTGTACGTAAATGTTGATTTAAATTTAATTTATTACTAAATTTTTGTTTACACTGATCACATGTATACTGTAGGTTTTGGTGCACTTTCAAATGTCGGTTTAGCTTATTTTCATTTGAAAATGTTTCGTTGCATTCATTACAACTGAATTGAGGTCGATTGTGAATATGCATATGCTGGTTTAATCTATAGCGATAGCTGAAGATCTTCTCACACTTTTCACACTTAAACACTTTTCTGTTTGAATGTGTTTTCATATGAGTTATTAGAGCACACTTCCTAGTAAAAGATAATTTGCAAATTTCACATACAACAGGTGATAGAATATCATACATCATCATATGCTTTTTTAATTCTCGCTTTCTTGAAAACAGTTTTTTGCAGTCCTCACAAGTAAATGGTTTTTCATTGGTGTGGATCTGTATATGTTCTTTTAAATTCCATTTAGATGAAAAGTTTTTATCACAAAAAGAGCAATTCTGTAAGGGAAATTAATGCAAACAGTTAGACATCACTCCAATATTACAAATAAAAATATTTCTTATTGGATATAGGGCAAAATATTTTAATGTAAATTTAACCTAATTATATATAGTGTATGAATTCTAGTATTTAACATATAAGTAACTCACATATGTATTATTCTTTAACTTTGTATGTGCTAAGGACGAATCAGTCGGATCATACATTTCGGAAATTTGCTGCTGTTTTGATTCCTCTTGCTGAAACATCTGTGTAATAAGATAAGTATATTTATATACTTAATAAATGCTTAATATATAAAAAATGTTTTTTTTTAATTTCATTTAATTTATTTGTTTTGATACATATAATAAAACTTAAACTATCTATAATAAAACTTACTTTATTCGTTAACGAAGAAAACTGTTTTCGCTTGTATTAAAATCTGAAAATTAATCAGAGTTGTGTACCAGTCACCTTCCCTCTCAAGTCTAACAGTGGGAATGCAAAATGTTGCGCTGCTTTTCGAATTACCTTCTCACACAAGTCTATCTGCAGAAATGAGGAATGTTGCATTGCTATTCAAAAATTTATATTACTGTTAATCGTTTATGTCACGTGACAACTCGCGCATGCGTACAAATAAGTTTTATAATAAATTGCTAATTTGATTAATAATACGAACAGAGTAAGTAGAATCAGTCATGTATACTATCTAAACACTAAGCAGTATTTATATTTTAAATAACTTGATGTTTGATAATATGGAAATTTCAAAAAGGTGAGGTGAAACATGCCAATTTGATTAAAAATGAGAATCGAATAACTCAGAGAAGTTTTCGCATGTCAAGTGTCTGAAACAGTAAACAGTAACTTTTTCAGTTTCTAGAATAAAAGAATGCATACTATTTGTTGAAAGATGTCGAATGTAGTCAAGACGTGAAAAATATAAATATGAACATTTTATAATGACATTCAAACTTTTAAAAATAGTTAGTTTGACAATATAATGTAATAATATATGTAAACAAATGTATTTCAAAGTTGAAAATTTGTGTAAAAAAATTGTCTTTTCTTGAAAATCGATATTTATTTTCGTTTAATTAATGATGCTTATTACTTTTCTGTTGTTAAAAACTAAAATATGTGTTTAATTCTTCTGTTAAAATTGATATAGCCGTGTTGGAGATGAGAAAAAATAGTGTAAAACTAAAAATTTGTTTAAATTCGTCTTTTTCCTCTTAATATTATTATTAAACTAGTGTAAAACTAATAAAATTTGTTTAAATTCGTCTTTTCCCCACTGAAAAACTAATATTTCTATTATTTTGCTTAATTAATTACACTCATTATGACTTCCAAATCTTAATTTGGAGATGTTGTGATGGTAACTGTTATGAAACTAGAATGGATAAATAGTTTAAATCTCTTCTTTTTTCTCTGTAGGTGATACTTTTTCTTGAACGTAAACATTTTGTTGTATAGCTTTGTAAGTTGTGACGTCAGAACCCTATTGTGTGTTTCCCCTAGTTGGAATGCATGAGTGGAGGGGTTGCAGAAAAAAGTTTTAGTTTGGATATGACGTAATGAAGAATGCCCCGTAGGTTCAAATGTGCGTGTGTATTGAATATTTCTTTAAATGATTCGTTTATGTATTAAAATTCTACTTAGTTGGTGTATAAAAGTATGATGAAATTGGTTTTCTTTCTTCATAAATCGGTATTTTCCGTTGTTTTGCTTGTGTATAAAAGTATGATGAAATTGGTTTTCTTTCTTTAAAAATCGGTATTTTCCGTTGTTTTGCTTAATTAACAAAACTCATTAAGACGATATTAAAGTGATAGCCACTTAAAAACTGAAATGCACGTTTAAATTTCTTTATCTCAAATTGATATTCTGAAGTTTGAGTTGAAAAAATGTAAGAAATCATTCTTTTCTATAAAACTTGATATTTTCCATTGTTTTTTACTTAATTATCAATACTCATTAAGGTTATAGCTGTTGAAAAACTGAAATGTACGTTTAAGTTTTCTCTCTTAAGTTGATAAAAATAGTAAGAAATCAGTCTTTTTCTATAAAACTTGATATTTTCCATTGTTTTTTACTTAATTAACGATATTCATTAAGGTTGTATCTGTTGAAAAACTAGGATGCATGTTCAACTTTCAACTTTTAAGTCGATACATTGATCATGTAGTTGATAAAAATCTTAAGAAATCAAATAAAAATTTATATTTTTCGCTGTTTTGCTTAATTAAAAATACTCATTAAGATGATAACCCCTTAAAACTGAAATGTGCGTTTAAGTTTTCTCTCTTAAGTTGATAAAAATCGTAAGAAATCAGTCTTTTTCTATAAAACTTGATATTTTCTATTGTTTTTACTTAATTAATACTACTCATTAAGATGTCTATCAAGCAAAATTCAAATATATGTTTAACTTTCTTGTGTTAAATTGATAATCTCATCTTGTAGTTGAAGAAATCTAAATAAAATGGTTAAAAACTGAGATTTTAATTGTTTCGCTTAATTAATAAAACTCATTAAAACTACGATTGTACAAAATTCAAATATAAATTTAATCTTCATCTTATAGTATGATTTCGAGCGGCGGCACCGCAGGCGGGACCAGGAGGGACGGTTGCTCGAGACGGTCCCGCCGTCCCGCCTGCTGTCCCCGTACTCTTATTTTCCTACTACTTATAAATAAAAAAGTTCTATTTTTGTATTAAAATTTACTAAAGTTAACAATTTTTATTGTGTTGTGACAGATGCAAATGCCATTAGGAATTTCGTGCTTATGTGACAAAATGAATGAGATTTGTGACCAAACATGTATATTTACAAAATATTTATCATGTAAAAAATATTTCTCATTATTAAATATAGAGATAGTAAGCAATAACTGACTCTGAAATAAATATGTTGGGTTTAACAATTTGTAAATTAAAAAAAAAATAAAAAAAAAAATAAAAAAGTTTAAAACATCAGTAGTTTGCACTTCAGAATTAGTTATGAAAGCTTAATTCTCAAACTTACAATGTTTAAGATTTTTTGTATGTGATGCATTACATCTAGATACCTGAAATATTCTTCTATTGGTATAGAAAAGACTAAATGAATTAATCTAGTTGCATATGATGGAATTGTTGCCAAATTTTAAAAAGAATTGTGCATCAGTGAAATAGTTTTCCAAAAACTTACTGTACTTTTACATTGTATTTTTTGCCTTATTTGGTATGAAAATGTGATAGTTATAAATTAAAAAAATATGAACTACTTAAATTATTGTCATGGTTCATATGTGTCAACATTACTCACAGACATGCTTTATAATATAGAAGACACAGTATATAATTTATTACACAGATTTCAACGGACAAAGTAAACCTGATTTGATACTAATTTTTAAATACACTAGGGGGGCTCCGCCCCCTGCTCACTACGCTCGCTAACCCCCCGCGTAATCGCTTCGCGATTCAAAGTTGTAGGCTACCCCTGCTTGCTGCGCTCGCTAATACCCCATGGTATGAATAAGCAGTTGCAGACCTTTCAAATGATGTGTCACACGACTGGTGTTGTAAAAAAAAATTAAAATGTGCTCCCCCTGGGGGGCAGAGTGTGGGGGTGACACAGAAGACATCCATAATATGAATAAGCAGTTGCAGACCTTTCAAATCATGTGTCACACGACTGGTGTTGTAAAGAAATTAAAAATGTGCCCCCCTGGGGGGGCAGAGTGGGGGGTGACACACAAGACATCCTTAATATGAATAAGTAGTTGCAGACCTCTCAAATGATGTGTCACAAGACTGGTGTTGTAAAGAAATTAAAAATTTGGCGAAATATTACAGTTATCGCCAAGTTGGCGTCACTTTTGACAACTAATTTTGGTCGCCAAATTTGCGATATATTGCCAAGTTGGCGACAAACTTGGCGATTATTGGCGATGGTAACCTTTCCCTCTTTATGGTAACCCATACGGCGATGCATAGATGGAGCCCTTTCCTGATTGGTCTATTCGATTCATGGAAGGAGTGTTCCGCCCGGATTCGTTATTTCCGGAAATCTTACACATCAGCATCATTCTAGGAGTCATTCCTTTTAAGGCTAGTTTTTTTTTTACTATAGAAGGATAGATTAGTGACTTTTAGAATAGGATATTAGACAGGAAATGTGAATTTTACTCTTCAAAAATCTTAGATTCACAATAAATTCAAAAGGGGAAAAAAGTTTCAAGTGTATAGATCATAAAAGAATGCTTTTCCAAATTTATTATAAGGTGAGAAGGATTTTTCTCCAAATTGGTGCTTTTATTTATATTTTTGTACTGAAATCTCTTTTTTTTTAATTCCACTTTGGTATTGTTTAATAAAAAAATATATTTTATTTTGTAGATCGAAATTAAAAGAAAATAAACAGTATACATTTATTTATTAAATTTTTTTGTGAGATAAACAAATACTAAAGCAATTATAAATAACTAAAATGGGGAGAAGTAGTAAGAGAATTTACAAGGTGAGAGTGATAATAATCAGCAGTTTTATTTTTTCGTAATTATAATCAATTGTTTACATTAAATTGCTTTTTAGATACATTTAAAAGACAAAGATCTGCATTCATTAATTAAAACATTTATTAAACATTAATAATAACTTTAAGTTTAATGTAATATATATATATATATATATATATATATATATATATAAATATCATATGGAACTTGTGAAATTTAACACCTATATCTTGGTTGCAGCCTATATTTCAGCAAGATTACATCAGTTTCTTGAAGAAACATGTAACTTTATTTTTAATAGTATATAAACCAAAAGTTTCTTTGTTTCTCTTTCTATAATATTTCATGCTACAAAGATAGTTTAGTATAAATATAATAGACCGGGCGGTGGCGAAACCAATGACTACGTCATCGAGTTATGGGATGAAATCATGATGTAGGACAATATTATTAGGTGTAGATTAAGGAATAACTGGTCTGCCTCGGCATTTCTTGGTACGATATGAGTAACAACGGGCGCCAACTCGCCATTTTGGCGTCACTCTCACGTCATCGAGTTACGCGACGAAATTGGTGCCAAATTAAAGGTAAAGTATTTTAAGAATATTTTGGGCTGTCTGCGCATATCTGGTACAAACCATTGGCAGACTGAAATTTATAATAAAAAAATGACATTATAATGTAAAAACTCAATGACTACATCATCGAGCTACGGGATGAAATCATGATGTAGGACAAGATTATTAGGTGTAGATTAAGGAATGACTGGTCTGCCTCGGCATTTCTTGGTACTATATATGAGTAACAGCGGGCGCCAACTCGCCATTTCGGCGTCATTATCACGTCATCGAGTAACGAGACGAAATTGGTGCCAAATTAAATGTAAAATAAAGTATTTTAAGAATATTTTGGTCTGCCTGCGCATAGCCTGGTACAAACCCTTGGTAGACTAAAATTTATAACAAAAAAAAAAAAAAAAAAAAAAAAAAAAAAAAAAAATAACGTTATAATGTAATAACTCAATGACTACGTCATCGAGTTACGGCATGAAATCATGGTGTAGGACAAGATTATTAGGTGTAGATTAAGGAATGACTGGTCTGCCTCGGCATTTCTTGGTAAGATGTGAGTAACAGAAGGCATCAACTCGCCATTTTGGCGTCACTATCACGTCATCTAGTTACGAGACGAAATTGGTGCCAAATTAAAGGTAAAATAAAGTATTTTAAGAATATTTTGGTCTGCCTGCGCATATCCTGGTACAAACCCTCGGCAGACTGAAATTTATAACAAAAAAGGCATCATAATATACAATACAAACCAAGATATGCCGAATCGGTCGTTTTCTCACTTACTAATAAGAATCTTTTCCCAAACCATTAATTTAGCGTGAAAGTTGATTGCGAAAAAATGTAATGTTAAATACCATGTCTATAGGGTTTGTATTGTATATTATAACGTCATTTTTTGTTATTATCAGTTTAAATTTTGACCCCCCAAGAGTGTTACTGCTCACAGTAAATCTGTACACGAATATAACAGATTAAGGAAAACATATCGGCCCGATTTAGATGTCTTAATAATTACTAAATCAATAAACAAAAAACGAAAGATCACATGGGGTACAGCGAAAACTTTTGACTGTCAACAGAAATGTCAATTATTGATGATAATCCAAATAACGTAAGTTTAATTGAAAAGATGCCTCTTGGTTATCTGAATAGCGATGGAGTAATCTTACTACGCAAATTTGGTATGCCGATTCATATTTAGCTTTGAAGAAATAGTTTTTAGTATCGGCCAAGCTAGTTCTTTTTGCTAAACTCTGAAAATGTTAACTGAGAAACATGTCGAAGGTAATGACAGAAGGTAATGAAGGTAATGACACAGCATGTGTCTCATAAAAGAACTTGAATTGCCGTTTATCAGCAATCAACAAGATGCGGAAGAATTTTTAACAGCTTTTATTAAGAAAAGAAAATACTGAAAGATTTAGCTACAAATATAAATTTAATAACTAAAAAATGCCTAAACACAACTTGCGGATACGCATCTACACAACGTGACGAAGTTCGTTTTATTCGTTTATATAGTGATCAGAATTGTAAATCAGTTGACATAAAAAAGATACTAACAGATTTTAGTCGATGGGAAACATAAGATAATGAAATACGATGCGCGAATTATGATGCTTTTTGCTCAATAAAAACTCAAATTTGAGGTGCCCACTCTATGTTTGCTTCTATGTCAGATAATGATTTGGGATGAAACAAGAAATAAAGGACTTTTAATATTATGAGTGTGCCTAATACCATATTAAAGTTCAATAATCAAAACTATAGAAATTCAATCTGCAATATTTCATGAAGGTACAGACGTAGAATTAGGTAATTATAAATCAGTAATTCGCAAACTAAACTTGTGGATAATGGCAAATGATACTGAAATTTATAAAATACAAAAATGGCGTAGAAATTGCAAAGGTGCTTACCTATTATTTTACAAAAAGATTTAAATAATAGTGTTATTGCTCTCTGAAAACATCGAAGTATGGCATTTTTGCTATTTACAACAGCTTATATGTGTACATTATATTTTAACAATAACTTGAAATTTAAAGGTTTCTATTATATTTGTAAAATAAGTAAATTTTCATATGAAGTTTTATTTTATTTTTTTTTTTTTTTAAGTTTGACTACAGGATGTAGTGTCGACTTTGATCCGAGAATCGTAAGAATCTTCTCTGGCATGTAATCTGATATTTTTCTGTTCTATTTTAATACAATTAATTTAACCCGAATCGTATCTGTATATTTGATTTGAAATTATTTTAAACATTAAGTTCTGACTGCGATATTTCAGGATGTTAAAGATGTACAACCTGGTCATTAAAAATCATTAATTCGTACGAATAAAACTTTAAAATATCAAATGAATATTGTTTTGCTAACCCAAGCTGTAAAAAAGCGCTGGCCCCGTCAAACAAATAAACGTCAAGATCGATTAAAGGGCGTTATACCTTTGAACATTCGAAGTATCGGTTTTCAAAAATATTTTTTAAAAATTATCCAGAGTTTTAAAAAGTAAAAACAAACCGCTTCATAATCTGACCAAAATCACGTCTATAGCAATAAAAAACGTAAATATAAACAATGGCTTTCCTTTTATATCCCTTTATATTTAAATTTGATTATCTAAGTTTCTTATTTTCATACTTTCTTACAAGGTTAAAAGAAAAAATAAATTTATGACGGCAGAGTTATAATATTTTAACTGTATGTTCTATTTATTTCCGTGAACCTCATTTACACTATACGACTATTAATACAATATAAATACGATTATTAATTCAATTCTAGACATTTTGTCAAATATTTAAAGATACGCTTGTCAGATTCTCATGGAACTTCAGAATTATAAAGACTATATCAGATTTCATATTTATCATTGTCTATCTGATAAGGAGAACAATTAGGAGACCGACAAAAAATCAAAGAAAAATAATAAATATTGTGTTTGATCATTGATTACAGAGGCTATAGGAAAACTTATTTTAATTAGAATGAGTAGAACTGTTTAAATTATATATAATCTGTTTTTAAAAAAAGAAGTGATATCCACCAAAAAACAACTTTTCAAAAGAAAAAAAAAGCCAAGCTTAAAAAAAGAGATTAAAGTTGTGGCTAAAAAATGGTGTGATATCAAATTTCCAAGCTTATATTATGGTTCTTATTTAACCTTTTTCATTAAAAAAAAATTACCATTTGTAAGTGCCTTAGTATATGTTGATAGAAATCCTTTTCTCCTATACTAAATACATCATAACGTGTTTCTGAAAGTTCAAATGTTTTAAAATTATGCATGATGGGCTTGGCGGCCATCTTTCCATATTTTACTCAAATGTCTAAGCCTCCAGGCTCGTAAAGAAAAGCATAATGCTTTTGCATTAACAACAGTTTCAGGGGTGCCTAGAGGTCTGCACGGGCCCGGGCCTGGCCCGTGGCCCGTACCTGGCCCGGCGGAATCGTTTCGAATTTTCTAACGGGCCGGGCCGGGCCGGCAGATTTAGAATAGTTTTTTCAACGGGCCGGGCCGGGCCGGCAAAAAAATTGAACGGGCCAGACGGGCCGGGCCGGGCCGATAAAAAAAAATTTCGGGCCTGCCGGCCCGTTCTGAAGATTTAAGCAGAAACGATAAAATATGAGCTATTTTCAACGAAAATGGTTTTAACGAGAATAAGTATAAATGTGGCCATACTAGTTTGAAAGCCAGTGGCGTAGCTAAGGAGGGGCAAGGGGGGCGTCAGCCCCGGGCGCCGAAGCCTAGGGGCGCCAAATTGAGAGAAATTGTTATATATTTATATTGGGGTGGGGGCGCAAAATTTCTTGCTGGCCCCGGGCGCCAAAAAACATAGCAACGCTACTGTTGACAGCATCAATATAAAAATGCACAGTGTATCGGCATCGGAGAATTACATTATGTGTAACCCGTTTTAATATTTTTTTAGCTGAATCATGCCGGTCCGAGATCACGCCTGCATTATTTTTCTACATACAGACTGGCCAGACCGTTAGTAGACTTAATTATTGGCAGAAAACATGATTTGTAAAATTATTAACAACGATTAAGAACTTGTGTTAGCTTAGTCTTCGGATATATACTTTTTGATGATTTTTAAATTAATTTCTCAATAATGCAAAAGTTTGACACATTTTCTGTTTAATTTTTAATTGTAAAAGTATAAAAGTGATAAGCCTAACTATTGTAGGGATTTGGAATCGAATAGCGTTTTTCATTTTTGGTAAATAAAATACTTGTTGAGATATGATAGTTTCTCAAATGATTGCAGGTTTTTCTCCCTTCCCTTGCTATTGCTTCCGGAAATTCTATTCAAAACGCTAATTATGACAGTATTTTATTGTTTGCAGTATTCTTAAATTGCTTGTATCAAAAAATGGATAACGCCATTCGATTATATAGTTTCTGAATAAAGATATCTGCTAATCTTATGCATTTCTGAGAAAAAAAAATGGATTTAGAAATGTATCAGAAAAGAGCTTCTTTGAATATAAGAATGAATTTGGATTTGAAACCTATAATAAAATGATATAGAAATATATTTATAAATCTTCTTTTATGAAACAGCTTCAAAATTAACGATGTTTTTAGCTTTCTTTCTTTTTTCTTTTATTCTAAGCCATATTAATTTTTTAATGAATCTTTATTCGAATGTTGAAAGTCTAAGAATCTAAGTAATCATTAATGTTGTTAATGTGTATTTGCTGTAAAATATACTGTAAAATCATTCCATAGATATGTATGCAGTATTCTTTAAAGGAATCTTAGTTATATGATAAAACTATGAATTTTTTAGAAATCGTAGAAATCGTAACGGGCCAAAACGGGCCGGGCCTGTTTTCGCTGATTTTTGTACGGGCCGGGCCCGGGCCGGGCCTGGAAATTCCGGCCCGTGCAGACCTCTACCAGAAAGGGGTTTGGTGACGCAAGATGCGTCATACAATTTAGTTTTTTTTTTTTGGGGGGGGGGATTTGAGAAAAAGTACATTTTTTGGGGGGGTGGATTTTTAATTTTTTTAATATTTCAAAATTTAATTCCAGAAATGTTCCTATGTTTTCTTTCTTTAAATTCTAGATAAGGGCAATAATAGCTCATTCTGCTATTCTCATTTCGCTATTTCTTGAAGGTGCAGTAGATTATAAGTAGAATATAATTTACAATTTGTATTATGTTTGGGGGGGGGGGGATTTGCGTCATTAGGTTTGGGGGGGATGGTCACCACTGAACAATTTAGAACTTTTGATTTTAGCTAACGGAGAAATAAATTTAAAAAGATTTTTGTCTTTAAATGGGATTTTGATTGTTACTGCTTTTAATTTACTCTAAAAAAGTAATTATAAGAGAAATCGCGAAGATATGTCACCATTATTTTAAAACACAAATTTCTAAGCACACAATTCCGTAAAGGAAAGGCATAAAATGTTTTCTTTAGTAAAATGTTGAACTTTGATTTTCAACTGCAAACTGGCAAATTCAAAAATATTGATAGTGTGAGAAAAGAAATTTATTTCCATTGTTTTTAAATAACTAATAAGTTTATTAAATGAATTGCAATGTGAATCCTTTAGATAAATCACTATTGTTTTATGAGATAAAATTCCGCGAATAAAAGTCCTTAAAGAAAAAGCTTAAAATGTCGGCTTAAGTAACAATTTTGAATTTCGGATTTTGACTATAGATTTGGGTAGATAAAAATTTGTGCAAATTATGAAATCGCTGCCAAGCCTATCATGCATAATTTTAAAATATTTGAAATTTCAGAAACACGTTGTGATGTATTTAGTATAGGAGAAAAGGATTTCTATCAACATATACGAAGGCACTCGATTTACAAATGGTAATTTTTTTAAATGGAAAATGTTAAATAAGAACCATAACATAAGCTTGGAAATTAGATATCACACCATTTTTTAGCCCCAACTTTAGTCTTTTTTTTTTTTTTTTTTTTTTTTACTTTTGAAAAGTTTTTTTTTCGGTTGATTATAAATACAGGAACTTATTAAAATGAAAGGAAATATTTGAAAATGAACAGCGTATAGCTCTATGAATAAGGAATTGTCCAATGAAATAATTTTTAAATGACCTACCGAATCTGAGGCTTACGATTTTGAAATACATATATTCTACATTTATAAGTCGTTTTATACGGTCATCCGTAATGTATTTTAATGTTTTAATGTTTCGTTTATACAACGCATAACATCATTTATACGGCGTTTCTTTCATACTGTAATTAAATTTCTCCCAGAGTTTTTTTTTTTTCCCCTGTTTTTGAGGAAATATGAAAGCTAAAGAACGTATTAACTCCTACAGGGGTAAGTTTTTTTTTTTTTTTTTTTTTTTTTTACAAGTTTGTGGAAATTTGTTGGGAGTGGGATAAAAAGAATAAACAGCAAGTGGACTGCATTAAAATTAACATATTTGGAATATCTTTTACTTCACAGTGACTAGTTTCACGAGTGATAAAACTTTCCAGGAACATATAACTTTGTACATAATGCTATGCATAAGTCTTAAAGTAAATCAACATGTCAGACGACTCTTAATCCTTTCGAATCTGGTGTACTATTAGTAATACATGTCGTTTAATTGCGTATTATTTTAACAAATACTTTTGTTACTGTTCACATGTAGTAACTTTAGCATTTTCGTTTCTGTACATTTATTATATTACTTCATCAATGTTTAGGCATTTTGTAATAAAAATAAATATTGGCTGTATTCTCTTTGCACCGTTTGTGATTCTTTTAATTTAAACTTACTTTTCACTCTTTAAATTTAAAATAAGGTTTACTTTCCTGAAAGAATCGTGTGTAATAAAAGCGCAATAAGTATCAGAAAGTTGTAACATCAGTTAAATCTCGTTGCAATGTAACATTTTCTAAAAACTCTTCCTTAGCCTATTGTCATATGAGTATGAATTGAATAGTACGCAAAACAATAACATTCGTTATGTTTCAGACAATGAAATATTCGTTAAACTCTAATTAATCTATTTACATAGCTAGTGTTAAAGTTATGAACGTAAAAGTAATTTTTTCTAAAAATCGAAATAAGAATCGGACCTGAAATACTTAAAGATTATTTTAATTAAAATCTGTTTATATGCTTGATAATGGAGTAAAAAAGGTGTGCTATTGATATAAGGTTTGGTCATTTTCACAGTTATTTTTCAGTTTTAAAAATGATTACTTGATGATTTTTTTTTTTTCAAAGTTTTAATTTTTTTTTCAACATAATGCATTTGTAAAACCCGAAAATGATAGCAAAATTAAACTTGTATAATTGCAGCATTTTTTTTTTTTTTTCTTGTAGTCAAATATTTTACTTTTTAAACGACTACAATTTCGATTGTACGTCTTTTTCAGTTATAAATAGTGTTTAAAACGATCCCCTTTGAAAGATGTATAATCGGTGTTTTACTGTATTATGATACCAGCCTAAAAATAATTGCTTAATTGCTTCTTGAATTGCTCTAAAAGAAAAAAATAGCATACTAGCTTTCAACAATTAAGCCAATTTCTTCACATATTGATGATGTCACTATTTACTTCATTTTCCATTACAGAACGTGAATGTGCTTCTTCATTTCTCAGATACATAAAATAATAAGGTGCAACAATTCCGCATCTAAAAAAAGTAATATATATTAAATTTTTATAAATGTAGGGTTAGAAGAAATTTCGTGAATATGTTTGAAAAATTATTCTCAACAGAGTTGTCGAAAGAAGAAAATGAGCATTTAGAAAGAGCAACTTTGAGAAGTATTATCTCGGCTGTTCAAATAAATCTATGGTACATGACATACAAGGTTCTGCTTCTTTAATCTTATAAACGAGCCAATGATAGGTGAAAAATTGCTTAGTGATTATTATTTTTTTTTTTTTTTTCGTATTTCTTCGAAATGATTTCGATACATTAAACCTCAATGCATCAACCGGATTGCGCTAAAGAGTCCGTAATGCATTCTTTTTCATCTTTCCCCTCATTGAACAGCTTTTTTTCCCTTCATTTTCTTTTCGCAGATAAGTATCTTTCACGGGCGCTTGGTGTCAATTGGATTCATGAATAATGTAGGCCGCGGTATATATGTAAACATGCTTCACGCCGATTGACGGCTATCATTAAAGAGGGAAGCTCGCTGGTTAACGATCTGCAAGCAAGAGCTGGAGAATATATCGAAGGGATCGGATCCATATTCTGGATGATTCAATATGTCGATCTATATAAAATCAAAATTGCTTGATATTACGGCTGTGTGCGCCAAAAATCGTAAATTGTTTCTTTATTAAAAAAAAAAAAAAAAAAAAAAATAGTTTTTCTGTTTAGTTTTAAGCTTTTTTTTTAAATAATTCTTCAGCGGTTTATAAGAAAAGCAAGAGAAATTAACACAATTAACGTATAGTTCTCCAATATTTCTATGTTGACCATCTATTAACAGGAGCTAACACTTTAAAAAAGGCTCAATAACTGCAAGCACAATTAATCGCATTGCTTGAACGTGACGGCATGAAGTTGTATTGATAGTGTGCTAATCAACCCGAACTGTGAAAAATCGCAACTAGCAATCAGGAGTATACATTTAATGATCGTGATGAGGACCAGAGCATTAAAATTCTAGGACTGTTATGGAATCCAGTTCGTGACTCCTTTTCGTTTAATTTATCAGTTAAGGATACAGTTGTACATACAAAAAGAATTGTTCTATCCGATATAGCGCGAATTTATGATCCTTTGGTATTACTCGGTCCTAGAATAGATAAGACTAAGATTTTCATACAGATACTTTGGTTATTAAAATTAGATTGGAACGATTTACTTCCTGTTGTCGTTAAAGGTGAATGGCGACATTTTATAAAAACACTTCAAAAAAAAAAAAAAAAAAAAAAAAAAAAAATCAATTGTTTTGTTTTAAATGAAGGACATTTAAGGAAATTAAACTGCACGGTTTCTCTGATATCCGATCTCGCATATGGAACAACCATTTATCTACGCTGTTTCACAAAATTTAATACGTCTTTAAATTTACTGTGAGCAAGTCTAGGGATGCACCATTGAAACCTTTGGCGATCCCAAGATTGGAATTGTCCGCAGTTGCTTTATTGTCTCAACTCGTATCTAAGATAGTGAATTTATTAAAGTTGAACATTAGTAAAATAATATTGTGGTGTGATTCAACGATCGTCTTAGCATGAATTCGGACTCCTCTTCACCTACTGAAGGTGTTTGTGGCCAACTTAGTTTACAAAATTCAAGTGTTGACTCAGATTTTTTAATGGAAACGTATACGCTCAGAGTACAACTCAGCGCATCTTGTATCTCGAGGACTAACCTTGAACAAATTAATTGATTGTGAACTTTGGTGGCACGGTCTTTTCTTCTTGAGAGAAAGAGACATCACATCCAATCAGAACATTGATTTAAATCATGTGAAAGACAATATTGGCTTTTCATCTGAATTAAAACTAAAAACCAATACTGTACTAATCTGTTTAGATTCTACTGAATTCGTAAATGAAATTTTAAGTATTAGCAATAATTATACTAGGATATTACGTATATTTTCAGGTTCTGAGATAATTCAAGAAAATCGGCTGAAAAAAGAAAAAGACACGTACGTATAGATGAATTATCAAGAGCAGAAACATTTTTGATTTGGGGGGTTCAAAAGGGTAAATTTAAGGCAGAATATAGTGCATTGTTAGAAGATAAGCAAATTTCTAATAAAAGTAAATTGCGATTTTTAAACCCCTTTTTAGATGCAATTGTGTAGCCTAATTGCAATTTACTATCATAAAAATATTTTCATATAGGTGAGCAAGCATTGTTATGTTATTTGAGGCAAAAATTCTGGCCATTACAGGGAAGAAATTTAGCTTGAAAAATAACACATGAGTGTGTAACTTGTAATAAAAGCAACTCGATAACTATAAAACAAATCTTGGGTTCGCACCCACAGAGAGAGTATCTCCTAGCGCACCTTTTAATTATGTAGGAACAGTTTTTGGTGGTCCCTTTTTTATAAAATATAAGGGAGAGAGAAAGGGAATTCTTAATAAGGTGTATTTGGCAATCTTTGTTTGCTTTGTAACTAAAGTAGTGCATCTCGAACTAGTGTCAGAATTGACCAGATCTGCATTCGTTGCCACCTTAAAAGGAATAATTGCTAAGCGCGGAAAGTGCGCAGTAATCTTTTCAGAAAATGCAAAAAATTTTGTTGGCGCGAACGCTGAGTTACAGAGACTCCATAATTTACTAAGGCATCCTGGGGAGAAGTTAGCAAATTATTTGTCCGAAGAGCAGATTATTTGTAAATTTATTCCATCCAGAGCACCTAATTTTGGCGGGATGTGGGAGGCAGGAATAAAATCGGTAAAATATAATCTAAAGCGAACGGTAGGTAATGCAAGGCTAACATTCGAAGAGTTATTAACAGTAATTGCTCAAATAGAGTCTATATTAAATTCATGGCCAGTCACTCCATTGTCTTCTGATGTGAAAGACTTGGAGGCCTTAACGCCAGGCCACTTCTTAAGGCCTTACATCAGTAACGCTCCGAGATAGAACGGCTAATGTTATTTCAATGGAAGAAATTTATCACTTTCCTTCCTTTGCATTTTACTCAAATTTAATATTTTTTGTTGTTTTGAAAAGCTGTAGGTGTAAACTATGCACGTCATTTTGATATTTTATTTCATTTTTCAATTTTACGGCGATACAAGTACGTCATTTTATAATCTTTAAAATTCACCTTTAATGTCTTATTACGAAAAATCTGTTTGACATTTTAAAATTTGGTAAAACAGCATGCAGAGTTTAATTATTTAGCTTTCAGAAAATGTTTTTTATTTTGATTTTTAAGAAAATTTAATCTATGCTATTTGTCTAAAAAGTTGAACCATTTTGATTTAAAAAGTTGAAAAGGCCGTAAAACTCCACCTCCAAAAGGGAAACACCCTAAAACCCATTAGCGTGTAAGGTGATAAGAGTTTACTCTACGGGGGGTTTTGCAGGGAAGTGGGTGAAATTTCTTGCCTCTGGCTATTAGTAAAACGCTGTTTGTTACTTGTAGGCTAAGAAGCAAAATAAAAAAAATCCTTCATGATATTTCACGCAAGAAATTGGATCAGAAATGATGTAAATAGATGTTCATTTCAAAAAGTTTGTTTAACTAGCCATGCAATCTCAAATGTACTTTAAAAGCATTATTCATTTCGAATAAAAACACATTTACAATTTTTATTACTTTTCTTTCATATATTTGAAGTTTAATTTCTAAAAAGATTCTTTAATTGCACCGAAAGATCTCAGCTATCCCATGACAAAAAAATCATTTAAAAATATTAAAATGTAGAAGAGATATTTTTATAAATTTCTACAATTGTATTTCACTTGACTGAAATAGCTTTTTTAAAATTCCCCTAAACAAAGACGAAAAAGTACAAAAAGGTCTTTGTACCGAAAGATCTGAGACATCGAATGCCAAAAAATCATTTAAAAATCTTTAAAAGTAAAAAGACATATTTATAAAATTCTACTATAGGATTTTGCTTGAATGAAGTAGCTTCTTTAAAACACCTGTAAACAAAATCAAAAAAGTACAAAACACTCTTTGTTCCGAAAGATCACAGCTATCCAATGCCAAAAAAATCATTTAAAAATATTAAAATGTAGAAGAGATATTTTTATAAATTTCTAGCAATGGATTTCACTTGACTGAAGTAGCTTCTTTAAAATTCCCCTAAATAAAGTCGAAAAAGTACAAAACGGTCTTTGTACCAAAAGATCTCAGCTATCCCATGACAAAAAAAAAAAAAAAAAAAAAAAAAAAATTGTAGAAGAGATATTTTTATAAATTCTACCAATGGTGTTGGTGTATTGGTGTATTTTGTGACGGCCGACTATCTGCGCTAGGGATATAGGCCCGGGGGAGGGATGCCCTTCGTGGGGGTCTTTCTAAGGGAACCTAACCCGTATTTACGCAAGGTTCGAAGAAAACCACGAAAACTCCGAACGGTTAGGCCGACGGCCGCGACTGGGTTCGAACCCAGCACCTGCCGTCTACCAGTTGAGAGGTCAGACCCTCTCGGCCACTGGTGGGGCCTTCTACCAATGGATTTCACTTGACTAAAGTAGCCTCATCAAAACACCTGTAAACAAAATCAAAAAAATACTAAACGGTCTTTGCACCGAAAGATCTCAGCTATCCAATGACAAAAAAATCATTTAAAAATATTAAAACGTAGGAGAGATATTTTTATAAATTTCTACCAATGGATTTCACTTGAGTGAATTAGCTTTTTTAAAATTCCCCTAAACAAAGCCGAAAAAGAATAAAACGCTCTTTGTACCGAAAGATCTCAGCTATCCAATTACAAAAAAATCATTTAAAAATATTAAAATGTAGGAGAGGTATTTTTATAAATTTCTAGCAATGGATTTCACTTGACTGAAGTAGCATTTTTAAAATTCCCCTAAAAAAGTCGAAAAAGTACAAAACGGTCTTTGTACCAAAAGATCACAGCTATCCCAAGACAATAAAAACATTTAAAAATATTGAAATGTAGAAGAGATATTTTTATAAATTTCTAGCAATGGATTTCACTAGACTGAAGTAGCCTCATCAAAACACCTGTAAAAAAAAAAATAAAAAAGTATAAAACGGTCTTTTCACCGATAGATCTCAGCTATCCAATGCCAAAAAATCATTTAAAAATATTAAAATGTAGGAGAGATATTTTTATAAATTTCTACCAATGGATTTCACTTGACTGAAGTAGCTTTTTTAAAATTTCCCTAAACAAAGTCGAAAAAGAACAAAACGGTCTTTGTACCGAAAGATCTCAGCTATCGAATTACAAAAAAATCATTTAAAAATATTAAAATGTAGAGGAGATATTTTTATAAATTTCTACCATTGGATTTCACTTGACTGAAGTAGATTTTTTAAAATTTCCCTAAACAAAATTGAAAAAGTACAAAACGATCTTTGTATCGAAAGATCTCAGCTATTCCATGACAAAAAAATCATTTAAAAATATTAAAATGTAGGAGAGGTATTTTTATAAATTTCTGCCATTTATTTTCACTTGACTGAAGTAGCTTTTTTAAAATTCCCCTGAACAAAGTCGAAAAAGTACAAGACGATCTTTGTACCGAAAAATATCAGCTATTCCATGACAAAAAATCATTTAAAAATATTAAAATGTAGAAGAGATATTGTTATAAATTTCTACAATTGTATTTCACTTGACTGAAATAGCTTTTTTTAAATTCCCCTAAACAAAGACGAAAAAGTACAAAACGGTCTTTGTACCGAAAGATCTGAGACATCGAATGCCAAAAAATCATTTAAAAATCTTTAAAAGTAAAAAGACATATTTATAAAATTCTACTATAGGATTTTGTTTGAATGAAGTAGCTTCTTTAAAACACCTGTAAACAAAATAAAAAAAAGTACAAAACAGTTTTTGTTCCGAAAGATCACAGCTATCCAATGCCATAAAAATCATTTAAAAATATTAAAATGTAGAAGACATATTTTTATAAATTCCTACCATTGGATTTCACTTGACTGAAGTAGCTTTTTTAAAATTCCCTTAAACAAAGTCGAAAAAGTACAAAACGGTCTTTGTACCGAAAGATCTGAGATATCGAATGCCAAAAAATAATTTAAAAATATTAAAATGTAGAAGGGATATTTTTATAAATTCCTACCATTCGATTTCACTTGCCTGAAGTATCTTTTTTAAAACATCTGTAAACAAAATTAAAAAAGTACAAAACGGTATTTGTACCGAAAGATCTAAGCTATCCAATAACAAAAAAAAAAAAAAAAAAAAAGTCATTTAAAAATATTAAAATGTAGAAGATATATTTCTATAAATTTCTAGCAATGGATTTCACTTGACTGAAGTAGCCTCATCAAAACACCTGTAAAAAAAATAAAAAAAAGTATAAAACAGTCTTTTCACCGATAGATCTCAGCTATCCAATGCCAAAAAATCATTTAAAAATATTAAAATGTAGGAGAGATATTTTTATAAATTTCTACCAATGGATTTCACTTGACTGAAGTAGCTTTTTTAAAATTTCCCTAAACAAAGTCGAAAAAGAATAAAACGGTCTTTGTACCGAAAGATCTCAGCTATCGAATTACAAAAAAATCATTTAAAATATTAAAATGTAGAGGAGATATTTTTCTAAATTTCTACCGTTGGATTTCACTTGACTGAAGTAGCTTTTTTTAAAATTTCCTTAAACAAAGTTGAAAAAGTACAAAACGATCTTTGTATCGAAAGATCTCAGCTATTCCATGACGAAAAAATCATTTAAAAATATTAAAATGTAGGAGAGGTTTTTTTTATAAATTTCTACCATTGGATTTCACTTGACTGAAGTAGCTTTTTTAAAATTCCCCTGAACAAAGTCGAAAAAGTACAAAACAATCTTTGTACCGAAAGATATAAGCTTTCCAATGATAAAAAAAAAAAAAACATTTAAAAATATTAAAATGTAGGAGAGATATTTTTATAAATTTCTACCATTGGATTTCATTCTACTGAAGTAGCTTTTTTAAAATTCCCCTGAACAAAGTCGAAAAAGTACAAAACGATCTTTGTACCGAAAAATATCAGCTATTCCATGACAAAAAATCATTTAAAAATATTAAAATGTAGAAGAGATATTTTTATAAATTTCTACAATTGTATTTCAATTGACTGAAGTAGCTTTTTTAAAATTCCCTTAAACAAAGTCGAAAAAGTACAAAACGGTCTTTGTACCAAAAGATCTGAGATATCGAATGCCAAAAAATAATTTAAAAATATTAAAATGTAGAAGAGATATTTTTATAAATTCCTACCATTCGATTTCACTTGCCTGAAGTATCTTTTTTAAAACATCTGTAAGCAAAATTAAAAAAGTACAAAACGGTATTTGTACCGAAAGATCTAAGCTATCCAATGACAAAAAAAAAAAAGTCATTTAAAAATATTAAAAGTAGAAGATATATTTTTATAAATTTCTACCATTGGATTTCACTTGACTGATGTAGCCTCTTTAAAATAAATGTAAACAAAATAAAAAAAATACAAAACGGTATTTGTACCTGAAGATCTCAGCTATCCCATGACAAAAAAATCATTTAAAAATCTTTAAATGTCGAAAAGACTTATTTATAAAATTTTACTATAGGATTTCGCTTGACTGAAGTAGCCTCTTTAAAACAGCTGTAAACCAAAAAATGTCTTTGTACCGAAAGATCTCTGCTATTCAATGACAAAAAAATCATTTAAAATATTAAAATGTAGAAGAGATATTTTTATAAATTTCTACCATTGGATTTCATTTGACTGAAGTAGCCTCTTTAAAAAAACTGTAAACAAAACCAAAAAAGCACAAAACGGTCTTTGTACCAAAAGATCTGAGATATCGAATGCCAAATAATGATTTACAAATAGTAAAATGTAGAAGAGATATTTTTATAAATTTTTACCATTGGATTTCACTTCACTGAAGTAGCTTTTTTAAAATTCCCCTAAACAGAGCCGAAAAAGTACAAAACGGTCTTTGTACCGAAAGATCTGAGCTATCCCATGACAAAAACATCATTTAAAAATATTAAAATGTAGAAGAGATATTTTTAGAAATTTCTAGCATTGGATTTCACTTGACTGAAGTAGCTTTTTTAAAATGAAAGTCGAAAATATAAAAAACGGTCTTTGTACAGAAAGATCTCAGCCATCCCATGACATAAAAATCATTTAAAAATATTAAAATGTAGAAAACATATTTTTATAAATTCCTACCATTGGATTTCACTTGACTGAAGTAGCTTTTTTAAAATTCCCCTAAACAAAGTCGAAAAAGTACAAAACGGCCTTTGTAGAGAAAGATCTAAGCTATCCAATGACCAAAAAAAAAAATCATTTAAAAATATTAAAATGTAGAAGAGATATTTTTACAAATTTCTACCATTGAATTTCACTTGACTTTAATAACTTTTTTAAAATTCCCCTAAACAAAGTCGAAAAAGTACAAAACGGTCTTTGTGCCGAAAGATCTGAGATATCGAATGCCAAAAAATAATTTAAAAATATTAAAATGTAGAAGAGATATTTTTATAAATTCCTACCACTGGATTTCACTTGACTGAAGTAGATTTTTTAAAATTCCCCTAAACAAAGTCGAAAAAGTACAAAACGGTCTTTGTACCGATAGATCTGAGATATCGAATGCCAAAAAATAATTTAAAAATATAAAAATGTAGAAGAGATATTTTTATAAATTTCTTCCATTGGATTTCACTTGATTGAGTAGCCTCTTTAACACACCTGTAAACAAAATCAAAAAAAAGTACAAAACGGTCTTTATACTGAAAAATCTCAGCTGTTCAATGCTAAAAAAAATCATTTAAAAATATTAAAATACAAACGAGATATCTTAAAAATTTCTATCTTGGAATTTCGCTCTATTGATGTAAGCCACTATAAAATACTCGTAACAAAATCGAAAAAATATAAAACGGTCTTTGTACAGTTCAATGATCTCAGCTATTCATTGCTAAAAAAATCATTTAAAAATATTAAAATGTAGAGGAGATTCTTTGGAAAATGTTTAATGTGCAATCTCTTACATAATAATCACGATCTGTATGCTGTCTTTTAAAATTACATATAAATGATTCAATTTCACTTGAAACTATCTAACAAAAAAGGTCAATGTCGACTTGTTTTAAAACGGATCCGAGTGTTTTGGTCAGAAATTGTCTCGAAGAAACTATCCAAATGCACATATACCTCGGGCTATCAGTATTGAAAAGGTGCGAGAGTTTTTAGCATTTGCTAATGACTTTTTTCTTCCTGGGGTATCTTATCCCCTTTTTATCGCCTGGAGGTAAAGGGTGGCGTGAGATGACCATTTTCTTATTAATTACAAGCTTGGAAAATATCATTGGTCTTTTAAAGTGTCAATCTTTGGGTTCGGGATACGCCTTCCTGGTGGCAACACGCATAGGTTTGTGATAGGATTTTGAGTTTCGGTTTGTCTGATGCAGGCTCTTAAGGCCCTACATCAGTAACGCTCCGAGATAGAACGGCTAATGTTATTTCAATGGAAGAAATTTATCACTTTCCTTCCTTTGCATTTTACTCAAATTTAATAATTTTTGTTGTTTTGAAAGCCTGTAGGTTTAAACTATGCACATCATTTTGAAATTTTATTTCTTTTTTCAATTTTAAGGCGATACAAGTACGTTATTTTATAATCTTTAAAATTCCCCTTTAATGTCTTATTACGAAATATCTGTTTGACATTTTAAAATTTGGTAAAACAGCATGCAGAGTTTAATTATTAAGCTTTCAAAAAATGTTTTTTATTTTGATTTTTAAGAAAATTTAATCTATGCTATTTGTATAAAAAGTTGAAACATTTTGATTTAAAAAGTTGAAAAGGCCGTAAAACTCCACCTCCAAAAGGGAAACACCCTAAAACCCATTAGCGTGTAAGGTGATAAGAGTTTACTCTACGGGGGGTCTTGCAGGGAAGTGGGTGAAATTTCTTGCCTCTGGCTATTAGTAAAACGCTGTTTGTTACTTGTAGGCTAAGAAGCAAAATAAAAAAAATCCTTCATGATATTTCACGCAAGAAATTGGATCAGAAATGATGTAAATAGATGTTGATTTCAAAAAGTTTGTTTAACTAGCCATGCAATCTCAAATGTACTTTAAAAGCATTATTCATTTCGAATAAAAACACATTTACAATTTTTATTATTTTTCTTTCATATATTTGAAGTTTAATTTCTAAAAAGATTCTTTAATTGCACCGAAAGATCTCAGCTATCCCATGACAAAAAAATCATTTAAAAATATTAAAATGTAGAAGAGATATTTTTATAAATTTCTACTTTTGGATTTTACTTGACTGAAGTAGCTTTTTTAAAATTCCCCTAAACAAAGTCGAAAAAGTACAAAACGGTCTTTGTACCGAAAGATCTCAGCTATCCCATGACAAAAAAAAAAAAAAAAAAATAAAAAAAATAAAAAAAAAATAAAAATAAAAATAAAATAAAAAAATAAAAAATATTAAAATGTAGAAGAGATATTTTTATAAATTTCTACCAATGGATTTCACTTGACTGAAGTAGCCTCATCAAAACACATTTAAACAAAATCAAAAAAGTACAAAACGGTCTTTGCACCGAAAGATCTCAGCTATCCACAGCCAAAAAATCATTTAAAAATATTAAAATGTAGGAGAGCTTTTTTTTATAAATTTCTACCATTGGATTTCACTTGACTGAAGTAGCTTTTTTAAAATTCCCCTGAACAAAGTCGAAAAAGTACAGAACAATCTTTGTACCGAAAGATATCAGCTTTCCAATGATAAAAAAAATCATTTAAAAATATTAAAATGTAGGAGAGGTATTTTTATAAATTTCTACGATTGGATTTCGCTCTACTGAAGTAGCTTCTTTAAAATTCCCCTGAACAAAGTCGAAAAATACAAAACGATCTTTCTACCGAAAAATATCAGCTATTCCATGAAAAAAAAAATCATTTAAAAGTATTAAAATGTAGAAGAGATATTTTTATAAATTTCTACAATTGTATTTCACTTGACTGAAATAGCTTTTTTTAAAATTCCCCTAAACAAAGACGAAAAAGTACAAAACGGTCTTTGTACCGAAAGATCTGAGACATCGAATGCCAAAAAATCATTTAAAAATCTTTAAAAGTAAAAAGACATATTTATAAAATTCTACTATAGGATTTTGCTTGAATGAAGTAGCTTCTTTAAAACACCTGTAAACAAAATCAAAAAAGTACAAAACACTCTTTATTCCGAAAGATCACAGCTATCCAATGCCAAAAAAATCATTTAAAAATATTAAAATGTAGAAGAGATATTTTTATAAATTCCTACCATTGGATTTCACTTGACTAAAGTAGCTTTTTTAAAATTCCCTTAAACAAAGTCGAAAAAGTACAAAACAGTCTTTGTACCGAAAGATCTGAAATATCGAATGCCAAAAAATAATTTAAAAATATTAAAATGTAGAAGAGATATTTTTATAAATTCCTACCATTCGATTTCACTTGCCTGAAGTATCTTTTTTAAACATCTGTAAACAAAATTAAAAAAGTACAAAACGGTATTTGTACCGAAAGATGTAAGCTATCCAATGACAAAAAAAAAAGTCATTTAAAAATATTAAAATATAGAAGATATATTTTTATAAATTTCTAGCAATGGATTTCACTTGACTGAAGTAGCCTCATCAAAACACCTGTAAAGAAAAAATAAAAAAACTATAAAACGGTCTTTTCACCGAAAGATTTCAGCTATCGAATTATAAAAAAATCATTTAAAAATATTAAAATGTAGCCATTGGATTTCACTTGACTGAAGTAGCTTTTTTAAAATTTCCCTAAACAAAGTTGAAAAAGTACAAAACGATCTTTGTATCGAAAGATCTCAGCTATTCCATGACAAAAAAATCATTTAAAAATATTAAAATGTAGGAGAGATATTTTTATAAATTTCAACCACTGGATTTCACTTGACTGAAGTAGCTTTTTAAAAATTCCGCTGAACAAAGTCGAAAAAGTACAAAAAGATCTTTGTACCGAAGGATATCAGCTATCCAATGATAAAAAAATCATTTAAAAATATTAAAATGTAGGAGAGATATTTTTATAAATTTCTACCATTGGATTTCACTTGACTGAAGTAGCTTTTTTAAAATTCCCCTGAACAAAGTCGAAAAAGTACAAAACGATCTTTGTACCGAAAGATATCAGCTATTCCATGACAAAAAAAAATCATTTAAAAATATTAAAATGTAGGAGAGCTTTTTTTATAAATTTCTACCATTGGATTTCACTTGACTGAAGTAGCTTTTTTAAAATTCCCCTGAACAAAGTCGACAAAAGTACAAAACGATCTTTGTACCGAAAGATATCAGCTATCCAATGATAAAAAAATCATTTAAAAATATTAAAATGTAGGAGAAATATTTTTATAAATTCCTACCATTGGATTTCACTTGACTGAAGTAGCTTTTATAAAATTCCCTTAAACAAAGTCGAAAAAGTACAAAACGGTCTTTGTACCGAAAGATCTGAGATATCGAATGCCAAAAAATAATTTAAAAATATTAAAATGTAGAAGAGATATTTTTATAAATTCCTACCATTCGATTTCACTTGCCTGAAGTATCTTTTTTTTAAAACATCTGTAAACAAAATTAAAAAAGTACAAAACGGTATTTGTACCGAAAGATCAAAGCTATCCAATGACAAAAAAAAAGTCATTTAAAAATATTAAAAGTAGAAGATATATTTTTATAAATTTCTACCATTGGATTTCACTTGACTGATGTAGCCTCTTTAAAATACCTGTAAACAAAATAAAAAAAAATACAAAACGGTATTTGTACCTAAAGATCTCAGCTATCCGATGACAAAAAAATCATTTAAAAATCTTTAAATGTCGAAAAGACATATTTATAAAATTTTACTATAGGATTTCGCTTGACTGAAGTAGCCTCTTTAGAACAGCTGTAAAAAAAAAAAAAAAAAAAAAAAAAAAAAAAAAAAAGGTCTTTGTACCGAAAGATCTCAGCTATTCAATAACAAAAAAATCATTTAAAAATATTAAAATGTAGAAGAGATATTTTAAATTTCTACCATTGGATTTCATTTGACTGAAGTAGCCTCTTTAAAACAACTGTAAACAAAATCAAAAGAGTACAAAACGGTCTTTGTACCAAAAGATCTGAGATATCGAATGCCAAATAATGATTTGCAAATAGTAAAATGTAGAAGAGATATTTTTATAAATTTCTACCATTGGATTTCACTTGACTGAAGTAGCTTTTTTAAAATTCCTCTAGAGAAAGTCGAAAATATAAAAAACGGTCTTTTTACAGAAAGATCTCAGCCATCCCATGACATAAAAATCATTTAAAAATATTAAAATATAGAAGACATATTTTTATAAATTCCTACCATTGTATTTCACTTGACTGAAGTAGCTTTTTTAAAATTCCCCTAAACAAAGTCGAAAAAGTACAAAACGGTCTTTGTAGAGAAAGATCTAAGCTATCCAATGACAAAAAAATCATTTAAAAATATTAAAATGTAGAAGAGATATTTTTATAAATTTCTACCATTGGATTTCCCTTGATTGAAATAGCTTTTTTAAAATTCCCCTAAACAAAGTCGAAAAAGTACAAAACGGTCTTTGTACCGAAAGATCTGAGATATCGAATGCCAAAAAATAATTTAAAAATATTAAAATGTAGAAGAGATATTTTCATAAATTCCTACCACTGGATTTCACTTGACTGAAGTAGATTTTTTAAAATTCCCCTAAACAAAGTCGAAAACGTACAAAACGGTCTTTGTCCCTATAGATCTGAGATATCGAATGCTAAAAAATAATTTAAAAATATTAAAATGCAGAAGAGATATTTTTATAAATTTCTACCAATGGATTTCACTTGACTGAAGTAGATTTTTTAAAATTTCCCTAAACAAAGTCGAAAAAGTACAAAACGATCTTTGTACCGAAATATCTCAGCTATCCAATGACAAAAATTCATTTAAAAATATTAAAATGTAGAAGAGATATTTTTATAAATTTCTTCCATTGGATTTCATTTGACTGATATAGCTTTTTAAAAATTCCCCTAAAGAAGGTCGAAAAAGTACAAAACGGTCTTTGTACCGAAATATCTGAGATATCGAATGCCAAAAAATAATTTAAATATATAAAAATGTAGAAGAGATATTTTTATAAATTTCTTCCATTGGATTTCACTTGACAGAAGTAGCCTCTTTAAAACACCTGTAAACAAAATCAAAAAAAGTACAAAACGGTCTTTATACCGAAAAACCTCAGCTGTTCAATGCTAAAAAAATCATTTAAAAATATTAAAATACAAACGAGATATCTTAAAAATTTCTATCTTGGAATTTCGCTCTATTGATGTAAGCCACTATAAAATACTCGTAACAAAATCGAAAAAATATAAAACGGTCTTTGTACAGTTCAATGATCTCAGCTATGCAATGCTAAAAAATCATTTAAAAATATTAAAATGTAGAGGAGATTCTTTGGAAAATGTTTAATGTGCAATCTCTGACATAATAATCACGATCTGTATGTTGGCTTTTAAAATTACATATAAATGATTCAATTTCACTTGAAACTATCTAACAAAAAAGGTCAATGTCAACTTGTTTTAAAACGGATCCGAGTGTTTTGGTCAGAAATTATCTCGAAGAAACTATCCAAATGCACATATCCCTCGGGCTATCAGTATTGAAAAGGTGCGAGACTTTTTAGCATATGCTAATGACTTTTTTCTTCCTGGGGTATCTTATCCCCTTTTTATCGCCTGGAGGTAAAGGGTGGCGTGAGATGACCATTTTCTTATTATAGCATAGCACGGTAGTGCTATGCTATATTTATTTCCAATGCGACTCCGTAATGTTATTTTAAAAGGGAATTTAACATTGAACGAGTTATTTACTAGACATTTTCCCACCTTTTGTACGCGCTGCCACAGATTTTCTTCGAAGCACCTAATTGAGTAAAAAAAATTCCTCCAATCAAAAAAAAAAAAAAAAGAAAAAAGAAAAGAAAATGAAAATCTTAGTGATCAATGGACATATTTCCTGTAGCATTTAATAATTTTTACGTGATTTAAAAAGAAATTTTTTTTTTGTAAGAATTAAAAACGGCATATTTAAGACTTCATATTGGAAGTGAAACAGAGATTTTTAAACATTTGGTACCAGGAAAAAGAATTATTTTCAGAAAATAATAAATATGAAGCATGATTTTTGTAATAAAGAGATATTTTCTAATATTAATTGATGGATCAAGGCGATTTTTAATTGAAGAAATATAGAAAATTAGTAAATTAAGCTTTTTTCTATTTATTGTTTTTTCAAAATAATAGAAAATAACTTAAAAATATACATGTAAATAATGGTATTTGAAAGTGGGGTTTCTGACACATTGGCATCTGAAAAAAATCGCGCCAAAGCCAGTATATGATATTTGTGCTGGAATTTTGTACCTATACCACAATTTTTATAATGTCTTCGCCTTATACGTTCGAAGAAAATCAAAATAAATTAAGGTAAATAAAAGTCTCCAAAAATAATAGTATTAAAAAATAATAGTAAAAAATAATAGTATATCATCCTTGGTACGTAATGAAATTAGTAAATCTGCAGAACTAGGCCATCAAACTCAATTCCTGGCAATTTTTTTAAGGCTAAACCGCAGAATTAACGACTAATTGGCGTAAGACTTTTCGGCACTGCAATAAATTAGCCAATTCTATCAACCTAATCATTCAAATATTTTTTTTAATTTCCAATTTGGCGATTTTTTAAAATCGCTCCTCAACTTGTAACATTACAAATAATTAATCATTGAATAAAATTTAATTTTGAATTAATTTGTATTAATTTTATTATTCCTATGATTGTTAAAATGATAAGAAACTTACACGATTTAATTTTTAAAACATCACAAAGACCTTCTGTTGAAAAGTAGCTGTTTTTTTTATATTTCAAGTTAATATTTTTATAAAACTCTTTTGATGCATTATTTGTATGAAATTATAAAATGTAAACTGATTTGAAATATTCTTAACGCTCTGTCCTTTGGCACAGATGTCTAATACTTATCACGTTGGCGCAATTTTTGCGAAAATTCATGGTGAAAATTTCGTTTTCAATAGAACAAAACAATTTATATCATTTTAAGGTACTTCTAGGTTATCCCGTCGACCAATTTCGCCAAATTATACAAATCGCCAAACTATAATAGTCAAATTATACATGTTGACATAATTTTTATTTTAAATAACGAAAAAATAAATAATTAGTAGAATATTAATAAAAATATTAATAAAAAGTCGAAATAAAAATCACTTAATGACATTTTAAACACGTGAATCGCATTTAATGTCATTGAATGTGACATTCACGATCATCCATTATTGGCATTTAATCTTATAGTTTGGCGATAATTTTTTGGTCGACGGGATAACCTAGAAGTACCCATTTTAAAAAAGAAAGTTCAAGAAAATAATTTATTAATAAGTATACAATGATAGCCGGGTTAGCATGTGAGACACATAATCGCCATATTGTTCCAATCATGCCAACGTGTTGCATGCACAGTGTATGCCGCTGAATGCCCCTTAGGCATTCTCTTGAGCTCACCCAGCCCTCCACCCCCATAGTTCACTTCTAGCTATGGCCCTGGGTGAATTACATCAGTAATTGTGACACGATACCGCATAAAGAAGTCCTGAAGATGATACCCTCAGTTAATTTTGAAATGAGTTCACCTGAATGCAATAGTTATTAAAAAACTTGAGATATTAAACAAAAACATAATTTGCAGAACAAATTAAAAAAACCAAGATTTATTTCCTACACTCTTTAAGCCCGAGAAGGGACAGATATTAAGATAATTGATTTATTCATTTCGACATTTAATATTAAATTTTGGTAACAAATAAGTTAAACCAAGTGAACATGAAAAAATAAAAATGCAATTCAAACAATATGATACTTAACCACCCTAAATCTTAGATTCCGTTCAAATGAAATCGAAATAAATCTCCGACTTTTTTTCCAAACTCAACTTGCAAATTTGTATTGCAGATTTTGTATTATGTTTACGGTAAGTGTAAACAAAATGAATAGGCAATCAAAAAAGCAAATGTTCATTACAAGCTTGGAAAATATTATTGGTCTTTTAAAGTGTCAATCTTTGGGTTCGGGATACGCCTTCCTGGTGGCAACACTCATAGGTTTGTGATAGGATTTTGAGTTTCGGTTTGACTGATGCAGGCTCTTAATCGGAAGGCCTATGGCAGCCATCGTTCAAACAGAATTAATTAATGTAAACGGAAATAGACTCGTCAGATGGCATAGGATTTCAAAATACGTTCAACTGATATGGAATCATTGAAATAAAGAGTATTTAAATACGCTGCAACAACGTTCGAAATGGCAATTTGAAAAAAATAACGTAAACATAGGAACCCTAGTATTGATAAATGAAGATGATCTTCCTACAAATAAATACTTTCTAGGACGCATTATAAATATTTTCCCAGGTCCAGATGATAAGATTAGGATTGTAGAAATTAAGACCTCAAAGAGAATACTTAAAAGAAGTATTTCGAAAACTGCGTTATTGCCGCATCAAGTTTCTGAGAATTAATAACGAAATGTTAAACAAATATGAAGTTTGGTTATGTATTTTTCTTTTTAGTTTTTCTATTGTTGTATATTCATAATTGTATTATTCATTGTAAAAAGAAAATTTCTGTATTGTATCATATTACTTAAGCATTTGCAATGTTAATATTTTGTATTATAAAGTTGATTGAAATTGACCCTTCAATGTCAGGGAGTTTGTTAGAATTATTTGTAATTTAGGTTCCGATCTTGGCATCATACCTTGTTCGCTAATATATGTAAGCATAGAAACGTAAATCGCTTTTTTTTCTAGTTGTTTTTTGTTTTGCCATAAGGGCACGCAACGCATCGCCGTATGTTAAATAAAGTATATACAGTCCTTTTAAGAATGTGAATTTATTAATTACTAGCTGACCTGCCCGGCGTTGCACGGTTCCGAAATAATAATATTAAAGGAACATGAAATTTGTGATTTTTCCTCTAACTCGAAATATGTGAAATTACGTTGTCTTAAATACACGGCCACTGACTGTGTGAAAAATGGGTATAAAAAATGAACAAATAATATTTAGCGGTAAAAATGTTCAAAAGGACTGCAATGTGAAACGATAGAGGAACTACTCAAGTAATAATTAGAATTTTGCGAATCTCAATGTCAGATACATCAGGAGGGACTTTGGGGTACTTCCAAGAAAGTTTTGAGCCTCGTAAGTGCCGTAGATTTTGCTAGCAAACGCACAAAAAACATACACGCACACAGAGAGTGCGTTTAGTTATTTTATTAGTGTAGGTTACTGTGGATATTCAAAATAATTCCGTTAGTGCTAATTCATTAGTTTTATGGTTTTTGCCTTTTTTTTACATGCAATTTAAAAATAGATAAGACTATGGGACGTACAAAAATCTGTAATATTGACAAAATTGACAAAAAACAGATGCTAAACGCACAAAAAAAATCGTTAAAACCACATCGAAAATCGTACTGAAAATCGAAATGAAAAAAATCACTAAAATTGAAAAATCATACCAGACAAAATTTATTTAATTAGGCTTTCAAACAATTTTATTCTTATGATTCTAAAAATATAGCCTCAAAATGTGAAGAAATATTAAAAAATCGCAATAAAAAAGTTCGTCAAAAGTTCCAAAAATGGGCGCACGAATTTCGAATAAACTTTATTGAAAAGAGAAAAAAAATTACTATATTGAAAGAAAAGAATAAAACCGTATTCCTTTCACCAATAAGGAAAAATCGCCTTGAAACATAAAAAGAGGGCTAAAAATCGCCTAAAAAAGTTAAATAAAAAAATTCTAATCAAAAAATCAAAAATCGGGCTTCGAGGTGCAAAACTACATGTAAAGAAATACCTTCCCTCCAAATTTTGTAACACTACATGCAGCGGTCTCTTCAGAACAGCGCTGACAGACAAACATACTTGTCTCTTTATTATTATAGATGTTAATACGCACTGTTACATAATATTAAGGCAACTAACTATAAATGGATATATTTATTTAAAACCAAAGACCGGATAAGAAACCTTAAATCAGAATTGTTAAATGCCTATGAAGAATGTCGGTGCCCTCAGTTTCTCACTGGAATCTGCCCTACTTCACAAATTTTATACTAGTTTTATAATAAGTCTGAGTTTTTAACGATTTAAAATTTTGTGACTTTTCAAGTTTTATTTATTTACTAGTATCAAGTTTTATTTATTTACTACTCCGTCAAAAAATGACGGGATTTTCACTTGCATTTCATTTTCATAATACTTCAAACAAACAAACAGAATGGCGATTTTATTATTGAAGAGTTTGTATTGTAGAAATGCACATTTTAAAAACAGCAATCAATTTCTATAAATACAAATGATGAAGATTTTTTTTAAACTTGATATTTAGTTTTTGAACAAATTTTAATTTCAAAATAAAGAGCAGTATTTATTACAATAATAATAATAATAATATTTAGCAAAATAATACGTTATTATTAGCAAAATAATTCGTTTTCAAATATGGCGATCACTTAAATATTTTAAATTATTTCTCCTGAAAAAAAGGGGGGGGCTGTAGAGGGGCGGAGCCCCTATGGCATAGTGTAAATTATTCATTTTTATATTTACAAAAATGCAGTTTTTCCGGAGTTTTGAAAGTGATAGCTGTATAAAGGGTTTCGTGATAGCTGTATAAAGAGTTTCTCATGCGGTTTCAGTTGCCGATCCTTTTCGGAAATGGCTTTTTTCGCCAAAATAATCGCCAAGTTTATGGTGCATATTTAAAAGTAATCTGTTCCATATCATGCCCTAAATATGTTAATTACATCAAAGCAGATAATTTTTTTATTTAAGAGCATGTGAAAAAATAATTTTCAGTTATACTAATGCAGCTATGATAATATTTTATATATGCATTACAACTTGAAGGGGGGAAAAAGCTTATTTTATTTATAATAAAAAATAAATTTAAAAAAAATTAAGCGTCTCATGCTAGTATCTTAAAAAAATTAATAAAACTAAATTTAAATTCAAATCCGCAATAGCTGAGTAGCACAACGGTTTAAAAACAGGTTTTCGAGTCCTTTGTTAGTTCATAGATGGCAGCACTAAAGTTTTGTGAATGAGAGTAAGACGGCGCTTTGAGTTGATAAAATACAATCATACTTTTTAAATGATAAAAAAGTTATCAGTTCACACTTCCGCTGTTATTTTTATGTATTATAATTGGATAGCATTGTTGTGTTTAGTGGGGGAATGTTTCTAACGACGTTCCGAAAAGGAAAAATTAAAGTGTGTAATCGTATTTTATTAGTACACTGCGTTGAATTTGGCCGCAAACGACCACATGACATGAAGTAATCTAGATCAACAACTTTATGGAATAACATGTGCCATATTCACAGAAAAATATAATTGAAAAAATCAAAATAGAGCTTACCTGCATAAGCTTGAATTAAGAGGTGAGCAGACATACGCAAAAGAATAATCTCAGAAGACTTACTCATAAAGAAAATTTCTTTATTTATTTTTTTAATAAAGATGGATGAATATAATTCTTTGAGAAATAATATTACTTTTAGTAAGAAAACAGCTCTCTTATTTTTAGAGCGAGGCATGGAAGGCACAATTTTTTACTTGTACAAAATTTTATAGATAAATAGAAGCTCTCATTTCAAATAATTATGCCTTTTCTTGAATTCTCTTGGAGATTAAGGGGAACAAATCAACATAAAACGAAGAAGTGGTCCATCCTGTATATAGCATACAATGTAAGGCTAACGGAATATTCTAAGTGAAGAATTGTTTCAACAATTTTAAAAAATAATATTCTTTCAAGAAAATTCAGCATTCTCAAAATCGAAACATATTTTCTTCATATGAAATTTTCTTTCGGAAAAACAAAAGTTGTATTTTTTCTGGACGAACAAATCCTTGTATATCTCCACGGAGGGATAACAATCTCTCCTTGCGTTTTAAATAATTCCATTTTTTCGCATTTAACAATGCTGAACGTTAGTCGTAAAAAGCCGAACAAATCATTTCTATTAAAATCGCACACATCATTTTTGCAGGTGTTTATTATCGTAGTTCTGCAGACGTACGCGTCGAAACCGCCACCCTTCAGTTCTGCTCTTTTTTCCACTGACGAAACGACCGTGGCCGCTCCGGAAAGAAGGCGAGGGGTTGCCATAAAATTAAAAATACGCCAACTGGCAGGACAAAAGGGAGTACCGCATCGCTACGAATATGGAAACAGAATTTTAAGAAAGAACTTTTATATCAGCAGAACGATGCGGAGCCAAAACTTGATACCAGGACGCACAAACTTTTAAATTACGTAACAGAAGAATAGTACCTGATTGGACAATGGGAGGAGTCATAAAACGGAAGAAGACACCCCATCGAACATTCTAGAAAAGACGGGAAACCTTCAAAACCGGAAGGAACAAAATTTTTAACTGATTTCAACATTTGAAATCAACAAAAAGTTAGGTAATAAAAATAACTTTACAGGGGAGATTAAAAAAAAACGAGAATTTAAGATAACTTTTAGAATGCGAAATATATAATAAATGAATAAAGATAAAACCAAAAATAGACGATAAATTAAATTAAATAAAAAATATGGCAGTGGTTAAGAGTAACCACAACAAGCATACACATGTTTTATATGAAAATATGCTGAACAAACATCATTTCAAGCGGAAGAAATTTTAAAAGCATCATTTTAGTCTCTGTTTTCAGCTAAGCCTAACTTGGCGTTTCGCTACAGTCGATATCCAGATCGGAGTGGTTCATCCTGGAACTATTCCTACACTTTTCTGAAGTTGCATTTTATTATAAGTAGATTTTTGTCGCATGAATTTCTCATTTTCTCAAATATGAATGAGCGTTTTAAATCAAAAACTGCGTGAACAACAATCCTCAAATTTGAGGACATTTACAAATTTTGAGAACATTTGGACATCTTAGTCATTCTTCCCTTTTTTATGATTCGGCACAACTCGGAGCTATTATAATCTTCAGCTATTATGTATTGCAAACATTTTAATTACCGAATAGTCAATGTTCTATTATAGGCTCTCTTTGGTGAATTTCTCTAAATTTCATAGGTTCTTTCAAGAAAATGACAAAATATCTAGAAAATTGTTAACAAAACTTTAAATTAGTAGGGGGCTCTGCCTTCTACGAGTTACGCTCGTTTTGCCTCCGTTCGGACACCACAAATGCTAAAAGCACGACGCTAACTTGATCGGCTTTCAAAAAAAATACGAAACACTGAACTACATATATATATATATATATATTCCTAACTTCACTTTGAAAAATTGTAGCATTAGTAATAAAAAAAGCTAAAAAGCAGATCATAAATAAATGCCACAAATTATATTTCATATATAAAAATGCAAATATAGAAACTCAAGGAATAGAGTGCATATCTATATGTTAAACAATTAACTATGAAAAATTCAATAAACAATTCAATAAACAAAAACAAGATATAGTCAAGAAAAGGCGGTCTGTTCTTCATCAGAGAGAGGACAGACAAGTCTAACCCCACCCCCTTTTTAAAAAAGTTTAAATTGTTGCAGGTTTCTGAACACCTGCCAAACCTGCATCCAAAAATAATATTTTAAGAAAAAAAATGCCAAATTTAATAAGAAAACAAACTAAAAACAATTTAATCAACATAAAATAATAAATTTAAAAATATATTTAAACTCTTGGGAAAAAAATCAACATAAAATATAAAATAGCCTTCATAATACAAAAATGATCAAGTAAAATGAATGCAGCGTTTCACAGGCGTCTTCCCTTTCCTGAAAAAAAAAAAAACAAAAAAAAAACAAGATTAAGAACAGTAATACCTGTTAAAAAATCCTTTGCTTGTAATACTCCAAAATAACAAAATGCTCGCTTCCGTATCCATTTACCTTCTCCTGAAATTCGAAAATTAGTTATTAATTTGCATATTGAACGTGGAAAATCTATTAGAAAAACTGCTGAAACAGTTAACTTGAGTCGTTCAACAGTTTTCAATATCATTAAACGATATAAAAAGAATCATATGATTCAGGATAAAAGAAGACTTGGCCGACCATCAAAGCTATCCAATGGAATAAAGCGAATTATCGTTCGAAATATAAAAAAAATCCAAGAAATAGTGCTTCAAAAGTTGCCGCTGATTTACAAGCATTATATGGAATAATTGTTAATCCTGAGACTATTAGAAGGGTAATTCGATCTGCTGGATATCACGGTAGAGTAGCCAGGAAAAAATTCTTCGTAAGTGATAAGAATAGAAAACTCAGACTAGCTTTCGCAAAATCCAACATAAATAAGAATTCTGATTACTGGAATAAAGTTATATTCGCTGATGAGAGTAAATTTAATATATTTGGTTCTGACGGTAGAATCTTGGTGTGGAGAAAACCCAGGAAAGAATTTCGCAAACAGAACTTGGTACCAACAGTAAAACATGGGGGAGGAGGAGTTAGGGTATGGGGGTGTATGTCGTCCGCTGAAGTTGGTAATCTTGTTTTTATTGACAGTATAATGGATCAGTACAAGTATATTGATATTTTAAAGCAAAATTTGAAATCTTCAGCACGAAAATTGAACCTTCATAACGATTTTAAATTCTACCAGGACAATGACCCCAAGCACACTGCTCTGAACGTTAGACTCTGGCTGCTATATAACTGTCCTGAAATAATAAAAACACCACCACAATCTCCAGACTTAAATCCCATAGAGAATATTTGGCAAGAATTGGAATCAAGAATTCACAAACACACCATTTCTTCAAAACAACAACTAAAATCGGTGCTTCAAGAAGAATGGGGTAAAATCACTCCAGAAATCACAAAAAAATTAGTCGAATCCATCCAAAAAAGATTAAATCATGTTTTAAAAGTAAAAGGAAACCCAAAAAAATATTAAAACCTTTTAAAAAGTAAAAGTTTTGGATAAATATTTGATGGGAAATTAAGTGTCCCATCACTTATGTGAGCCATTTTTTGCTCCGTTCTGAACAATTGTATTTTTACTAAATTAATATTTTAATATTTTGACAAAATGTATGTTATGTAATAATTGTTACTAACTTTAAATATGAAACACACCCAAAAATTTTTTGCACATGTTTGTTTATTTATTTTATTGCAGTTTCTTTTTATAAAGCACAAGTGTCCCATCACTTTTGTGAGACACTGTATAAATTTAAAAACTGGCTTATAAAATTTATTCTTTTGCTTTCATTATTACAAATTTTACAAAAACAAATTAATTGATTAATTATCATATTTATGTATTTTTTTGTGCAAATTAGAATACCAATGTGGCATACTTCTGGTTAAAAAAAATAATAATAATAAAATTATTTCTTTTATCATATAAATCTAAATACAATTTATTTTCCAAAATATTGAAAGAAATATCCAAAAAATCTACATTATAATCATCACTGCTTGCTTTATTCAATTTCAAACATTCCGGATGAACTTTCTCATATACATTAGTAAAATCAAAATTGAAAATCAAAATATCATCAATATATCTAAAGATTTTTAAAGATTTATTATAATTTATTGTATATTTATATTCAAAATAAAATAAAAATAAATTAGCTGCAGTACTAGAATAATTTGTCCCTCCATAAATCTGATTATATGTATAACAATTGAAAATAACATAATTATTATAAAAACAAAAATGACATTAGACTCAAAAACAAATCTCGATTAATTTTAAACTCATCTTCCAAATATAACAAATCAAATATACTCATTAAAACATTATATAAGTAATTAATAGGTATATTGGTGAATAAGTTTTCAAAATCGAATGCCTGCATTTTCTTAATAGTGAAATTAAGATTGTCTGATACCTCAAAACTGTTATCTATTGACCAAAAATAACTAGAATTTTTAAATTTAACTTTCAAAGAAACATATATTCTTTTCAATAACTTTTGTAAACCAATATTAAAATTTTTATTAACACTACTAGCTGAGATGCCCGACGTTGCCCGGGCCCGTAATTATATTCTAAAACTAACCTGAAATTTGTATTGCAAAATGTCATAAAAAGACCCAATCTCGTACCGAATCCCCGGTGCCTATGGTACCATTTAGCAGAAGTGCTGTGCACACACGGCAAGAAAAAAAAAAGATGGTGGAGAGGAGGGATTTTCTGGAATTTTTTAGTTTCACATTTAACCACCAAGGGGCGAACTCAACAAAACTGTTTCTGAATTTAAGAAAGATATTTAATGAAAATTTTTCTATCTTGCTTTTATACCTCTGGACCGAGTTGGCGCATTGCCAAGATTTGCTTCCTCTGGACCGAGTTGGCGCATTGCCAAGATTTGCTTCCTCTGGACCGAGTTGGCGCATTGCCAAGATTTGCTTTCCCCTGTGCCTCAATTAATTAATTAATTATCCTCAGAATTCCTTTTATTTATAGAGATTAGTAGTACTACAAATATATCTAAATTTGACTGGAATTTTGTGAAATTTGGGCGTTAACAATATAAATGGCAAACACCCACACAACACATATGTTCAGATTACATCCAGTTTTCCTCTGTTAATTCCGAAATACGTCTATAGATGTATTTTGGACCTAGCCAATGGGTTAAAATGCGTCCAAAATTTGTTGAATGTTTGACATTGACGTATCTACAAAATATCTACAAAATAAGAACGTCAGTTCAGAAACGTTAATTGTATGAAAATTCGACTAATCCAATTTTCGCCAACTCCAGAACTAAATTTTAACCTATTTGTCCCCTTTCATGACATAAAGTAGACGAAACGAAACCAGTCGAATTTTTGTCATCTTTGGAACAGAATTTTAACGTTCCTACCTCCATTTCGACATAACTTGGATGAAAACGGAACTAATCTAATCTTCGTAAACTGTTGGACTAAATCTGAACTTTACGGTCGCCATTTTAAAATGGTGGTATATGAATGAGTCTAAGCGCTAATTTATATTGCATCTGTTTTTGATTATAAAAATATTACCAGTGTGCTCAAGAGTTTTTTTACGTAATGAGAACATTACGAAACGCTTGGATTCATATTTATTTTATGATTACGAAGTTTTCTACCGCGAAGACTTAAGCCTTACAGACTTTAACCTTGTAGGATTTTTTTTTATTAATTATATAAAATGTGGAATTATTAATTATATAAAAAACCTTTTATATCACCGTTAATTAGAAATGCCATCTCTCCAAATCGATCAATCAACCATTGGATTGGGAAAACGTGTGTTTTGCTTGTTGGATTGTTTGTTTTGATGAACGAAAGGATTTAATATAGGTAAGTACATTTAAGATTTTGTTTTCTATATATATCGTAGTGATGTGTACACTTTAGTTAAACTTTACTGTAACGATTCTTTAATTTGTTAGTTATTTTATTTATCAATTGTTTTAAAAGTGTTTTTGATAGATTGATACCAGTTTGATTACGAAAATTAGAAAGTTTACAATGAATTTTCATGATCTTAATACAATTTTGTAGACCAAAAACAAACAATTATTGGGTGGAAACAACATTTAAATCGATTTTGGATCAAATAAAACCAAAATTCTTTAAAAATTATTATATTATTTGTTATAAGTACTCAATTTCTTTTAAAAAATATCTAGCCAATTTTTTATTTTGTTTGATTTTAATTTATATAATGTTATTTTAAAAGAAAATCTGAATTGTTTCGCTAAATAACAACAAAAAATTATTTTATTCTGTGCATGCTTTGTTTTTACTCTAATTATAAAAATAACAATAATTTTAGAAATCATGCATATATGCATGATTTCTAAAATTATTTCAAAAATTACCCAAAAGAACTAATTTTCCATTTGCTTATACATAAGCAAATGGAAAATTAGTTCTTTTGGGTTTTAGCAGCCTCTACAACTATAAGTATGCCAACATCATAAAAAAAATCTGATATATTCTACATATAAACACAAACACGCACATATATAAGTAGATATGTTATTAAGTAGTGTTTACTATGGAAAAAAGAAGGGAGTGGTGCTAGCCACTGATTGTTGCATAAATAAAGCATAAAATGGGCATTAGTTCAATAGAAAAAGTCTTTATTTCAGCGGGTAAGGGTAGAGTGTATATTATTGTGTTGTGCAAGTCTGTTCTCATCTGCTCTGCTCAATAAGCTCAAAACATTTTGGCGCTTTCATTTTTTAGCAGAAAAATATGGAATTGGAAAACCTGTCAATGGAAGCGATTTGGAATTGCACCAAGTTTTCCTTTTGTGATCAATAAATTACCTATTGAGTTATAAGCATTTTTATCATGTGACGAATGTGTTTTTCACCCTGTTTGAGTGGTTATTCTTCTTTCATGCAGAAATTTGGTTCACAAAATTGCCCTTTTTGTTTTTAGAACAGCTTTAAATAACAATTTTAAAAAAAATCATAATGACTGCTCATAATTTTTGTAAAGAAATAAGATCTAATTTTTTTGCAGGGGCATACGAAGAGAAAACTGCACCTGGGGCAAAGTTTCAATTTCCCCCCTCCCCTTCAGTTTCTTTTTCTTGTAACAGGCCCAAAATGATTTTAATAGTACAAATTTCTGCACCCAGAGCTACCGCTCCCTTCTTACACATGACGCTGAGCGTTTGAACTCTTGATTTAAAAAACACTGCAGTATAAGGAAAATTTTTGCTTTTGCATTATTGTGTTAAGTATTATGGGAAACAAATTATTGCAGAGTTTCCCCCAGATTTAAACTAGTCGTTGGGGGCCATCGTAATACTTACCCATCATGGATATGTATATGAAAATAAAACATGTGAAACTATTTATACAATGCATTGCAATTCATAAAAAAAATTTAAATATTGTTAATATACATAGTAATGCTATATTAAAGAACTGCTGATGTACTAATTTCGACAAATTATATAAAACGCCAAACTGCTCAAGTAGTACCGAACTGCGTAAAAGAAACATCCTTATAACTCCAAAAATAATAATTCTATTAACTAACAATTAACTGCATCGGATTAAGCGTCTCATTTCCAATTAAAATATACTTCTGAATTGAAATTTGAATGAAATACAGGGTCATGAAAAATCGAAGAATGTGGAAAACACGATTACAAATATCTCGGCAACTAATATTCTGATCGACTTCGTTCTATATGCAAAATGTGTGTTATTTTATTGCCTTTTACGTCCATTCCTTATAACAAAAAAATTCGAAATTTTTTATATACCTTTCATCAGAACGAATTTTTCGAGAGTCCGAAAAAAATAGTTCCGGATAATCGAGGTTGCTGATATTAAATAGGGTTTGTCCCATTCTTACATACTAACTACATACAAAATTTCAAGTCTCTATCTCAATTTGGTCGGGAGATAGAGCGTTTACAGACAGACAGACAGACAGACAGACGGACGGCAGAAATTTTTTTCTAAAAATATGTTTTTTGGAATCTCCACTATCTAAAACGTGTAAATCCGTCAAAATTTTTTTTCGATTTTCAAAACGATTGCAAGACTTACCCTATACTACGTATGATTGGTAAGTAAAAAGGGCAGGGCGCTACATTTCTGAAAAGGGCACTTTTTACATTTTTCAGGGCACTTTTATAGAGTTGAATCTAGAATCTAGCGGTTCAAACAGTCATGAAAAAACAGAAATTTCATCAAAAAATTGAAAAAAAGAAAAAAAAAAGGGTAAATTTTGTTATAAAATCGTGAAAAAAACGACCAATTTTGTTAAAAGATCGCAAAAAACAGCAGATGTTGTTAAAAGATCGCAAATAACAGCATATTTTGTTGAAAAATCGCGAAAAAACGTTACATTTCGTGTAAAAAATCATGAAAAAATGGCAAATTTTATCAAAAGATTGCAAAACAGCAATTTTTGTTAAAAAATCTCAAAAAACGGCAAATTTTGCTAAAAAATTGCGAAAAAACGACAAATCTCGTGAAAATATCGCGAAAAAACAGAACTTTTCACAAACCTTTCCGTTTTATTGCGATTGCTGGACGAAATTTGCCTTTTTTTCGAAAGTCTTTTGACAAAATCAGCCGTTTTATCGCTGTTTTTTGACGAAAGTTGCCGTTTTTTGCGACTCATTTGACAAAATTTTCCGTTTTATCGCAATTTTTGGAAGAAATGTGCCATTTTGTGAAACTTTGTGACGAAATTAGCCATTTTTTTTTTCAAATCTTGCCGAAAATTAGTCGCTATTTTTAATGAAACTTGCCGTTTTTTTAGAGATTTTTTGACGAAATTACCTGTTCCACAGGACACGTATGAGGCTATTTTTTGCATAATTTACGCACTATAGCGCATTCGGATTATCGCTGCGGGGCTGTGTTTTTTCAAATGTGGGGCAAGAAGGGCGCTATTTTTTTTTTTTTTTTTTTTTTTTTTTTTTTGAATGAATGACAAGAGGGGCGCTATTTTTTTTTTTTTTTTTGAATGAATGAATGACAAGAGGGGCGCTAGTTTTTTGGATGACGGACAAGAGGAGTGCTATTTTTTAAACTAAAGGGCACGAGGGGCGGAGCGCCCCCCAGAAACCCTCTGGGGGAAACTCTGTTATTGTGTTAAGTAACAATAAAAAAAAATTCAACATGATAGCCCATGATTTTCTTTAAATAATATGGAGCATCTATGATTTTTACAAACTTAATTTATTTGCATATACAGATAGTACATTTTTCTTGAATTTATTTAAAGAAACTTTTCTTTTAAAATTTATCCTATTAATTCATACGAAAATCATAAATTAAGGATATTTTATTTAACATTTAGTGACCATTTATAATAACATAACCAAAAAAGCCTCAGTAAAACACTTAATCTCTTCAGACCCCGTTTTATTTAAGTATTTTTTAAATTTTAGTTATGTATTAACTGATGACTAAGAAAGATTGACAACCAAAAACAAATTTTATTTTTGTATGTAAAATTTTATGATACATGGGAACTCAAAGTACATTTTTTGACAAAATTTTGCTTTGTGTTGACATTTTCATTGTTTTTATTAATTTAAAATTTTTGTGCTAACACATAGCACTTGCTTGCATGTTTTATCAATATGTGTTATTTCTTATTTTAGGCAATATTTTCAGAATTTATGTTGTAAAAAAAAATTATATGCAAGCTATTCATTAAAAACATATTTTTGCTTTTCTTTAATTATCGTCTATTTGAATTTTTGTATATTGTCTACTCAGGAATTTAAAAAAGTCTATATGAAATTAAGAGTTTAAACAACATTTAGTTGGGTACTTACATATTAACACCACCGTAGCAAGGTCATTACATGGTAACTTATGTTACATTTTGTACTACTTTCAGTAATTTTAGTAATATAACACACAACACAAAAATTATTTAAAATGTAAATTTGACATGGTTGCTTTGCTAATTAAACTTATTCAAAGCACAATATAGATGAAAATTACCTAATTTTAATGTTATTTTTCAAATTTTGGTAGTTTTATTTACTATGGTAATTGCCATTATTGAAAAGGGAATGTAAGTTATCATATAAAGTGTAATTTTCATCATCATTTTTTAGGTAATTTTCATCTAGGTTTACCCTTATATAGGTTTCATTGACAAATCTTGTTAGTTTTGTCATGTACATTTAAATATTTTTTAGTGTTATATTACTAAAATTACTGCAGTAAATTGTGCTAAATGTAACATAAGTTACCATGGAATGACCCAGCAGAAATTGCGCTAATGTGCCAATAAAGAGCAATCTTGTTGTTTGCATGGGTACGCAGTTATCTTTTGATTTCCTTGTTGCCTGCTGATTTTTAATGCCATTTTTTGTGGGATTTTTTTTTTCTCCTTTTTTGACGTCATTTTTCTATTCGCGTGCAAACAACAAGATTGCTCTTTATTAGCATATTATCACAACTTCTGCTGTGTTGTCGTTAATACATAAGTACATTTATTTGCTTTATCTTTTATATATATATATATATATATATATATATATATATATATATATATATATATATGTGACGATTTAAGGAGAAACTCGAATTATTTCCACTGGTTAAAAAGAAACACACAGTCATGGCAAGCGAGGGAAAAAACAAAATAAATAAATAAATGTAGAAGATCCAATAATTAGTCATGGGCTGCTGTAAATTCATTTATTAAATTCGTAATAATGAGGAAGGAAAAGCTCCTTTTGCAAAAATTCCATCATTATTTCAGCGAGCTGTCCTCATCGAAGAAGCAACCCAAGAAATCTTCTCTTTCATCTCGAGACTTCCACCTTTTTAAACTAAAAAGAAAGTTCTGGAACATTCTGTAACCTCCAACCATCATTCTTTTATGTAAACAGAATTCTCGTCCAGCTACGAGATTATTTTCCACAAACGATAAATTTATTTAAAAAAAAATATTATTTAACCAATTTATAATTGCCTCAGAATTTTAAATATCTTAGGCAGACGATTTTTATAAATGATTAATTTTAAGAGAAAAAGAAAAGAAATGAATTTATTAATATGCACACATCAAAGGTTGACGTAGGAAAAATAAATAAATAGATAAAATAAAATAATGATATTTTTTGAAAGGTATGGTTTTGGAATAAATTTAATAAGACTTTCTTAAAAAGGGTTGATAAAAACATAGAAGAAATCAGTTTTATTTGGAATATTAAGAAATAAAGTTTTAATTAAGAATATTTTCAATTTAGAGCCATCTTTTTAAATTTACGCATACTGGAATAATGTTTTTTAAGGCAAATTAAGAATTTATATCGTCTGCATAAGGATTAACAGATTAGATTTAGAAACAAGATTTTAATTTAATAATTTGAAGTAAGTACGGAATATTATTATAAGAAAATTAAGATAGTATAAAGGTTAGTTTTGGCGAAAAAATTTTAAATTTGTAATATTATCCCCCCTCCCCAAGACTTTGTATGAAATTGATAGTTAAATAAAACTACAAGTTCAGACAACAGAAATATAATAATTTAGAAAAGTTAAATTTTGGAATGAAACTGTCAAACTCAGGAAGCCAAGAGATGGAAGAAAAGAAAATTAACGCAATATAAAAAATATTAGCTATTAAAATAAAATAGTTAAGAGAAAATAATTCTGAATTAAATTTAGGTAGGAGCATTTCCCTGAAAGAAATACAATAATGTTACAACATCACTTACCATTTGTAAATGCATAGGAGATAATACATATAATAACAGTAAATAAGTTATGAATATTAATAAGCAAGAGATAAAAATATAATAAAAACAATAAAAATTCGTTCTCATGGAAGTTTAAATAATTACAATGACTTAATGCATAGTTTATTTTAAATAAGTCCTTTAAATGAAACAAGTCTTTCAATAGTATATATAAAAGAGTCTTTTCCAATGTTCTCTGAATACAGTCTCTTTAATTAAAAATCTTCAAACCTAGTTTAATCTTTGGTTTTAATGTTATGTTGGATCCAACATCTTTCAGTAATATATCAATTTTTCAATAATAAATAGCATCACTCTCAATATCAATAATAAATAATATAGAAAAATTTAAATAATAACAATAACAACAATAATAAGTAATAGTATAATAAGACTCCATATCCTAATATTTTTCAATAAGAGTATAATTAATACTAAACTTCATTATAAAAATCATAATAATAATAATAATAGTAAAACAAGAGTATAATCAAAAGAAAATATCACTATTTGTTTATTATTGATAGGGAAAATATTGGTTGAGGATAAAAATAATTACATAGCAACTAAATAATTTTCTTATCTTCTAATAGCATAAGAAAGTATTTTTTGCTAGCCGAAAGTATAAATAAAAAAAATCATAATAATTCCAAAATCCAAATAAAATTAAATCTATCTATTTAGAAAATGGACTCTCAACCAGTATTTCCTTACAATAATTCCTCTCTGATACTCTTTTACAAAATTGTCAAATTTGGTTATAAGTTTTCAAATGCCAAATGTAGAATAATGTTTTATCTACACATGGTTTATAAACTTTAATAATAAAATACAATAGGAATAAAAGGTGTCATTCTTAATTGAGAAATAGAAATAAAAATAGTGTGCTTTTCTGAAACTCTTAATATCTGTAGTTTTCACAATCACTGAAAATCACATATTATGTTATAGGTTTGAGTAGAATCATTAGATTTTATAACTGTTATAACATAAATATCTGCTGAATAAGTAGAATAATACTAATGTCAAATACATGAGTAAATATAGTTAGACTTAAAACCCTTAAAATTAATTTATCAACATCAATTTGAAAGCTTTTACAATCAAAGTGTTCACCTTATGCCTGCATAAGGAGCCCAATTTAACCCCAAAAACTCCCAAAAACAAGTAATATTCTTGTAGGCCTCCAAGAACATACCTGCTAATGTTGAAAATTATGGTGATAAACTATTTAAAGAATAAGAATTAAAACTTAATCTACTGTCTTGACTTTAGTTTGATCTAGTGATTGTGATTGTATCTGAGGTTTTGTTTGTTTTTTGGGTTGCTCATGAAACAGTTTAAAATCTTCTGGTGAAAAATAGGGTTTTAATTTAGATACATGCACAATAACGGAATTCTGTCCTGTCTCATAATTAAATTTATCTATTTCATAAGTTACATCAGAAAGTTTATTTATAATTTTGTATGGTCCAGAGAAAGTAGGTTCTAATTTTCGAGTGTTAGGGTATTTAAATTCTTCATAAATTACAGAGTCTTGTATTTTTAATGGGCATTCGACAAAATTTCGATCATAGAGCCTTTTACTTTTAAGGTGAAATTCCTGAGTTCGCACTTTCGCAATTTTGAGGGCTTTGTCTACTGATGGGTAATAGTTTTGTTTTAAAGGAGATTCATAAGGCAATTGACCATAAAATAAATAGGCAGGTGGGAACTTGGTGATAGAATGGGGCGTATTGTTGTATTCTTCGATGACTTGGTTTAATAATCTAGTCCAAGGTATTTTAGAAGAAGTGGAATTAACTTTACATTTAAGCCTGGTAACTATAGTCTGATTAACGCGCTCTACCTTTCCATTGGTCTGAGGATGATGTGCGGATGTAAAACGCTGTTGAACATGATGATTTCTAAGGAATTTCTTAAATCTTGGAGATCTGAAAGATTTATGCCTGTCACTAAGTATTTTTTGAGGTGCTTTGATATTGAAAATTTGTTTTAAACAGTTAGTGTATGTTTCAGTGGTAACATTTTTGGAGGGAAAAGCCCAAACAAATCTAGTTGCATGATCTATTATTATGTGTAAGAATTTTTTTGTTGAGTTGTAATAGTTAAATCCACCAACAGTATCAATAGAAAGACATTCAAAAGGTTGATCTGTTGCTGGCATAGCTTATAATAAGCCGAATCTTTTCTGTTTTGGTTTTTTATTTTTCTGACGGGTATCGCAATGTTTAACAAATTCTGTAATGTCTATTGTCATATTAGGCCAATAATAGTTGGGAGATATTAAATTAAGCATTTTTTGAATCCCTAAATGTCCAAAATTATCATGAGCAATATGGAGTAATTTTTTTCTTAATGACATTGGTACAACAATTTTTTTGAATCCCTTTTTCTGAACTATAATAATTCCATTCTCTTTTTTATATTTTTTGTCACAAACATTGTCTTTGTCTTGCATCTCTATAATTTCTTTCCTATCTAGCAATAAACTAATATGTTGATTAAAATGACAAACAGGATTTCGTGACAACATGTCTGCTTCGACATTTGTTGAACCCTTTTCATATTTTATCTCATAATCAAACATACTAAGTTTGAGCGACCATCTAAAAAGCCTACCTCTTAAGTTTTTAACACTCTTTAACCATACTAGAGATGCGTGGTCCGTATGAATTGTAAACTTGACACCATGAAAGTAATGATAGAATTTGTCAAGAGTATCTATAATAGCTAAACATTCTAATTCAGTTATGAAATAATTTTGCTCATAACTCTTCAAAATTCTAGAATGATAAGCAATAGGATGTAAGAAATTTTCTTTATCAGGTTGTTTTAGAACGGCACCTACTGCTATCTGAGAGGCATCTACAAACATATGTAAAGGTAATTTAGGATCATAAATTTTGAGGATGGGTTTTGCAATTAAAGAATTTTTTAATTTTTCAAAAGACTCCTGGCACTCTGAGTTCCATTCCCATATTGTATCTTTTTTAAGTAATCGATTTAGAGGATATCTAATTTCAGCATATTTATTTATGAATTTATGGTAAACATTAATGGAACCTAGAAATCGTTGTAACTCTTTCACATTGGAAGGAGGTTTTAAATTTTTGATGGTTTCAATATTGGCATTTGCTGGTGTTATAGTTCCATTAGTGATTTCATAACCTAAGAAATTGATTTTATTTTGGCCTAATTTACATTTAGAAAGTTTAAGTTTAATGTTTTCTCGTTTGAAAATGTCAAAAATTTGAGCTAAATGGTTTAAATGTTCTTCTAAAGAGGAAGAGAAAATTATAATATCATCAAAATAGTGGCACGCAAAGTCGATTTTATATTTATTAAGGATTCTTCGAATGGTTCTATTGAATATGGGAGGGTCCGTTTTTATGCCAAAAGGGAGCACGAGCCACTCAAAAAGTCCAAAATTGGTTGCAAATGCTAATTTTTCTGTATCGGATGGATGTATTGGTATGTGCCAGTAGCCAGAGGCTAAATCCAAAGTTGAAAAATACTGAGCACTACTCAATTTATCTAAAATTCCATCGATACGGGGCAAGGGTTCTGCATCATTTTTAATTATTGCGTTTAATTTTCTATAGTCTATACATAATCGCGTTTTTTACCTTCCTCTCTTTTCATAACTAGTGTAACAGGGGCAGAATAGGGGCTATTACTTTCCTTTATCAGTCCGGCTGCTAACAATGATTGAATTTGGTTTTTTATTTCTATTTCTTCTACAGGAGATGTTCGGTAGGGCCTCAAAGATATAGGTAGGTCTGAGTTTAGTATAACGCGTTGTGGTTCAATATTAATCCTACCCACATCATATTTATGCTTTGCAAAAATATCACTATAAATATGAACTAATTCCCTTAAATTTACATCTTGAATTAAATTTATTTCCCCAGTTAAATCTGAATCCGAATTATCGCGAAAATTTTGAAGAGTCATGGAACCTCTATAATCAGGATGCACATTAATTGCGTGATCATATTCAACACAGTCTTCATTTTTCATAATATTTCCACAAGTAGATTGTAACTCTATATCATGATTACTTACATTCAGTGTTTCATTATCATAATTATCTATTGCTACAGTATTACCAGTATTTAATTTCATATTTTTTTTATATTCTGAGGTTACAAATTCATTAGATTGATCCCTGTTTTGTTGTACTTGGTCCATATTTACTGTATTGAAATGAAGGGATCTCTCATTATGCATGGATATACTGTTAGTTATAATTTTCCTTCCCTGCCTTACAATACAATTTTTACATTCTATGGTTAATTTAAATTTAGAACATTCTTTTAACCCCAAAATAGCATAATCCAAATTTGTATTGCATACTAAAAAGTTAACATATTTTTTAATTTTACCCACTTTTAGAAGAACACTACATTTTTTATTTATATGTAAAAATCCTTTTGCCTGACCAATGGTAACTGAGGGTATAGTCTCAATTTTAGCATTAAGTTTTTTAACAAATTTAAGTGGCAATATTGCAATAGTTGAGCCAGTATCTACAACACATGGCAAATTATAATTATTTGTACATCCATACACAATTAATTGCCAAACATTATGAGAATTATTTTGTGAGATATTTGGAAGAGTATCAGAGGATGGCACCTCATTCCTAAAAATACATTCTCTTTCCCAATGAAAAGCATTACTCACACCCCTATTTGTGCATATCCTACAAGGTCTTGAAGGGTATGAATTCTCAATATAATTATTTTGACAAATTCTAGGTCTTTGAAACTGAGATTGCCTTTGGGGAATCCAATTCCTAGGTGTATTATTGATCCTAACTGGCTGAATCCAGGGCCTAGTTGGTTGAGAAGGTTGAAAATTTTGTCTAGCTGATGGTTGATTTATTACTTGGTTTGAAACTAGTGGGGTGGAAACTTCCACGAATTGTTTGACAACCCGGTACCATTCTGTGGTACTACTAGGAGGATTTATAATAATATTGTTTTTGAATTCTGGTTTTAAACCATCAGTTAAACCTTGTAATAGTATATTTTCATTAAGATGTAATTTCCTACCAATTTCCACTTTTTACGAAAATAAGTTTCTAAATTGTCTAAATTATCTAATTTCAGATTTGAAAAATCAGAAAAACTCGGGAAGTCTAATTCAATGAGTCTTTCTATCAAAATTTTCTTAATTTGTTCATAATCCGTACAATTTAAGCAGTCATTGATGTAAATTTTTTGCGCTTCACCTTTCAAATATTGCGCAATAGAATTAAATTTCCATTCTAGATTTTTCTGTTCCCTATCACATGTTTTATCAAAATAACTTAACCAAGACAAAATGTTCATTCCAGAACTCGGGTCAAACGGTACGAACTTAGGATCTTCCATAATTTTTTTATTCTTACTCACTAGAATAAATGAAGCACTTCTATTTTCTTTATTAAATCCTGATCGTAAAATCATTCGCAATAAATTTCAAAGTTAATGATTTCTATCAATTACATATTTTTTCAAAATTACTATATTTAGCTGCTAACTTTAACCAGAAATTTTATCTAATAAAACAGAAATTGTAAATATCATAGATATACCTTAAATTGGAATCAACTTTTAATTCTATTATTTTATAGATCATAAACAGATTCAAAAATTTTAATTATAGGTAATTCCTTACTTAAAATCACAAAATTTACTAAAAAAATTAATCATATTTATCAGTCAAAACTCTAGCAACAGTTTTGGACAGTTCCATCTTTCTTACTGAATTTAAATAAATTATAAGAATCCGGGAACCAAAGCTCACTGTCACTAGAAATTCTAACAAATAAAGGAAAAAACATAAATGTTAACTTAATTTTCAGCTCAAATGTTTAGTTGTAGGAACATTATCATGATAATACTGTATTCTGAGAATAGTTCTTGATAACAAACAATATCAATAAATTAGAAAATGTACCTTTTAAAAAATAACTTGAGCTTCTAAGTTCTTTTATACTTCATTATTATTACGAACTTATCTTTAAACGTGCATAAAAATATCATAATAATCTTAATAAGTAACAGTAAATATCTTAAGAACATCATACTCCTCAATTAAATCCTTAAGAATAAAAATATTTCAATCTTCAACACATAATAATGATAATAAAAATACTCATAAATAGGTAAGTAAGTAAGATTCACAGATAAATAATCAAATAAATAAACCTGACAAACAGAGAATAAATAATCTACACAAATACAATAAAAGGATACACAAAATAATTAAATACATCTAAAAATAACTCACTAATAAGAAGAAATCCTCAAGAGGATCCTAGGGGAGACAAGAATGCCGAAAATTATCCAGGTAATTAGCAACCGACGTTCAGTTGTCCCTGCAAGTTTTTTTTTTTTCTCTTTTTCTTGTCATCACTACCAATAATACTTAAAGTCAATGATCGCATATTTGGGCCGCAACAAGATGAATGGCAGTTCGTCGTGGCGCTTCTATTCCTTATTAAATCCAATTCGAAATCACCAGGTCTCAAAAATTTATCATTATGACCAAAATATCAAGCTTCAGAAATTCAGGAGAAGTCAATTATCGGCGATTCACAAACCTAACATCATTTTGTTCCACAGCCCATTCCATTAGCAAGCTGAAAATACCATATAGACTGTCCTTCAATCAAACTTCGGCGATAGCATGCTTTTCTTCGTTCCATCGCAATTTTCTTTAAATATCATTCATTAAAAAGGCAGCTAAGATAACAATCCTGTCCGACTTTTCGATTAGTTGTGACGATTTAAGGAGAAACTCGAATTATTTCCACTGGTTAAAAAGAAACACACAGTCATGGCAAGCGAGGGAAAAAACAAAATAAATAAATAAATGTAGAAGATCCAATAATTAGTCATGGGCTGCTGTAAATTCATTTATTAAATTCGTAATAATGAGGAAGGAAAAGCTCCTTTTGCAAAAATTCCATCATTATTTCAGCGAGCTGTCCTCATCGAAGAAGCAACCCAAGAAATCTTCTCTTTCATCTCGAGACTTCCACCTTTTTAAACTAAAAAGAAAGTTCTGGAACATTCTGTAACCTCCAACCATCATTCTTTTATGTAAACAGAATTCTCGTCCAGCTACGAGATTATTTTCCACAAACGATAAATTTATTTTTAAAAAAATATTATTTAACCAATTTATAATTGACTCAGAATTTTAAATATCTTAGGCAGACGATTTTTATAAATGATTAATTTTAAGAGAAAAAGAAAAGAAATGAATTTATTAATATGCATACATCAAAGGTTGACGTAGGAAAAATAAATAAATAGATAAAATAAAATAATGATATTTTTTGAAAGGTATGGTTTTGGAATAAATTTAATAAGACTTTCTTAAAAAGGGTTGATAAAAACATAGAAGAAATCAGTTTTATTTGGAATATTAAGAAATAAAGTTTTAATTAAGAATATTTTCAATTTAGAGCCATCTTTTTAAATTTACGCATACTGGAATAATGTTTTTTAAGGCAAATTAAGAATTTATATCGTCTGCATAAGGATTAACAGATTAGATTTAGAAACAAGATTTTAATTTAATAATTTGAAGTAAGTACGGAATATTATTATAAGAAAATTAAGATAGTATAAAGGTTAGTTTTGGCGAAAAAATTTTAAATTTGTAATATTATCCCCCCTCCCCAAGACTTTGTATGAAATTGATAGTTAAATAAAACTACAAGTTCAGACAACAGAAATATAATAATTTAGAAAAGTTAAATTTTGGAATGAAACTGTCAAACTCAGGAAGCCAAGAGATGGAAGAAAAGAAAATTAACGCAATATAAAAAATATTAGCTATTAAAATAAAATAGTTAAGAGAAAATAATTCTGAATTAAATTTAGGTAGGAGCATTTCCCTGAAAGAAATACAATAATGTTACAACATCACTTACCATTTGTAAATGCATAGGAGATAATACATATAATAACAGTAAATAAGTTATGAATATTAATAAGCAAGAGATAAAAATATAATAAAAACAATAAAAATTCGTTCTCATGGAAGTTTAAATAATTACAATGACTTAATGCATAGTTTATTTTAAATAAGTCCTTTAAATGAAACAAGTCTTTCAATAGTATATATAAAAGAGTCTTTTCCAATGTTCTCTGAATACAGTCTCTTTAATTAAAAATCTTCAAACCTAGTTTAATCTTTGGTTTTAATGTTATGTTGGATCCAACATCTTTCAGTAATATATCAATTTTTCAATAATAAATAGCATCACTCTCAATATCAATAATAAATAATATAGAAAAATTTAAATAATAACAATAACAACAATAATAAGTAATAGTATAATAAGACTCCATATCCTAATATTTTTCAATAAGAGTATAATTAATACTAAACTTCATTATAGAAATCATAATAATAATAATAATAGTAAAACAAGAGTATAATCAAAAGAAAATATCACTATTTGTTTATTATTGATAGGGAAAATATTGGTTGAGGATAAAAATAATTACATAGCAACTAAATAATTTTCTTATCTTCTAATAGCATAAGAAAGTATTTTTTGCTAGCCGAAAGTATAAATAAAAAAAATCATAATAATTCCAAAATCCAAATAAAATTAAATCTATCTATTTAGAAAATGGACTCTCAACCAGTATTTCCTTACAATAATTCCTCTCTGATACTCTTTTACAAAATTGTCAAATTTGGTTATAAGTTTTCAAATGCCAAATGTAGAATAATGTTTTATCTTGTTTTTTCTTGTTTTTTTTTTTGTTATGACTCAGAATTTTAAATATCTTAGGCAGACGATTTTTATAAATGACTAGCTAACCCGCCCGGCGTTGCCCGGGTCCGTATTAACAATATTAAACGAACTTGAAATTTGTATTATTTTATCATTAACTCGAAACTTGCAGAAATGCATTGTCAGAAATACGTGGCCACTGACTGTTGTTTTTTAAAAAGAACTAATCTATCGCTTCACCGGTAAAAAATATTAATTATTTTATCATATGTGTTTTAAATATCAATATAGAAAATTATTTTAACGTTTTGCTTGAAAATATAACATTCTTTTGTTAATATCTTAAAATCGTCTGCAGTCAGAAATCTATATTTTAGATTAATATTTACGAGTTGGCGCATTGCCAAGATTTGCTTCCTCTGGACCGAGTTGGCGCATTGCCAAGATTTGCTCCCCTGTGCCTCAATTATCCTCAGAATTCCTTTTATATATATAGATTAATTTTAAGAGAAAAAGAAAAGAAATGAATTTATTAATATGCACACATCAAAGGTTGACGTAGGAAAAATAAATAAATAGATAAAATAAAATAATGATATTTTTTGAAAGGTATGGTTTTGGAATAAATTTAATAAGACTTTCTTAAAAAGGGTTGATAAAAACATAGAAGAAATCAGTTTTATTTGGAATATTAAGAAATAAAGTTTTAATTAAGAATATTTTTAATTTAGAGCCATCTTTTTAAATTTACGCATACTGGAATAATGTTTTTTAAGGCAAATTAAGAATTTATATCGTCTGCATAAGGATTAACAGATTAGATTTAGAAACAAGATTTTAATTTAATAATTTGAAGTAAGTACGGAATATTATTATAAGAAAATTAAGATAGTATAAAGGTTAGTTTTGGCGAAAAAAATTTAAATTTGTAATATATATAAAAGGAAAAGGAAAAAAACAATAATTTTTGTATAAAGATTCCTAAAAACAAATGTACTTATTATTCATAATTGGTTTTATTCTGTTTTCAAGTATTAAAGTAACAAATTTTTATGATAGTTCATAAAGTTATATTTGATATTTATTTTTCAGATGAGTTTTTTGGTGTAAAATTCAAATCGACTCAAGAAGTAGCTGTAGTTCCATCAACCAATGTGCAAGAAATATATATAGTCACCCAAACATTTAAGTAAGAGCGTACTGATCCAGGTCGATAAAAGGATTACAGTATCTGGAGCATGGGACTTGTATCCTTTGCAAATAATGAGGATATTTGGTAAGTTAATTTTGTATTATGATGAATTTATAATTGGATCGTTCTTAAAATAAAGGTCAATTTTGAGGATTTTTTTTTCTTTTTACGAAAGATGAAGTAATAAATCCCTTATTAAAATTGAATATCATCAGCAGACTTTAAAAAAATATATTATTTACTATACTTAGAAACATAGAACACTAACTGAAAAGTGTCTCCTGTGTTACCATATTTTAAACAATATTCCCATTAAGTCTTATTAAAACATCTTTTTTTTTTTTCACAACCAGGACATTTTGATAGAAATGCTCTTTCTCACTGCCATATTTTTTATTTTATGTACATATTTTCTCATAAAATGGACATATGTAAAGATGATATAGTGTAGTATTTGCTCTTGAATAATATAGTTTAACAGTTAAGCCGAATGCTGAAAGAAAATCATTTATATTTAGAATAAACAATATCAATTGATGTATTTGAAATAACATATCTATAAGTTTATGTGTTACACATTAAAGAAATTTAAATGTTTATTAAATTTATAATACAATTTTATCAAATATGAAATATAAATTTAAGAATTTTTTGAATTTCCGGTACTATTCTGTTATCCCGTAGACCAATTTCACCAAATTATACAAATCACCAAACTAATAGCCAAATTATACATATTGATGTCATTTTTATTTTAAATAATAAAAAAACAAATAATTAGTATACAATATTAATAAAAATACAAATAAAAAGTCGAAACAAATATCACTTAATGACATTTTAAGCACATATATGGTATTTAATGTCATTGAATTGACATTCACGATCATCCATTATTGGCATTTAATCTTATAATTTGGCAATAGTATTTTGGTCGACAGGATAACAGAGTAGTACCCAATTTCCATACAATCAAAAATAAATTTATTTAAAAATTTCAAGTAATTTTATTAATTTGAATTTTATTAAGTTGTTGTTTTCTCATTGTTGTCAAGAAATTTGGAATGGTGTGAAAGATTATAAAAAATGAATGGTTGGGGGAAAAAAACTAAGAGAATGGAGAGTTTCCCTAAGTTGAATATTTATTTGTTTTGGTTTCAGTAAAGATAAAAGTTTGTGAAGCTAGAGTAGATGTAAGAGAATGTTTTTCAGGAAATGTATTTGTTTGATACATATGAATTAAAAATAAAATGTTGTCAAAAGGAATGAACATTATAAAAGGCAATTTCAAAATAGATAAATAAGAAAGCATTACTTTATTGGTCAAACATACTAATGCAACATAAATATATAGTGCTGTATTTGTTCTTTGATTTTATTATTAGATTTTAAAAAATAGTTATTGTTATTATCTTTAGTAAACCTTAAGAATAAAATGTTTTAATAAAAAAAAAAAAATAGAAAATTTCTTATTAATTATTGAAGCCTCTTAAAAACTACAGTATATTGCAGGGGTAATAGTGCCCTATGTGATTTTTCAAGACACATTTACCCAGCATACTACTATTTTTCCTGTGATCATTTTCCTGATATTCGTGATTTTTAAAAAATGTTGAAATACAGAATTTTTTATTTGGAAAAAAAAATATCTTTTAGATCTTGTATAAATAAATAGACATTAGATAAAAGCCAATCATAGAAGTAACAAACATAATTTTTTTTTTCAAAAATAATACATGTAAAAAATTTAGCAGCACTCCTATAATTCCTATAAATTAAAAAAAGTTCTGAAATTTTGTCCATTGGTCTCAGAAAAAAAAAATTACACAATTATACTAATTATGAATTTATTTTATTTTATTTATTTATTTATTTGCTCAATGGTGATAAAAGAAATGTATTTTGAAAATTTCTGGATGAATGGCAAGGGAAATGTTGTTCAAAAATAAAAAACAATAAAGCATGTTTTTTATTTTTGAACCCTTTCCAGGCACATCATGCCCAGACCAAGATATCTAACTTTAATTCCAAACTTACTAATAGTGCCCAAAATATTTTATTAAAATTTTGCTTTTACAATGAAAACTTAAATCAAGGAGATTTAATTTCTAAAGAAATTGTTTGTGAATTCCAAAGACAGTCGATAATTTCTCATTTTACTAATAGAATTTGTCCATGCTAGAAAGGGTTAAACAGCTTGACTATAGTAAAAAAAAAATGCATAATGTAAAGCACAACATATAAGGATTCAACTTTAAAAACTCACCTTATCCGACTAAAATCAAATTTTGGGAAATAACCAAAAATTTGTTCCTGGCTTTATGCTGTAATTCGCTTTCAATTGCAAAAGTACAAAATGTAAGCTCATTGTTATATGAAAATGAAATATTAAATTGTTTAAATTTTAGAATGTTTTCAAAATGAGGAAATAAGAATGTTGAATACTTTAAAAAAAAAAAAAGGCAGTGCAAATCTTATGGAAACTGATAAGTATAATGAAATAGTCCCTTTGCTTTATGTAATGTTATTGTTGTTATAAAACTTTTTTTTCCCTTTAACCAGACATAAAAATATATCATACATTACTTGCATTAGTAATTTTTTAACAGGTCAAGTGAATTTTTAATTGTTGTTTGAAAAATTGTAAGCATTAGAAGAAATTGCCAAAACTCCCCCCCCCCCCCCCAATTAGGTACATTTTGTAATTTTCTAAATTATTGTGATGTAAACATGACATTAAGCTCTGTGCTATACTAATCTTGTTATATATACTAATTAATTTTACAGAAAAAGTATTAGAATACATTATAGATATACTGTAATAATATGCATTCGATTTTGTCTGTCATGAAAATTTTGTCGTAATGATTTTTAACTGTATGTTGAAACTTGCTGATTTGTAAGGATTTCTGAAAATTTATCATCCCTGATATTAACCATATATATATGTACTTTGAATACAGTACAGTAAAAACTGATAAACTGAAACTATGAGAGACTGAAACAAAATTTTAATTTTAGACAATTTTAAATTTTTGCAAGTAAAAGTATATCATTATTTTATGATTGTTGAAAACTTGGTTTAAATTGACAGGTGTCAGGTTTAATTACAAATCTTTTTAATAATCCTGCCACTAAGTGATAAGCATGATACTTATAAGTATATTTTAAAACTGTCGCAAGAAGTTTCTGACAGCTTTATTTTAATGCCAGGATACAGGGTGTCTGTAGATTCTGGGAATCAGAAAGTTTATAAATTTTGTAAAAAATAACTCAGACCTACTCATCACCTACATTTGCTAGTGTATTTCAAAAAGTTAAAAATCATATTAAAAAAAAAAATGCCATGAGTTAAAAGGTTTTTAATTAAAAAATATATGTTGGCTTGTTGATTTCTTTGAAGTTATGCCTTAGAAGTGCATTGTCATAATGGACCTTTTCGAAAATATTAAATCAAAACTATGAAAAACAAAAATGATTAATAAAGGAAAAAATAGGAAAATTTCTGCTCTTCTTTCGAAGCTGCCAAGTCTGAATTAAAGCAGAAATAATAAATTTCTTATATGAGTACTTTTTTCTTCATATAAAGTCTTCTATTTCCATTTATATATTATTAAGCATGTGTTTTATAGTTACTTTTATCTTTTTCTCCTAGGTGCTGTTAAGAATCATGTTTTGTGAAGTGGAACATCAGATTGGAAAAGTTATTGAAAATTGTTTGCGGCATGCAAAACGCTGATTGGAAAATAAAAATAAATAAAGCATTTTTTAGATCACATTTTTATTGTATGTTTTACTTTAAAGCTGAATGATCTTACACAGTAACTCTTTCAATATTCCTTGATTTTTTTTTTTTTTTTTTAATAACATTGAGAAAATGATTAAATATATTTTATAATAAATTAGATTTATCCTCATTTTGTTCATAATTTAGATTTGTAACTAATTATATTGCACACAATTTGACTATGGCATTATATTTTTTCAAAATTTATCTAAAATAATTTAAATAGTTAATAGTTGTTTTTATTTAATAAAACTCTTTGTATTACTCTTTTTCCGGATTTAACTGGAATATATGACATTAAATAAGAAACTTAATTTTATAATTCACAAGATTTTTTTTCTCATTCAGTTATGTTTAAAATAAAGAACTTTGATATTAATTAACATGACATCAGACACCAATGTCTGACACTGAACTTTGCATTTAGGCAGCTTCAGTCAATGATACATTGTAAAATGAAGTATAAAATTAGTAATTTTATTTAGAATTTAAAAGAAAAGTCTAGTATTCACCAAATGTGAAATCTTTTAGTTGTTCATACTGTATGCTAATGGATAATATAATAAATTTTCTAAATACAACTGCAAAATTATGAGAGTATAGTCATTACTAATTTCTTTTAAAAATCTTCTCCTTATTTAATATCAGATATCTGTTATTAACTTCTTGGAGATGATTGATCAATGTATATATGCCTCTTAAGTTGCTCAGAATCTTGCAGTATTCTTACCAGTTACTTTTTATTGTAAAAATTACCTTATATAATCAGAATATTCTCAATATTCAATTATAGATTTTTTTTTTTTTTAATACTTATGGTACAATATTAAAAATTAAAAGGCTCTCGCCGTCAAGGAGTTACATAAAGCGAAGATTACTATTAAAAATTAGTGCAAGCTAAAAATCGTAGCTGTTGTCTGCTATGCTATCATAGTATCTTTTTAGATGAATTATCATTATCAATGATAATATAAATGAAAACAGAGAATTTTTTTTCAGGTGAAATAGTACAGTCAATCACACTGAGAAAAAAAATATACCGCCTTCATCTAGAATGAATAGTTAGTCACTTTCTGAATACCCAAACCAGAATTAGAGATGAGCAAACTATTCGAATAGGGTAAACAACTATATTGAATAGATGAAATGACCTAGCATTTCTAGACTTTTGTTTTCTCGGTGACAAAATGATATCGAATCGTTTCAGTAACGAGAAATTATCGAATGATTTTGGAAATGGTTTCATAAACTAGAATTATAGTTACTAAATCAAACCTCTTGTGTTCGCATCTATTTGCAGAGATTTTTAAATAAATTTGGCAACCAGAATATAGGAAAACGCTTTTGAATTCTAGTAGAAAACTCTGGAACTCTCTAGCATAGGGAATTAGAATTTATAAGGATGACATGGAACTATTTTTTCAAGTGCCACAATTTAGATTCTAGATGCTGGAACTGTATTTTTTTCTCAGTGCAGAGTAACTTTGACCGAGAGAGAAAAAAAGATTAAATGTTCTACATTATTTGAATTAATGACAAAGTTTTGGTCTCAAAATATAGATATTTGCACTAGTGTGAATTTGACAACTCATTGGAAATAATTCATCAAGATTCCACCATGGCAGAATGGATACCAATGTTACCCTGATTGACTGTTTATAAAATAAAAATGTGAAGAAGAGCAGAAATGCATAGATATCTAGAAATGCACAAAAAGAAAACTGGTATCTTGCATTTTGTATTTCCTATTTTGTGTAGAAATAAAAAGCAATAGTTTTTTTTTTTTTTTTTTTTTTTTTTTTTTTTTTTTTTTTTTAAGATCTTACTGAAATGAAAGTTCTAAAAAGCTAAAAATACTTTCATTAGCAATAATATTTTTTAATATAAATGCTTTAAAAGCCACAAGAAAATTTACTATCCTTTAAATAATTTTAGTTATTATTTGACAAAAAGAAAAATAAATAAATAAAATAAAATAAAAAAATAAACGTGTTATTCAATTAAAAAATTGTTTTACTTATCTAAAGTCAATGGATGTGAAAAAAATTATACATTGGCGTTGGCAATAGAAAAAAAATTTACATTTTAGTTATCTTTATTTATTTATTTATTTATTTTTTCTAACATGAAATGAAAAAAAATGGACTTATTTTATGATGTCATCTTTTTTTAAGGGAAGATAACGCGTATTCGTCTCGCTTTTGTTTAAAGTACGTGTTTTTTATCTATATAAACACTCATATTGCGGCTAAAAGGTGTCTATATTTTGTTCGGATGTCGATATTTTTGGGTGTAATGTGAACAAATTTAGTACGTAGTATAGACGTAATAAAAACAAAGTTTGGACGTCCAGTTTACGTAAATTTCATGTTCATTCTATGCTCATTTTGTAGCCCAAAAGACGTACTTTTTACGTAAAGAGGGTTGACATTTGGACGTAATTTTGACGAAATATTGATGAAGTCTAGACGTAATAACAACAAATTTTGGACGTCCAGTTTACGTAAATTTTATGTTCATTCTATGCTCATTTTCTGGCCCAAAAGACGTACTTTTTACGTAAAGAGGGTTGACATTTGGACGTAATTTTGACGAAGTCTGGACGTAATAAGAACAAATTTTGGACGTCCAGTTTACGTAAATTTTATGTTCATTCTATGCTCATTTTGCGTCCCAAAAGACGTACTTTTTACGTAAAGAGGGGTGACATTTGGATGTATTTTTGACGAAATATTGACGAAGTCTAGATAACTTTTAGACTTCAATTGGGCACGTCCATAGATCCAAATTACGTACTTTATGCGTAATTTGGACGAATCTGTGTTGTGTGGGCAGTGATGATTATACACTATAGCTATATATACGATGATTATAAACAAATTTATATCAAAACAGACTTTTACATTTTTTCTTATATGAAAAGAATTTTTTGATAATAGGATTTTTTTCAATGTTGATTATGTAACGTTCTGAATATCCTCATTAGCACACTGTCAATAAAGGCAGATGTTAGCACGTGTAAATACCCTCTGACAAGTACGATACATTTGTGTATAATAAAACTTCAATTTTCCAATTATCTAAGCAATAAATTCCACTTGAAACCTCTCCAACTGACGTTATAAAAATCGTATTTCAGACCAAGAATTTAACGTTAGACAGTTTGAATATAATAAATCTACACTACTTGAACTGTCTGATTTACCCTCTTAATGATCGGCGATTTTCAAAGAAAACTGCTTTATATATATGCAATTTCAAAGAGGTTCAAGAGAGGATTTTTGGTTTTGACTCTGAAGTGAGTCGACCTAGCTCGCCAGCCGGGGCGCATATTGCCCCGTAACAAAGTGAAGTCCGTTACGGCCATCGTCTGATTGTTATAACTCTGAAAAGGCCAAAAACCCACGCGCAACTGTGAAACAGCTGCGGACAGAGTACATAGAGTGCTCTTATTTGAATCTTCTATATATTTTTTCCAATTCTAATTTACTTCTGTTTTGCTGTGCTGTGTGTTGCTGTAAATAAAGCCTTGCCAAAAGTCATCCTGGATTTATTCAATACGTCACAGCAAGTTGAATTGGTGTCAGCAGTTGGATTGGAGTTTTAATCAGAAGAAATAGTGATTGGATTTTCTTAGCGGAAGAAGATAAGCAGATCATCTTTCCGAAAACGGAGGCTCCCTGATCCTTTGGTAGAGAAACGAACGATTGAAATTTCCCTGGATTACGTCGTTCTTCGCAGGTGGGGTGAAACGGTTTTCTGACCCTCGACCCTTGTCAGCTGATAAAAAAGAAGAAGAAGAGCGATTTTGTTGTGACCTACTTTCGGGAAAGAAAATAGTGAAATAGTGTTGTTTTTAGTGCCGTGTTTGGTGATTGTGCGCAATTCTGTGTGAGTGCTTACAGATTGTGATTTTCCGGTTTCTTTTTGGATTAAAAATTTGGAGAGGTATAAAGGCTTCAAATGGGGTAAGTCATTTCATTTCAAAAAGTTCTTGAGTAAACAATTTTTATATATATAAAAAAAGAAAAAAATATTTATAGAAGAAATTTTTTTTTGTTGTAAATGTTAAACTCAAAAATTGTACAAGTACACATAAGGGAAGCATTTTTTTTATATATGTATGTGTATAAAGATCATGGTTTTTTTTCTCCTCTGATTTTTATGTATGTAAAATTTAAAATTTGTTTTTAGTTATTTTAATAGTTAAAATTTGTCTATATGTAAAAGAAAAATTTCTATAGATATAAATATTCAAAAAAATATAGAAAGATATAGAAAAAAAATTTTTTTGATATCTTTTGGAAGTTTTGATAAAAGAATCAGCATTAAATGTGTACATTTTGATTTTTATATGTAAATTTCTGTTAAAAATTATAAGTAGAATAAGGTAAAAATTTTATTAAAATGGCGTACTTAGGCAAAGGTAAGAAAGATGATGTAATTAAACTAATCGACGAACTGGAAATACCTAGACTGGGCACCGAAACTAGGACTCAATTAAAGAATTTAATTGTGAATTCAGATGATTACGATGAAGATTTTGTATCCGAGATATATGATAATATTTTAAGAGAAAGTCAGGAAGCGGCTGAGAGAAAGGAACATGAAATAGCTAGACAAAGAAATTTAGAGCGCGAAGAATTATTAAGAAAAGAAAATTCTGAACGTGAGTGTAAAAAAATGGAACAAGAACGAGAGTTGAGACAGAAAGAGTTAGAATTAAATTTTGAATTACAAAAATTAAAATTAGAGAAAGGAATCCCCGCATCGGGATCAAATTCAAATGACATTAATTCGCGTCCTTCAGAATTAAATTTGAAAAAACTAATACCCGAATTCGACCCCGAAAAAACAGATATCAGTTTGCATTTGGTTTTGTTTGAACGACAAGTTAAAAGAGCTAAAATTAATAAAGAAAACTGGGTATCCCACTTAATTAGTTTATTGCCAATTGATATTGTAACGATTATAGCAAGAGAAGCTGAAGATTTAGCGGAGAATTATGATCACATTAAATCAGTTCTTTTAAAACGTTATAAATTAAATGCAGAATCATTTAAAGTTAAGTTATTACAGCACGTCAAACGTCCGAGCGATACATGGAAGGATTTCGGTTTCGAGTTACGAAATTATTTGCAGGAATGGCTTGCAGGTTTGGAAATAAATTCGTTTGAGCAACTCACCGATCTTTTAATCGCAGACCAAATCAAAAAACGCGCTAAGCTAGAGATGAGAGAACACTTCTTAGATAAGTGGCCGTTAATTAAAAATGAGGCCGAAATTACCGAACTACTTGATGGTTTTGATAGCATTCGAGCTTCGACGCCGAAGAATAGAGATAATAAGCATGAAAAAGCTCGTATGCAAATTGATGATAAATTTAGAGGAAGTAAACCCCGATATACTCCCTCCTTTGGCGTTACTAACACACAGGCGGATATAAATAGAGACAGGGCATTCGAAAGGAGAGTTAAATTAAAATGTTTTATTTGCAATTCGGAAAACCATCTAAAAAGTTCGTGCCCGAAATTGCAGAAAAAACCACCTTCAGGGTCAGTAAACAACCTCCAGAAAAAAAAGGGAGAAGATTTGTTAGAAACATATACTTTTCAGGGAATTGTAAATGGACATAAAATAGAAATTTTAAGAGATTCCGGAGCCACGTTGGATTTAGTTTGTCGGAAATACATAAATCCAAATGATTTTTGCGGTGAGCAAATATGGATTAAGCAACCCTTAAGCTTGGATTTAGTTTGTCTACCGTTAACAGTTGTAGAAATATCGGGAGATTTTGGTAAATTACGGACAAAGGCGGCCGTGTGTGGAAACCACTTGAACCAAAATCGATAGTTGCTAGGGAATAAAACGGCAGAATTAATTAAGAAAAAAACGGGGTATGAGTTTTTTTCGGTGGGTCAGGTGAATGCCGTACAAACGAGAGCGCGTGCAAAGCGCATGGAGAAAGTTGCCGAAAGGGATCGGCAGGAAAAACTTGAAACGGAAGTTTCAGAAGGGTTGAATCGAGAGTCGAAGGATGAAGCAGGGATTTTAGTTCCGACGTTAGAAGAAGAACCGATAGAAATTCCCGCTTTAAAGGCCGGAGCGCCAGAGTTAGGATTACTGAAGATAGATAAACAAGGTTTTATCGATGCACAACGAAAGTGCGCGGAAGTAAGGGAATTGCGGAGCCGTTTGGATAAACCAAACGGGGAAAATGCAAATCGTGTATATTCGATTAAAGATGATTTGCTAGTGAAAAATCGCAAGGATCGATTTGGAAATGTGACGAGATTGTTGGTAATTCCAAAGCCGTTAAAGGAAGCGGTAAAATCGTTGTGTCACGAAGGGACGTCGGCACATTTGGGTTGTACTAAATGCAAGGATAAGTTAAATAGATATTTTTTCAGGCCAAATTGCAATAAGGAGATGGAAGATTTTGTACGTTCTTGCGATTTCTGTCAGAAAGCAGGGCGGCCAAATGAAAAAAAGAAAGCCCCCTTAAAATTAGTACCAGTGATTCAGGAGGTGTTTTCCAAGTTAAACATTGACGCTTGCGGTCCGTTACCTCTGACCACAAATGGGAACCGTTACATTTTAACAGCGATGTGTATGGCATCGAAATATCCTGAGGCAATACCCTTAACAGATTTAAGTTCCGTGAAAGTAACTGAGGCATTATTAGACATTTTTTGTCGCACAGGTTTTCCTTCTGAGTTACAGTGTGATCAGGGAAAATCGTTTACCTCAGCATTAACTACAGAATTTCTAGAGAAATTCGGCATAAAGGTAAGCCATAGTTCTGTTCACCACCCACAAAGTAATCCTGTCGAACGATTTCATAGAACTATGAAACGGCTTATGAGAGCGTTATGTTTAGAGTCCGGAGCGGACTGGGATAAGCATTTGCCAGCGATACTGTTAGCACTCAGAACTGTAACACATGAGAGTACGGGATGCACTCCATCAGAATTAGTGTACGGAAAAAATTTACGCACACCAGAAACATTAATTGCGGAAAAATGGCTGGAGCCACCTTTAGAAAACGATTTAGTTACGGAACATGTGTTCAATTTAATTAACAGGTTAAAGCGATGTCGTGAGATAGCAGTTACGCGAATGGAAGATTTACAAGTCAAACGAAAGAATTGGTACGACAAAAATGCTATCAAACGAGAATTTAAAGAGGATGACTTAGTTTTAGTCTTGGCGACATCGAGACCAAATAAATTATCAGTTCAATGGATTGGTCCTGGGACAGTAAAAAGTAAAATTTCGGAAACGAACTATGTTGTCGAAATACCGGGAAAAAAGAAAAGACCCAAATATATCACGTAAATATGTTAAAACCATATTATACGCGACCGGAGCATGTGAATCTACTAGACTTCGAGATTTATCCTAAATCATTGGAAGACCAAGACTTACAAGGAAGGTCTCCATTGGGGGCATACTCAGAATTTTTTGAAAAAAAATACGAATTAAACTACTCATGTAGTTAATAAAGGATCAGTGAAAATTAGCGGCGGAATTACATTATTAGATATGTAAAAAAATAAAATAGTTTGGAATAATTGGCGTGAAAAGCTGAAAGCGACGCGGGATTTGGCGAGCAGTGCATTTCCTCGCCAAAAGCAGACGATTTTAACGAATCTAATAATTGATTTTAATTGACTTCACTGTTAAAAATCTGCAGCATTTACTGCAACGTCACTCCACTACTTTTATAGAACATCTCTCTTCTGACCAATGAGAATGCTCCATAGCACGGTGAATTGACCGTTTTCTATAAAAGCGGTGGAGCGACGCTGCAGAAAATGGTACAGATTTTTAGCGGTGTTGTAGCTTGTGCAACACTGTTAAAAATCTGCTGCATTTTGCTGCAACGCACTCCACCGCTTGTATATAATATCTCTATTCCAACCAATGAGAAAGCTCCATTTCACGGCCAAGTAACCGTTTTCTATACAAGCAAGGGAGTGCGTTGCAACAAAATGCAGCAGATTTTTAACAGTGTATTTTTCAATTTGGAACAATTTTAATCAATTTAAATTGTGTTTTAAATGATAAAATATATTAGTTTCATTTTGTTATAAGTACATATAAACGTATATGACAAAATTACACTTAAAGTAAAGTAAAAATGCAAAACTAAAATTACTTAAACTAAACTTATTTAAATAAATTGAACATAGAAAGTTTTTTCTTTAGTATTCGAAGCGTAAAAGCGTATTTTTCAAAATTTCGTTTTTTCGCCAACCGGAGATAAATCGCCAAATAAACGAAATTTTTATTATTTTTTTTCGGACGTTATAAAGAGGTTCCGCCAAAATTTGTTTTATAAACATATATAACTATATGAGAAGAACATTCTGTAATTTTTTCAGATTTTTCTGAGTGTGCCCGTATGGAGACCTTCCTTGTTAGATATTCCGTATCTAGAGAATGGTCCTATGGTATATGATTTTGAGGAAGTAATTCGTAGCAGTGATTTAGAAAATCTATTGAGCAAAAGTCAGCTAAATCAATTGCATGAGGTGTTAAATATATTTTCAAAGTGCTTTTCTAACAACACTGGTCTTACAGACTTAGTTGAGCACGATATCATTCTTGATAGCGATACTCCGATTAGGTCAAAACCGTATAGATTTTCTCAAATACACTGATATTTTAAAAGATGAAATCCAGAAAATGTTAAAGTTAGGTATTATAGAGGTAGGAGAGTCAGACTACACTTCTTCGATGATATTGGTAGAAACTCCCGGAAAAGATCCCCGGCCATGCGTTGATTATCGTCGCTTAAATAGGATCATTAGAACCGAATATTTTCCTCTTCCGAATATCGAAGAAAGAGTTGAGAAAGTATCATCTGCTAAATTTATAACGGTCTTAGATCTAGCTAAGGGGTACTGGCAAATCCCTTTAAGTCCAAGAGCCCAACGGTACGCTGCTTTCTGTACAACCTTTGGTACTTTTAAATGTTTAAGAATGAGTTTCGGTTTAAAAAATGCTCCCTATTTCTTTAGCAAACTCATGTCCGAGTTACTGAGAGAATTCGAGGAATTTGCTGTTCCATACTTAGACGATGTTGCTATATTTTCAAATACCTGGGTAGACCATTTACAACATATAAGGTTAGTTTTGGAGAGAATTGAAAGGGCAAATTTGAAAATAAAACTTTCAAAGTGCAAGTTTGCGCAAAACCATGTCAAGTATTTGGGGCATATTGTAGGAACCGGTACAAGATCACCCGCGGAAGCAAAAGTAGAAAGTGTTAAAAACTTTCCGACCCCTAAAACGAAAACGCAGATACGCGCTTTCTTAGGTTTAGCCGGATATTATAGCAGGTATATCCAAAACTATTCGGTAATAGCTGCGCCTTTAACGGACGCGCTAAAAGGGAAAACAAAAAAGGGCGAAATCACTTGGACAGCTGAATGCGAAGAAGCATTCCGCAGGTTAAAAAGGAGTTTAACAGATACGCCGGTTTTACATGCACCGAACTTTAAAAAAGAATTTTTAGTTCAAACGGACGCTTCAAACCGAGGCATGGGAGTTGTATTAAGTCAAGAGGATGATAGAACAGGTGAAGAACATCCAGTTCTTTATTTAAGCAAAAAGTTCTCAGAAGCGGAAAAACGGTACAGTACTACTGAACGCGAATGTCTGAGTATAATCTTTGCAATAAAGAAATTGCATTACTATTTGGACGGTAGGAAGTTCAAAGTATTTACAGATCACAATCCCTTACGCTGGTTGAGATCAAATGCTAGTTCTAATCCGAGGCTTATGAGATGGGCTTTAGCCTTACAACCCTACGAGTTTGAAATAATTCATACAGCAGGCAAAAACAACAAAAATGCGGATGGTTTGAGTAGAGCAGAAATGCTAGAGAAAAAAGAGTAAAAAAACTTTTTATATTGAACATTTTTATATTGACATTCTATTATTTTGTACAGTATTGTTTAAGAAATTGTGCAACTATAATATGTGTTTGTGTTTTTATATTTGAAGTAGCAAAGTTAGAAATGTTTGCAATTGCATAAAATCTTTCCATAAGAAAGTTCTGGTTGTTTATATTGAAATATAATTGTAAAACATATGTATATTGTACTTAATTGTGAACTTTCCTTATGGGTACTTGTGTTCATTATGTTTAAAGGGTTTTTTTCTCAAAATTTAAAGTTAAATTTTAAATTGGGTTAAGGCTGTTTGCCAGCAAATGCAGATTAACTCAAGATCTTTTTGTTTGTTGACTAACCCTTTATATATGAATTTTTCCCTTAAGAAAAATTCTTGCTAAGAGGGGAGGACTGTAACGTTCTGAATATCCTCATTAGCACACTGTCAATAAAGGCAGATGTTAGCACGTGTAAATACCCTCTGACAAGTACGATACATTTGTGTATAATAAAACTTCAACTTTTCAATTATCTAAGCAATAAATTCCACTTGAAACCTCTCCAACTGACGTTATAAAAATCGTATTTCAGACCAAGAATTTAACGTTAGACAGTTTGAATATAATAAATCTACACTACTTGAACTGTCTGATTTACCCTCTTAATGATCGGCGATTTTCAAAGAAAACTGCTTTATATATATGCAATTTCAAAGAGGTTCAAGAGAGGATTTTTGGTTTTGACTCTGAAGTGAGTCGACCTAGCTCGCCAGCCGGGGCGCATATTGCCCCGTAACAAAGTGAAGTCCGTTACGGCCATCGTCTGATTGTTATAACTCTGAAAAGGCCAAAAACCCACTCGCAACTGTGAAACATCTGCGGACAGAGTACATAGAGTGCTCTTATTTGAATCTTCTATATATTTTTTCCAATTCTAATTTTCTTCTGTTTTGCTGTGCTGTGTGTTGCTGTAAATAAAGCTTTGCCAAAAGCCATCCTGGATTTATTCAATACGTCACAATTATTTAATTCATCATTTACTTTTTCTGTATAAAATTTCTTTCAAATTATAGCATAATTATTAGCAGCTTTGTCTACTGGAACTATTACAAAATTTTTTTGAACGTTAATTCTAAAATTCATATCATTTTTATTAAATGTCTGATATTCAGATGTATTCAAATTCAAAAAATTACTTAAAAAATCCTTGATGTTCCAGCAGTTGAGATTTGCACTCAAAAAATGCCTATAAGGGCATGCTAAATTTGTAACTTTGCTTTTTAATAAAATTATTAACATCATTGCTAAAAATGTTTAAGGCTTTATGATAACTTATTTTGATTTATTACTTATTTTAACTCATAACTTATATTAATTCTAAATTTAGTACTAAAATTCATCAAATACTTTATTTATTTATTTATTTTTTATTATACTTAAATTGCCAATTATTATATGACCATAATGATTATCAATAAAATATTCCAAATCTGATTCATTTCAAGAACAAGTTAAAGAACTAACAGATTCCAATAAAGCTGTTTGTCTGAATTTGAAAATCTTACTACTTATTGGTTTTGAATAATTAAAAGCAATTGAAACTACACAATCTTTAAGAGGAAAAAGGTTATAAATACTCTCCAAAATTTTATTCATATTTAAGTATTCAAAAAAATTTTGTTGAAATTTAATGTTAAAATAAACAATATCTTTCTGTATACTATCTTTACCAATTAGCTTAAAATTAATCAAATCACAAATTAAATCCTTAAATTGCATATTACTTACCCATCATACGTAGTATAGGGTAAGTCTTGCAATCGTTTTGAAAATCGAAAATTTTTTTTGACGGATTTACACGTTTTAGATAGTGGAGATTCCGAAAAACATATTTTTAGAAAATTATTTTGCTGTCTGTCTGTCTGTCTGTAAACGCTCTATCTCCCGAACACATTGAGATAGAGACTTGAAATTTTGTATGTAGTTAGTATGTAAGAATGGGACGAACCCTATTTAATATCAGCAACCTCGATTATCCGGAACTATTTTTTTCGGACTCTCGAAAAATTCGTTCTGATGAAAGGTATATAAAAATTTCCGATTTTTTTTTGTTCTAAGGAATGGACGTGAAAGGCAATAAAATAACACATATTTTGCATATAGAACGAAGTCGATGGGATTATTAGTTGCCGAGATATTTGTAATCTTGTTTTCCACATTCTTCGATTTTTCATGACCCTGTATTTCATTCAAATTTCAATTCAGAAGTATATTTTAATTGGAAATGAGACGCTTAATCCGACGCAGTTAATTGTTAGTTAATAGAATTATTATTTTTGGAGTTAGAAGGATGTTTCTTTTACGCAGTTCGGTACTACTTGATTAGTTTGGCGTTTTATATAATTTGTCGAAATTGGTACATCAGCAGTTCTTTAATATAGCATTACTATGTATATTAACAATATTTAAATTTTGTTTATGAATTGCAATGCATTGTATAAATAGTTTCACATATTTTATTTTCATATACATATCCATGATGGGTAAGTATTACGGTGGCCCCCAACGACTAGTTTTTAGGTGCGTTCGTAATTATGTAAATACGTAGCACCTATTGTTGTCGCTCAGTCCGTCCGTCCGTCTGTCTGTCCGTCTGTCCGTCCGTCCGTCCGCATATAACAACGCAAAAACTACCCAACCGAATCGTTTGAAATTTAAAATACATAATTATAACATAGTTTTGTCGAGTCATTTCAAATTTTATGAAAATCGGATGGATAGATGAATTACAGGGACATTCAAAAGGATTCCGTTACATTACGGTCAATAGGGAAAAAAGTTTTAAATGCATTTTAATCGTTTGAAATTTAAAACATATAATTATTGCGTAATTTTGTCGAGTCATTTCAAATGTTATGAAAATCGGATGCATAGATCAATTACAGGGACAATCAAAAGCATTCCGTTACATTACGGTCAATAAGGAAAAAGTTTCAAATGCATTTTAATGATGTTACACTCATTCGAACATAATAGAATTGGCATGAATCTATGAAATATATACTAAAATATGCATTCTGTACAATCTGTGATACAAAGAATTTTTATTATTAAATTACAGGGCCACACAAAAGTGTTCCACTATATAATGCTATGCAGGGAAACATGGTTTTGCACGTGTTTTAATTATATTCAACTATTTCACATTTTATGAATAAAATATACGTTGCTGAGGTGTAACAAAAATTACTTCCTGCATATTTACAGAAACGTAAAGATTTCGACTACTATACTGTATCCGGAGTACGCTCTACTATATCAGGAAGATCTGAATATTTTTAAAACTTCGTTATCGTACGAACGCACCTCATTTGCTACGTTCACGTGCAATTTCCAACTTGTTAAATTTAAAAACACAAAAGCATTTTTTAATTTTACTTACCCATCATACGTAGTATAGGGTAAGTCTTGCAATCGTTTTGAAAATCGAAAAAAAAAATTTGACGGATTTACACGTTTTAGATAGTGGAGATTACGAAAAACATATTTTTAGAAAAAAAAATTGCCGTCCGTCTGTCTGTCTGTAAACGCTCTATCTCCCGAACAAATTGAGATAGAGACTTGAAATTTTGTATGTAGTTAGTATGTAAGAATGGGACGAACCCTATTTAATACCAGCAACCTCGATTATCCGGAACTATTTTTTTCGGACTCTCGAAAAATTCGTTCTGATGAAAGGTATATAAAAAATTTCGAATTTTTTTGTTCTAAGGAATGGGCGTAAAAGGCAATAAAATAACACACATTTTGCATATAGAACGAAGTCGATCGAATTATTAGTTGCCGAGATATTTGTAATCTTGTTTTCCACATTCTTCGATTTTTCATGACCCTGTATTTCATTCAAATTTCAATTCAGAAGTATATTTTAATTGGAAATGAGACGCTTAATCCGACGCAGTTAATTGTTAGTTAATAGAATTATTATTTTTGGAGTTATAAGGATGTTTCTTTTACGCAGTTTGGTACTACTTGAGTAGTTTGGCGTTTTATATAATTTGTCGAAATTGGTACATCAGCAGTTCTTTAATATAGCATTACTATGTAAATTAACAATATTTAAATTTTGTTTATGAATTGCAATGCGTTGTATAAATAGTTTCACATGTTTTATTTTCATATACATATCCATGATGGGTGAGTATTACGGTGGCCCCCAACGACTAGTTTCTAATTGTACTGACTTTTAATTTAATAAATCTTTAAAAATCTTTAGGTATATTGATGATAGAGATCTGCACGGGCCGGAATTTCCAGGCCCGGGTCGGCCCGGTTCGTTTATATTTTTTATTTTTAGGCCCGGTCCGTATAGAAATTAGTAAAAACAGGCCTGACCCCTTTTGCCCCGACACAATTGTTACTATTTCTAAAAAAATCAGATTTTTATTTTATATAATTAAGATTGTTTTAAAAAATACTGCATGCATATCTATGGAATTATTTTACATTACATTTTACAGGAAATACACATTAGCAACATTAATGATTACTTAGATTTTTAGACTTTCAATATTCAAATAAAGATGCATTAGAAAAAAATAATATGGTTTAGAATAAAAGAAAAAAAGAAGAAAGTTAAAAACATCGTAACTCTTGAAACTGTGTAATAAAAGTAGTGAAAAAACACCGATAACACTGGCGATAATTAATAATCAAAATAATACTCTTTGTAAACATCACTATTAAACGAAAAACCAAAGCAGGGTGCGTTTCGAGCTATTCTGTATCCTTACGGACTCGTGTTGGTTCAACTGATGAAGAGCTGTTATTGTTGTGGCTCGAAACGCGTCCTGCTTTATTCTTTCGTTAAATGGTTATAAAAGTAGATTTATGAAAATATTTCTATATCATTTTATTAAAGATTCCAAATCCAAATTCATTTTCATATCCAAAAGAGATACTTTCTGAAACATTTTTGAATTCATTATTATTATTATTATTATTATTATTATTATTATTATTATTATTATTATTATTATTATTATTATTATTATTATTATTATTATGAAATGCATGACATTAGCAAGTATTTCTATTCTGAAACTATGATAAAAGCAATTTAAGAAAATACTGTCAAAGTTAGAGTTTTAAATAGAATTTCCGGAAGCGACAGCATGGAAAAGGAGAAAAATCTGCAACCATTTGACAAGAATTTCTTATATCTCATCTTATGCAAGTATCTTATTTACCAAAAATGAAAAAAGCTATTCGATTCCAAATCCCTTCAATAGTCAGGCTTGTCAATTTTATATTTTTACAGTTAAAGATTAGTTAGATGTGTCAAACTTTCACATTGTTGAGAAGTGAATTTAAGAAACACTCAGGAGTATATATCCAAAGATTATGTTAACATAACTTCTTTAGTGCTATTAATAACTTTACAAGTCAAATTAGCGCTACACATCATGAGAGCAATTAAGTCTAGTTCCGGCTCAGCTCCTCTATATGTAGAAAAAGAATGCAAGCCTGATCTTGACCCAGCACGAGTCTGCTAAAAAAATATTAAGCCCAAGTTATACACAATGTAACTGTCCGATTCCGATCTCTACACTATACAAGTTACACTTCTTTATTGATGTTGTCAAACTAGTGTCATCAACTAGTTGTCAAATTAGCGCATTTATACTAATTCTCGTTAAAGACATTTTTACTGAAAATAACTCATATTTTATCATTTCTGCTGAAATTTTTATAACTGGCCGCAGGCCCGCAAATTTTTTTTATCGGCTGGGCTTGGCCCGTTCAATTTTTTTGCCGTCCCGGCCCGTTTGTAAATTTGCAAGCATTCCGCCGGTCGGCTCGGCCCGCGGGTCGGGCCGGGCCCGTCAGACCTCTAATTGATGATATTTTGATTTTACTAATGAATATGAGAAAGTTTATCTCCAATGTTTAAAATTAAATAAAGCAAGCAGTGATGATTATAATAAAGATTTTTTGGATATTTCTTTTAATATTTTGAAAAATAAATGGAATTTCGATTTATATGATAAAAAAATAGTTTTATTTATTTATTTTTTTTTTTTTTACCAGAAATATGCTACATTGGTATTCTAATTTCCATAAAAAAAATTTACATAAATATTATGATTAATCAATTTATTCGTTTTTGTAAAATTTGTAGTAATGAAATTTATTTTTATAAGCAAGTTTTTAAATTTATAGCTAATCTTTTTTACAATAATAATTATCCTATTGAATTGTTAAAATACTATTTAAGAATTGTTTTAAAAAATAAATGGCAACATTGTGGTTTGTCGGTGTAACTTTTTTAATGACTGCATGCTTCCTGAATATTCTATATAATAGCTATTTTCTAAAGTCTTTTATAGAACGATTATAGTTGGATGTTTTGAATTGAAGAAAGCATGCAGATTTGGTTTGGATATGATATGCAAATGGATACGGAAGCGAGCATTTCGTTATTTTGGAGTTTTACAGGCAAAGGATTTTTTAACAGGTATTACTGTTCTTAATCTTTTTTTTTTTTTTTTTTTTTTTTTTTTTAGGAAAGGGAGGACGCCTGTGAAACGCTGCATTCATTTTACTTGATCATTTTTGTATTATGAAGGCTATTTTATATTTTATGTTGATTTTTTGTTTTCCAAGAGTTTAAATATATTTTTAAATTTATTATTTTGTGTTGATTAAATTGTTTTTAGTTTGTTTTCTTATCAAATTTGGCATTTTTGTTCTTAAAATATTATTTTTGAATGCAGGTTTGGCAGGTGTTCAGGAACCTGCCTTATAAACTTTTTTAAAAATGGGGGTGGGGTTAGAATTGTCTGTCCTCCCTGTGATGAAGAAGACCGCCTTTTCTTGCCTTTATCTTGTTTTTGTTTATTGAATTGTTTATTGAAATTTTCATAGTTAATTGTTTAACATATAGATATGCTCTCTATTCCTTGAATTTCTATATTTGCATATATATACATATATATATATATATGCAATTTGTCCTTTTTAATGCTTCCATTATGATTAAAAATATATTAAATACCATACGGGTGGGGAGAGGAAGTTTTTAGGAAAACAGAAACTCCCGGACGAAATGAAGTATCGCTTTGATTCTCCTTTGTGAAAAATACTGGTAGATACTTATATATGAATATTCAATATTTTTCACTTGTTAAAATTCTGTATTGCTTTTATGTTGAAAAGGTTTAAATATGTTTCATATGGATACTTTCGCAAATAAATAAATAAATAAACATTTGGTTTAGTTTATTTTATGTTTATAATCTCGATTTTAATAAATGCGGTCAAGTCTGCGAACCACAACTGCATCTGTCCCAAAAACATTCACCTCCTTCAATTTTATTCTGCCTCTGCCCATGGCGAACATAATTGTTCTACTTTCTTTATGCTGAAGTTCGCAATTCGAGTTTAAAGTCTTTTTTCTTTTTTTTTCCTTAGAGCACATATTTACGTTTTAAGAAGTCCCGCTGCGTCCCAATCTCTCATCGAAATCTGCCATACCTCGTCTTTTTTTCTGATCCGGCCCTTCACACCCCACCGTTTGCGCAGGCTGCATCGCGATGCCGCCTCGAGATAACAGGGGGGCAGGTTGGGGGTACCTACAATTATTCGGCGATCTGAAGTTTGTAATTTTCACACCTGAGACACGATCGGCAAAGCGAGCGATCCGTAGGCAACCCCAGAGGTCAACGAGAATTCCGCCAGTGTTAAAAAGGGGGACCATGCAATCATTACCTGGTTATTTGATATACCGGTGTCGAGCACTGTTGATAGAGATTAATCAATAGCGAGAGAGAAAAGTTAGTTTACGGAGTCCATATTTGACCACGGTAATGAAAATTGATGATCGTGTAGACGAAATTTTGATGCTACCAAAAAAGGAGAATAAAAATATATATCGTTAACTCTGTGCATCCGCCGATGTATAATCGGCGGATGTATATCGCCTATTATCCGCACTATACTTTGTAATGTAAACAATGAAAAATGTCACTAACAGTTAAGCACATAAAGTCAAAGTTGATACATTTTTTTTCCAATTATCAATTTTTCAGTAATAAATATTTAAATATAAATTGGATATAAATATTACAATATCGTGACAAAATTTTAGCTCGGAGCAAGACGTATGATGAGTGTTCACAGGGTACGAATATATATATATATATATATATATATATATATATATATATTGATGACAACAAACAGCAAACCAAACCTGAAGCCATTATTATGTTGTGTCAATGTTTAAAATAATGAATAATCGATAAAATGTACATTGTATGTAATTTAAAAGTTCGTTAATCTTAGTTTTTTAAAATATTATACCAACGTTGCTTTATGTATTTTTTTCCATCGAAATTGCGATTTATGTGCGATTGCTACTACTTTATAGCCAGACTTTAAAAAATAAAACATAAGCAAAGGAATTATCTGTAATCCGTAAAAATGTATAATTTGAAAAACCCTCGGTTCCTAACTGTGCAGATTTTACTGAGTTGACTGCATAATCTTCTCCACTCCTGAATGCGAAACTTTCTGACACAGCGCAGTTTTTATTTGAAAACATTAAACAAATTGCAGGCATATTTACTGAATGTTTCGGAATCGAATGATGCTTTTCATTTTTTGTATTATATCCCGAATTTGAGAACAGTCTTAAATTAAGCTTCATTGCATAAAAACACATATCTTTTGATTGTGAAATTTTACATAATGGAATATTTCTTATATTCGTTTTCATTTTTATTTATTCCCAAAAACAGGAAGTATATCCTCTGATATATTATAATATATATTTCTTTTTTCCCTTTCTGTAATTGACAACTCATATTTTTTTAGATTAGATTGATTGATTTACTTTCCCAGGTAGTTGGATAATCTTAAATAAACAAATTCTAGAAACAATAAAGATGAAACAATAATTTATTAATATATCAAAGAACATAAAAAGCAATAACATCATGCCTCAAACATATGTTTATCGTTATATAAGATATTAACATTAAATAATACGCATTATATAAATTTGTATACAATCTCGGCAAAAGAAGAAGAAAGAAAAAATCTTGACACTTGCGATTTTAGACGTTTTATTAAATATTTAGAAATGTACATAGGGAATTATTCTGAAATTCCAGGTGTGTAAAAAAAAAAAAAAAAAAAAAAAAAATAGTACACGTTATATATTTTCGCGAAGAGTTTTGCTCGAAATCCAACAGGGGACCGTCAACAAATTGCAAAAGAACGCAGATCTTTTGGATAACGCTGTCAAAACTAATGAAACAAAAGAGTTCAATCTGCAAATTATGATTAAGTGGCTTATTGTAATAAACTGTGTTCATTTTTATGAATATAGCATGTAAGCTCGTAGAGAAATTAAAGTTTTTATAAAAATGGTCCCAAATTTTTGTTGAAATAAACTAATCACTATTTCAGCTGAATAAAATCAAGTTAGATCTATTCACAATAAAAAGATTTCATTTTTTAGCATATCATAAAAAAAAGAAAAGTAATTATTTTTTTCCCTATTTCGGAACAATTCAACAACGAAATAAAATGATTCATTCAAGGACGCTTATTCCTTTTCTACTTCTTCACAGTGAAGTCACGTGACGACCAAAAACAAAATAAATGAAAAAGAACATTTTCGAAAGACTTTTTTTGACATTTTAATTTTTTCAGTTTTTGTTTAGTTCTCTGTGTGAATATAGTCATGTAAGACGTTTATTTTTCGCTGCTAAAAGCAGCTATGTAATTTGTGCCTAATATAATATTATTATTCAATTTAAAACTATGCGTCGAGCCCATTGCTTCATTTAGAACAGTACTTAATCAAATATTTATCATTTTAGCAATATTTAATTAATTAATAAGTTATAAAAGCCTGAAGTCAAATAGAAGATTCCTAAAAATGGCGACCATGAAGAATGAAATATTCTGAAGAACCAGAAGAATAAACGGTAAGATTATCTTGCCTCATTATTATTGATCTCTTATATAATCAGATGAATTAAGTTTAAAACGGTATTAAACAAAAATCCTTGTGTAGCGTGAGCGTTACCAAGCATAGTTTTTAATATATTTTCAACAAACTGATAACGAGACTGATATTAACACACAAGGTAATAATAATATGATATAAACAAATAAAAATGGCCTTATAAGAATAAATTGTATGGTATAATAAATTACCTAATGTATATAATTATTGTGAAAAAATATATTTGTTCTTCTTTTTCTCAACGTTATTGAAAATATACGATATATTTGTTGAAATTGAAGGAGTAAACATAACAAGTGATATATTCGTTATATTTGAATGAATAAAAATAAATAGAGAAAATCTCTTATATAATATAAAGAAAAATAAAAACAATTTCTCATCGAATTACGAGATTAAATATTTATAAGTTGATAAGTAAGAACCGTTATGGCCGTATCGAAAGAATTTCAATTAATAGAAAAATTAAATCAAAACAATTACTCAACATGGAAATTCAAGATAGAAATGTTATTAATAAGAGAAGAAATTTTCGAGGTAATAACAGATACAATACCAAATCCGATTACCACAGCTTGGCAAAAGAAGGATAATAAAGCCAGAGCTATAATCAACCTTGCAATTGAAGATTCACAGATAGTGCATGTAAAAGGGCTAAATACTGCCCGACAAACCTGAGACGCGCTCAAAGCCATACGTGAAAGGGGGAATTTGTCTAGTAAATTGCATTTATTCAGAAAATTATATGGGGCAAGGCTGCCAGAAAATGGTAACTTAATTAAACACATAACGTACATTTTAGAATTAAAAGATAAACTATTAGCGATTGGGGAAACTATTAACGATTCGCACCTTTCAGCATTATTGTTGTGCTCATTACCCCCAAGCTATAATACACTGATTGTAGCACTTGAGGCCCGCGATGAAATTGATTTAACACCAGAATTTATTATAAATAAACTAACTGATGAATATAACAGAAGGGTTGAAAACGCGGATCAGGGCGACAATTCTACCAAAGCGTTTAAAACACAAAAAGGTTCCCAAATGATAATAGCAAAAGGGAAAAATATTGTACGTACTGTAAAATGAAAAGTCATACTTACAGGGAATGTTGGCATCTGAAAAATAGACAAACTCACCCAAATACACAAAAACAACAAACATACAAAAACAAAAATAATACAACGTCTCTCTGTTATCAACAATCATATAACCAAAATGAATTTAATGATCGTAAACAAGAATATAAGCCAAATTATAAAACACAACTAAAAACAGATCGAAGCAGCGACGCAGCCTTTCTAATTGAGAAAACTGGAAAACAAACGTGGATTATTGATTCTGGTTCTTCCACACATATTTTAAACGATAAAGACTTGTTTACAAAATTAAACGACACCGAAAAAACTACTGTTAATTTTGCAAACGGAAAATCGTTAAATTCGCATGGTGTGGGAGAAACCACATTTATGACAAAAACATCCGACGGAGGTGTAAACAAAATTACATTAAAGGAAGTATTATACGTACCTGATTTAGAATCAAATTTAATTTCAGTAAGCAAGGCAACAAAGAACGGTTATAAACTAGTTTTTGATAAAGATAAATGTACGCTATCCCGAAATGGGAAAATATACTTGGAAGCAAAAATGAAAAACAATCTATATGAGGTTGAATTGTTAGAGAATATAGAATCTAACACAGTAAACATTGCACATGAATGCAAAAATAAAAATTGCATGGAATTGTGGCACAAACGCCTAGGTCACAGAAACTACAATTCCATAAAGGAAATGATTAAAGAAAATTTTACCTATGGAACAGAACTAAATAATTGTAGTCATCAAACAATATGCGAAACATGCATACAAACAAAAATAAGCGATGCACCTTATCCAAAAACAACATATAAAAACAAAACAGGCAGAGTACTCGATCTAGTGCACACAGACGCATGCACATCCATAGGATCCCCCACAACTGGCGGAAAAACAATGTTTGTAACTTTCATAGACGATTACTCTAGGTTTACAGTAATATACTTATTAAGCCATAAAGACGAAGTGCATGATAAATTAATCGACTATATAGCTATGGTACGAAACCAATTCGGTTCATATCCGAAAGCAATAAGATCCGATAATGGCGGAGAATACATGAGTAGAGAAACAAATGACTACCTAAGAAAAAGAGGTATAAAACACCAACTATCTGTGTCATATTGTCCGAGCCAGAACGGCGTGGCTGAGAGGAAAAATAGATCACTATTAGACATGACTAGAAGTCTATTACGCGAAGCCAATTTACCGCAAAAATTTTAGGGAAAAGCAATTAATACCGCGAATCATTTACAAAATCGCTTACCAACAAGATCAACAAATAAAACCCCATACGAGCTTTGGTTTAAACGCAAACCAAATTTGCACTATTTACGTACATTCGGCTGCAAAGCATACGTATATGTAAACAAACAACATCGAGGAAAATTAGACGATAGAGCTCAGGAAGGGACATTCGTAGGGTATGATAACAATTCAAAAGGATACCGCGTATACACTATATTGCCATTGATTATGGGACACTTGCGATTTTAGACATTTTACTAAATATCTAGAAAAATACATGAGGAATCATCTCGAAACTCTTAGTGTATAAATATAATAGTATACGTCATACATCTCCGTGAAGATTTTTTACCGAAACGCCATAGGGGATCGTCAACAAATTAAAAAAGAATGAATATCTTTTGAATAACCCTGTCAAAACGAATGTAGCAAAAGCGCTCAAACTCTAGATTATGATTGAATGCCTTATTGTAATACACTGTGTTCATTTTTATGCAAATAGCATGCACACTCGCAGAGTAATTAAGGTTTTTATAAAAATGGTCCCAAATTTTTCCAAGTTTTTCCATTATAATTTTCAGAGTTCTTAATATAAAATAATATTTTTTTCAGAAAATATGACAAACAACATTGCACACAGTACCTTGTAATCAGAATTAAAAAATAATAAAAATTGTATGAAAAATGAGTAGGTTTACTATATAATATTTTACTGCGCATGCGTCAAAGATATCAAAATTTCATTTGCATATTATGTTAGCTAAATGTATAGAGCAACTTTTGTAAAAGTCTCAAAATCATAGCTTGAAAATTCTGAAAATAATCGTCTATAGAAAAATGACAAAATCCGTTGTTTCCAAAATGAAGCAAAAAAATGAGGGATTTTATCCAAATGCAGTAGTACATCCCATATTGTGTATTCTATATTGACACTAATCAATGAATATATGGATACAACCCCTCTTGGTTTTGCTTCATTTTGAGAATAACGGATTTTCGACTTATTCAATTGACGATTATTGTCAGAATTTTCAAGTTATGATTTTGTGACTTTCACAAAAGTTGCTCTATACATTTAGCTAACATAATATGCAAATGAAATTTCGATATCGTTGACGCATGCGCAGTAAAAAATTATTTAGTAAACCTACTCATTTTTTATACAATTTTCATTATTTTTTAATTCTGATTACAGGGTACTGTGTGCAATATTGTTTGTCATATTTTCTCAAAAAAATAATATTTTATATTAAGAACTCTGAAAATTATAAGGAAAAAACTTGGAAAAATTTGGGACCATTTTTATAAAAACCTTAATTACTCTGCGAGTATGCATGCTATTTGCATAAAAATGAACACAATGTATTACAATAAGGCATTCAATCATAATCTAGAGTTTGAGCGCTTTTGCTACATTAGTTTTGACAGGGTTATTCAAAAGATATTCATTCTTTTTTAATTTGTTGACGGCCCCCTTTGGAGTTTCAGGAAAAAATCTTCACGGAGATGTATGACTTATACTATTATATTTATACACTAAGAGTTTCGAGATGATTCCTCATGTATTTTTCTAGATATTTAGTAAAATGTCTAAAATCGCAAGTGTCCCATAATCAATGGCAATATAGTGTATACACTAAAGATAACAAAATAGTAATAGCAAGAACCGTAAAATTCCTAGAGAATAGCAAAATTAACTTAAAAGAAAGTAAAGTTACAGAAAATTCATATGATGATAAAAATTACATCGAAGCAGAAATTAACAACACAATCGAGGAACCAACCTCGTCCAAACAACCCACCACTGAACTTAGAAGATCGCAAAGATCAAACAGGGGGGGTACCACCAGACAGATACGTCTGTTATGTAAACAATAACCAAATGAATGAACCCGCTAGTTGGAATGACATACAGGAAATTGATAATCCCTGTGAAAAAGAAAATTGGCTCAAAGCCACACAAGCGGAAATCAATTCGCTAAAAAAACATGACACATGGGAATTAGTGGATCCTCCACCAAACAAAAAAATTATAGGATCAAAATGGACATTTAAAAGGAAACTAGATAGTTACGGAAATGTTCAAAAATATAAAGCACGCCTAGTAGCGTAGGGCTATAGTCAAAAATACGGTGAAAATTATGATGAGACATTTGCCCCTGTCGTCTCACAAACAACAGTTCGCGCATTTTTAGCAGCAGCCGCATACCACAAACAAAACGTTAGACACATAGATATTGACACCGCCTTTCTGTATGGTGAGCTCGAGGAAGAAGTGTATATGAAACAGTCAGAAGGCTACATAGAAAAGAATTCTGAAAACAAAGTCTGCAGACTGAAAAAATCAATATACGGCCTAAAACAGGCAGCCAGAACTTGGCACAAAAAAATCGAACAGTCCTTAAAAAAACTGAATTTTAATCAAAGTATAGCTGATCCCTGCTTGTTCACCAGAAAAGAAAATGAAAATTACACTTACATAATTATATATGTTGACGACATATTACTATCCGGTGACGAAAAAATTGTTGACATTATAGTAAAACTACTTAAAGAAGAATACGAGCTTAAAGACCTCGGTCATATAGCGTATTTCCTCGGTACTGAAATAGAGAAAACAGAAAACGGATATACACTAAGTCAAAAATCAAAAATTGAAGAATTGGCAAATGAACTAGGATTAAAAGAAGCTAAACCCGTAGGAACTCCGATGGACCCCGGCTTTTATAAAATAGAAGACGAACAAAATCTGCTGCCTAATAACACAAATTTTAGAAAAATCATTGGATCTTTGTTATACATAGCCACTAACACACGTCCAGATATATCAGCTGCAGTTAATATCCTCAGCAGAAGATGCGAAACGCCCCGTGAGATGGACTGGAAAGCAGCAAAACGAGTGGTCAACTATCTCAACTGCACAAGAGAATTAAGGTTAACAATCAGCACAGACGACCAACCAGTATTGGTAGCTTATGCAGACTCCGATTGGGGAGACGACACCAGAACAAGGAAGTCAACAACAGGAAATGTTTTCTTTCTAGGAAAAACACCTATTAATTGGTACACGAAGAAACAGAACTGTATAGCGTATTCTTCGGCAGAAGCTGAATTTATATCAGCAGCCGCAGCAGCTCAAGAAATTATTTGGCTGGAGAAATTATTGAACGACTTAGACTTGAAACAAGATGAACCTATAACGATTTTCGAAGATAATCAGAGTGCGATAAAAATGGTAGAGAATGCAAAGTTTTCGAAATATACGAAGCATATTGATATAAAATTCCACGCCATTAAACAACTCAAAGAAGATAAAATAATAAATCTGAAATACTGCCCATCTGAAGATATGATAGCCGATGCACTTACAAAACCCCTGCCAAAGCCTCAACTGGTGAAACATCGAGAACCTATGAACCTACAGTGTTATTCATCTGAAGTGATTAAGGAAGGGTGTTGAAATAAACTAATCACTATTTCAGCTGAATAAAATCAAGTTAGATCTATTCACAATAAAAAGATTTCATTTTTTAGCATATCAAAAAAAAAGAAAAGTAATTATTTTTTCCCCTATTTCGGAACAATTCAACAACGAAATAAACTGATTCATTCAAGGACGCTTATTCCTTTTCTACTACAGTGAAATCACGTGACGACCAAAAACAAAATAAATGAAAAAGAACATTTTCGAAAGACTTTTTTTGACATTTTAATTTTTTCAGTTTTTGTTTAGTTCTCTGTGTGAATATAGACGTTTATTTTTCGCTGCTAAAAGCAGCTATGTAATTTGTGCCTAATATAATATTATTATTCAATTTAAAACTATGCGTCGAGCCCATTGCTTCATTTAGAACAGTACTTAATCAAATATTTATCATTTCAGCAATATTTAATTAATTAATAAGTTATAAAAGCCTGAAGTCAAATAGAAGATTCCTAAAAATGGCGACCATGAAGAATGAAATATTCTGAAGAACCAGAAGAATAAACGGTAAGATTATCTTGCCTCATTATTATTGATCTCTTATATAATCAGATGAATTAAGTTTAAAACGGTATTAAACAAAAATCCTTGTGTAGCGTGAGCGTTACCAAGCATAGTTTTTAATATATTTTCAACAATTTTTCCAAGTTTTTTGTTTATAATTTGTAGAGTTCTTCATAAAATACAATGTTTTTTTCAGAATATATGACAATCAACATTTTACGTAACACCCGTATGACAAATGAGTAGGTTTACTAAGTAATTTTTTACTGCGCATGCGTCAACGCTATTAAAATTTCATTTGCATATTATGTTAGTTAAATGTATAGTGCAACTTTTGTGAAAGTCTCAAAAACATAGGTTAAAAATTCTGAAAATTATCGTCGATGGAACAAGATCAAAATCCGTTATTTACAAACTGAAGCAAAAAGATGAGGGTCTGTATCCATATTCCATTGATTTAGTGCCTACACAATATTGCACGTACTACTATATTTGGATTGTAATTTTAACCTCATAGTGACATTAGGATACTAAGGATGCATAACTTTCATTTGTTTACTTATATGCATTTACTCAAATTTATTAGTTAAAGCAGCTCTTTTATAGCTATTTTTGTGAATATATAATGATCATAATGACGTTGTGGTATTTTAATGCAGCATAGATTTATTCTATGTAGAATCTTTCTGCGACATTTATCCTTTCTTGTTTTTCAATGGAGATGGTTAAGAATGAAGATTTTTCACGGTTTGGTTTTTCAGAATATGTTGAGGTTGGTCAGGTCCCCTTATCGGCTTCCATTTTCTATGAATGTTTCCATAAGCCAAATTTTCGGATCGTGACTGAGTAGTTATAGGTACAGCAGATCTGCGAGAATTGCGTTGATGGGATAATTTCTCCTTAGTTATGCAAACTGATCAATCCTTAAAGATAGGCGAGAATATTTAACACACATCTGCCAGAAAAAGAACAGATAGCGGATGCTTTCTGTGCAATAAGCGATAATACTTGGAATTTTTTCCGATCAACACGATATGAAAAAGCTAGGCTATTTTTTCATCACTAAATGAAATTATCTATTGTAAAAATGCCCTTCTACAGATAATGCAGATAAAGATTTTCACAAGAATGTTATACAAAGAGGTATAAACGGAACATTCTTAGATAATTGCTCACATTCCAGTCTTAAATGCATATTTTATTCACTTTAACTCGCCGCATTCAAAAGTTGCCATGTTTTTCTGATTCACTGTCAAAATAGTACTACTGTATAACACCAAAAATCCGGCATCAAATGGGCCAAAGGCAATGCCGGATTTTGAAAGGAATATCAAAAGTAAATAGAAATATCAAAAATAATACTATAGTGTTACAGGTGTCTTTAGCCAATATTTAATTCATTATTAAATGATAATTATGTAAGGAAAAATAATTAATTGATATTTTCTATGTTACAGAAATAAAATCTAATAAAGAGTGAAATTATTTATTCTCTTGTAATTTAAGAAACATCGAAGTTAACTTTCTGCGCTTCATCCCCCCCCCCCCGTTCTTTAATAAGTTTTTTGTAATTTATACAAAAAAAAAAAGGCCTTTTTCAGAAATATAGTTTTGTGTTTCTAAAGCATATATTATTTCTCTAGTCACATTTATGCATTTTTCTAAAGACATCTTTTCTGTTCAGAAAATAATCTCGTCTGACAAATGAAAAAAAAGGTCAAACATTCTTTTCTTTTTTTTCATCTTTACTTTCTCTTGAAATTTTTAATTTATAAAGAATTGCTTTTTTTCTTTTTCCATAACTTCAAAGTGTAAATGGAAGCGGAAGAGAAAAGGTGATTTTCATGCCGGATTTTTGAAGTTGTCGGATTTCTGAATGCTGGATTTTTGAAGTTACACAGTAAATGAGTAAATTAGATTTTTTTTTCGATTAAACTTTTGAAATACTGTAACAAAGAAAGCCATTAGTCACTTTGCCACAAAATTCAGTACATTAAATTGTATTTCGTTGTTGATTATAGTAATGTTGCTCATTTATACACATGAAAACTGAAAGAAAGTCATATAGAGTACACGTTAAAAAAAATAGAAAAGTAATAGTTACATGTAATTTTTCATTTTAGCAAACAGTAGCAAAAGACATTTCCATTAAAACTCATTTATAAAACTGGTTTCGACAATTTTATTTTTTCATTCCCTTCCTTATTGTTTTTGTAAAATAAAATATCAAAATGAAAAGGTCGAAAAATTGAGCCTGAATTTAGCGGTTACTGTTTGCAGCGCCACCAATCGCTACTATTTGTAATTAAAACTGAGAATCACAGTACAAAATCTTCTGAAATGTCACATAACCCTCCTGCAAGAATTTTTTTAATATCTGTCACCGTTTGCAGTTTATTTAGTTTTTAAATCCATCAGCCATTTTTGGGAAACTCAATATATATAATTGTTACATGTAAGCTCTCTCTAGAGAAATGAGTCTAAATGTAGAGAAAACGTTTTATTAATAATTAGCTACCTCTGCCGACTAATTTGGTCTCCTTAGAAATAAGTTAAGCATTACAATATGTTACACTATTATCTATAATTTAATTGATTTACTTGATTTTTTCGCCAGTAGTGTGATTTTACCTCTTCGAAACCATGCGTTTTGCGGTTTAAATCTTTGAAAAAAGAAAACAATAACAACACATAATAATCCATCACAAAATACTAAGCTATCAAACACAAGAAAAAACCTTTTATTTTATGGAAGAATAGTAATAGGGGAATCTAATGACTCATGTCTGCTGGATGTGAAGTGGTGCTTTAGCTAAAAACTAATATTACCAGTGATAGATTCGTACGTTTATCATTGTGTTTGTCCTACAATCATTTCATATCTTTGTTTGTAGTATCACAAACATTGCGATCTCGATGCCATAAATTCTACCCGAAAATATAAACATCGTCTTTTTACTTTAAACGTGTGAAAAATAATTTAAATCTCTTACAAAAAAAACGAAACTTCAAAACATTTCAGATAAAAACTTAACACACACTTTATTCCAGAATAATTCTACTACTACTTTTTCATTTCTCGTGATCGTCTGCGAAAAATAAAACTATGACCATGGAATCACTATGAGAGTGTGGACACGAAAGTAATTACAAATATTAATCGAATTCGTGACATTCTCCCACCTTGAGTTTTCGACAGATAAACTCAACAATGGGTACAATAAAATATAAAATAAAATATGACTAATACTTACATTACAGTGATAAGATACAATTCTTACAATATTATTTTTCTCAAAACAGGTAAATAAACATTTTCTTCAGCAAAATTCAAATAAAATTAAACATATTATTACAAATTCAAATTAACACTATGAAATATACTAAAAAATAAGAATAAAGTTTTTAGTTGAAAAAATAATTAAAGTCAATAACGTTTTGGGACAGTCACTATTCTGCCACTTCTCGTTCTTAATACTGGATCACTAGAAAGTTCTTTTGGAATCTCTAAATTGTACAGTTTTTGGACAGGTCGCAAAAGTTCACCATTTTCAGTTTTTAATTGTGCAACTCTTGGGTGGCCATCTTTACCAGAAATAAGTTCTTGCACTCGGGCTAAAGCGAGATAGGCACGTTTCTTATCAGGCTCTACGAGTACGACATCACCAACGGTCAGTTGCTTGACATTCTTTTGCAAAGAACTTTGCTGGCGCAATTGTCCTAAATATTCAATACGAAATCGCTTACGTAGGTGTTCTCGAACATGTTGCCTATACTTAACTCTTTTATTTAATTCTTGCGCGTCAATTGCATTAAAATCTCTCACATCTGAAGATCGTATGTCCTGTAAAAACATTGATGGTGTTAACGGTGCTAGATCGTTCACATCTTCAGTAACATATGTTAGAGGTCTAGCATTCACAACTTGTTCACAATCACAGAGAATTGTGAGCAGTTCTTCGTAGGATAATGAAGCTCTACCTAGAACTTTTCTCAGGATGCTTTTCACCATTTGTATCAATCGCTCCCACCAACCACCCCACCAGGCAGCGGTAGATGGGTTAAATTTCCACCGAATCTTTTGTGTTGCTGCAACGGCAGAGATTTGCTCCCAATCTATGGCTGAAAATGCTGTGTCTGCCCCGACGAAATTTCCGCCGTTATCAGAATACACGGTGGTTGGTCTTCCTCTTCGCGCTATAAAATGCCTGAAAGACTGGAGGAAAGCATCTGTAGATAATGACGTAACTAATTCCAAGTGTATGGCTCAATACACTGCACAAGTGTATAGAACAATCTAAGCCTTTTTCTCATTCTTTAAATATAATGGGCCGGCTAAATCAACTCCAATTATCTGAAACACTGCTGCGTCTTCAACTCTTTCTGCTGGTAATGCAATAGAAATCGATTCTGTCTTTTGTGCACTGAATCTTCTGCATCGTACACATTTCTGTACTACTGCTCGAATAGTTTTTCCTAGCTTTTACGATCCAGTAGTCTTCTCGTAACGATGTCATCATAAGAGCCACTTCTGCATGCAAAAGCTCTTGGTGTTTCCAGGGGATCAGGCGGTGGACTACAGGATGGTCAGAAGGCAAAAGAACAGGGGATTTAAAATTGAAAGCATCTTCTCTATAAATAACTTGCGTTTTCACTCTTATAATACCATCTTCATCTAGGATTGGTCTTAAGCTACGTATCTTCTGATTATTCTTCTCGTTGAATCTGTCTTTCTGAATCAAAATTATCAATTTTCTTTCGGCTTGTTCTAATTCCAAACACGTAAATTCAGAAACTTCTTTTGAATTAGGATTTCTTAAATTGTTTAAGAATCTTAAAATCCAGGTGATCAATCTTATAATTTTCTTGAAAGATGAAAACTGTCGATAATACCAATCACTAGATTATGTGTTCTTGTTCATTGCTGAAATGACACTTTTCCGTTTTTCAGAGTTAATAATTTCTTCATCGGGAATTTCGTCACTTTGAAGCCAAGTATATTCAGGCTGAACCAACCAATCCGATCCCTCCCACCATCTTAGTTGTAAAAATTGTTCAATCGACAACCTCTGGAAGGGATATCTGCCGGATTAAATTTTCCTGCAATGTGTCGCCATTGGTTCTTTTGAGTTAAGGATCTGATTTCTTCTACGTGATTCCAAACGAATGTTCCCCCATCTTTCGTCTCGCTTTATCCAGCTTAAAGCTGTAGTTGAGTCACACCAATAAAATATCTTTAAATTTGGAATTCGTAGATCAGATATAACTCGACTTCCCAACCTAGCTCCAATGCAGCATGTTAAAAGCTCCAACCGGGGTATCGTTAGGTTCTTAAGGGGAGCTACTCTTGCGCGTGACTGTACGAAAGTTACCAGGATTTTATCATTTCTCTTTACTCTTAGAAAATGCAAGTAGCATACGCATGTTTGCTTCCATCACAAAATATGTGAAGGCCTACATCATTATTTTCATAATTATCAAAATACATCCATCGCTGCAATTTGATGTCAGAAATCATCTTCAATCCTTGCACCCATTTTAAAAATTGTTTAGCCAAATTAGTTGGGAGTAATTCAATTTTTAACTTCCAGCATTCTTGTAGAATAAGTTTAGGGAGCAAAGTCACAGGAGAGGTAAATCCAAGAGGATCAAACACTTTCTGAGCGAATGAAAGTACAGCTCGTTTTGTGGGAATAATTTGTTTTTCCTCAATAGAACCGATTTTGCAAGATAGGGTATCGTTTTCCAGATCCCAGTTTAAACCTAATACTGGTGTTACATTAGCTGTTGAATTTTCAGAAGTAATTTGAATGGGATAATTTGACAACCATCCCCTGAGATTAAATTTTGCAGAGAATAGTAACGTTTGGGATTCAAATATAAGTTTATTTAATTCTTCAACTGTGTTGAAACTGCAAACACAATTATCTACATATAACGATTCATTCAAAATTTCTACTGTAGAAGCAAGATTTTCAGTCGCACTTTCTAAATGATGTCTCAAAGTAGCCGCTAATAAAAAGGGGCTACAATTGATTCCAAAAACAACATGTTTATTCTATAATTTATGCCATTTTCCCATATAAATCTCAGATAGTCTCTATCCTCTACTCTAATACCAATTTGTAGAAATGCCTTCTCTATATCGGACACTGCACCAACAGGATATTTCCGAAACCGATGCAATATAGAAGGAATCATTTCAATCAAATTTAATCCCTTAGCTAGGCAATCATTTAGAAAAGGGGAACCTTTAACATGAGCCGAAGCGTCAAAAACTGGTCTAACTTTAGTAGTTTCCCTCGATTCTTTAAATACAGGTCTGTGTGGCAAATAATGTACTTTAGTTTCTTTATTATCAATCACCCTTTCAATTATTCCTGCATTTATCCACGAATCAAATACTTCGCTATATATCTGAATTTTATTTAAATTAATTAACTTTTTCCTCGTTGTAGCAAGCCGCTGTTCGGCCAATTCTCTATTGTTAGGTAAGCAAGCTTTATCTAGCACCCATAGCAATGCTACTTCGTATCTCCCTTCTGAATCTATTCTTATATTACTCTTAAAATGCTGCATAGTTTCTTCATGAATTTCAGATTTAATTTTGGATTTAACTGGATCCGTTATACCCATAATATCCAGCTTCCACAAATCAGCAACGGAACAATTGTTCCAAAGTGATGAAATAATCATAGCAGCCTCATTTGTTTCTGATTTAATACTTGGAATTTTTCCCATTAGAGTCCATCCCAATGGGTTTTTACCGCAACCGGGCCACTTTCTAAAACTTTAATATTTCCGATGAGTAATTTTCCGGCCACATCAGAACCAATCAATAATTTAATTTCATTTTCGGTTTCACATGAATTATTTTCAACATCAGAAATTTTAATACCACATTTATTTAATTCTGATAACCAAGGCCCATTTGGCACTTTTCGTATTTTAGAACAAATAACAGGAACATCTAAAACATGCATATCATATTTATAACTATTGTCTATGCTACTTAAGTGAATTCTATATTTATTATGCTTTGTATCACTTGTTTCAACATTAACAAGTAATGTGTGAATTAATTTAATTTCACCAATACTTTTATAATTCAAATATTTAATTACATCTCGTGATAAATAGGAGCGTTCTGATCTTGTGTCAATAACTCCACGCACGATTTTCTCTTTTTCATTGTGCTTTACACGGACACTCAAAGTTTGGAGTAACACAGTCGGAACTCGGAACCGAAGCTTGAGTAGTTAAAACTGTGTCACTACTCCCTGATTCATATTTATGACTTTCTAACGACACATTACCACCTTCATTAAAAACATTTTGACATAATATAAAAAAATGTCTTTTACCACAATTCGTGCATTTAATTTTAGAGTTACAATTTCGTGAAATGTGGTTTTTCTTCAGGCAAACAAAGCAAACCCCTTTTTTCAAAATTAAGTTACGTTTCTCATCAAAAGAAAGTGAACTAGCTTTAAAACATTTTTCTGATAAGTGACACTTGTCACAAAATATACACAAATCTTCACGTTTTTTAACTAAATTCTTATTAGACTTATTATTTACAAATAAATCTGTGGCAGTTGGCATTGAATTATATTCATTATTACATTTATTATATTTCTTTGGGTTTTCAAAACCCAAATTGGAATGAGCCAAAAGAGCCCGCTCTTCCGCAATTACTTCATTTAAAAAAAAAATCAAGGATAGAATTTAATTCGTTCTTACCTTGAGCAGTCTTCTCACGCTGTCTTTCCCAGATTTTTAATATATCATGAGGTAGACAAGATTCTACAAGTGGAAAAAGTATGCTGGCATATTTCTCTTCTGTGACACCTAAGGATTCTAGAGACCTAAGTTTTGTCTTTAGATTATCATGTAACGACGATAAATTAAAATTCTTGCTTGATGATCGATTATTATTTAAGACTAATTGAAGAAGGTCTCTAACATATGTCTCAATAAGTGTATCTTCTCTGCCGAACCTTTCTTTAAGATGTAGAATTACTTTTGGATAATTATCAGCAGAAACCGGATAACTATTAACTATCTGTGCAGCTTTGGATTTCGGCGTTATCGCCTGTAAAAGATAAACAAATTTCAAATGTTCATCTAAAGTGGTGTCTTCATGAATTTTGCTGAATGAATTCCAAAAGGTTAACCATAATCTTGCATCGCCATCAAACGGCTGTAAACATATTTCTGGTAAGCGAAGTGGTCGGGACAGCGTTCTTTCAACATCTGTATAATTCTGCGATCGGAGTTGTTCTTCGATAGGTTTCAACAAAAATGTCTTTACTTTTTGCTTTATAGCAATAAATTTTTCTTACTCCTCGCATGCTTCAAATTCTTCAGAATAATCTTTTTCTATAATCTTCTCTATCAACATAAAATTCAAAATTTCTTCATCTACAGCTCGCAATCTTGTGCTTTTATCTTCCAGTCTTACATTTAATTCTCTATTAAATTAGCATCTGGAGTTGCGTCGTTTAAAGCTTCACTTAAAGCAGTATAAGATTTCGTAAACCCAGCTCTAAGAGGCGTTCTTTTGATTTTTAAAGATCCATATTTTCAATGACAACTTCTGTTAACAAATAAAAAACAGTTACTTTTCACACGTCCCTATTAGTTCGGGTGCCACATATCACAAACATTACGATCTCGATGTCATAAATTCCACTCGAAAATATAAACATCGTCTTTTTACTTTAAACGTGTGAAAAATAATTTAAATCTCTTACAAAAAAACGCAACTTCAAAACATTTCAGATAAAAACTTAACACACACTTTATTCCAGAATAATTCTACTACTACTTTTTCATTTCTCGTGATCGTCTGAGAAAAATAAAACTATGACCATGGAATCACTATGAGAGTGTGGACACCAAAGTAATTACAAATATTAATCGAATTCGTGACATGTAGAACAAACACAATGATAAATCTACGAGTCAACCACAAGTGGTATACATTTTTGGCTTATGCACCACTTCATTTCTTGCATACATGGATATTAGATTTCTCTATTACTACTTCTCCATAAAATAAAAGATTTTTTTTAAAAATCTTGTGTTAGATATTTTAAGTTTTTGTGTTGTCGCTCTTCAACTATTAAACTTAAGTAAAAAAATATTGCTGAATTATTTTTAGGAAAATTTTATTTCATTTTTTATTTTTTGAAAATGAATTTAACAGGAATTAACTATTTTTTGAAACCTTTTATTTCATTTTAAATATTCAGAAATTGTCGACTATAGAATTTTATTTTTGTACAAATAAATTTAAAGGGGGTAAATTCATTTTAGAGGGAAATCATTTTCGAGGGTAAGATCTAATTTCCTGGAGAACAGATTTCGCATAGATTTTTGCTACCGAATAAATGCTGGATAACTGAGCTATTGCCACTGCATAAAGTGAAATACATATAACGAAATAAAATTAAAGGATATTGATACTAAATAAAGTGACGTAATAATAACGTAACAAATTTAAAGAATGCTGCTACCGAAAAAAAATGAAGGGTTACCAATTAATGAAATTAAATGAGAGAGTAGAAAAACATTTTAAATAATAAAGCGAAACGATTTTTTAAAGCGTTTCATAAAAAGTGACTCTGTGAATTTAACAACTTTTAAGAAGCTTAAAACATGCTTTACATATTTAAATCACATTCTTAGAAATAGATTAAACTAGTTGGATATGCCAATCTCAAAACTTTCTTCTGTCTCATACACACTGTAAAAAAAAACTCCCTTACTTTACACCAAAAAGGGTGGCAACTAAGTTGCCACCCCAAGTGGTGTAATGAAACTCCACTTGTAAATTGGTGTAATGAGCCACCAACTATCAAATGGTATAAACAAACACCATGTGTAGTGGCAACTTAGTTGCCACCATTTTGGGTGTAAAATAAGTAATATGTTTAAAATGTACGTTATAATAAATTGTCTCAATTAAAGGGAAGTTTAGCACACTCTTTGCGTAAGCTATTTTTTTTTTTTTTTTTTTTTTTTTTTAATTATGGCTGTATTAAATTTGAAATGTAATTTTTTTATTATTTTTTATTTTGCTACCATTTATTAAAGTACACTAAATAAATAGATAGTTAAAAAGGAAATTTTCTAATATTTATATGATTTTAACAGCAAAATAAAAAATAATTTAAAGATTACATTTTAAATTTAACACAGCCATAAATTAAAATAATTAGTTTCATGCAAAAGGCTGCTAAACTCCCTTTTAATTGAGGTAATTTATTATAACATGCATTTTAAACATAATACTCAGTTATTAAACAATATGTAATTTCCTATATTTACATACTTAAAAACATTGTTATATGGGTCACATAGTATGTTTGGGGGTTGTTGGGGGGAGGGGGCAGAATGTATCTGCAGCACCTCTAAATTTCTGTATAGTTTCATTATTGTTTGTCACAGGTGTCACAAAATTGAAAAGTGTAAAAGCACAAATAAATTCTATTAAATACATGTTTTTCGTTTATTTTGAAACTTTAAAAGATTTAATATTACAACTAAATACTGTAAAAGAACATTGCGCTTATATTTTGGCAAAGGTGATCTGGAAAACATATGTGAAAAAAAATGTATCTAACAGTATTGTATGACCACTTTTGGATTTTCATGAAGTAACATGCTATTTTGAAAATGTATGTTTTTTTCACACAAAAAGTCCCAATATGTTTATATATATAACTTTTTTTACAAAAAAAGCGAAGAAACAGAAGACGATAATAGCATAAATTTGGCGCCCCCTCAGTTTCCGCGCCCGGGGCGACCGCCCCCTTCGCCCCCCGTTTCACACAGCTCTGAATGAACACACCGGCAGCCCCCCCCCTTTCATTGAAGTTCTAAGATTTTCCATTAAATGTATTCAAATTCAAATAGGAATTAATGATGATTTTAATTATGTTTTACTAATTTAATAAATAGAAAAATAAAACCATGACAATCTCTTTAACTCCTTCAGTATCAACATATATATAAAACTAGTTGGATGTGCTAATCCCAAAACTTTCTTCTATCTCATACGTACATTTTAATACTTAAAAAAATAGTTATTCATTTTAATGTTTTAATAATTTTAATTCAATACCATACGAACTTTTGTTTTCATTTTAAATTTCTGCTTCAATCAATTAATCGGAGTAAAAACGAATTTCCGTCTGTACACGAGCCGATGAATAATAGAATGATAGGCAGATTTTTTTTTTTTTCAAATTCAGGGAGGACCTATTTGCCTTACAAAAAAATAGTTATATACAAAAAATTTAGTTCGGTTCTAGGACTAACTTTATACACTTTATGCAGTATTGAAAATGGCATAAAATTGGCTGTTGCAGCGCCTTCTTCCGGTGAATTTTTTTCAAATTCAGGGAAAACCAACTAGCCATAGCCATACACTTGCACAAAAAATTTGGTTCAGTTCGATGCATAACTTCATGTACTTTTGGCCGGTACAATACTGAAAATGGCACAAAAATCGCGATTGCAGCGCAACCTTCCGGCTGATTTTTTTCAAATTCAGGGAGGACCAATTAGCCATAGTCATACACTTACACGAAAAATTTGGTTCAATTCGATGCATAACTTCATATACTTTTGGTCGGTACAATATTGAAAATGGCACAAAAATCGTGATTGCAGCGCTCCCTTCCGGCGGATTATTTTCAAATTCAGGGGAGACCAACTAGCCATAGTCATACCCTTACACAAAAAATTTGGTTAAATTCGATGCATAACTTCATATACTTTTGGTCGGTACAATATTGAAAATAGCACAAAAATCGCGATTGCAGCGCCCCCTTCCGGCGGAATATTTTAAAACTAGAAGAGGAAACTGCTTGCCACAGCCAAAAATATTCACAAAACATTTGGTTCAATTCTATGCATAACTTCATACACTTTTTGATGTTAGAATGGCGACATACAGACACACAGATACACAGACACACAGACACACGGACAGACAGACATTTTGTAAAAACATGTTTTTTGGAATCTCTGACCCTTAAAACGTGTCAATCTGCCGAACACCGGAAGTCGAAAAAATTTCGATTACAATATTTTCTTCTATTGAGGATAGAAGAAAGTAAAAAAAGAAAAAAAAAAACGAAATAAAAATAATGAAATTTTTGCTTCTAATAATCTAAAAACACATCAAAATACAAATATAAATTGAAAAAATGAATGTTTAAAACAAGATATAACACTATGTTTATTTAATTTCGTGTTAGTTCAAGTTATGCGGAATTTAAAGTAGTAAAACACTATAAAATCAAAACTAAATATTTCAAAGCTCTGTACGAAAGTGACAATTTTACGACTTCTTTTATTATTAATTTTCATTTTTTAAGTATCAAAATAGCTAGACTGCAAAATGACATTTTGCAAGTATCATGCATTTATTTATATATATAGATACGTACAACAAATATAACACAAATACAAGCTTTTACAGAGAATTAAGAGTTATTGTATACAAAACAGAAAGAAAATAAACGTCACTTACTTATTTGAAAAAAATCCAAAACTTTGCAACAACACTGTGTTGCAACGGTTTATATTACGGCTATCATAGAATAGACTCTAATTCATCATATAATAGATTATTACTGATTTCTTAAATTGTCGAAACTAATTGAAATAATCATAGCTGTAAGTCGATAAAAGTTCTTAATATGAACAATGTCAGCAATTTTTTAATCATTCATTATTACTGCGAAATATAATCGAAATTCACAGAACATTTTTCACGGAACGCAACAAAAAGTTTCAACCACGGCGCCATTTTGCATATCCAATAATCCCCCCCCCCCTCCGCGCTGGATTACATAATCACCGACTTGCTGTCGCTGGATTAAAAAAACACCTGCCGTTGTGTTGATGAATTCAATAAAGTCTTTCAAAAAGCGAATTATAACGATTTCCAGTGATTCAGAACGCCTATTTTTTTTAAAAGAGGTGTGATATTTCATTCAAAGTATAACGTAACATTTATTTTGGTATTGACACTCAAAAAATAATAATTTACTACTTATTTCACATCTCATACAACCGAAGTAAATGTGATAAAACTCTTTATTTTTTACAGTGCACATATTTTAATATTTCAAAAGGTAGTTACCCATGTTAATACTTAAATATTATTTCTTCAATACTATATACAGGCTTCGATTTTTATTTTAAATTTCTGCTTCAGTCAATTCATTGTAGTAAAAACGAGTTAATGTGGATCATGATATTTATTTAAATCAGTAGTTTCCTTAATTCTGTTATCATCAGCTGTTGTAAATAAACGGGACGCGAATTTCCGTCTCTACGCGAGCCGTTGGAAATTAGACCTACGAAGAATCGCGAAAATGTTTCAAAAATCACGGAACATTTCCAAATTCAAGGAAGATCTGAAGGTTATAGGGAAAAACATGCACAAAAAAGTTGTTTCAATTCTATGTAATGGAATAGAAATAATCAGGCAATATGCGAAAAACGAAGCACATGCAAAACAAACAAATATAAACACAGCAGAGAGGTCACATGATGGTGGTTTATGGCATCACGCCAATAAAGCACATTGTTTCGCTCCATGTAAAAATATTGTAAAAGTTTTAAATTCTTAAGAGTTTGGATTTCTCACATAAGCTTTTAACTGGGATATTTGTTCTTTGAGTTTAATAAATGCATCTTTTATTTTTTAACGTGAGATCACACTCGTGAATCTTCTTCGTTAAATCTTTTGAATGCTTTTTCTAATTTTTGTTAGGTAGATGTTGGAAATGCATGTTTTTCTGCTTATCATTGGTAGAAATGATAATTGACTGATAATATAATAAACTCTTGAATTTCAAGGCGGTTTTACTCTGTTTTTAACCAGTGTAAAGATTTTTTTCCTGATGAAGATCCCAGACGTAGATCGAAACATTTAATTTATTAAATTTACTTTAATGTTTATATAGTTTTTAAATTTTACAACATTTTGTATACCATTCGTTAATTGTATTATTTTTATTTTCAAGTCTATTTGTAATAATTTAAATTTTGTCCTTTAAGGATAAAGTATTCGAAGTTTTTGATTTCTTATCCATTTAGGATTAATGACTTAAATTATGCAACAAATCTCGTCTTTATAATATATGGTTGTATACGCCAGTGATGTCTTGCATTTAGCACATACCAGATTAGAACAAAACTAATGTTTCGTATTCTGCATTTTCTACCCGCCTTTTAACATTTTCCTATTGAAAACAGCTTGTAGATATTTGGGTAAGTTGTGGCACTATTCTTTTTGTCTGAAATTCGACGAAGATATCAGCTCTTGTAATAATATGCAGCGAAGAATGAACTTGTCCAAAATTTTGTAGTCATATGCAGAAATAGAATTATCCTAATTTCTCCCAAAACACTGTCATCAATCAGTGAGCACCTTTGTGACCTCCAGAAGTGGGACTGGATAATACATATCGTTATGAAAAGATACCTTTTTTTCATTTACATTTCCAATGAAATTTTCATCCGTCCTAAACAGTAACTTTGTTACCTGGGACCCTAAAATGTATGTCCGGTTCCGCATTACACAGAATGCTTCCTTCTTAGACAGATTTCGTCTTAAATAGATTTCACTGTAATTAATTTAACAATGTTAAAAAAGAAATACATTATAAAAATTTCAAAATATTATACAAACGTTTTATTCCAATAGTTACAGCTGAATCCGAAATTTATGATGTACATTGGGTCTTCGAGTTCTTTAGGTTTCATATAGAATATATATAAGGGGCATATGCAAGGGATTTATAAATATAATTTTTAAGGTTACTCACAATTTCTGTCAACGCCTCGACTTTGAATGAATGCTTAAAAAGAATATATGCGCAGAAGATATTTATTTTATTTATAATGTTATACATTGAGGTCAAAAAAGGGGGGGGGAGAAATATATGCCGGATGTGGCAGTGGGAGAACGAAATCCTCTAGTAATTGTAAATACGAGAGAGAGATGAATTAGGAACTCTCTTACTAACCAATGTGAGACATGCTTAGTCCATTTCCTTCGTTTCATTTTCACATTAAAGAATTGGCTGGAGTGTCGCACACTCCTCTCAACATTAAACGCAACTTCGTGTCATCTCATAATTTTATGACATACGATTTATACAAGACACAAGAACAGATGTCAGAGGAAAATAATTTTATTTTGAAACATGAGAGATTTTGTCGTGATTGGTAAGAAAACAAGATACGGAAGTGGCCGATTATAGAGTGAGCATTTATAGGCATTTAAGGTTAAGTCGAATTCGTTTTCGAGGGGCCAGAGAGGGGACGGTGAATTCAAGTCATTATATTCTCATCGTTTTAAATATAGTCTTTTCAACTGAATTATATTTTTTGTGCCTTTCATATTAAAGACGTTAATAACACTTAGTGACAGAAAAGTGCCTCGAATTATGGTGAAACTGAGTCACGATAACCTTCTGTTATAATCAGCGATTTGATAATGGTTTTTGAAAGACGTTTTCAGCAGAATATAGCATAAACGGTGCTTCATTTTTATAAGTCTTGTTTCAATTTTTAAAGGGATTGAGTGAAATGGCAATCTATAAAAAGTACCAAATGTTTAAAAAAAAAAAAGAAAAAAAATTAGAAAAGAATGAAAGCATTAGGTTGTCGTATAAGCTTCTTCTGTTTTTTGAAAATAAATAACCCAATTAAATTTCGAAAACAGCCAAATTTTATTGAAGAATATCTGTGCTTAATTCTGTTCTGCGAACCTTCTTCTACTTTTCCAAGAGTCTTAAAATACCTTCTTTCCAAAACTTTTTTGATTTGGTTCCAAAATACTTTCCGAGGGAATTTTTTATGTCATTCAAACAGTTATTTTTTTTCTGTGGTGAAGAGAATTTTCGAGAGTAAAAAAGCAAATAGTAATTAGATAGAGCAATATTCGACGAGTAGGGAAAGTGTGTCCGAACATCTCAGTCGAACGCAAGAAATTTGTTTGTTTTTTTTTTTCAGTCAAAGATTGTCCCAAAAGCTTCTTTTCCAATCCATGTGCTGTTTTTTTTTTAATTCAACTGGCACTACTTTCTGGAAATAAAGATCTTTTACTCACATTTTGTCAACATCTCTTGCCGATGTTGGCAAGCCACTGTCTCTTGTTGACGAGCAATTTTGTAGATCGCATTTTCAACATGAAAAAGAACCTTTTTTGAAAAGACTGGTCCCCATGGACAGTGGTGTAGTCGTAGAAAAAACAGAGGGTATACGCTCAAGGCAGAGGGTATACCCTAGAGTATATATGCTATAGCTTTCTTGAGAAACAGAGGCTATACGGTGTTCCTTTAAAAACTCCAGAAGTATATACGGTGTACACCCTCCACAACATCCTTGCCCGTGGACAAAAGTTAAATACTTTATAACAACCAGGAATGCAAAAAATCTTGATCCAGTCGAGATAAAGATCCCATTCCTGTCGCTAAAGCCAGACTCTTATATAGAAGAAAGTTTTGGTCTCTATTTGGCGAAATTGAATTTAGTACGAGCAACTTCCACTTAGTTAGACCTTCAACTCTGAAAATTACTACTGGTAACTAGACGAACTGAAAGTAGCAATAGCCATGAAACACCCGAAATAACATACAAACGAGGTATTATCTTCCATTATGACGACTCCATTCCACATGTATGTTTGACTGTCAGAAATAAACTCCTTGCATTCGATTGCCAACATTCTTACTCTCCGGACATTGCTCCATCTGACCTGCTATTTGTTTCTTTCTCTCAAAAATACTATCGAACTCTTTGAATGACATGAAATATCACCTCGGTAAGTATTTTGCCACCAAATAAAAAAAGTTTCCAAAAGAATGTGTTATTAGACTACCGAAACTATAGAAAAAAGTTTGTTCAACAGATTGGCAAAAGCGTTCTTCAATAAAATATTATCTTTATCAAAATTTCCATAATTTAATTTTTGAAAAAAAAAAAAAAAAAAAAAAAAAACACGGAAGAAATTTTTGGGATGACTTAATGTATATACTAATTTAAATTTTGAATACAATAATTTTAATTTTTACTCGACCCCTTATTATTTTTATGGATGTGTAGTTAACACAGCCAAACGTTTTATGATTTATATAATATGAATTTTAAAATGTTCAGGTTTACTTAAAAGGCGATTAAAATAATCAACTATCGATGTTAATAGTAAATTTTATTTAAAAACATCTTAGTACTTTCAAGCCTTTAATCAGGCTCTTCCTCAGAGAATATTTTCTTTGTTTATACAAATGCATGATTCCGTTTTGAAAATGAACGAGACTTGTGGCTTGAAGATTAAATTTGTAGTGTTTTAGGTGAACGGTAAAAAGAAATATTTAATTGAAGTTCCATAAATTCCATAAAGTCCCAGAAAGTGCCATAATTATTAATGCGTCATTTTTTTTTTTTTTTTTTCAAATTGTCAGGATTTATTTTCAGGATGTTGAACCATAAACTCGGTATATTATATGATATATACTAATTCAATCTTCAAGCCACGAGTCTCGTTCATTTTCAAAACGGAATCATGCATTTGTTTAAACAAAGAAAATATTCTCTGAGGAAGAGCCTGATTAAAAGCTTCAAAATACTAAGATGTTTCTAAATAAAATTAACTAATAACATCTATATGTGATTTTTAAATCGCCTTTTAACTAAACCTGAATATTTTAAAGTTCATATGATATATTTTGTGTTAAGAGCAAGGAGAAAATTTCATTCAGTCATATATTTTTATATTTATTTCTTGTGGTTTATTTCTATTGTAACAAAGTTCGCACGCTCCAAGGTCTTTCAAGCCCCTTTTACTAGAATTTCTGTATAGCAATATTTGCCTTATTTAAAGAAATATATGTATATATGTGTGTGTGTGTGTATATATATATCTTCAGATGTAGCGACTATTACTTTAAGAAATTTCTGGTACTTAAATACTTAAAAATCCATAAAACTCCTGATGTGAACAAACCCTGCGTAACTTTGAAATAATTTTATTACTAACCGTCACAAAAATCTAACTACCCAAAAAAGAGGAATTAAATTCAGGATATTCATCGAATAAGTTTCTTAACCCATTTAAGTCCATTTTTTTTTTAAATAACGTTAATCGTAGTTATCCAAATAGGTTTACTGAAGATTATCTCATTGTCTGAAATGTAACGAATGTACTTATTTTGTGTACTATTCGATTAATATTATGCATAATAATAGGCTAAGGAAGAGTTTTTGAAAACATTTTGAAAATGAAGTATTACCATTGGATTTGAGAGGGTATTACAACTTTCTAATATTTTTTGCGTTTTGTCCGCATGATTGGTACAAAAAAAGTAACTTATATTTTAAATTTAAAGAGCGAAATATACGTATAAAATAAAGGAATGCGAGCGGTGCAAAAAGAATTAAGTAAACTTTTATTATTATTATTATTATTATTATTATTATTACCAAATGACAAAAGTAAATGAAGTCATAATAAACTAGTCAGATGTGGCATTCCCAAAACTTCTTTTATCTTATGCATGTTAATATTTGTTGAAAAATGCAGTATAGCAGCGCCACCGGTCAGGTGGTTTAAACCAAGATCTAGTCAGCAACAACTTATGTCAACTTATAACTGAATCTGAAGTTTAATGAAAATCTGTGCATTAGTTTTTGAGATAAAGCTATTGCAAAATCTCTAAAAATAATCTGCTTAACAGCGCAACATGTTGAATGATGTACACCAAAAACTAATCAGGATCAATTTTTAATCAGGTACTAATTGAATCTGGAGTTCGATGAAAATCCATGCATTAGTTCTTGAGATACATTTATTGCGAAATCGCGAAAAATGCAGCATAGCAGCACCACCTGTAGGGCAATTTACACCAATAAATAAACAACACTAATCTGTATCAGGGACTAACTGAATCTGAAGTTTAAAAAAAATTCGTAGATTAGTTCTTGAGGTAAAGCTATTGCAATAATCACAAATAATGCACCATAAATGCGCTACCTGTTGAGCGACTTGCACCAAACATTATGATTCATGCTTTTTTCGCCGAACGATCGATTAAATCTTCTGCTGTTCGTTGACAGCTATTACGAACGAATGGCTATAATAGGTATGACCGCAAAAAAAGTCGGTAAAAATTCAACGCAAATACTGAGCTTGAGAAATCCGACATTATGATCCTTTTTCAGTAAAAGTTTCACCCCTCAGGTGGCCGATAATTACACACTCAGTCACAGATGTTCCCGGTAACCATTTATCTCAAAATGACACTTCTGAAAGACTCTCTTTCTCAACAGTTCCTGGAAAATTCCATGACATTTTATTTTTTCAGCAAGAAAGAAAGAGTTTCATTTGTATTTCAAATATGATCATTTTCTTTATGTACTACATATATTATATTTAAATGTTAATGCTTGTATTTTATATGCTTTGTCTGAAATACAAGTTAGAAATTTGTATAGTTTTGTGACAATTTAAAAGGTATTTATAACAATTTTTGCTTAAATAATTAAGTCTTTATCACGCATATTTAACACGTGAATGATAATAATATTAATAACAATAATAATAACTATATTAATAAATAATAACTTCATTGATTTCATTATCTTAATTCCATATTACTGATTATGTATTAAATAAAGTTTAATTTCTCAATAATTGGAGAAATTTAAATTAAACTTGAGTTAAAAATAATATTTGTTTTAAGATTTAAGGTTAGCCAATATAAAATTGATTAATTATTGTAACTATTTTTCTATTTTTTTTATAAATTCAGTCAATTTCTGTCTTTTAAAGCTGTGGATTTCTTTTCTACTTGCAATGATATAATAATAGTAATGTAATTGGTATTAGTATTATTATTTACGTTATTGCTATTGTTATTAGTAGTAGTAGAATTGTCCACAAATTAAGTAAATATTGGAAAAGAAATTCTACATTGGTAGTGTTATAGACAAATTTTTACGCTAAGTAGACAACTTTTAAATCGGAAAATTGTTTAATGTGATTTTTAATCTTAACGTAAGCCAAGGCCGTTCAAAAAAAAAAAAAAAAAAAAAAAGTTAGGTATAAAACTATTTTAATGCGAATTTAAGAATTTTTCCTTGGGGTATACTTTTCAGGCAAGTGGGGTGCAAACAACTTTTTTTCTCTCTTTTTTGATTGGTTTTTGAAGGCTTTTGTTTCAATTTTTTATTCTAATTTTCATTATTTCAAGACAAGTTTTTTTTTTCTTTTTTAATAAAGGTAATTTTTTACATTGATACGAATTTGTAAAACAGTGCAAAGTATTAATTATATTTCCTCTCTCTCTTTCAAAAATATATTTACACATGACTGATAAAAACAGAATTAAAACTTAAAAAAATAAAATGATCAACCGTTAAATATAGCTGAAAATATGGGAAGTTTTGTTTACAAATTGTTATTTACATGTGAATATTAAAAAAGCAAGTTAATGTTAAAATTATTAAATTGTTGAGCACGAAACGCATTTAGCGGGAACAATTACATCATAAGTAAAATTCTGAAATATTAAATTCCGTTACATTAAGAATGCCTAAGGTGATTAAATTATCATACATTAAAACTGTTAATGGTTAAAATTAGATCATAAGTATTTAAATTTTTTAAATACTGTTCCCAAACAACTTTTAAGTTGAATATGGTATTTACACGTGAATATTAAGAGTGTGGGGTGTAGGGTAAATAAAAACTGTAACTAAATTTTTGTACTTAAAATGTTTTTAGTGGTGAAAATTACATCATACTTTTAGATTTTCATAGTGCAGCAAGCAAATTTGTTTAGCGATTTTATCACTTGATGCAACGAAAAATAGAAGTAAATACATGCGCAAAATATTTTTGATTTTTTTAAATACAAATTAGTATTCGATAAATACATGTTAGAAAATGGCATATAGTTATTAATTAAAATAAACAATTTACAATTTAATTATAACATGGAAATATGCATGATGGTAAATGAAATAAAGAAAAGAATTCACGCATAAGCTATGCTTGATTCCGAAAATACTTAAAATTTTATCAAAAGATGAAATACAAGAGTAAACTTTCAAAACACTGTGCTTTTCAATACCATGATTCGGAATGTTATTCCTAAGCAGACGGGAGTTTTTAGATTTCGAACCCAAAGGAAGAATGTTATCCATAGTGTCGTTAAGAAAGTTTGAGAGGCACCGACAATTTTTAACCTAGCCATTTTATTCAAGTTGATTTTCAAATGTGTAATTTATAAGTTATTTTACTTTTCAATCTCAAAAACAGCCATGAACTATCACGACAGATGGATGAGGCTATGGTAACAAAAATGCTCCATTCAAGCGGAAAAGCATGGCAACCTGATTACAGAAAGTAATCCCCGTTCGAGATATATATCATTCATTCTTGCATAACCAGACAATATTTTAAAAACAAGACACATTATGGAGTGCATAATCTAAACGCAGGTTGGCGAGCGTCGATTTTTGAAATGATAATTTTAGGCTGTTTTTAACTGCTCTGCTCAACAAGTGCTAAATGTTTTGACACGTTTACAAATTAAATTTTTAACGGAAAGATATAAAATTGGAAGAACTGTCTATGGAAGAGATTTGGAATCGACCTCACTTTTTCATTTTATGATAATTCAATTACCTATCAAGTTATAAGCGATTTTGATCACATGATCACGATTTTTTCTCTCTTCATTGGACTGTTTTTCTGCTTTCGTCGGAAATGCGGTTCAAAATCTCAACTTTGACGGCTTGTTCTGAAAAATCTATTGCATTTGGAAAAAAAAAAAAAAAAAAAAAAAAAAAAAAGAGAGAGAACTGAGTGCGATAATTAAGAACGAACAATATTTGCTAGTATCGTGTATTTCCGGATTAAAATAAATTAAAACTTATGTCAAAATGTTGCTTTTTTGATTTAAGATTTATTAAAACATACATTAAAGTTTGAATTGATACTTTCGTTTGCCAGTAAAAAAAGTAATAGAATGTTGCCCACTGTTTTATCGATAAAACATTCAGCTCTTACTATTCCCATTCAGGAAACAAGTGCAAGAAGATAACAATAGTGTTGAATAAATTATGTAACAATAAGCTATAATTTAATACTTTCAAATAGTAACTATATATTTTTTAAATTTTATTAAAATAAATTTATTTAATTTATGATATTGATATTTAATTGACTCCACCTCTCCATTTAAATTAAATGTGCATAGGAAGCAACTAATTTTTGAATTGCCATATCTGTCTGTTATTTCAAACACAGAAAAAAAGGAAGAAAGAAAACAAAAATAATATTTTAACACTGTTAATTATTTCATCAAGAGGTTGGGGTCGGGCAGTGCTCGACAAATTCCGACGTATGATATGAAAAGGAAGGGGAGGGGGAAATCAAAATTAGTAAGATGTTGATAAAGTTATGTATCTACAGCATTACTCACCCACAAAGTGGCTACTTTCTGGCAATATTGCTCGATTGATTTGTATGTTATTTGAAATAAAATTATTTCATTTGTAATATTGATATTTAATTTACTCCATCTCTTCAAATGAATTGAAACCGTAAAGGACTGAATTCATATCTGAATTGCGATATCTGTATATTATTGCAAACATAGGAAAAAAACAGAAAGAAGAAAAAAATAACATTTTAATGTTAACTGTTTCATCAGGTGGTTGGGGTGGAGCAGTGTTCGACGAATGCTAACGTATAATATGAAGAGGAGGCAAGGAGGGGGAGGGAGTTCAAAATTAGTGAAATGTTGATAAAGTTATCTATCTACAGCAACCTTCCCCCCTCCCACACACACACTAAAATGTCTACCTTCTGTACGATTGGTCAATTGATTTGCAATCTTAACCTTCCGTCTACCAGACGGGTCCATTGGACCCGATAGCAATATTTCTGGTGTCACTGGTAAAATTAGAAATTGTCGATTGACACCGGAATTTATAAAGGACTTGTCTAGATATTACGAATTCCTTAATTTAAGCTTTCATTGTAAAAGCAAAATTATATTAAAATATTACTGGTGCCGTTTTCAAGTTTGGAATTAAAATTAGGTGTTGCCGTAGATAAATGGGTGTTTTGTCTGGTAGACGGAAGGTTAAACTGAAGATATCTTCAGGTATTGACTATCAAGTTAGGTATACATGCGAGAGTGTTGTTTATTCCAAATCAACGAGAGGCCTTGCTATATATAAAAAACATTTATATAGACGAATACTCACGAAAATTACACACAAATACTATACAAAGAATAAAAGAATTATGCTGGAGCGCGTCACACACGCATCATCGAACGATCAACATCCATCTTCTTCTCTCCTTTTCGATTGCCATCCGCATTCTGGAAAAATGTCCTTGGACCATGGAGTATAGGCGACCTTCACACCTTCCCTCCAGTTTCCACATGTTGGACGGTGTCCCACACTGTGGAACTACTCTTAAAAGTTCTACCAAAAGTCTTACTTTAAAGTTCTACCTAAAAAGTCCTACTTAGAAAATCTTGTACCTTTTCTCTTATCCCTCGTCCCATCGAGAGCATTTACTTTCACTTCTGACATATAGAAATTCTAATACACTGAATACTAAAAATATACACATTACATCTTAGAAATATCCTTAACTGCCAATAATAATGAAATAATCCAAGAAATATAATTTATATATATATATATATATATACATACTTTTGAACAGCTAAATATATATATATTTAAGTAAAATACATTACACAAATACTTTTGAATTATGTTTATCACTTAATAAATTCATACTGTACTATATGATATATTTAATTTCCCCTTTTTTCTGGTCTTAAAGTTATACAGTTTTTTAAGTTGTTGCTTGGCATTTTTAAAATTATGTTTCAACAAATTCATTACTAAATGTCCTTTTCCAATGTTTACTTTTAATTTCATTGGATCTTCTGGAAAATCATAAAAATCATCTTCAACTTGTTCATAATTGATAACAGTCAACAAGAAACCTGCATTCAACTTATCTGAAGCTTGCACGAAATTGTCTACTTTTTCTTCAAAGCTTTCTTTGCATTCTTTGATTTCTTCCTTCAACTTCTTTATAGTGTCAAATAAAATCCTTTTTGACTCTTTAAGTTGATTAACTTCATTTTCTACAGCAACTACTTTTCCACAGATAATAAGATTTTCATCTTTTATAACACCAGGTTTCAAATTTATGCTATGTGAATCAACTTCGGCTCTCTCCATTTCTTCATCAAAAACCACTCTATATTCTTCGATAAGTGCAATTAGTTCTTTTTGTAATGCTATTACTTTTGAAGATGATTCAGTTAAATTCTCTTTATATTTTAAAAGTTCTTGAATTTCTATTTTGAAAACAGCATTTCTCTTTTCTAATTCTTTAAGTCTAGCAGAATGCTGCTGGCAGTTATCCTGGCTAACTTTTAATTCATCAGTTAACTTAGAAGCTTTCTTCTCCAATTCAATTTTTGATGACTCTGATTTTCGCAGTTCATCAGTCATCTTAAAAACTTCTTGATTTAGTGAATTAATTTCCTTTTCTAATTCTTTTAATACAGTTTCGTTGGAGTTTAAATCATTCTGCAGTGATTCCAAATTAATATCAGCAATGCTTAGACTTTGTTCGAGGGAAACTATTTTTTCATCTCTTTCCATTAAATCATTCTGATGAGGCGGTTTAAAATTTGAAAACTCTGTGGCAGCACTTTTTTGCTTTTCAATTTCGTTTTTGTAGCGTGCTATCCCTTTCTGTAATTCCACTCCGGAAGCTTCTTTCGTCCCCTTTAATTCAGCAATCTTTTCCTCAAGATGTTCAATTTCTTTACGAAGACATTTAGTTTCATTTTTTAATGTAGATATTGTTTCACATTGGTCATGAAATATTTTTTCAGACTTGCTATTTTCTACCTGACTTTCGGATAATTTCTCTTTCAGCATATCAATGTCTTTCTGAAATGAAGATTTGGCTGTTTTTAATGCTGTTATCTCTTTTTCTAGCAAACTTATCTTGTCAGTGTAGATTTTAGTTTCTTTTTGCAATTTTTCATCTATAATTGACTCTATCTCCTTTCTTGAAGTGGCATATTCTTTCTCATTGGTTTCAAGGCATTTATTTAGCTTGATTAGTCTCAGTTTTATAATGCTCAATATTTTCCTCATCAGATGCTTTATAGTTTTTCAGTTGTTCAATTTCTTTTTCTAAAGTCTGAACACTGTCTTTTAAAAGTTGATTTTTTCCAAATTCAGAAGTCAGTTCTTTTTGAAGATTTTCTTTATTAGACTGAATATCTTCCATCTTTTGATTCAACTCTCCATACATAAAGTTCAAATCATTCAATTCTAATTGCTTATTTTCCAGTTCTTTTCTAGCAGATTCCAATTCAGAAGATTTTTCTTTAATAGGTGCTTCATCTATTACTTTTGTTTTTCTGCACATTTGACAATCATGATAAGCAGTGTATAGTTGTTTTACTTCTTTTGGCATTCCTTCCCACCAAAACGACATAGCAATTCTAACTGTTGTTTTCTTAGCAGCTAAATTTCCACCATTTGGTGTTTCATGTGCTAATCTTAAAATTCCTTGTCTTCTACAAACAGGTATGACAAGTTGAACATATTTTTGTCTTCCAACCTCGCCTGTATGATACAATAAACCGGATTCGATCCAATAATTATTTTTCTGCCGCTTTGCATCTTTAAAGCACTTTCTTAGTGTAGAACAAACCATTTGTTACTTTTTTAACAATTGTGCTTGCGAAACCGAAGAATTTTCCTTCTGGTCCTCGTTGCAAACCTGTTTGGGCAAAACAGCTCCCTCAACATCTTCACCTTCGTTATCTAGATTTGTTTCCACATTCCCTTCTGGACACTTTGACCTTCCCTCCACATTGAATACAGATTTTTCTTTGTTTCTTTCAACCGGGGTGAAATCTACCTCATCCCCTAAATACAACTTTTGCTCTTCTTTTAACAGAGCAAAAACCTGGGGAGTGACCAAAGCTTCTTCGTGTAATCCTTCCACTACTGCAACCGGTACCCGTACATACGGAATGACCTCATCTTCTATCCGAAGACTGAGCGGAACGGAAACAAGCTTTGCTGCTACAGGACTCCCTACTGCGGGTCTCAAAAATACTTTCCCACATGACTGCAAATATTCTTCCGGCACCATCGATTCCCGCAGCACTGTAATCTCCGCACCACTATCGATGATTCCCTGAAACTTCTGGTTACCGATTCCTAGATTTACCTTAAGGAGTCTCCCATCAGTTTCTTCTACCGGAAAATTCATATTCGAACGAAATACATTTATCCCCTTTTTCTCAAGATCAGTTTTGGAAGTTTTCCCTTCACTTTGTCCTGCTGTATTCAATTTGGGACAGGCCTTCTTCAAATGCCCTTCTTTCCCACACGCAAAACAGGCATATTTTGTGCGCAACTCTCTTTTATCTCGTTGTACTCCGACAGATGCTTCAGTCTTGAGTTCAAATTTTGGTTTACTATCTCTCATATCTTTTTTTGAATCTAAACTATAATTATTCCAGCTTCTATTCCGAGGGTTAGATAAATTCTTCTTTGGAAATTCATTTTTTCTAAAACTGTCTGTAATACTCTCGTAATCATCGAGCTTTTCCGCTAGTTCTAATGGCGTTGTAAATGTAAGCCAAATTTCTAAAAAGTGTTCGTTTATTTCTAGAGGTACACGAAATTTCAATTGTTCCGTTACTATTAAGTCTTTTAATTGCTCGAAAGTGGTAATATTTAATTCTGTTATCCATTCAGTGAAATAACTTAAAAGCTCTTGGGTATAGTTTCTCCATGATTTGTCAGGAGTTTTGTGGTGTCTGTAGAAACACTGCTTTAATTTCTCACTGTTTAGTTTGTATCGTTTTAAAATAAGAGTTTTCACGAAATTATAATTAACTGCATCTTCCGGGGATTCTCTAGCGAGCATATTTGCAATTTCCACCGGTAAAACTGCTAACAGATAAGCTACCCAATCCTTCTTTGGTACTTGTGCCATTTCTGCTCTTCTTTCAAAATTTATCAAAAATAATCCCATTTCATCACGTTTTTCATCGAATTTCGAGACAATCTGCGACAGTTGAATTTTCGAAGCTGTATCAACTTTTAACTCATCTTTTTGTTCTGAAAATTTATGTAATTGTTCCAATATTTTCATTTCCAATTCATATTCTTTCGCTTCCGTAGCCATTCTCTCTTCCCTTTCTTCTTGACGTATTTTTTCTTCCCTTGCTTCTTGTCGTCGCTTTTCTTCTTTCTCTTCTGCGTCTTTCGTTTTCCTATCTTCAACTATGGAATTCAAAATCCCTTTAACAAAATCCTCTTCGTACCCATCCACTTCTAGTATAGCTTTTTTCAGTTCTGCAATCTTTAACCTTTCCACATCCTCAATACCAAGCTCAATAGCCACTTGCTGTAAGTCTTGCTTTCTAGTACCTTGAGTTAAATAAGCCATCTTCGATAAACTAAATTTCAAAAAATCGCAACAATATAACAATACTAAAAAATGTTTCTATTCTGAAGGAAACCTTCCCTAAGAACGCCTTAAACCAAATTTAACGCAAACTTGAGCATCATTTTGTTTATAACCTATTAAATTCAATGCACTTTATGTTATTTAAATACTAATACTACATTACTAAATAAAGTATAACTCATTTGCAACACAATAAATAAAAATAAAATATATGAACAAAACAATTCTTGCAATAATTAAAATATATTTTTACCAAATTGTCAAGTTAAAAATATTTAAAACATTTGTGCTCTAATAAAAAGAAATGTTTGTCAAAGTTTTCCGAAACTATTTTTAAATACCTCCTTAAAAAAATACATATACACCTTACAATATATTTTTTTTAATTTTAAAACACTTCCACTTTTCTTAAACTATATTTCAAACGAAACCAAATATTTAAAAATTACAATTTTACATCAACACTCTTTTAATTAAATGCAACAATATTAAAGAAATAACAATCTTTTCATTATCGCAATTTGAAACTCAAATCAAATCACAGTGCTATTCTTCTACCACTTAATAAATGGAAAAATAAAACAACAAACAAAATAGTTTAACTTTCAGTTGACTAAAAAAAAATAAACAAATAAAAAGAAATATATATATTCTGTAATATTATCAAATAAAGAACAATTCATTATCATATTTTTTTCCACGTCATGGCAGACGATAATCTGACATTATTTCATAATTTAATCTAAATTCGTAAAAACACTTCAAAATCACAGAATTCTTGAAATAATACGTCTTCAAAATAAAAAAAAATATTTGCAAAGGCTTTTATTTATTTATTTATTATTATTATTATTTAGCTTCATAATTAAAAATAGCTATTTTCAAAGTATCTACTGCAAGTAAATATTTTTTTTTCCTTTCCAAACAAAAATTAGATAAATACTCTTTTTTCTTTCTTTCTTTTTTCTTTTTTTTTTTTTAACTACGTGTGTTCTAAACAAATGAAAGTCTACAAGGTTATTATTATAAGATTATAATATAATAATTGAAGTTCATTTTTATGCTTTATTTTTCTTTTTATACCAAACTCACAATAATATCATGCATTTGTAAAATATTTATTAAATAATAAAATTTTATTTTCCGCACTCAATATAATTATTATAGTAGAACAGTTCTATCTGAACATTATATTAATATTAACAAATATACATTGTAACAGCACTATTATTTACGTTCATATACAATTACCGAATTAAATATCGTATTTTTTTTTCGACTATTGTTACAATCAATTTTTAAGTATTCCAACTATTCATACGTATTACCACTGTAATAATATAAAACACATATATACCCTTTAACTATTTAATCATTTAAATAATATATATTTTATATAGCTCTCAATGGGTAAAACACACACAAAAAAAAAAAAAAAAAAATACCTTTATAATAACTGCATTAGTTGTCGAATATTTCTCGTCTTCAAGCAAATAGTAAGAAGCCATTTTCTTGGAATAATATTTATGATAGGAGATTTTAATAATCTAACTTGAAGAAGTTAAAGAGCTTAGAAGCATGGTTAACATCCTAGGCGAATTTAATAATCGCATTTGCAGGATTTGAGAACCTTTCACAAACATGGTAGACATCCATAGCGAGCTGCGCCATTTTATCAAGTTGTGTATACATGCGAGAGTGTTGTTTATTCCAAATCAACGAGAGGCCTTGCTATATATAAAAAAACATTTATATAGACGAATACTCACGAAAATTACACACAAATACTACACAAAGAATAAAAGAATTATGCTGGAGCGCGTCACACACGCATCTTCGAACGATCAACATCCATCTTCTTCTCTCCTTTTTGATTGCCATCCGCATTCTGGAAAAATGTCCTTGGACCATGGAGTATAGGCGACCTTCACATTGACATTCATAAATTGTGAAATCGAATAATGGTTTCCAATCTTTGATAAAAAATAATAATAAAAAAAAATAAAGGAAATATCATAATATCTGCGAAATTTGGCGATTTGAAACAAATTTTTGCACATTACTGACCAAGAGAGGTGAGTGTACATGATCACTTATAAATTAAGCAATCATTTATAATTTAAGGTGTAATACATTTATGGAAAAATTAAATATTCCATTCCATTTTTAAACTCTTTTAGTCGTGTTTTCAAATTTATTACTTTTTTTATAATAGCAGAGTCATTTTTTACTCAAAATTAAGAAATTTAAATACTGTTCAATTACTCTTCGAGTAGCTTGAAGTCGATCGATAATTCTGAGATATCAAATTTTTAAAAAAATGTGCGCAATAAGGGGGGGGGGGCGGAATTTAAAATATTGTTTAAACAGCACTAAATCAAAGTTCGAAATTTTAATTTAGAATTTTTATTGCTAATGAAAATAATAATAATAAAAATATTTTTACTGAAATGAATTTTCTACCGTAAAACATTAAGAAAAAATTATTTTCGATTTTCGAAGATGACCCTTTGAAGCTTAACAAAATTTTACTATATTACGTAGTTTAAATAGCAGTCTATGGATGTGAAGGGCTTAAAAATACATTTCAAAGTGTGTTATTTATTTTCCTTACTAAAATATATTAGATTATATTCTAAGGAATTTTTGTAGAACATAATAAATTCATATTGAAGTCTTCTCTAAAAAAAAGTGAGTATACTGCCGTTTATGAATGGTGATAGGTGTAAATGCGATTTTAGTTATGCTATCAGTATTACAGTTGAAACAAATGTTTACATATTGAGTAGTAATAATTAAAATACTTTTTTCAACGGAAATAAAAATCTACACGGGATGTGCCGCATAATTTTTCTTCCTTGGTTACGGCATTCTGTGTTAGTCTGAAAAAAATAAATAAATAAATAAAAATAAAGCACTCAATTGAAATTTATTTATTCATTTTATACACTATGTTTATTGTTTATAAATAAATAATGTAAAAAATCAATTTCGCTCTCTTAAGTGTGTTATTTTACTACAGAAACCGAAAATAACGAAAATTATTCATATGTTTTATTTGAGGTGTATTTGTTTTTTAAAACAGTAATTTGTATACGGCACATTACTGTAAATTATTTTAAATACATTAACCCTTTTGACTCGGACGTTCATTACAAAAATTTGACACAACCTTTTTAAAAGAATATTTCTTCAAGTACACAGTATCAAAAATGCTAATCTAATTAAATAAGACGTATTTTATTTTCCTTCAGTACTGGTGCCATGAACGTTTCAGGTTGCTAGAATTTCCACAAAAAAATGTTTCAGCAGAACTATGCTTCAGATGAAAATAAATGCCTATTTAAATATGAATATATTCAATGTACTGCATGGGAAACAAAAATGTATTTAAAAGAAATGTGATCATAGATAATTAAAATTTCGGCTTTGATACTAACAAAAATATACATGTTTCGTGATATTTATGCACATGTACCAATATTACATGAGTGTGCATTGTGAAGTGCCATTCAAATGTGTAAGTTTAGGAATATTCGTTAGTAATTGAAAAAAGTAATTGTAAACATAGCAGTCCGCTTTCCGAGAATTTCTTTGGAGGTTTTATTGTAATATAGATTTTAATCGGAAAAATTGTCGAATATCATTCTGAAAAATCAAAATCACATCAAACCGAAGTCGACCTGCAAAATTCAAAATCCGAAGCCGGATCAGATTTGATTCGAATTAGATCGATTTGACCCAATAAAAGTCAACCCGATCTACAGCAAAAAGAAATCAGTCAACCCGATCCACAACAGAAAAAAAGGTCAACCCGATCCGAACCCACGCGAATGGGTCGGTCGCAGGTAAGAAACTGTGAGTAAACAGTCCTAATTCATGATACTAATTCAAATTGCTGCATTTGATTTATTATTACTTTGCAATCGAGAGAAACACAAACCCATCGATGCCGATTTTTCAGTGCTTTTTAGGGTCTCGCATTTAAAAAGTAAAACGGAACTATTATCAGATTACTCCTGTATCTGTTACAGCCATTTTACTTGTAAGCTATGGAATGTAAAAAGTTCCAATTGGAGAAAGTAATAAAGACTATTGACTCTATATTTACACATTATTAAACATTCACAAGTATATTTAGGAAAAATATAGAGGGGATAATAAGTTACTTGAAAAAAAAAAAAAATTCTTTGTATATCGTATGGGGTAGAGTGTGAAAGCTAGAGAGTAAATTAATGACCTCCTTTCGAAGCGCGCTTAGCACAATGCCAATTTTAAACTTTGAACAACAGTTTTGTTTTTGTTACATTGTAGGAAAGCTTATCATTACGCTGAATTTAGTTTTATGAAATGTCAAATGAAATTTAAATATACAGTACTTTTATTGTCAATATCGTATTAAATTCTTAAAGAGAAAGAAAAAAAAAAGATGATGATACAATTTAAAAAAGTAGGTAAGTGTGATCGCAGATCGTACAGAGGGTTTCGTTTAATATTTCTTAAAAAAAAAAAAAAAAAAAAAAAAAAAAAAAAAAAAAAAAAAAAAAAAACTTATTTTTTATTTAATAAATACAAACTTTCGACTCACAATCATTAAATTATCACAAATATGGTAGCATAAGTAAGTTTATTTATAAAATATTTATAAAAGGAAGTTATTTATTTTAATCAAATAAAATTTGTTCAAATAAAATTCCAAAATTCCAAAATTCCAATTTTTTTAAAAATCCGAAAAAAAAATAAAATTTTAAATTTCTAAAAACGAAAAACGAAAAAAATATTTAAGCGAAATTTAAAACGCTAAATCATCAATGAATCTACAGTTTTTTAAAACAGAAAGAAAATTGAATTCAAAAAGATATGATGAATGTTAGATGCATGAAACCCTAATAGTACAAACTCTTAAACTTGCAAAAAGTACGAAATTTCATTTAATTAAATCCATCATAATATGAAACTACTTCAACTTCTAGCACCAGGGCTCGAACTAGGAATCTTCTGTTTATTAGCAAGATGCTTTATTACCAAGGTATAATGTCTGCATGCAAAACGTTGAAATTAATATTTTTTTAATCAAAATCGCAAAAATAAATTTATGGCATTGAAAAATTTAATTTAATTAAAATAATAGATGTTTTCGAAATCTTATAATTTGTCGAGTGACACGAGATATTCAGCTGTAAATGCACAAAATTTGAAGTCTCTGACTTACGCAGTTTTTGTGTGCGGACTCTGACGACAGACAGACACTGGACTGAGACAAATTAGATTTCGTCAGATAAAAGAAACCATAAAAATAGTCTCACAAAATAGCAATATTTTTTATTATTTAGCCTTCATGTATTTTTAGGTAGATTTTGTATGGATTCGTATGGACCGCAACAGAATACTATCTATTCCGGTCTAAACTATGCTGGAATTTCTTAAAAATTTCTGCAGATCTACACTGATTATGAACCTTAGACACCAAAACTACCATCAGTAAAAAGCTTTATATATCTATATCAATCATTTATAGATACGATAACTTCTACAATTCTGCTCATTATCTCTTCCAAACTGATACATAAAATCAAGCAACATAAAATCTCGGTTAAGTTTATTAACGGGCAAAATCGGACCAAGGGGTCGAAATAGGGGGGGGGGGGGGTATGAAAACCGAAAAATCTCCATAACATCTTATTTAAAATAGATATCGAATCAGTTTGAAGTTTGTATTACTTCTAAAAAATGGATCAAAAATTTATGCATGACAAATTTTTGATAAAATTAAAAATAGGCTCAAAGGGCGAACAAAACAGGATTATTAGGAGAAAAAAATTCATAACTTCGTCAGTTATTATGGTATCAAGTCCAATTAAATTTATTTTACTTAATATTATCTGAAATTTTTGTTTGATAAGAGCGACTCTTGTCGCAAAAAGGGGAGGGGAGAAGAAGAAGAAAAAAAAATCCATAAATTTGTCAATTATTGTGATATCAAATCCGATTAAATTTATTGTACATCTTCTTAATAATATCTACAGCTTTTATATTGACAAGTTTTTGATAGGATCAATTCTTATAGCAAAAACAAATGAAACATAAGTAGAAGTTGAAGAAAAAATCGTATCAAGAGTGTACTCACTTCCAAATTGCTTATATTCTGACTCATTTTTTAAATCATTTTTGCCGTTAAATGCATCCATCTGGCAGGTTCTCCTACTTAGGAACTATATGATGAGCCGTATTGGTCAGTTTTTTGATAATGGCAGAATATACTTTTAAAAGTGCTGTCAAAGTTGGCCTTTTGAACAGAACTTTTCGAAGCGATCGAGATTGAAGAATTGGGGGTATATTCAAATAACAAATTCTGAATCTTCTTACTTATTTTGAATTCATTTTAGCTCACAAATTCATATGCAATTGACAGTTTCTCTTATTTAGGAGCTATATAATGTGCTGCTTTAATTTTTTCATAAAGACAGAATATATTAAAAATATATATATGCTTTCAATGTGGGCACTGTGAAAAGAATTTCCCAAAGCGATCGTGATTGAAGTATTGAGGATATATTCATAACAAACTTCTTATTTTCTAACTCATTTTTAAATTAGTTTTGCTCTCAAATTTTTTAAATTGGTACTTTCTATTACTTAGGAACTATATAATGTTCCGTTAAGGTCAATTTTTTTTCGTAAAAGCAGGATATACTTCAAAAAATGCTGTAAAAATGTGCATTTTGAACCGAATTTCCCTTAAGTGGATTGTAATAAAACCAGTCCTTACAGATAAATGTAGTTAAAAACTCTTCAAAAGCGGCCAAATAAAGTTGTTGAACAAGTTTATCTCTAATCATATTTTACTTTTTGTTGGGGAAATGACAACTTAACTTCGAAATCTACCTGTGCCTATAGGCCGCCACGACAGAAATTTTGTTGAACTTGTATTCATTTATGTTATACACATTCATACTTTTCCAGTACACTATATGACCAATGGTGATCGGTCACTTGCGATTTTAGACGTTTTGTTAATGAAAAAAAAAAATACTTAAGGGTGTATTTCGATTCAAACTGCTTATTTTCCGATTTATTTTTGAAGTTACTTTTGCTCTCAAACTCATCAAACTCGCAGATTCTTTTATTTAGAAACTACTCAAGGTGCCGTAATCGTCAATTCTTTGATAAATGCAGAAAATATTGCAAAAAAAGCAATCAAAAACGGCAATTTGAACCGATTTTTCCGTAGCGGAAGATCTGTGGACGAAAAAAAGGGTCATGCTGAGAAGGTAATTGTTTATAAATCAAATTCTAATGAATTGAGCGTAAAATGAGATTACACGGCATTTTGTACGTCTTTTCGAAAATCCCTTCAGCAAGTTTCATATTTCTACTTTTAAAAATACATCTGAAATTGTATCGGAAAGTTTCGAGCTGTTGAAGATGGAAAAGCGTTTTTTCGAATACACCCTTAAGGAATTAGTCTGAAAATCCAGGTATGTAAACAAACAAGTAAAGGTCATATATTTCCACGAAAATATTTTTTTTATAACCCTCCTATAAGGGACCGTCAACAACAGAAAAAGAACGAATACCTTTAAGATAACACTGCAGAAACTAACGTAGCAAAAGCTTTCAAACTGCAAAAACATGAATGTGTTCATTTTTGTGAGAATAGCATTATATTAATTAAGAATTTTATATATATATATATATATATATATATATATATATATAGAAACAGTCTCAAATTTTGACAAGCTTTTTGCTTATAATTTGCAGAGTTTTTATTATAAAAATGTGTTCTTTTTAGAAATTATGAAAAAGCATTATTGAACATAATACCCTGAAATTTGGTACTGGTTTTATAAAAAACCTCAATTTCTCTACAAGTTGTCCGACTACTCGATTATTTTGCCGTTGATCGTTTAAGAAAAATTGACGTTAAGTCGTACAATTACCCAGGGGTAGTCGGTACGTAATGAAAAGGAAACACAAACACTGAATTAATTGCAGAGAACACATTATTAGGAAATCAAGCAAATATTTATTTCGCTAAGCGCAATTAAACATAGAGTGATCTAAGACACAGAAGGATTCTAAGTTAAGAAGAAGAATTATAATCTAAGTCTAGTTCATTTCAAAACATTATCGTACGTTGCATTTGATATCAAAATAGAAAGGAAATAAATTAGGGGATGCCTCGGAAAATCTAGTAATTTAAAGCCCACTTACCTATAATCATTTGCCGCACCGCTGGGAAGGCTTTCATCCCCATCATCGGTTAACTATGATCAGAAACTCCCGAAAATAGAATCCAATTCACGCCGTTACTCACGCTTTCAAAATCCGAACTCCAACTGCCTAACTCCTTCTCATCTTACCCTTTTTCTTACTCTCTCCCTCTTTTGCTCATTTTCATTATCCCCCCCCCCCTTGAAATCCTTCAAACCCAATCCTCTGCGAATAGCAATATTATTGGGTACATTAATACAATATGTTATCCTCCATTCGCTCGATTTCTGTTTTCTTGACCACCCTGTTTTTTTTTTTTTTGTTTCCTTCAGAGCCCCAAAAGAAAGGGTATAACAGCTGACTCTAACTGAGGCTTCCCGCTCGAATTCCAGGCGCAAGTCCTTCGTCGCACCTCAAAATTCCTACTATATTCATGCTCACCTGAAACCATCTCAGGCCCCTTCTTTTTTTGAATACCATCTTTCTCATACTTACCAAGGGGGGGGGGGGGCTTTGCTTTTATTATATAATTCGACATTTCTTTTCGTTAAAAATGTTTTATAAAATTCGCTTTTTTCCATCTGCATAGCATTGCATTTTTACCTTAGCTATTAACTTTTACTGATCAGGTGCACGAACACCTGAGATGCACACCTGAGATTCTAATTCAGCCACTTGAAATCCCGGCGATTTATTACTTTTTTTATTTAAGGGTTGGAACCCCTTTATGAGTGGGTCTGCATTCTATCTCCCTTTCTGCATTATATGAATCAAGTAGTCAGCTCCCCGACAAATATACGAGATGCTCCAGAAAGAAAAAAAAATGAGGAAAAAAAAAAGAAAATGTCCTAAGATCCGCGGTTTAGCTATCCAAGGCATTCCCTTTTTCCAGTTTTCTATAAACAAAGGAAGTAATAATGATGAATGTACATAAAAATACAAAATAAAAGGAGAAAGCGAAAATAAATAAATTTACATAATAATGATATGTTAATAATACCATTCTATCCTGTAAATAAATGTTGAATCATGATGCTGCAATATATAGCATTAATAACACTAGTACATATAAATATTATTGATACAATTGATTGAAAAAGAGCAAAATATAATAAATTTACAAAATAATGAAATATTAATTATACCATACATTCCCATGAATGAAAGTTAAACATAATTGTGAAATACATAGTGTTAAATACATTTAAATTGCCTAAAACTAAAGCAAATGAAGAGAAAAAAAAAATCTGATAATTGCATATAATTGATTCTAAACGGGAAATAAATTAGAAACCTCGAAAAATGACAACCTGGGAAGTTTCAAAAGTAGAATATCAGATTAATTCTGCGGTTATGGCTGAACAAATAAATAAAGTTTTTTTTTTTTTTTTTTTTTTTTTTTTTTTAATATGAATATATATTTATAGATATACCTCCTGTATATAGATATACTTCCTGTTTAGTGTATATGCAATCATCGTGATTTACAACAGCAGGTTATAATTGTAGCCATTGTAGTTATAATTAGACAAATGATGAATAGACTGGATCCTAAGATTTTTAAAAGGTACAGTGGGGTATGAACGTTCGGAATTTTGAGCCAGTCCCATGCTGAAGAAGATGTCTGGGCACTTTGCACTTGTGTATAATTGAGATTTAACTGCAAAAGTTCTACGGAGGGTTCATCTAAGCACATGCGGAAAGTTTTGCACTGCATGAGAGTTGCAGATTTTAGACAGAGTTTTTCCGAAACACATTTTTGTTCAGCATGAAATCTAATTGTGAGAGTTTCAGTTTCCGTGTTGAGAAATATAGCTTTGGTGTGCACACTGGTCTGCTGAAAGTGTACCGAGACAACACCTGGTTGGCACGAACTATGAGCTCGAAAAGACATGCGGGCAAGGATAGGACATCTGTAGCAGGCACCATTGTCCGACTACTCGATTATTTTGCCGTTGATCGTTTAAGAAAAATTGACGTTAAGTCGTACAATTACCCAGGGGTAGTCGGTACGTAATGAAAAGGAAACACAAACACTGAATTAATTGCAGAGAACACATTATTAGGAAATCAAGCAAATATTTATTTCGCTAAGCGCAATTAAACATAGAGTGATCTAAGACACAGAAGGATTCTAAATTAAGAAGAAGAATCATAATCTAAGTCTAGTTCATTTCAAAACATTATCGTACGTTGCATTTGATAACAAAATAGAAAGGAAATAAATTAGGGGATGCCTCCGAAAACCTAGTAATTTAAAGCCCACTTACCTATAATCATTTGCCGCACCGCTGGGAAGCCTTTCATCCCCATCATCGGTTAACTATGATCAGAAACTCCCGAAAATAGAACTCCAATTCACGCCGTTACTCACGCTTCCAAAATCCGAACTCCAACTGCCTAACTCCTTCTCATCTTATCCTTTTTCTTACTCTCTCCCCCTTTTGCTCATTTTCATTATCCCCCCCCCCCTTGAAATCCTTCAAATCCAATCCTCTGTGAATAGCAATATTATTGGGTACATTAATACAATATGTTATCCTCCATTCGCTCGATTTCTGCTTTCTTGACCACCCTTTTTTTTTCTTTCCTTCAGAGCCCCAAAAGAAAGGGTATAACAGCTGACTCTAACTGAGGCTTCCCGCTCGAATTCCAGGCGCAAGCCCTTCGTCGCACCTCAAAATTCCTACTATTCATGCTCACCTGAAACCATCTCAGGCCCCTTCTTTTTTTTTAATGCCATCTTTCTCATACTTACCAAGGGAGGGGGGTTGTTTTTATTATATAATTTGATATTTCTTTTCGTTAAAAATGTTTTATAACATTCGCTTTTTTCCATCTGCATAGCATTGCATTTTTACCTTAGCTATTAACTTTTACTGATCAGGTGCACGAACACCTGAGATGCACACCTGAGATTCTTCTAATTCAGCCACTTGAAATCCCGGCGATTTATTACTTTTTTTTATTTAAGGGTTGGACAGTGGCGCCGACTTCCGGGTCTGCGGGTCTGCCGCGCAGACCCTGAAAAATATCTGCAGACCTTGCAATATCTTGGCAGACCCTGCAAAATGCAGGCATGAGACTCGCGATTTTCCGGGGGTTTTTTCACTTTTCGATTTTTTGCTGTTTTGCAAGTGGAGTGATTTGTTCCGGAATTTTAAAAAATCGGTCATCAATCTGAAAATTTGTAGATACGCGAAAAAAAACTCAAAATTTGTCAAAAGATCGCGCAATAAACGGGAATCAAAGAATAGCGGGGGGGGGGGGGTGTCAATTTCGTCGAAAGATCGTGGAAAAACGCCAGTTTCATCAAAGAATCACGAATAAACGTCAATTTTGTGAAAATCGTAAAAAGATCGCGAAAAATTTCGTCAAAAAATAGCATGAAAAACTCGCATTCTGTCCAAGAATCACAGAAAAAATGCAAATTTCATTCTAAGATAGTGGAGGAAAATGCAAATTCTGACAAAGAATCGGGAGAAATACATAGATTTTCGCAAAAGATCGCAGAAAAATACGAATTTCGCAAATAATAGCGAGAACAAAATTAAATCTTTCAAAAAAATCGCAGAGAAAACGCAAATTCTGCATTGAAAAATTGCGAATTTTGACTAAAGACGCGAATTTTGTCAAACAATAGTGAAGAAAATGCAAATAATCGCAGAAAAAACTCTTAATTTCGTCGAAAGATCGTGGAAAAACGCCAGTTTCATCAAAGAATCGCGAATAAACGTCAATTTTGTAAAAATCGTAAAAGGATCGCGAAAAATTTTGTCAAAAAATAGCATGAAAAACGCGCATTCTGTCCAAGAATCACAGAAAAAATGCAAATTTCATTCTAAGATAGTGGAGGAAAATGCAAATTCTGACAAAGAATCGAGAGAAATACATGGATTTTCGCAAAAGATCGCAGAAAAATACGAATTTCGCAAATAATAGCGAGAACAAAATTAAATCTTTCAAAAAAATCGCAGAGAAAACGCAAATTCTGCATTGAAAAATTGCGAATTTTGACTAAAGACGCGAATTTTGTCAAACAATAGTGAAGAAAATGCAAATAATCGCAGAAAAAACTCTTAATTTCGTTCAAAGATAGCAGAGAAAAAGCAAATTCTGAAAAACAATCGCGGGAAAAACGCAAATTTCGGCAAAAGATGGCAGGGAAAACGCGAATTTCGGTAAAAGATGGCAGGAAATACGCGAATTTCGGTAAAAGATTGCGATGAAAAATGCAAATTTTGACAAAAAATCACAGAAAACACGCGAACTTTTGCAAAAAATCTAAAAAAAAAAAAAAAAAATGCGAATTTTGGCAAAAAACGCGAACACATTTCGGGCAAAACGCAAAGAATAGCGAAAAAAACTAGAATTCTGTTCAAAAACAGCAGAGAAAAAGCAATTTTTCTGTCACAGAATCGTGGAGAAAATCAAAATTTAGGCTAAAAATCGGCGGAAAACGCAAACTTCGCCTAAAGTTCAAAAAAAAACTTCGGCGAAAGATCTTGGAAAAATTCGAATTTTAGCAAAAAATCACGGAAAAAGACACGAATTTCATGAAAAAATAACAGAAAAATGCAACGAATCGAGGAAAAACTCAAATTTTGTTCAAAGATACGACAAAAAAACAAATTCAATTGAAAGAATCGTGGAAAAAAACGCTAATTTCAGGTAAACATCGCGGGAAAATGTTAATTTCGGCAAAAGATCGCGGGAAAACGTTAATTTCGGCTAAAGATCGCGGGAAAAATGCTAATTTTGACAAAAGATCGCGCGGGCGGGGGGCGCAAATTTCGGCAAAAGATTGCGAAAAAATTGCTAATTTCGGCGAAAGATCGCGAATAAAATGCATATTTGGCGAAAAATCGCGAGAAAAATACAAATTTTGGCAAAAGATCGCGAGAAAAATGCGTGATTATCTTGCCATATTTATTAACTGATGTTTTGAGTAAAGGATATGAACATGTGAACCCAGATGCAGAATCGGCGCAACCTTGCGGAAGCTTGTCGTAGACTCTTGGGAAGTTTCTGCAGACTATTTTGCAACTGCTAAAAATTTAACAAAAATTAAAAAGTTTCGGTCTTTATTCCAAAAATTCGGTCATAAAATGCATCGCGAATTTCTTCGCGATACATTTTATGCAGCGACACTTCGAAGACTTCGAAAAGAAATCAATTTCGTCATAGATCGCGGGAAACACGTGAATTTTGAAAGAAACGCTGAAAAAACGGAAAAATTCTTCAAAAGATAACGAAAAAATGACAGTTTTCGTCAATAAATCAGGGAAAAAAAGCAAATTGCCTCAAAAAATTGCGAAAAAAATGGCAAACTTCTTCTTAAAAAAAAAAAAAAGGGCATATTTTTTTTAAAAATTACAAAAACGGCAAATTTTTACAAAAAATTGCGAAAAAAGGGCAAATTTCCTCAAAAAGTTGCAAAAAAACGGCAAATGTCCTGAAAAAGTTTGAAAAAACAGCAAATATCCTCAAAAAATTGTGAAGAAACGACAAATTTCCTCAAAAAAATTGAGAAAAATAAAGGCAAATTTCTTCAAAAAATCGCGAAAAACGGCAAATTTCTTCAAAAAATCGTGAAAAACGGCAAATTTCGTTAAAAAATCGCGAAAAAAACGGCAGTTTCGTTAAAAAAATCACGAAAAAACGGTAAATTTCTTTTTAAAAAATGCCAAAAAAACGGCAAATTTCTTCAAAAAATCGCTAAAAAACGGTAAGTTTCATTAAAAGATCTCGGCAAAAAAGCAAATTTCTTCAAGAGATCGTGACAAAACGACAATTTTCGCCTAAAGATCGCGACAAAACGGTAGTTTTCGTCAAAAAAAAAAAAAAGCGAAATATCGGCAGTTTTAATCTTTAGATCGAAAAGAACGTCAAATTTCGTCAAAAAAGCGCGAAAAAATGTAAATTTCGTCAAAAGATCGCGAAAAACTTATCTTGCCATATTTATTAACTGATGTTTTGAGTAAAGGATATGAACATGTGAACCCAGATGCAGAATCGGCGCAACCCTGCGGAAGCTTGTCGTAGACTCTTGGGAAGTTTCTGCAGACTATTTTGCAACTGCTAAAAATTTAACAAAAATTAAAAAGTTTCGGTCTTTATTCCAAAAATTCGGTCATAAAATGCATCGCGAATTTCTTCGCGATACATTTTATGCAGCGACACTTCGAAGACTTCGCGAGTCTTCGAAAAGAAATCAATTTCGTCATAGATCGCGGGAAACACGTGAATTTTGAAAGAAACGCTGAAAAAACGGAAAAATTCTTCAAAAGATAACGAAAAAATGACAGTTTTCGTCAATAAATCAGGGAAAAAAAGCAAATTGCCTCAAAAAATTGCGAAAAAAATGGCAAACTTCTTCTTCAAAAAAAAAAAGGGCATATTTTTTTTTTAAATCACAAAAACGGCAAATTTTTACAAAAAATTGCGAAAAAAGGGCAAATTTCCTCAAAAAGTTGCAAAAAAACGGCAAATGTCCTGAAAAAGTGAAAAAACAGCAAATATCCTCAAAATATTGTGAAGAAACGACAAATTTCCTCAAAAAAATTGAGAAAAATAAAGGCAAATTTCTTCAAAAAATCGCGAAAAACGGCAAATTTCTTCAAAAAATCGTGAAAAACGGCAAATTTCGTTAAAAAATCGCCAAAAAAACGGCAGTTTCGTTAAAAAAATCACGAAAAAACGGTAAATTTCTTTTTAAAAAATGCCAAAAAAACGGCAAATTTCTTCAAAAAATCGCTAAAAAACGGTAAGTTTCATTAAAAGATCTCGGCAAAAAAGCAAATTTCTTCAAGAGATCGTGACAAAACGACAATTTTCGCCTAAAGATCGCGACAAAACGGTAGTTTTCGTCAAAAAAAAAAAAGCGAAATATCGGCAGTTTTAATCATTAGATCGAAAAAAACGTCAAATTTCGTCAAAAAAGCGCGAAAAAATGTAAATTTCGTCAAAAGATCGCGAAAAACCCGCAAACATTTTTTCAAAGGGAAAGTTTTTCTCCCCCCTTTCCGAACAATCCATGAGGTGTTAAAAAAAATCTGAGAACAAAGGCAACTTATCTTTAAAAGTACTTTCCTTTTATGTCTATCACAAATATTTGGGGGGAGGGGGGGGTTGAGTGCATACAATGTAATGGGAGGGTTTGGCCTGCAAACTGTTTTAAATTTTTACTTGTGTTGCAGACTGCAGAAAAAAATTCTGCTGCTGGGCATGTGAATTGGACAACTAGCAAAGATTACTGTGCTTAAAACATTGAATCATAATTATGGACTTAAAACAGAAACTTTCAATTTAAAATTACTTATAGCATTTGCATAAATTATTGATTTCTCCCACCCTCCCCCTTGAAATAAAACAGCATTTGAAAAGTATAATTTCTTTTCTTTTTCTTTGTTTTTTTTTTTTCTTATAAAATAATCTTATTTAATATAACATATGTTTAAACACAAGCTATTTTAAATAATTTCTCATTTTCCCGTTTCACGTGCTTTTCCTCTTTTTTGTCTTTTTGCAAACACATGCTTGAAAATGTGTTTAAAATATCACTAAAATCTGAGCCACCGTCCTTTTTTTATTATTATTCGCGACAATCAAATCAGTTGACCGTCACATATATTTGTATTGTGATCATGGGTGCAAGTTTTCCGACTGAATTTTGACTTTTGAAAATTAATTCCCGAGGGCAGAAACAGAATGAGAACCCCCCCCCCCCCCCTCAAACAACTGCCCTTGTGGCAGACCCAGGTTTGGGGCCAAAGTTGGCTCCTATGGGGTTGGAACCCCTTTATGAGTGGGTCTGCATTCTATCTCCCTTTCTGCATTGTATGAATCAAGTAGTCAGCTCCCCGACAAAGTGTACATGTTGCTATCCTCATAAAAATGAAAAGAGTTTACTTCCAATAAACCTTGTAATCATGCTCTACAGTTTGAATGCTTTTCTACGTGTGTGTGTGTGTATATATATATATATATATATATATATATATATATATATATATATATATATATATATATATATATATATATATATATATATATATATATATATATATTCCAATTTGTTGACTGCTAAAATATATAATCTATACTATTCTGTTTGCAAATGTGAAGTTTCAGGATAATTCCTCAAGTATTTCCTTAAATATGTAACAAAACGTTTAAAATCCCAACTGACTGATCATCATTGGACATATAGTGTATATACAGCTATACCACACCCTACATTTTATAGTTTTTTAACTCACAGGCTATCAAAGTCTGGGAGCTTATGTGCCCGTCGGTTCTGTATGTGCGTAACGCGATAACTCATGATAAAAATATCCGATTCACTTAAAATTTTGGATATATGTATATTCCGATAAGGCGCTTCCCTTATTAGTTTTTGGAGTTCATTCGAAATGTATAACAGCGGGAACGAGCTAATGCCCCTCCCCTTAATTGATATAAATGGGTTTTTCATGCAGAATTATCAGTTTTCATTCAAAATTTAGATGTAGGATCATTCTGATGAGGCACTTTCGTGATTAGTATTAGGTGTTCATTGGATAAGTATAAAGAGGGGGAATAAGGAGTTCATGCCCCTCCCCTTAATTGATATAAATGGGTTTTTCATGCAGAATTATCAGTTTTTGTTCAAAATTTTTATATGATAAATCACATCCCTCACTAGTTTAAGGGGTTCAATGATTAAGTATAAAACGGGGAAATGGAGGGAGCTGCCCCCCCTTAATTTGTTTTTCGAACGGAATTAACCGTTGAGACTATAAGGCTTAAATATACTATTAGTATGTGTAGCCTGTGAGCTCAATGCCATCAGTTTAACTGGGCAATATTCTTTTTATTTCACTTATTATTCTTTCAGAAACTATTTTTTAAAATAATAATACGTATATTTATTGTACGGAACACTCTGAACGCGAGTAATACGAGGGTGTGTTCGAAAAAACGCTTTTCCACCTTCAAGAGCTCGAAATTTTCTGATATAATTTCAGACACATTTTTAAAAGTAGAAACATGAAACTTTTCAAAAGAGATTTTTGAAGACTTGTATGAGGTGCCGTGTGATTTCCTTTTTAGCTACATTTATTAGAATTTGATTTAAAAACAATTATCTTCTCAGTATGATCCTTTTTTCGTTCACAGATCTCCCGCTTCGGAAAAATCAGTTCAAAATGCCGTTTTTGATTGCTTTTTTTGAAATATGTTTTGCACGCATCAAAGAATCGACAATCACGGCACCTTATGTTTTCTAATGTATGTATATATTTTCTATTGTTATTATTGTTCTACTAATTATGTATATATTTTCTAAATAAGACAATTTGCCAATTCGATGCATATGAACGCAAAAATGAATTTAAAAATAAATCGGAAAATATGATCAGTTTGAATCGAAATACACCTTTAATCGTTTATTTAGAAAAAAAAATTCTTTCTTTCTTTTTTTTTTTCTTTCTTTTTTTTTCGCCGTTTCCAATTCTTTGAAAATAATAGATTATTTGTAAATGCCTTAAATTAAGATTCAAGGTGAAGTAAGTCACTAAAAAAACCCTCTTAAATTTAATTATAAAGCTGTTCACAAATACATAGTTACTGCTTTCTAATACAATGAAAAAAATTTATGCTTATTTGTAAATTTATGAAATTTGTGCAAAATTCTTATTCGCATATCGATCAATAAGTCCAATGCATCTTTTTCTTTTTGTCTAAAAAGACAAATAACCTTTCATAAAATAGTCTCATAGTTGATTTTCAATCAATTGTAACTCAATGTGTAATAAATTTATCAAAAACTGAAAGATGCCGTTTGATTCCAAATTATTTGTATAATTATGGCTGCAGATTTTATGCTTTTACTAAATAAATAATAAACAGTCTGTCAACGATATTAGAAAATTTTATATTGTTGAGCGTTACTTTTTGAAATCGGCATCCATAATTCAGTATTAAAGGACGTATTGGACAAGCATTCACAAGATGTATATATGTGATAAATATGTACATACATTGTAAAAAACATTTAAAAATCTGAACTGTGTTTAATTTAAATGGCAATAATTAAAACACTTTCTTCTTTTTTGATTCGTTATATGCTTTTACTAAAATAATATAAATGTGTATATAAATGGTAAAAAAAATAAAAAAATAATAATAATTTGAAAAATATTTTATTTAAAAAACAATAATAAAAACAGTTTTTGCTTTTTTTATTCGTCACGTAAATAGTTAAACAAAAATATTCTTAATAAATCTTTTAACTGGGAAAAAAGGGAAACGAGAAGATTCACGCGGAAGAAACAAATTAGCGTTTTGTTGACACCTCACACTTACAATATGACTCCTTGAAGACATTCACTAATGGATTTCTAGTTTGGGGTTGAATTTGGAGTAGTTATGTTTGTTTCAAAGAGAAACAAAATGGCCGGCTTGGTATTTTTTTTTATCTTAAAATAAGTAGAAAACTATTTACGTCTTTTTCTAACGGAAATACTTAATTGCTAGATACGGATGACAGTGATTACTGTAAAATCTAAATTTTTATTAAAATTCATGCACTAGTTCTTGAGATATGGCTATTGGGAGAATTGTGAATAGCACAGCATAGCAGTGTCATCTGTTGAGCGATATACACCAAAAAACTTATCAGATCTAGTTTATATCAAGGTCTAACAGAATCTAAAGTTTTGTGAAATTTCGTGTATTAGTTCTTCTGATAGAGCACCTGCAAAATTTGTGTCAGATACTGACCAGACTCACAGACAGACATTTTGTAAAAACATGTTTTTCGTATTCTTTGATCTCTAAAACGTGTAAATCCGTCGAAAACCGGATTTCGAACACTTTTACGAATTCAATACTTTCTTTTTGTAAAGATAGAAGAAAATAAAAAGGCATTGTCATATACTATTATTTCAGTATGTTAGAAAGTAACTAAATAATTGTTAAGACAAAACAATACTCGATGAAATGACATGTACTATTAACAATACACCAGACCTGAAAGGTTTAGAATTAAATACAAGTCGAGATTTTATATGGCCCTTTGATCTCGTTTAGAGATGTGTAATAATTCAGACATTTATTTAAGAACTGAAGAACACGCAATATATGCAAGTATATTAAATCCAATTGCATATTTTATTTCCGATATAAAAGGGCATAAAGAGAAGCTACTATACCTCCTCTATGTAATTATAGAATTATGGATGAAAATATCTCGAGATCAACGAACAGGATTTCATGGATGCAATTAAGTTTGACAGATGTCATTGGAGGATGCGGAATGAAAGGGATTAGGGATAATTCGGAATCTGGGGGAAATTTACTAGTGAATAATTTAACATTTCAGCGAGTTGTGTTTTTTTGATCACGTGACTCTACTACTTACCATTCATCGGTATCTCGATTAATGATGTCTCGATGGGATGTGGAAGAGAAATTAGTAAATATTTTCAGAGTTTTTTGTAATGGGTGGAGGCATTGCTTTGGATCTCCTTGCATTGATAATACTATACTACTAATAATAATATTAAATATAAAAATGGAAGACGATATAAAAGAGGATAATTGGGCGTTTTTTCAAATTTATTGCACATATTTGAAGAAAAATTATTATTATTATTATTATTATTATTATTATTATTATTATTATTATTATTATTATTATTATTATTATTATTATTATTAACCATTTAGAAAATGGTTGTTGCTGTCGGTTTAGTGATATCTGAGACATATCTGAATCCTTGTGATGTTCGCATTTTATTCGATTTCTGATAGGTCCATGTTTAACCCATGGCATATATAATTTAGCATGACGGTGGCGCAACAAATGACTACATCATCGAGTTACGGGATGAAATCATCATAATGTAGGACAAGATTATTAGGTGTAGATTAAGGAATGCCTGGTTGTATGAAGGTTGTATGTAAGAAATGCCTGTTGTGAATGCCTGGTATATTAAAGTACAATTGCAATATATATTACTTCGCTATCGATTTTCAAGATGAATTAATGGCTTGGGAAAAGCTTATCAAGCAGGATGATCGTTCTGTTAAACCAAGCTTTAAAAGAAAAAAAAAATTATGTCGCAAAAGAAAAAATGCCAAGAACATATAACGACCGTTTAACTGCTTAATATACTCGAGACAACTTCTCAGTGTTAAATCGACCAAAAATAGCATTTTAAAATTTCAGATATTTAAGAAATTAAGTATCACAGAGAAATAAAATGAAAGCTAAGAAGAATCTAATGAAGAAAAGCTTCAATTTGCGACCAAACTCATCTATATAAATTAATTATCAGGATTTAAAAAAAAAACGTCGAGGTACTTAAAATGAGCACTTTTTTCTTCGTCAAACATTTTTCATTTCAATCAAGGTACAGACTTAAATAACGAGCAGAAAAACGTATAATGTGCAATTTCGGACAGATAATTACCCAATCTACGCACTTTTGCAAAATTCAGTTTAAAAAAATAAAATTTCTATCCTTAATAAGCAAAAAAACTGTTAATTAATTAACAAATTATGCTAAACTGCGATAAACTCGCCAACGATCGTGTAATAGCTTCATAATAGTTGCTCAAATCCTTATAGATACTGCCTCTCATGTGTCAATCGGATATTTTTTCTCAAGATTATTTTTTCGAATAAAACAGTGTAAAAGTTAATTTTTAGAAAGATCTTTAAAATAAAATTTATTTTTGAAAGAAGAGATATGTTCTAAAATGTATTCATTTAAAGTTATTGGCATTTAAAATTTCATTCCTAATGTAAACAAAACTTTTGAAAAAAAATTGAGTTTGAGTATGATTTTTATATAAATGGTAGACCATGGTAAACAATATTTGCTTTGTGCATGAGCAGAGAATCAACGCAGATAACTTTGACGTTAGTGTATGATGAAATACAATTTTACCACAAAATGTTTTTCTTAGAAATTAATCTCTTGAAGTACCGAACCAATTTGAAAATTAAAGGGAGCAAAATGATTATGACCAACTCTGCTCCAACATAGGCTTTGTTTTATGCCAGTAATATTACCCGGAGCAATGCGTGAGAAGAAAATGATCTAAAATTGTAATTAGTGTGATACATTTGGGGAATAATCGTAGAATATGGCATACTTTTAGTTTTAAAATGTAAATGTTCACTAAGAACTGTTTCTTAAAAAATCGAAATTTAAATGTATGAAACAATTGTATACCTTACAAAAATTGTCTAACTTATGAGATGTTTGGAAGGTTTAGAACTGTGAAGTTGAATTTTAAAATGGTTGTGAGTTTACACAGAAGAATTAAAAAAAATTCGAAATTTACTGAGAAACCCCAGGGCAAAAAAAACTGTAAATTACTATTATTGTGACAGGTTGGAGATAAAAACCTATTATTTTCTATGGTGGTTATTTTTAAAATATAAATACATCTAAAAGAAAAAAATTTCATAATAATAATAATAATAATAATAATAACAATAATAATAATAATAATAATAATAATAATAATAATAATAATAATAATAATAATAATAATAATAATAATAATAATAATAATAATATAAAAAAATAAAAATTAAAACGCGAAACGAGCTGAGAACTTTGTGATAAAAAATTGTAAATTATTATTTAAATGAAATCGCTAGAGCATGAGCTTGAAATTTGACATGATTGTTAGTACTTTTAATCAAACAGGCGTGGTCGATATGCCAGGGAAAACTGTAAAAATTTTTGCCTGACAAACAAAATACGTCAATGAAAATAACGTCCGCTTAGCTGTTTTCTATTACTAATGAATAAATAAATAATCTGAATCGTATCTGTACATTTGATTTGAATTTACTTTAAATATTAATTTCTGACTGTGATATTTCAGGATGTACAACCCGGTCATTAAAAATCATTAATTCCTACAAATAAAAGTTTAAAATATCAAATGAATTTATATCAATTTAGGACGGTTGTTTTGCTAAGCCAAGCTATAAACGAGTGCTAGCCCCGTCAAACAAATAAACGTCAAGATCGATTAAGGGGAGTTAGAAAAACAATTCTTTATTTTGAAAAACAATTCTTTGCCTTGAAAAACAATTCTTTACTTTTTAAAGCATTTTTGCAACTGGAAGTATATGTCTATGACTAACGATTTAGAAATTAGCCATTGCCATCATTGAGAGTGGATACACTGTATTTTATTGTAGCACATATTTTAATTTTTCTTCAATTGTTATGGGTAAATGGCAGCAAAAAGATATAATAATCTACTATTTTTCATCTACTTTTCCATTACTTTCTACTGATATAAAGTACTTCTTTTGACAACATTAATCATATCTTTTAAATTAATTGAGATGTAGTTTTAAAACAAATATTGCATTTAAAAGTATTTTTTTTTCCTTTTCATACAACGATGGTAATAAAATATGAAAATGTGCGATGCTTATAAAAGTTTTTTAAAATGCAGCAGTGATATCTGTATTTAACCGTACAATGATACATCTGCTTTATTGCACGAATGGCTTATGTAATGGGATGTCAATTTTTAGAACGATATTTTAGTTGCTGCCTGAAATAAATAGCATATCATGAGATTTAAGAAAAAATCGATGTGTTGACATCGAGTTTAAAATTCATTTTTTCGAAGGAAACAAAATTTTTTAACCATTTCAAATTTAACAGCAGAAATTTCTAAATAAATTATTTTTCCTATGTCTCTGCGATGAGTAAACGTCTCGAAGTAACAAAAAAATTAAATGATTTCATGAGAATAGCGTGACAATTGAAACGTGTGTGAATATGTTTCAAAAAACGTGTTTGAGTCAAATTTAAATTAAAAAGCAACATTTCATTCAATCAGCCATTGTTAATTAATAGTTAATTGATATATTTTAAAATTATTATCGGGTCTGAAAAAAAAATATTATGCCGATTTTTCGAAAGTTAAGTCAAAGGAAATCCGAGCCGCTTATTTGCAAGTGTAAATTGCTCATTCATTTAAGTAATATAAGATAACAGATTTGCGAGGCATTTGTCTGTGAATTCCATTGGGTAATGTGTTCTAAGAAATCTCAATTACTAAAGAATATGTAGAAAAAATTAAAATTCTCAAATAGACAAAGTTTTATTGCGTAATTCAAGTAGGTATATATCTTAAAATGTTCTTTGAGTTATGTAAGATTCAACGAGTCCAAAAAAGGGGGCTTTTTATTAAAGTACTTTTATTAAATATTCTTTTAATGAGGTTAGACATATAAATACATTAATATTATTAGTTATCTATACATATTTACTTCATGTTTCAAACGTAAGGATGGTGTTACAGTTACTCCATATATTTTTTATAGTAACTGGAACATGTATCAGGGGGACTGGAAAATAGGGTGGAGCGAAAAAAATTATTTTTTAAAAATCAAAAACGGGTAGGTGCCAAAAGTTGCCTTTATACTAGTGCATCAACTGTGTGAAATTTTACCGCTGAAATAAAAATGGCTTGAATCTGCGCTTTTGCTCTAAAAATCGAAATTTTGGATAAAATTTGTCGTTTTTTGACATTTTTTCAAAAAAATTAAAAAATTTCTACAGAACTGGTTATTATTTAAAAGTGTTATTTAAACCTTTATATTTATCTGTTTAACATATTTAAACTATAAAACAATACCTTTATTTCGTATAGCTGGAGCAAAACAGACAACTTTTGGTAAGAAAACGGCATTACCTTTCTATTGGGACATACAATGAATTGTTGTTTATAATACAGCTCTTCTTTTCAAAATTACCTCGGACATACGTCGTGGAGGTGGCTATATTTCATATACCACCCGTCCCAACTATTCAATCATCTTAGTACAGTGTTTTATTTATATATTGATTTGTGATTTTCTTTATCAAAATTTGGCATGTTTTCGATGCATCCACTTAGTTTATCTGTTCTTTGTACATCCACATGATGCTGTGACTACCTTAATGTGTATTTTTACAGCTGACACAAAAAAAAAAAAAAAATGACAAGCAGAGTAATGTACGGGAATATTATTAAAGGGCTCTATTCGGCCATCTATTATCTTTATCAAACTTACATCCAGTTGATGAAAGTGATTGGAAGTTCTGTTACCACAACATTTTTTCAGTCAATTACATTTTTTTACGTAATGACCTGCTTCAAAGATGATTTCAGATATTTCAACTATAAGTATTCCATCATTTATTCTGCTTTTGCATTTTTTATATATTGAGAATCGAGCTGTTTAGTGTGATTTCTGGTGATCGCCAGAGAGAATTGCAATGGGAATTTGTACTGCACGTGCAGAGCAACCGTTGTTGTAAATAACTTTTTTTTTTTCATTAGTTTTATGCCGTTTTATAAGTTCTTTCGTAGCCAAGTAATTTCCCATTAACTTTTAGATCCCCATTTTATAAGTGAACAGTATTTGATGTAAGTAGTTGATGGTGAACTGTCCTGGGCATAAACTTATAATGCATAGTACTTTTTGAGAGAATGTACAGACTCTAATCGACTATAAGTACTCATTTAAATTTAGGCGAATTCTATTTGTCGCTGTGAACCATTTTGCATTGGGTAAGTTTAGAATTGTGTGTAGTAATGGATCATATGCTACTTCAACTGCAGTGAATTTCCTCTGCGTCAATTATTAGAGAAGTCGATGTAAAACGTTATACTCTACATGGATTCACTGGATCAATAAGAAAATCTTTGTCTACGTACTATTCACTTCCTATTGCAATTTATTTTATAACTAGCTGACCCGCCCGGCGTTGCCCGGGTCCGTATTAACAATATTAAACGAACTTGAAATTTGTATGATTTTATCATTAACTTGAAGCATGCAGAAATGCATTGTCTGAAATACGTCGCAGCTGACTTTGTGAAAAATCGGTTTTAAAAACAATTAATATTAAGCTCTAAAAATACTTAAAATGAGCAATGAGTAACACGGGAGGGAACATGTATTCAACGATTGATTTAGTTTCGTGTTAAGTGTTGATATTTACCCGTAAAAATCACTGTTAAATCATGTAACTAATTATTTTTTTCCCATAGAAATCCCAAGTGAAATATTTTGAATTTCAAACTAATTATATCACTCTTAAATCCGACTATACCGTGAATGAAATCCATACGCGATGATAAAACATTGGTATATAGTATTATAATTTCAGAGCCATTTAACAAAAGTGTATATTTTTAATCAAAGCATGCGTAATGTTGACTCTGTGGACAAATTCCTAACCGTAAACTTTTGTACCATAACCATAATCTATCTGTAACCTAACTGCCATAATCTGTCTGTAACCTAACTGCGACTAAACAGTACCCTACCATAACTTAAATATAACATAAATGTAACCTAACCGTCACTTTGAAATATCAATATAGAAGCATCATTTAAGATTTTGCTTGAAAAATCGTTTGTACTCTGAAATCTAGATTTTAGACTAATATTTGTTATTTAAGTTTTCGCGCATGGTTTTAAAAGAATGTTTTCATAAATATATTTTATATATTGACATAGAGTTATTATTATGTTTTAAATTATAAAAAAATTTTCATCTACATTTTAAAGTATTAAAAAGTTCTGAAAAAAAAAGAAAACTTTTAGTAATACAATTTTTAGTTCAAATCAAATGTTTTCAATATTTTATTTAATTTTATTTTGACATTTAATTATTTCGAATTTATCAATTTCAATTATTTTAAAAGCAAACATTTTTTAAAAATAAATAATATAATAGAAAAAAGACCATTTTAAAAAATTACTATTTCTTCGTAAAATATGCTTCAGCTGTAATTCATTTCTTTCAATTTGTCTTATTAATACAAAATCCCTTCCACATACTTTTGTTTGGGACATTAAAATTTGAGCGATAAATGGTTTAATATTGCAACCCTTTTTTCTGTTTACTTCACCACCATCTATCTTTTTCCTCCATGGTTTACAACCGCTGTGATAAAAAATCATCATTTAAACTGACAGTTTGCCAGTCTATGAATTTTAAAGGTCTGTTCCAGCTTTTTTAATTATTTATGCGAAAATTTTATGCAGCCAACCAACCATAACTAAATGAAGGGAAAAAAAAAAGAAAAAGGCGATTTTTTATGAGAGTGATCTTTGGAATTTAATTAATTACTCAATTAATAAATAGAATTTCGAAATTCTGAAACTCAGGTGCATCAGGAGAGATATTGGGCTACTTTCAGAAAAATTTTGAGCTTCGTACGTACCGTAGTTTTTGCTAACTATCGCAGACACACACACACACACACACACACACAGAGCGATTTGTTATTTTATTAATATAGAAATAGATAATAATTTTGAAAATTATTTTCTCAAATTAAGTAAAAGATACTCAGAACGGACTAGAAATTCCTGTCGGAGATTGCTATTTCTCAGGAAAGCTATTTCTCAGAAGAAATGGATAATAGGAATTTAGAAAATATATCGCACAAAAAACAGCTCATGAAGCGAATAAAATTTTCCGCTTTATATAAGCACAGATTGGTAATCAGAGTCTATAGATTCACTCACAAAGTATATATTCAAAGTTTATACACTCTAAAAAATAAATGTGTAAATTGGCTGATTTTACCCATGGATATGTGTAAATTTGTAAAATTACACACCTGTAGTAAAATTTACACATTTTTTCTCTGAAATTTACCTTTTTTTTATGTGTATTTAACTTCTAAAAGTAAGTGTTTAATTTGTTATCACTTGAAAATTTCAGACAAGTGTGTAAATGTTGAAAAATGCCATTATTTACACGAATTTGTGAGTTATTCTAAATTTAACATAATTATATATACACAGATAAGTGTGTAATTTTTTAAAAATACATATTTGTCATAAAATTTACACATTTTGAACAAAAATTTACCTATTTTTATGTGAATCTAACTTGTGAAATCGAATGTGCAATTTGTTATCTCTTTATAAACTCAAACAAATGTGTAAATGTTGAAAAATGACTGGAACTACGCGTTTTACCTATAATTACAAGTAGAGAACGTTCTAAAATTCGATTTTGTTTTCATTTTCGGCCCGAAATTGAAGTTTCGCCTAAAATTCGGTTTCATTTTCGTTTTCGGCCCAAAATTTGAGTTTCGCCGAAAATTCGTTATCGGCGAAAATGCTGTTAAAAATTCGGCCGAAACTATCTGAATTCCAGAAATCTTCTTTCTTCCATTGGAAATTTTTTACTTGACTTGTTTATTTGAGCTGTTTCCGCTCAGATGAGAAAACACTTTATTTAATGCTATGAATGAACTTTATTGTTTACAATTATCGACCATGGCTGATTCATGACGTGAAGTCAAATTAAACAAACATGCTCGCACTTAAGACGCTTTTCACCTGCTTATTAAAAGGTGCAAGCTTAACAGTAACCGCAGGTGTTTCGAATGCTATTTTTCAAAAGTTCTAAGATCCTATGTGGTTCATGAATTAATTACAAATACTTACATTATCTACTTTATTAATTTACAGGGCCACACAAAAATACTCTATTACATAATATTAAAGGGGGAAATACTGTTTGGGGCGCGTTTAAATACTATTAAACTATTTCACATTTTATGAAATTGATATACGTTGTTGATGTTTATTACAAGTTATTTCCTGTATAATATAAAGCAGATAGTATTTACAGGGACACACGGAAGATTTCGGCCACTATATTGTATCCGAAATACTATATACAATACACCAAAATCTGAATATTTTTATCTCTCTTATTGAATCTTCGCATCTCATTTGCTACGCTTGACGTGCAATTTCCAGCTTGTTATAAAATAATTATTGACATGCAGAATCATATTTCTAACACACAAATAGACATACATATATATGCACCTGTATGTATAAAGTTCAAATAAAATCAAAATGTACTCTCCCCACCTTCCCTAACACTCTCCCTTCCAAATCCCAAAGAAGGTTTGAAAATTTCATCTTCCGTGCCCGATTCGCTCTCTGTACCTCTAAGAAAAAAATTTTTTTGATGTAAATAAAATGTAATTAATTCATGCACAAAACAGGATGATTTTCTATTATATGAATTTCATATAATTAAACAAGTCGGATGTGGCAATTTCAAAATTTTCTTGTGTTTCATGCATGTTAACACTTAAAATTCTCTACCACAGTGCCAAAATTAAATAACAATCTATGATCCTTTTGAGGATTCGAAAGGCATGCAATTACGTGCATTAGTTCTTAAACTAGGACTATTGTGAATATCAGAAAAATTGCACCATAAAAGCACCACTTTTTGAACAATTTATACCAAAACATAAACAGCAATAATCAAGCTATAACTGGATCTGAAGTTTGATGAAATAATTCGTGTAATAGTTTTTGAGATAGAGCTATTGCAGGTATAGGGAAAAAATCAGTATAGCAGCGTCACCTGTTGAGCGATTGGCACCAAAATTTAAACAGAACTAGTTCATATCATGATTTATTGAATCTGAAGTTTGATCAAAATCCATGCATTAATTCTTGCTATTGTGGATATCGTGAAAAATGCAGCATATAAGTGCCATCTGTTGAGCGATTTACAGCAAAATGTAAAGAACATCAATTCATGTCAAGGATTAACTGAATCTGAAGTTTCACAGAAATCTCTGCAGCGCCACCTATTGAGCGATTTACTCCAAAAACTAATCAGTATCAATCTATATCATGGACTAGAGGTCTGCACGGGCCGGAATTTCTAGGCCCGGCCGGCCCGTAGGAAATTTTTTTCGGCCCGCCCCGGCCCGTTGAAAAACTCAAAAGTTCGGCCCGGGCCCGGAACGGCCCGTTTAAATTTTTATATTTTAGGCCCGGCCCGGCCCGTACAAAAATCAGTGAAAACAGGCCCGGCCCGTTTTGGCCCGTTACAATTTCTACGATTTCTAAAAAATTCAGATTTTTTCCATATAATTAAGATTTTTTTAAAGAATACTGCATACATATCTATGGAATGATTTTACAGTATATTTAAGAGGAAATACACATTAGCAACATTAGTGATTACTAAGATTCTTAGGCTTTCAACAATCAAATAAAGATTTATCAAAGAATTAATATGGCTTAGAATAAAAGAAAAAAGAAAGAAAGTTAAAAACATCGTAACCTTTGAAGCTGTTTAATAAAAGACGATTTATAAAAATATTTCTATATCATTTTATTAAAGATTTTAAATCCAAATTCATTCGTTAACTCAAATATGCGCCTTTCTGATACATTTCTAAATTCATTTTTTTCCCTCAGAAACGCACAGCTGGTATCTTTATTCAGAAACTATATAATCAAGTGGCATTATCCGTTTTTTGATACAAGCAATTTAAGAATACTGAAAGGAAATAAATTATTGTTATAGTTAGCATTTTCAATAGAATTTCCGGAAGCTATAGCATGGGAAGGGAGAAAAACCTGCAACCATTTGAAAAATTATTGTATCTGAACAAATTTATGCAAGTATTTTATTCATTAAAAATGAAAAATGCTATTCGATTCCAAATGCCTCCAATATTCAGGCTTATCAATTTTATATTTTTACAATTAAAAATTAATCTGAAAATATGTCAAACTTTCGCGTTATTGAGAAATTAATTAAAAATCCATCAAACTTTCGCGTTATTGAGAAATTAATTTAAAAACCATCAAGAAGTATATATCCAAAGATTAATCTAACATAAGTTCTGCCCTACAGATCTTGAGAACAATTAAGTCTTGTTCCGGTCCGGCAAGTCTATATGTAGAAAAATAATGCAAGCTTGATCTCGGCCCGGTATGATTCTCCTAAAAAAATATTAAAACGGGTTACACACAGTTTAACTGTCCGATGCCGATCTCACACTGTACAAGTTACATTTTGATATTGATGCTGTCAAACTAGTATGGCTCGTGACACACTAGATATGGCTCGTGACGCACTAGTATGGCTCGTGACGCTCATGATATTTATTTTCTTTAAAACCATTTGCGTTGAAAATAGATCATATTTTATCGTTTCTGCTCAAATCTTCAAAACGGGCCGGCAGGCCCGAAAATTTTTTATCGGCCCGGCCCGTATGGCCCGTTCAATTTTTTTGCCGGCCCGGCCCGGCCCGTTTATTTTGTTTATCGGCCCGGCCCGGTCCGGCCCGTTGAGAAAACTATTCTAATTCTGCCGACCCGACACGGCCCGTTAGAAAAATTCAAACGATTCCGCCTGCCCGGGCCGGGTACGGGCCACGGACCAAGCCCGGGCCCGTGCAGACCTCTATCATGGACCACCTGAATATAAATTTTTATTAAATTCCGTGTATTAGCTCTTGAGATAGAACTATTGCAGAGATCGTGAAAAATGCAGAATAGCAACCCCATTTGATGAGCGATTTGCTCCAAAATGTAAACAGCATCAATTCATGTCTAGGAATAACGGAATCTCATTTTTGATAGAAATCCGTGCGTTAGTTATTCAGATATAGAGCTGTTGCGTTATACGTAAAAAATGCAGCATAGCAGCTTCGCTTGTTGAGTGATTTCCATCAAAATCTAATCAGTATCAATTTATATCAGATGTTATCTGAATATTTTTTTAAAAATCAAATTCCAATCATTAGTTCTTGAGATAGAGCGCCCACAAAATTTATATCACATAGAGACAGACAGGCAGAGTCACAGACTTGCAAACAAACATTTTGTAAAAACATGTTTATTTTATTTATTTTATTTATTTATTTATTTATTTATTTATTTTTGTATTTTTGACCTCATAAAACGTGTAAAATCCTTTAAAAACAGGAATTCGAATATTTTCACGAATTTAGTATTTTCGTCTTGTAAAAATAGAAGAGTGTAAAAATATTTCAGGCATACATATGCCAATTTATGTTTACTGTGATTTTTTTTAACGATCAGCTGTCTTTAACAAAACGCACTTCTGCGACAGTTACATCTGCGGTTTCAAAAGAAAAAAAAAATCTTAAGCCTGCTGGTTTGATTTTGCAGGTGATAAACTTTCAAAGTTTAGTAATATATCCATTATTTGCTTTATAATTTTACTTGCGCATATGCCATGTGCAATAGGGAAAAATCGCAGACGATTTTTAAATTAAAGACAGTATAGTATAGTTTATTTGTTGATCTTTGGAATACACAGAGAACGAGAACATTTTCTTTGTAAAAATAGCCGTTTATGTACGTATAGTCCGTCAAAGTTTAAAAACTTAAGCAAAAAATATTACAAGAGTATCGCAATATTCTGCGTTTATACAAAATACGTCCAAGAAAGTTTATAAATGCTTTTGGTATGCGTAAAAAATTCATGCCATTGCTTTTGTAATTAATTCTGGAGTATTTGTTTTCGACAAATAATTCTATGGATTACCATAAAAAAATGAAGAAATATGTAGATGGAAAACAGGTATGAAAAAATATTTTTTCTGTTTGCTTTTCTTTAAATTTCAATCATTTTGTTGAAATAACTAAAAATCTATGAATAACCCATATAATTGAAAGAATGAGGCTAAAATGTCATAATTCTATTGTCTATTTATTTTTTATTATTTTAGAAGTTTTTATTATTTTATTTTGTGAATGATTTTAATGAGAGGAATTTCAAAATATCTATATGATATACACTATCAGAAAATTATATGATTAACCCAACGAAAAAGAAAAGAAAAGAAAAGAAAAGGTAAACAGTGTAAAAAAATTACAATAATGCATATAACCACAGGTAAAATTCATTAGTTTTTATTCAATATATTTTTTTGATTTTTCGAGATTTTTTCGAATTTAAGTCTAATAAAACAAGTTTACAAACCAATTTCTTAATTTTATCACATTCATTTGGATTTTACTTAGGGTGTCAACTATTTTAACTAGTTGATTCAAGTTAGCGATTAAATCGTGATATTAATTAACAATTGAAAAAATCATTCATTTAATTCAAAATTGATTTAAATCTAAGTGTTTTAAACGACATAAACGTATTAATCTATGATTAATGTAATTTGAAAAGGTTTTACATGTATTTTTCCTTATAAAGAAAAAAAGCTTTAAATAATTGTTGCTAAGCTTAATTCCTGAGTCCTGCAAAACATTAAATAAAATAAGTTTTTAAAGGCATAAAAACCCTTTCATTTAAGAAATATATTTAAATCTAAATCTAATATAATTTGTGATGTCATAATTTCCTTGAAGTAATTGCATTATTCATTCTTTTATATGAAATAAGCATTTCAAGTGTGATAATAGAATAAAGAAGCAGAATATTATTTTTCCATTCTACTTTTGCAATTATGAACTTATACCAAATACTAGAGCTAAAGAAGAATGGAATAATAACAACTGTTCAACAAATGTTGTAAAGAAAATGTGTAACAGAAAAAGAACTAATTGGTATAAAAATGCTATAAACCCAGCTTAATTAATATAGTAAACACAGTTATTTAAGCACAGCAATGTATCAATAGTGTAATACTGTTGCTAAATATTATAAGGATTTCAGATATAACTCGATATTCATATATTTATTCTGTATGTGTGTATAAATCGTTGTAACTCTTTCACACACACATACATACATATATATATTAGCATGCACATACATTATGTAAGTTATAATTTATGCAATTGACAGTAATTTTTCTTACTATAAATGCAAAACGAGCTGCCAATAATATTTGTTAGTTATGTTGTTTAAGCCACTAATGAAATTATTTACTTGCAGTTTTTATTAATTCTGTTGATTACTGTTTCATTTTGGCTATTTGTTAAGGTTGCCACACTTGCCCCTTATGAAATTAACAAATGCACCCTACCTTTTAAAATATAGTGAAATTTACTTGTAATTGTTGCCAGAATTATTTTTTGTAATGAATTTCTCCATACCGCAGTACTTCTAAATATGTGTACCCAAGACTTTACAAAAATGATAGAACTTTGTTTCTTGAGAAAAATCAGGATATTATTAAAACATGTTATTTAAATGTATTTTTCAATTCGTGATTTATAGAAGTATTGAAAATTAATGATTTTTCTATTTATCATACTAAAAAATTATGTACTTATTTTTATTGCTACTAAGCACATTAGTAATATATTTTCTTATGTAATAGTGCCTTTTTTTTTTAGAACAAGCGTACTGCCTTTTTTCTTTTTAGAATAAATAGTAAATACTGAATTATCGTTTACTAATTTAAGCATTATAATATGCATTATATACCTAATTAAAGATTGTAATCAATTTAAAATTAAATACAGCTACTGATAATTTTAATAAATGTAAAATCATTATTTTTTAATATAGTTTTACATAATTATTGCAAAATATTAATGTATATAACTTTATAGTATTATATTAATTAATGAAATTACTAATTTACAGTTTTTTATATTTTTTGTAGTTACTAACTAATAATTAAATTTTATTAATTAAAGTGTAAAAACATAGATTATGTTAGTAAATAAAAGTCTAATTTTTTAAAAACTTAGAATCTATTAATCTTAGAAACCTATAGGCTAAACCTACATCTATTCAATATTTCAATGCTGGAGAAAAAAAATCCGATTTAAATAAAAAGAAATATAATTTAAATACAAAAATTCGATTTTTATTATTATTGCTTTTTAAATCATGATTTTTTTTACACCCTATTTTTACGAAATTTTAAACTAATTTTTGTTGGCCGATCCGACGGGGGAACTGGCGGAGTGTTAAAATAAGTTTTGTTATTTACAACTATCTTCTAATCTTGTAAATAAAATATTAATGATAATATACCAAAGTGTGATTTTATTTTATGTATGGTCTGCAATTTTATACTTCATTCACATAAAAAAAAAAAGTGATTAACTGTGTATTCCTACTTTGTTTTTAGCTGTGTCTGGTAAAAATAAGTACAGTTATATGGATTTCTAACAGACAATTATATGGAAATTTTTTTATCTCATTTCATTTAAAGCCACTATAGTAAATTCTTATAAATCCGTTTGTATTATTTTATGACGATATCAGAGTGATATTGGCCCTGGCAACATAGATTCTTGGAAAATTGTGCAAAAACTTTCATATAAGACCTGAAAAATGAGCTTTGTTTTAAAAAATAATAATCATAGACAGCAAGAGTTATTTTTAAATGTACAATTTTATAAATAAAAATGTAATTTTCGCAATGAATTATTAAAATTATTTTTTAATAACTTAATTTTTCTAAGTATGAATTTTGCTTCAGTCAAATCATAATGTAAAGTGAATTACACCTTTGTATCTCCGTGTTACATAACTGCGATATACAATAAATTCAAAATGACCAGTGAGCATTAAGGGTGCATTCGAAAAAAAAATTTCACTTTCAACAGTACGAAATTTTCTGATACAATTTCAGACTCACTTTTAGAAGTGAAAACACGAAACTTGCTGATGTGACTTTTAAAGAGATCTATTAGATGTCGTGTGATTTTACTTTTTGTTAAATTCATTAGAATTAGATTTATAAACTATTATTTCCTCAGTATGACCCTTTTTTTTGTTCCCAGATCTCCCGCTTCGGAAAATTCGGTTCAAAACGTTGACTTTTACAGCATTTTTTTGCAATATTTTCTGCATTTATCAAAAAATTGACAAGCACGGGACCTAATATACTTTCTAAATAAGAGAATTTGCCAGTTTGATGCGCTTGAGAGCAAAAACGAATTTAAAAATAAATCAGAAAAAAGGCAATTTGTATTGAAATACACCCTTAATCGGGAGACTTATTTCTTACTGCTATCATCCATCATAGCATTTTTGCCACATTTGTTCTTAGAATTCTCAACATACGACGGTACTAAGTTTGATCAGTTGAGCAGTTTTAGATCATTATTGCTAAAATGAATTTTGTAAAATTAAAACGGCTAGAGATAGCCCAGAACAGATTTTTTTTCAAAGATAAGTTCATTTATTTTACAATTTAACACTTGAAAATTATAATATGGATGAGAAGTGTGTTATTTTCTGCGTATTACAAATTTGGAAAAAATAAATTATTATTTTTGTGTTTAAAATCATTTCTTCATGTTTAAAACCACATATTCTAACATTAGAGTAAATATTTGCAGTTTTAACATTATATAGCATTTAAAATAATTATTCGGTTTAAATACTATCTATTTCAGCGTATTTATAATATATTTTGCTATAAAACTTCGAGTTTTCATTATTTTACATGCTATACATTTGTTATTTCATTTTCTACCCATGACAAAAGACAGCTTTTCATAGATTTCAATTCATGGTTTATCGTTTGTGATTTTTAAATTGAAGACTTTTTATAAGCGTATTGCATTCAAAAACTACAAGAAAAATAAATAAAAACTCTAAAGAAATGTCATTTGATATCAGAAGAAATAGTTTTTTTTTTTTTTTTTTTTTTTTTTTTTTTTTTTTTTTTAACTTAGTCCGAAAAATTCAAATGTTTACACCAAATCCAATTACAGACACAGAAGCAATTATAACTTTTTTTCAGATTGAACGTACAGTGATTTTTGATCTTGTTTTCGATTACTTAGACTACAAATCTGTTAAAAGGAAAGAACACAACAAACATACAAGTTTGTCCTTCATGCATTTTTTTCTTTTTTTTTTCGGTAATGAAAACACTTAATTTACATTTTACACTCCAAAGTATAGGATAAAACTATGTACACAAAAATCTGTGTCTTTTAAATACTGCACAAAATTATGTATTTTGCTTGTTACGCAGACATACGTGTAAGAACAGAATATTACACACAAATCTGTGTATTTTGCATGTTACACAACATTATGTGTATTTCCCTAATACACAGAAATATGTGCAAAAACTGAATATTACACAGATATATGTGTAAAAGTATCACACAGAAATATGTGCAAAAACTGAATACTACACAGAAATATGTGTAAAAATATTACACAGAAATATGTGTATTTCCCAGCAATTTACTCATTGAAGCGTGTATTTCAGGAGTTATCAGATAATTTTTACCCATTTAGACTTATCATCAAATTACACATTAAAATGTGTATTTTTAAATTTACACATTTGGCATATTTTACACACCAAATTACACATATAGACATGTCGTTTTTGTATCATCGATTTACACATTTTTGAGTGTAACTTTACACATTTTTTTTAGAGTGTACCGCGGGATATTTTATACGAAATGTAATACACACCTAAAGAATAGGTCTAAAAACTTATTAGAAATTACTCGACTACGAAACAACATAAAACAAATACTAAAACTTTTTTCGAAATATTGTTGCTTTACATGCGAATTTTGTTTGCAATCCTCTATATATATCCTCTATGCAATCCTCCGTCATAATATTAAACTGCTAGCTTCTCAAAATATATTCAATGTGATAGGTACAGTAAATGATGACCTACTAGAAATTGAATTCATACCATCAATTTTTAAGTATATCGTTATATATATAATGTAATAGATTGAAAAAATGCTGTGGTAACAGAACTCCCAATCATAATGTATTAATTGTATGAAAATTTAATGAAGATAATAGACTGTTGAATAGGTTCAATTAACTACATACCTAATACATTACTCAGCTTCCTCTTCTGTTATACAAGGTATAAAATATAAGTACAGCAGGTCACACCAGTAGCATCTAATGTCAATGAAAACAAAGAAGAGGTAATTATTTTGATACATAGAAAACTTACGCCCTTCTTCGGGAAAAATAACAATTCAATTCTTAAATAAAACACTGAGCCTAGATTGTTGGGTGGCTGAGACGGGTGGGGTATGAAATGCAGCCACATATACGAGTTATATACAGAATAGTTTTGAAAGCAGATAGGTAAGAAATGCATTCAAAATAACATTTCGTTGTATGCTTCAATACAAAGGTAACGCTGATTTTTACCAAAAGTTGTTAGATTTGCTTCAATTATACAGACTACAGATATTGTTTTATAGCTTAAATATGTTAAGCAGATAAATGTAAAAGTTTAAGTAACACTTTTAAATGAAAACCAGCTCTGTAGGAATTTTTTCATTTTTTTGAAAAAATGTCAATAAATGACAAATTTTATCCAAAATTTCGATTTTTGGAGCAAAAGCGCAGACTCAAGCCATTTTTTTTTCAGCGGTAAAATTTCACGATGTTGATGTACTAGTATAAAGACAACTTTTGGCACCTACCCGTTTTTGATTTTTAAAAAATAATTTTTTTTGCTCCACCCTACTGGACAATGTTGTATTCAGTTACCCTAACAATTGTAAATATTTATTTATTTATTTATTTATTTATTTTTTAAGTTTCTCTTACTTACGGAAAATTAATTTCTCCCTCTCTCTCTATTTATTTATTTATTTAATTTATTTAATATTTTTTTGAATAAAGAAAATTATATATACCTTATTAAAATTATAGAATAAAATTTTAAAAAGGCGTATTGGCGGGTATCTATCAAACAAAATTTCTTAAGCGAGATATACCCCAAAATTAAAAACTTGGCATATTTATGCTAGCCGGACGCAGAAAATAAATTGTCAAACTTTGTTACCCTTGCATTTTTCGAATTTCATTAGTTTCATTTAAAATATAATCCTTTCACTGATTTTATTTAAAATACACAACATTAATTTAAAACTGAAACATTTAAAATTCATGACATTTTCTTATTCCCTAAAAGAAAGAAAAGAAAAATAATAAATTACTACCATAAACCATGACATTTAATTTCAGCATCAAATTATTGTCTTGATTTACTGATAGCACGTGAAAAATAAAAAATGTCAACTGGAGACTTAAAAAATACTATTGGCGAGATTTTTATCCGGCTAACATAAAAATACCAAGAATTCTTAGCGATCATGAAAACTTTTATGTAGTTTTATTCGAAAAAATAATTTTGATTGAGAATGGCAGCCTTCCATAGGAAAAACGTAATTGTTTATGACAGTCACATGACTTGAACAATTATAATATAGATGAAATAATGGTGATGAAACAATATTTAGCGATTTATCACCTGAACCAAGTACGAAAATGGCTTCCTGGCATATGAAAAGCGAAGCGGTGAACTCGAAACTAATTCATGACAATCACATGACTTAGGCTTTTATTATAGAGATGTTTATGTTTATTCAGATATCTCATTTCATTAAAACAACCATAGTAAAATTTCTTACCGATATTTCGATAGCAACGAGAAATTTTATATTTAACCCTTTATTACACATTTTTTTTTCGATTTTTATGAAAAAAATTATCGAAATCCTTTGATCAGTCTAATAATGGGAAAAATAATAAAATAATAATAATTTTCAAAATTTCAACTGAAATTTAATATATTTCGGAGTGTGTCATCTGTAGACAATTATAGGATTTTAAAATAACGCATTGCTATATTTTGCAACTAAATGAGTTTAAAATAATGAATTTTATCTACTTAACACTGTGCAACTTTTTTCGTACATCAATAGTTTTAAGTATTGAGTAAAAATAATGAAAATTAATCTTGCTTTAATAGCTTGATCGATTTTTTTTTTTTTTTTTTTTTTTTTTTTTTTTTTTTTTTTTTTTTTTTGGGGGGGGGGGGGGTTCTGAAGAGTAAATTCTACCATTTTGTCTAGTGAAGCCATTTGACATAGACAAAATAAGTATTATTCCATTCTTTGTATTTATTTATTTATTTATTTATTTATTGATCAGGGACAGCGATCATATTGTCCAAATTCATGGCACATAATGAAAATGAAAACGTTTTTAGTACTTCCCAACAAAGTTGAAAAGTGCTTATAGTGGTTGAGCCAGGAGCTTGTGTGGTTTCATCTCTGGGGACTTGATAAACTATATATTTTTGGATTCCCCACAACAACAGCACTTCATTTATCCATGATACTTTCAAATGTAGGGTAGCTTTTGGTCGCCATATTGAAAAATGGCCGCCGTCGTTGAGTTAAGCCGTCGTGTGGTTTCATGTCATGGACATGTCAGACATGGCAAATAATACATTTTTGGATTCATCAGAACATCAGCATCTCATTAGTCCATGATACATTCAATATTAGGGTAGTTTATGAAAGCCACATTGGAAAATGGCTGCCGTCGTTGAGGCAGGGACTCTTGTGATTCCATGTCATCGGACTTATTAAAACATACTATTTTGGATTCACGGCAACACCAGAATGACATTTATCCATGATATTTTCAAAAAAAGAGTAGCTAATTGAAGCCATATTGAAAAATGGCTGCCGCCGTTTAACCAGGGGTTTGTGTAATGTCATGTCGGAGGACTTGTTAAATCATACACATACATTTTTTGGATTCACCACAACATCAGAATGACATTTATCCATATTTACAAAACCAAGGTAACTTATGGCTACCATATTGTAAAATATCCGCTGTCAGTGAGCTAGTAGCTTGTGTATTTTCATATCAGTGGACATAGTAAACATTTTTGGATTCATCATAACATGACATTTTCAAAAATAGAGTAACCAATGGATACCATATTGGAAAATTCTGCCGATAAGCACAGGGATAGAACAGATTTTCTTGGTTTTACATGCTGTAAAATTAACAGGGCGATTAAAGAAAGAATAAGTAAAGACACACGGGGGTCAAAAGCTACAACAAAGTTCAGTAAAAGACCTGCCGCAGTTAAAAGATATTTTTGATACCAGGGCAGAATTTCTTCACATGATTTGTGAAAGAACCAAAATCTGTTCTTCAGAAAAATCTATTCTACATCCAGATCAGTCTTTGAGCAAGATCCAGAAAGACTAACGTGATATTTCATATTTACAGAATATGGTTATCAATGAATAGATAAATATAGACAGGCTAATAGAATGAACTAGAGCAATTACACATCCAGAAACCGTCGAAGACATGTTCAAAGCTCATCAGATGGCTGAAGAAATTTGCCGAACTTCCAAGAGAGAATATCTGTCTGAAAATTCAAAGGCAGAAGGATATTTCAAACATTCAATAACCTAAAAACATTTTGTGACTTGAAAAAGAAAGAGAATTTGAAGTTAAAGAAATCAGAGTTTGTTGCTATATGAGAAAAGGAAATCTGTTTACTCAGATGACGATCCTTGCAGAGCGAATAAATTTGGATATAAGAACTGTCTTTTCCTATCATCTAGGGCTTCTTCAATAATCCTTAACAGCACTTGATGGTTCAATTAAAAAAAATGAAAGATCAAACTGATAGATGTTATGACAAAGTTGCGACTGCTGAAAGAATGCAAATGATGTTGTTGTTAATATAAATGACAGAATGTGCTTTGTTTAAAGCTATTATAGGAGCTACAATCATTTGGACAACTAGCAAAGAATCGGTTTTTTGTTAAATAATACAAGATTATACATCCTATCAAAGGATAGATGTTGTATTTAATACATACAGGCAGTTGTCAATAAAAATAAATGAACAGTTGGTGATGTTTAAAAGTTATATATTCTTGGAAAAACAGTACGAAAATGGGAGCAGATTTTATCTGATAAGGAGAACAAGAAAAAACTTATGCACAAGAATGCAAAATAAATTCAAGAAATAACTATCTGAAGAATCCACTAAATTGACCTGCTTACAAGAAGCGGTGGTACACAACTCATATTTTGAATACACCATGATTTAGCGTCTGGTTTTATAAATATTATCAGTATCTCAATACTGTTTTCTTTAGAAAACGGTTTGAAAAACTAGGAAGGATTAATATTTGTAGAATTTGGATTCAATGACAGGGTAAAGAAAAATACTGCAATTTGAATGTGATACAGGGACTTCTAAATAAAGAAATATATAATGCATCCCTTGAAATGCATTCACTGTCAATGAAATAAGTGCTTTTGCAGGCAAGGGAAAATGGTGAATAAGAACACAAATTTTGAGATGCGATGCGCTTAAGGCATTTGATACTGAAGCTGATTTATCTGAAGAAACAAAGAAACAGCTTGAGGCTTAAGTTTACAATCTCTATTATGGAAAGCAAAAATACTTTAACATCAAGGAATTGCACTATATTCTATATATTTTTTTGTCTAAAACAAAAAGTCTGCGGAGTCACATTGCCTTTTGTCATGTAGTAATACACTCTAATTATAGGTAATGTGAGATTCCGAACAAGCCACGGTCTTGTTCGGAAGAAGTGCCTAGGCTGATTCTGATCTTCCATCCCCAGATAAATTTGATTGGAAATTTTTAACAGATAGTGAGGGAAAAGGCTCTCTAGAGATCTAGTGGAATGGCGGTCCTCTTGCTCCTGAAGCTGTTTTGGAACTGCTGTCACATCCTTCTTCAAGAACATGTGCCACACTATCATGTGCGTGTATGTTTAATAACCTAATGTACAAGCATATACAGAACATAGAACTGTTCTATGGCGATTGAAGTTATTTGGATACAGGAATGTGAACCAACCAAGAAATGCAGAATACTAAGATTTCTGTTATTTATTAATTCGTTTGAGACCAACATCTTTTACAACAATTTAAATCAATTAACACCACTTTTTGTCAAATAATTAAATTTAGTTTAGCAAACAAGATCACGTCTTAATTAGATAAGAAAAATCTTACTTTTTTAATGGTATCAAAAACAAGCGATGGAAGCACATTTTGAAGTTGCATATATATGCACCCATGGTCCCGAAAGGGTTAATTCTTAATCGACTAAGTGCAGTAGTTTCATCAGTACTACTCTTTTCTTGAATTGCTGTATCTTATTCACATGAAAATAATATGCATTAAAATGCAGAACAAGATATCGGTTTTCTTTCATCGCAAATGTCTTTTGATCGGTTTATCCAATTGAAAATGTTAATAATCATATAAAAACAAAATCTTAACAAATATATAATTTGTATAACGTTATATATTCAATAATATTTGTTCTCTGCATTTTTTCATTCAAATTTAATTATGTGGTAATATTTAAAAAGAAAAAAAAATCATTTGTATCTATGTGTGATAGATGGCGCTCATTGTTTCAATATAGCGTCTTTAAGCTACCATCAATTTAATAGTATCATCATAAAATGAACTCCTTGGACCATTGTGAATCCAAAAAGGTATACATTACCAAGTCCCCCGATATGAAACCAAAAGCCCTAATTTTGGCTTCTGGCTCAACGACTATTATGCATTCGGTTTGTTAGTCCATTTGTCCATGCGCTAACTCCCGTAAATATACTCGGATTTTCATGTGCAATTGATAAAGCTTATTTAGGTTCACCAAAGCATGTTTGGTATTGCATATGAATTTGTACGATTAATGGTTCATTTATGGGGACACTCTAAAAAAATCGATTACATTATGGTTAAATAAGGAAAATTAGGAGATTAATTTAATAACATTACGTTATTTCAAATGTATTGAAACTAATATAAATCATTGAATTTCACTATGATTACTTTAAAGCAGTGCATTCATAACATTTTTTAAATTAAAATACAGGGACACCCAAAAGAAATTGGTTACAGCTTTTGCGTAATAATAGCTATGGAGAGTCCTTTTAAAATTCAATATGCGCTTTAAAATTTAATTAGTTTTTTTTCTATTGTTCTTTATACATAAATTATATACCTCATATACAAGGCAGCACAAAAATATTAGCATCCATTCTCCTTATTAGAAGAAAATGCTGAAGGGGAATTTTCAACTGAAATATATGTATATCTTAAAAGAACTGAATTTTTGAATGCATGTTGTTAATAAGGTACAAATCTTTATATAATATACACGGTTGCTAAAAAATTCAGATATTTTTTCGATTGTAGATAGGAATAGAAAAAATTCAGTTTTGAAATGCGTTATCACATTTCCATCTGGTAAAATGAGACGCAATATTTTAATTTTTTAAACGGTGCAGTTTTGTTACACAATTCTGAATGTGATAGAAAGTGTTTCATACGCTTGACGCATGATTTTTTCTTTTTTGTTAGGTATATTTCAGATATGGGCATATGGTGCAGCAGTAAAAGGTTAAACAAGATGCGCGATTATTTTTTTTCCATTATTTGTTTTGAAATTATACAAATAGGAAATTTTACTGGCTTAGAATGTTTAATCTTGATATCTATCTATCTATCTATATTATAAAGACCAAACGTACCTGTGCGTTACGCATTTTGCGAATGGCATCATTTTGAAATTTGAAAGGAAATTTCGGTTTTCCAATTTTTGCTATTCCAAATTTTTTCACTTCTAAACCTCCCACATTTTCATTTTTTTTACAATATCGTATACAAAAAAAAAAATAAGCTTTTAATTGCAATTTGTTTGAAAACTATATCTTAATTAATTTTTGAGAAATTAATTTTTCTTATAGTTTTTGATACCGCTTTTGTAACTGTGGCAACAAAAGCACTTGATTTCTATTAAAAGTAATTAAAAGTAAAGGGGAAAGGCCTATTACTGATTCTTTTCGTTTCCATCTTCTTATAAAAAGTTTTAAAAAAATGAAATTAAAATGCATGTTATCGCAGAAAAAATCATTTGTTATAAATCCCGGTTGGTTTAATTCCGTTTTTATTTAATAATTAAATGGTTATTAGTTTATTACAAACTTATTTTACAAAACGAGTGACTTATTCTACAAAGAATTCGAGACTATAAAAATCGCTATTTTACCTGTGACGTCACAGGAATATTGTCTATAGTATTTATTTTATGCAGATTATTTCAAAAAATTCCAATTGCACTTAAAAGAACATAAATAAGGACCCCAGAAGCCACGGGGTATAAGTGACAAAATTGAAAAAAATAAACTAAATACACAGACGACCTAAAAATATGCTTTTTTCATTTCAGGTAAAGAAATATAAGTGATTTTCTTATTATTTGCTGAGTTATAGAGGCAAACCACTTTTTTCGAAAAACAAACAATATTGATTAATTATACATTTAAAGAAAATTGTACTTTATTTTTTAACAGTTATTGAAATAAGAGTTTAAAGACAAGAATGCAACAAGCAGAAATTTCCTATTTCAATTCACTCAATTGTTATTGATGTTCAAATTTAACATCAATTATCTTTATACTCAATTTACTCCGAATCGAAATTTTGTCACTTGTACCCCTTGGCTTCTGGGGTCCTCAAATATCTTTTAGTATCTTTTTATAAATAATAGCAATCGAGACTCTAAGTTTTGAATTAAAATGATTTTTAAATGATCAAATTAAAATACCAATTATTTAAAAAAGTGAGTAAGAATATAAGACATGCATATGTAAATTTTGAGATGGTGAAAATGATGTCAGGTATAGATTTCACACGGAAAAAAATTCTATGATTTACCCAAAATGCAATAAATTTTGTTGCTTTTCCTTTTGGAATACCAAGCAAAAGAGTCTTAACTGATAATTTTATCATAATAATAACCTTTATTATATTACATGATTAAAGTTTAATTTTAATAAGTTCCAACTGAGTTTATAGAAATAATGGTATTTTGTTAACTTTAGGTTAAATATCATTTGTTTAAGAATTAGATATAAATATGCAAAGTGCATTTTTTACTGTAAATAATTTTGCTGGTTTATTACAAATCAATGAAACAGTTCCTTCTTAAACATATTCTTTCGTCGAAATTTGGCGGGATCTACCTTGTAATGTTAATGTTGATAAAGTTGTTAACTTACCATTTTGTGATTGAAACTTCTAATTCTCATGATTCTTTTACTATAAAAATTTTCTCTCAGAAATATTGTCAAGAATAAATAAATATGTTTTAGAATAAACCAATTTACTTTTCCGAAAAGTTCTAACATTTTTATTTTGACAACTATGCGAAAATATACTGAGTCTGAAGATTAGTAAACGAAATATTTATTTTGCTTAAAACTATTACTATTTTTTTTATCAATATTATTGTTATTATTGTTATTTCCAAATTCTTCTTCTTCTTTTCCTTCTTCTTATTACTATTTCAATGATATCTTTGAATTTACATAATTATCTATATATATATACATATATCCAATCATTTTCCTGACCGTTCTTACCATATATATTTTTAATTTTCTAACATTTAAATGTAAGCATGATTTTTTAAAATTGTTTTTTGCAGTGATAAAAATACCTGAAGAAAAAGTGAAGGATGACATTTTCTAATAAGAAATAATTTTCAAAAATCCCAATAAGGAAGTTAATCGGTAATGTTTTTTCTCATAATGCCATTTTTACTGGAAAAAAAATAATCCCCTCCTTTTTTTTTTTTTTTTTTTTTTTTTTTTTTTTTTTTTTTTTAAGTTAAAAACTGAAGGAGTATATCTGAATTTGTCTTGTGCATGTGCAAGTAGAATTTATTTACAGCAGAAAGTAGCAGGTTTCGAACTACTTATGTGATTTTCTTTTCATAATTCTACAAATTAAAATGAACAAACATATAATTTATAGTAATAATAATAACATTAATAAAAAAATTGATAATAATAATAATAATAATAATAATAATAATTATAATAATAATAATAATAATAAGAGTGGCCTATCTCGTTTTGTTGAAAAATTATAGAATATAAATATGCCTGACTATCAATAGTTTTACAACACGACCTAAAAATTAGATCTATACAGAAGGCTATGGTCCCCAAAGATCATTGACAAGGGTGATAATACGTCTTAACATCGTTAGAGCAATTCGCCTCAAAAGACCCCTAAAGTGTCTACTTCTGACACTTCGCTCGTGAAGGAAAACACCCATCTGCCAATCGTCAAGTTAGATCATCGTTTCAAGAAACGCCTTTTTTCTAGCATTTCTCCAATCGGAACAAAACTTCTTCCGTGACGTCATGTGTGGTGGCAGAAAATAGTCAACAGTCAGGAGGGATCGCAGGGATGCCATCAGTTGGCGAGTAGTGGCCCTTGTTTTCGGTGCTAAATCGTTCTGTCTTGGTCAAATTTCGTAGAATTGATTCTTTGTGTTTGTTTGAAAATCAAAATAACTTTTCTGATAAGAAGATAACATTTCAGATAAATTCAAATATTATGAGTATTATTACTTCAATCCTGAAACATATACAATGGATGTCAGAACAGAAACCATCTCCGAAACAAAGGGAGGAATTTCTTTCGTTTCATTTTTTAAATATTTGTGAATTATTAGTTCAAAATATTAAATAATGTACTGTAGGAAGAGAAAATTAAACACTTTTAATAGAACTACGCTTATTTTTCAAAATGTGAGGTTATACAGTGAAACCTCCAAATAAGGGACACTCCGAATAAGGGACACCTTTATTTAAGGGACAAAAGTTCCGGTCCCAGTCCCTTGGTATAGGAAATGTAATATATTTACCTCTGAATAAGGGTCACTCGATTTAAGGGACACTTGAAAATGAGATTAACCAGAGCTCCCAAGTCTCCGGCTTTTTGGATACCAGTATTTTAATACAGATAATGTTGCTTTATTTAATTGCAACATTTGGTCGATTTGATACAACGACATTTTCTCTAAGATAATAGTGGTTTGCAAAAAGCCGGAGACTTGGCAACTCTGGATTAACCCTTTCGACTCGGGTGTTTCTTACACAAATTTTATTCAGTTGACACCACTTAAAAAAAAAAAGTTTCCTTCAAGTACATAATAAAAAAAAAGCTTTTATTAAATAACAAATTTTATTTTCCTTTATTACTGCTATGACAAAAACAACTTTTGCAAAGAAAAATGCTGCCCAGTCCCACTAGACATACGTGTGCAAAATGTTAAAGGGGTTGATTTTTGCATTTGAGATAATGAAATAGTCTGTGATGAAAATGAAAATACAGAATTTAGTGAACATATATGAGGTAGGCAGAGGTGTGGTACAGAGGTGTGCAACTCAACTGATGAACATTTATTTATTCACAATTCAGATGAAGATATCAAAGTGTGTTTATCTCTATTAGAGCCAGAGGTGGCAGTGCAGACAATAATTTTATCGAGTTCACAGCTGAAATTCCAGAATTGATTAAAACTCAATTCACAAATTAAGATACAATTGATCCGCCAAGTCTTCCCTAGGTGGAAAACACATATAAACCTGATTTTAGTGGTTGATTTGTAGATTTGTCATTGGGGTATCCTGCACCCAGTCCTCCATAATTTCATAGATTTGAGTGCAAGAAATTATAATGGTAAATCTACGAGTCAACCCCTAAATTCAGATTTTTAGGTGTTTTCCACCAAGATATGACTTACAAGGAAGGTCTCCATTGGGGGCATACTCAGAATTTTTTGAAAAAAAATACGAATTAAACTACTCATGTAGTTAATAAAGGATCAGTGAAAATTAGCGGCGGAATTACATTATTAGATATGTAAAAAAATAAAATAGTTTGGAATAATTGGCATGAAAAGCTGAAAGCGACGCGGGATTTGGCAAGCAGTGCATTTCCTCGCCAAAAGCAGACGATTTTAACGAATCTGAAAATTGATTTTAATTGACTTCACTGTTAAAAATCTGCAGCATTTACTCCAACGTCAATCCACTACTTTTATAGAATATCTCTCTTCTGACCAATGAGAATGCTGAATGAGAATTACTGCAACGTCACTCCACCGCTTGTATATAATATCTCTATCCCAACCAATGAGAAAGCTCCATTTCACGGCCAAGTAACCGTTTTCTATACAAGCAAGGGAGTGCGTTGCGGCAAAATGCAACAGATTTTTATCTGTGTATTTTTCAATTTGGAACAACTTTAATCAATTTAAATTGTGTTTTAAATGATAAAATATATTAATTTCATTTTGTTATAAGTACATATAAACGTATATGACAAAATTACACTTAAAGTAAAGTAAAAATGCAAAACTAAAATTATTTAAACTAAACTTATTTAAATAAATTGAACATAGAAAGTTTTTTCTTTAAAAGGTATTCACTGATAAAAATCTGTTGCATTTTGCTGCAACGCATTCCCTTGCTTGTATAGAAAACGGTTACTTGGCCGTGAAATGAAGCTTTCTCATTGGTTGGGATAGAGATATTATATACAAGCGGTGGAGTGCGTTGCAACAAAATGCAGCAGATTTTTAACAGTGTTCGAAGCGTAAAAGTGTATTTTTCAAAATTTCGTTTTTTCGCCAACCGGAGATAAATCGCCAAATAAACGAAATTTTCATTAATTTTTTACGGACACTGCAATGAAGTTCCGCCGAAAATTTTTTATAAACATATATAACTATATGAGAAGAACATTCTGTAATTTTTTCAGATTTTTCTGAGTATGCCCGTATGGAGACCTTCCTTGTTAGTAGACCGATTGCCTTTTAACATGCATATTGGGTTTCAACTAATTCTAGAATTTCTGCCATGAACTCGATGAGGTGATTGTCTGTGCTGTCACCTCTCAATCTATATTGAAAAGAATGCTGAATATTGTGAAGGATGACTCTGAAAATGAAAGAGAAAGGAAAATTGTGAAACAAAGAACTGCACAGATGCTTCAAAATATGCAAAACAGTTGTATACTTTTTTGATATATACAGCTTATAATGAAGGACTAAAACTTATAAGCATTGTAAATGAGTATCTGAAAAGTTTAGTAGTAGAAAAATTGAAATCTGCAAAAGAGTCACTTTTTTAATTGATTACTTCTCAAGTAAGATTTCAAAAAATAATATTGCACTTTTTGCATTATAGAAACGTTTACGTAAAAAATACAAATCAATAACTCTACAAATACAAATCACTTACTAATTAAGTAATCATTTAAAAAAATTAATTAATTCTCTATTACTTTTGTGCCTAATTAAAGTAATTTATAACCTTCGAGTACATTTAAACTTCATTTTTAATATTTTTTTATTTTTTAATGTCCTTATGAATGTTTAATTAAAAAAAATGTAAAAACTCCGAATAAGGGACACCTCTATTTAAGGGACGAAAGTTCCGGTCCCATGGGTGTCCATTATTCAGAGGTTTCACTGTATTAATTTTATCCGTGTTACATAGATATCTGTATTTCATAAAGGCGCTATTTTGATAGTTATGAAATTTCAAGAATAACTATCACAAAACTATGAGATTTGAAAATGGATTAAATGTTAGGTGTATATAAACATAATTTTTTTAGTATAATTTTTTACACAGATTTCTAATCAAAAAAAATGTATAAGAAATATTTGCTTAGGAATGTTTCTAATAAAGCTATATATTGCATCAGTCAAAAGTTCATCTTATTTGTAAATTAGAAATCAAATAAAAAATAGGATAATTTTCACTTAGCCGGGCGCCTGTGTTATATAAACATATATATCTGTACATATACAGTCGAGTCTCTATATAACGAATTCCACCGTTCCAGTAAAAAATTCGTTATATAGAGAAATTCGATGTATAGAGAGTGATGTTAAAAATCGTATTTAATGTGTGAAATTTGAACAAATATTATTTTTGATCTTTTGAATTAAGAATTTGAAATATTTAAAAGTAAATATTAACCTAACATTTTATTTTTTAATTATTTAAGTTGTTTCAAAAAAGAGAACAGACATTTATTTGAAAGCTTAATGAAAATCAAATAAGGAAGACTTGCATTAATTTCAGACGAAGAAATCTGTATTTTTTGTTGTTTTGATTTTAAAATTGTTGCGCTCTCAAAAAAAAAAGAAAAAAAAAGGCTCAAATTTTAGCAAGGAATGAAAAATTGTAGTTAACATTTTTCTCCATTTGAAGGCCTCTCTTATGTGCCTCTCACTGATTCCTCTCTTACGTGTGTATCAATCCAATTGACTCTGTTTTAAGAAAGATGTGGAAAGGTGTGGGAGGTGGGAAGAATTCGTTGGATTTAAAAAACAAGGAAAGAAGTAATAAAAAAAAAAAAAAAAAAAAAATACTCAGCACTGACGATAAATCAAAAATAAGTGATGGAAAATTGATTCCATATGATTTCAAAGCTTTTTAAAACTGAATAAATTAAGACCAATTTATGAAAAAATTCGTTATATGGAGATAGATATTTCGCTATATAGAGACTGTTTTTAATGTAATCATGCGAAAAGGGGACCGTTCCTACTAAAAATTCGTTATATAGAGAAATTCTATGTATAGAGTTTCGTTATAGAGAGACTCGACTGTATATGTGTTACACATATTGTATATACACATGTTTATATAAATACATGTATGTGTACATGTACACACAGACACAGTGGCGGCAACTTATATGGGCTCGTGGGATCAGAACCCACCCAAACTTTTTGAATCATAGGTGCCCAGTGTCTATTGTTCTAGTTATTTACTTCATTATTAATTTATTATTCATTTTTTTCCTTAGAATAAAATTTATTTTGCCAATGATCACATGTTTTAATTATCCGACTAACACCCATAAATGACAAATGACTGAAATATTTTGCTTCCAAGTTTAACTTTGTGCTAATTCAATTTGTAGTCATGTTCATAATATCATGACATTACAATAAATATTTTTGTTTTTATGAAGAAAAACGCATAAAAATGTAATTTAATAAAACTGCAACATTTTTAAAACGCTATAGCGTGATTTAAAATTTTCATCTTTCAGAATCTGCCAACCCTTCAAAGAAAAGCAAAATGGTCGCATCTTAAAATATATTTTTGAGCCAACCCAATATTTTTCAAAAGTTGGCGCCACTGCACATGCTCACTATATGTGCACTATATGCGCAGGCTGTGCCAAAAATTTTTTAGACTTTCTGCGATAAGCCTCATCAATAGTGTCAGGATCTGATAGCACCTGTGCTAAAGAATGTAATGTCTACTCTTTCTCTATTTGAATATCTAGTATTGTATGGTTGTGTACAGAATTTCCAAGGTGACATTCCTTCTTCGTGGAAAGGGGAATTGCCAGCTAATCCTTTACAGGTGGTGTGTTAGAGAAAAGAGATAGCTGAGAGGCATGTCCATCTGTCAGTGAAGTATGCGGATGATGAACAGATTAGCAGCATGTCACTAGGCAAGAAAGGAGTGAGGGAAGGTGCCCAATGGGGAAGCTCCAGAGGGGGACAGCAGTGATTTGGAAAGGGCAAGTTTGCCTCAGATCATTCATTCGGTACCTAGGTTTCGTACCTAGAGATTGCTCTGTGTGGAAGAGCGTAAAGTGTGCGTTTTCTAGTGCGCAAAGGACACAGACGTCCTGGTGTTGAGTGCTCTGGGCTAAGAAGTGCAGGCCCAGTATACTTGTGTTGGGAGACTCAAGGTTGAGCTCCAAAAAAGTGAATTTAACGTGTATTGAGTGTGAGGCGGAAAGTGTAATTGGAATAGTACACAACCAATCTTTACGGTATCTAATTTAATGTTGAACCGAGTTGTAGTTGTATGTATTTGTAAATAGCGTATTTTGTGTGTACATATATTCTTAATAAACTGATAATTCAGTTACTAGCGTAAGTCTTCATTTACACAAACCTCACAGTGGGTGACCGATATCACCTAGTAATATCGGTGGTGGCAGCTATATCTACCACGGACATTCTTCAAAGTTGTGTGGACTGAGGGGAACGTCCGACAAATTGGTGGCAGCGTCGGGATAGAATCGCCTGAAACCAGTGACCAACGAGCCGTGTTGCAGTCTGTTAATGCCGGAGTATCCAGTGGAATTCTTGTGTGGTTGTGCCATATCGTCGAGTGTGTGCTAAAGCATCGTGCCGGTATGTATGCTAAAGTGTCGTGCCGTATCGTCGAATGTGTGTAAAGTGTCGTGCCGTATCGCCGAGTATGTGCTAAAGTATCGTGCCGGATCGTCGAGTGGGTGCTAAAGTGTCGTGCCATATCGTCTAGTGTGGACTAAAGTGTTGTGCGTATCTTTATTAGAAAGAACTAAACTGAACTATTGTGCCATATTACCGCTACATCGTAGAGCTACCTGTGATTAGAAAAGTAATCCAGCAAAGAAAGTATAAGGTAAGGTGTTTTGATCATATCTTTCTGCTGACATCTCGAACCAAAATTTGTTGTTGTATAATTAATAGTAATTTAAGTAAATTGTCTATATCATTTATGTGTTTTATCAATACTCCCTTACCTATAAAGTGTTAATAACCATATTGGCTATTGTTTTAAGGAAAGGTCATAATAACTTGAGCTAGTATTGATTGTCTATAATTTTTCTTTACTAATTGTGGTAATAGTAGTTGGAAGGAATAATTAAATTTACTTAAAGTTAAATTATTGTTAAAGTAATATTTAAATGAAGCAACATTTTTTTAAGTTTGAAGAGTGTATAATAACATTTGCTTAGGATTTTAATTGGCCAGTAGTAGAGAAAAAAAAAAGGCTCAAAAGAGAGCCATAGTGAAAAAAAAAAGGCCCAAAAGAGGGCCATAGTGAAAAAAAAAAAAAAAGGCTCAAAAGAGAGCAAGAGTGAGGAAAAATAAAAGTAAAGATTTTCAGTATATTTGTTTTAAGTGTAAGAACCAGTATTGAGTTCGGAAATATTTTAGTGAGGATAATTGTAGAAATTTATATATGCATGTTTTACAATTTTTCTTTATGTGGATTTACTCGATTGACACCAATACTTCTATTCAATTTCAACGTATCAGTATTTTTATGTAAATTGTATGTTATTATCTAAGTGTATAAATTGGAATCTATATTGCATAGTGGTCAAATTGAATTACTATTTTACCTTTTGTTTTATTGGAAGTATATTGTGTGATATCAATGGTTGAGGAAAATTAGAGTATTTAGTAGGTTAATTAGAAATTAAATGCATCGATTATCTGAAGGGTATTAATTAGTAAAATAAGTGGAGATGTATCTGTACTAAGTTAAAAATTTAGGAAATATTAATTTGGTAGGTTTAACTATTCTTGTGGGGTGGTAATAACAATCGGTGAAGGTATGGCTTTCTTATTGAAACTAAAAAAGGTTGATCTTCAGGGGATAGCCGAAGAGTTGGGTGTTGAATTCGCGGAAGATGATACCAGAATTCAGCTTAAGAAAAAGATAATGGACAGTGATGAGTACGACGAGGGGGTTATTAAGGAATTACCTGACGCTATTGTTGCAGAACGATTAGAACAGGAAAAATTAGAACGCGAAAAGTTAGAAAAACAGGAAAAATTAGAACGCGAAAAGTTAGAAAAACAGGAAAGGTTAGAGCGTGAAGAAAAACAGGAAAAATTAGAAAGAGAAGAAAGGGTTGAAAAATTAAGGATGGAACATGAATTAGAAATGGAGAGATTAAGGGTTCAAGGATCGGTAAATAATTCTAATGTCTCTAGGGAATCTAATAATGAAAGTAATATAGAAAAATTGATCAAAAGTGTTAAAACTCTATCTATCAAAGTACCAGAAGGGACTGAGGGATGGAATTTATTTTTCAACAGTTTAGAAAGGGCATTCAAAACTAAAAATGTACCGGAAAACCAGCAGGCCGAAATTCTACTAAATATGTTAGGAGATAAGGCAGATAATTTGTTAATTTATACCACTACGGAACAAATGGAGAATTATGAGGAGTTAAAGGAGTTAGTTCTAAGGGAACATGAGCCGACACCGAAGGCGTGTTTGGAAAATTTTAAGACGGCTAAGAGAAACCAGAATGAAACTCATGTATTATTTGTATCGCGTTTAATAGCGACATGGGAAAATTATCGTAAGATTAGAGGTGCTAACTCTTATGAAAAGGTCAACCAGTTAATAGTTACGGATAAATTAGTAAGTACGTTAGATGAGGATACCGCGTCATATATTGGGTAAACTCATCAAGGTAAATGGTTAGAAACTTCAAAAATTGCTAAAGAATGTGACAATTATTTTGACGCTAAACATAAGTCTTACGCCGTTACGTATAAAAGTTTTAAAGGTAAAGATAGGCACGTAAACAATGAAAAAATGAGACCGAGGGATGATAACAAAGTTAGTAATAATTGGAGGCAAAACGGGAGTAATGAGACTAATTCTTTTTCGGATAGGAAAATAGATTTTAAGAAGCCTAGTGATGCTTCAGCTCCTAAATGCTTTAAATGCGGTTTGAAAAGTTATTACCAACGTTTTTGTAATAAAGTGGGTAATGAGGGAAATAATGGTAATAAAGGGCGAGATCCGAAAGCGGGTGTGCATAAGATTGTGGTAAAAGAAAACAAAGAGTTACCTAATGGAGCTATTGTGGCGAGAATATCGGCAAAGGCCGAACAGAGAACTAACGTTATTGGTGAGAAATTAAATAAACTTGAGAAAATTGAAGTTAGTGTGAATGGGCAAAAAGCAAAGGGATTGGTTGATTCTGGATGTGAAATTAGTGTTGTTCATAAAGATTTGGTACCGGAAGAGAAATTAAAAGGAGCGGGTAGTATTTATTTACAAGGGTTATTCGGTGAAGCAGTTAAATCGACGTTGGTTAAACTACCGTTAGCTATTCCGCAATTCGGACAAACTAATATAATTCATCAGGAAGTACTTTGCGCAGTGACTGATAATATTAATGAGCAAGTAATTTTACATCCCGAAGTGATTAACGAGTTGTCAGGTATCAACCGGGAGGAGCCATTGCTAGAGGCCCAAGAATTAGAAAGTTCAGAAATTATTATTGATAATTCGGAAGTTATTGATAACTTGAATGAAAAGGAAGGTATGAATAACGATAGTTGTAATGTTTACGCAATAGAAGCGAGTTCGCAAAATGTACAAAGTCAGAATCCAGAAAAAACGGAAGTTGAGAAAGGGAATAAAGCTATTGTTAGCAATTCAGATATGTTTAAGAAATCCCAATTAGATTGTAAAGAGTTAGAGAAAGCTTGGGAATTAGCTAAAATGGATAAGGGGGATTATTATATTGTAAATGGCTTATTATATCACAAAGAGAAATTGTTAGGCGTGACTATAGCGCAATTAGTAGTACCCAAAGTAAGAAGGGAAGAAATCCTAAAATTAGCGCATAGTTCGGTATTTGGAGGGCATCATGCAGCCAAGAAAACTTTACAGAGAATCAGGTATTCATTTTATTAAGAGGGGATGGCGAAAGAAACTAAACAATTTTGTGAGTCATGTTTAGAGTGCCAATTGACTAGAGGGGTTAAAGTAAATGATAGAGCTCCTATTTCCCCAGTGTCGCGTCCGGAACTTCCATTTCAGGTAGTTAATGTTGATTTAATTGGGCCTATTGATCCTAAAAGTTCCCAAGGGCATCAGTATATACTAACCTTAATTGATCAACATACCAGGTAGGCGGATGCGATCCCTCTAAAAAGTTTAAGTGCTAAAACCGCGTGTGATGCGTTACTTCAAATATTTATGAGGGCAGGAATTCCGAATATAATTGCTTGTGATAATGGAACCAATTTCACGAAAGAATTTGAGAAAAGGTTAGGTGCTAGTCCAAGATTTTCGACCCCACAGTACCCACAGTCTAACGGGCTTGTGGAACGATTTAATCAGACTCTTAAACGTATGTTACACCATACTATCAGAGAAGAAGGAAAAAAGTGGCATGAACAAATACCATTTGTATTATGGGCGTATAGGAAAGTCCCGAATTCTACGACGGGAATCGCACCTTTCCAGTTATTATATGGTAGAGCGCCGGAGGGTCCTTTGTCGATTCTCAAGTCATCCTGGGCAGGAGAAAATAAGGGGGCGCAGTTAGCTACTACGCCGATTCATGAGTATCTGAATAAACTTAGAGGACGTTTAGAAAGAGCCGCAAATGAGGCAAAATTCTCGTCTGAGGTGCAACAAAATAGAATGGCGTATCATTATAACTTAAGGTCAAAGGAAAAAACGTTTGAAGTAGGTGATAAAGTAATACTGTTAATCCCCGATTCGACTAATAAATTATATTCTAGGTGGCAAGGGCCGGCAACTATAGTCGAAAAACGAAATCAGCATTCGTTTATAGTTGAGTTAGCCGACGGGAGTAGGAAGCATGTGCACCAAAACAAAATACGAGAATTTATTGCTAAATGTAATATAGTTAATATTGTATTCGAGGGTGATGAGGAATTTGGAGAAGTTGGGGAAATTCCTATTTTGAACCGGGATCAGGAAGTAGAACGAGATATAGAGAGGTTCGAAATAAAAGGGTTATCTAACAATCAAGTTAAAGATATAAAGTCTATTTTGAGGGAGAATAAAGAGGTGTTTATGGGTCCTATACGACCAGCTGAAGTAGGGGAACATCGTATTGATCTTAAACCGGGGGTGGAAAGGAAAAAGCCAAAGTTATATAGTGTGCCGGTAGCTTACAAAGAGGAAGTAGATAGACAGATTCAGGATTTATTAGAATTAAATCTAATCGAAGTGTCAAATGCTGAAATTAGTCATCCAATTGTTTGTGTGGCGAAAAAAGACGCAACTGTTAGGCTTTGTATAGACAATAGAGCTTTAAATTCGGTAACTCAGGTTCCAACCTTTCCGATGAAAGACTCTCAAGAAATCATGTATACACTGTTAAAAATCGGCTGCATTTTGCTGCAACGCACTCCCCTGCTTGTATAGAAAATGGTTACTTGGCCGTGAAATGGAGCTTTCTCATTGGTTGGAATAGAGATATTATATACAAGCGGTGGAGTGCGTTGCAGCAAAATGCAGCAGATTTTTAACAGTGTACTGCAGGGGCGGCTAAGTATTTATCATCGATTGATTTATTGAGGGGTTATTGGCAGATTAAAATGGCGGAGGAGTGTAAACATTTGACAGCTTTTACAACGCATAATGGAACTTATCAGTGGCGTACAATGCCTTTTGGATTATCAGGGGCGGCTGCCACGTTTCAGAAAGATATGAATGAGGTTCTTCAAGGTCATCAGAGGTATGCGGAAGCATATATTGATGATGTCATCATTTTCTCCAACACCTGGGAAGAGCATTGTGAGCATGTTAGGGCCGTCATTGAAGAACTTAAAAATAGAAATTTTACGATTAGATTGGATAAGTGTTAATTTGGAGAGAAATTGACTAAGTTTTTAGGTCATGTAATTGGGGGTGGAACGCATGCACCTGATGAGGAAAAAATAGGAGCAATAAGGGATCTAAAGAGACCAAAAACTAAAAAGGAAGTTAGATCTGATTTGGGATTAATGGGATATTACCGATCTTATATTCCAAATTATGCCGAAATTGCTATACCTTTAACCGAATTGACAAAAGGGAAGGTTAAAAATACTGTACCATGGGATGAAAGGGCAGAAAAAGCATTTAATACTCTTAAAGATGAGTTGTGTAAAGTGACGAGTTTGGCTACACCTATCGTAGGCCGGGAATATCAGCTCCACGCAGATGCTTCCGACCTGGCAGTAGGATGTTGCCTTACTCAAAAAGATGAAAAGGGTCAGTTTAAACCGATAGCTTTTGCCAGTCAGAAATTGTCAGGGGCTCAGCGTGCTTGGCCGAGTATAGAGAAAGAGGCTTGGAGTGTTCTCTTTGGGTTGAGAAAGTTTGAAAAATGGACCTATGGATCTCAAATTGAGATCATTACGGATCATAATCCATTAAAATTTCTCACCAAAACAACCCCAAGATCACCCAAACTCACTAGATGGGCTCTTGCCTTGCAACGCTGGAACCTGAGTATTTCTCATCGTCCAGGAGCCCAACATTTAAATGCTGACGCAATCTCCAGACTACATAGAAAGAGCTGGGAAGAACAACCAGTTGTTAGCCCATCAGCATCAACGACCCAGTAGTGGACAACCTTAAAGGGATGTCGTCACACATTTAATTTTTTTTTCTGTGTGTGTGTGTAAATATTTTTTAGTTTTTTTTTGTTTATAATATTGTATTAACATGTGTATTGTTTATGTAATAATAATATTAGTAAAGGTTCAGTAGAGATGTCAGTAGATAGTGTTCAGACACCTGGAAATACCTATGTAATAAGCATAATGAAGAAATCTGTAAAGAGACTATTGAACTCTTCTGCGATATTATTATATGTTTGGGGAAAATTAGCCCCTAAAAGGCATATTTTCCGCTAAGGTGGGGGGTGTCAGGATCTGATAGCACTTGTGCTAAAGAATGTAATGTCTACTCTTTCTCTATTTGAATATCTAGTATTGTATGGTTGTGTACAGAATTTCCAAGGTGACATTCCTTCTTCGTGGAAAGGGGAATTGCCAGCTAATCCTTTACAGGTGGTGTGTTAGAGAAAAGAGATAGCTGAGAGGCATGTCCATCTATCAGTGAAGTATGCGGATGATGAACAGATTAGCAGCATGTCACTAGGCAAGAAAGGAGTGAGGGAAGGTGCCCAATGGGGAAGCTCCAGAGGGGGAAAGCAGTGATTTGGAAAGGGCAAGTTTGCCTCGGATCATTCATTCAGTACCTAGGTTTCGTACCTAGAGGTTGCTCTGTGTGGAAGAGCGTAAAGTGTGCGTTTTCTGATGCGCAAAGGACACAGACGTCCTGGTGTTGAGTGCTCTGGGCTAAGAAGTGCAGGCCCAGTATACTTGTGTTGGGAGACTCAAGGTTGAGCTCCAAAAAAGTGAATTTAACGTGTATTGAGTGTGAGGCGGAAAGTGTAATTGGAATAGTACACAACCAATCTTTACGGTATCTAATTTAATGTTGAACCGGATTACCTATATCCGAGTTGTAGTTGTATATATTTGTAAATAGCGTATTTTGTGTGTACATATATTCTTAATAAACTGATAATTCAGTTACTAGCGTAAGTCTTCATTTACACAAACCTCACAGTGGGTGACCGATATCACCTAGTAATATCGGAGGTGGCAGCTATATCTACCACGGACATTCTTCAAAGTTGTGTGGACTGAGGGGAACGTCCGACAAATAGCAAAACGTTTGATTAACAAGATAATTTTTTTAACAGTTGAAATAAATGAAAAATAAACTACGCTCATTTTGTAACGTAATTAAAATACACTTAAAACTATTTTTCCCCCATTGATCGTAATGCAACGGTATAATTTCAATTGTCCCTGTTAGTGCCTAACTATACATCCGATTTTCATAAAATTTGAAATGACTCGACTAAATTTTGTAATAATTATATATTTTAAATTTCAAACGATTCTGTTGGGTGGTTTTTGCGTTGCTCTTATGCCACAAAAAATAGTCTTTCTCCCGAACGAATCATCAAATGTTGTTTTAAATCGCATTTTCATGTGAGTAGATAAAAATGGCCGGTTCTACATCAGCGGCATACGCGGCGTAACCTTGAGAGGGTGAAGGTCATCCGGAGGCGTGCGGCGTAGGTCATCCTGGAGAAGAGAGGTGAAAGTTATGCGGCGTAATTTGAGAGATGACGTCATCTTAGACGACGATAAAAATATTTTAAGGGGGAATTTCGGGGGCTTTATTTTTTTTTTTTCACCTTGCTGTTGTACGAGGGTTTATTTTTAAATTTAAGCGGGGATTTCGGAGAGATTAAAATTTTTAGGGGCCAATATGTATATATATATATATATATATATATACGCTCTATTTTGGTGTACTCATGTACGAGGGGTATTTATTATTATTTCCCAAGTGCATTTTTAATGAAGAAATATATAATGGGAGATTTTAATTTTTTAAGAAGACAATTTTGAAAGATTGATTTTATTTTTTTAATGTGTTATAGTTTTAATTGGTGATAATTTTTAAAGGGTGAACTTTAAAAATATTTTCGAGTTTTTCTGTTATGGGATTTTGGGAATAATAATTTTAATCATTTATTTTAATATATAATATGGAAGTTTAATTTTTTAAGAAAGCAATTTTAAAAGATTGATTTTTTTTTTTTTTTTTTTTTTTTTTTTTTTTTTTTTGTCTGTGTTAGAGTTTTAAGCGGTTATAATCTTTAATAGACGAACATTAAAAATATTTTCTGTACTGGTATTTAACCGCGCTCGTTGGTCTAACTGTTCGGAGTCCGTCGTTTTCTTCGAACCTTGGGTAAATATGGGTTAGAATACCTTTGAAAGACCCCCACGGAGAGAATTCCTCCGTTATTCCTACTCATTGTATGAGGAAACTTTACAATTTATATTCAGATTTCTTTTGTGTGAGATTCTATAAATGTCGATGAAAATATTTCTATAGCAATTAATTAAATATAATAATTAAAATATTAAAGTATTCCGCACCACCTCCACTCCACACCTCTTTTGTAATTGTTAATGTATATAAAATGTAATTAATTTTCGTGCCCCTCTTTATTTCTGAAAATGTAAGCAATTTTTAATATCAAGAACTTTTGACATAAGTAATTTCTTACTGTTCATATAAATAAATTTAAATATGAATAAAATTTTTGACTTTGCGAAGGAAAAAAAATTAATATACTTAATATGCTTTAAAACATTTTGATTAAAATACCCTACATTATATTTTGAGTTATTTATATAATATTACTTAATAAATTATTTCATTATGCAAACATTTTATCATGCAAAAAATATTAGTAAGTATTATTTGTTAGAAATAATTTTAAAACATTGAATTTAATACTATAAAATTCTGAGAAAAATATTTTCTTGGAACATATCTAAAAGCATTAAAAATTTATCTATTAAAACCATTTACTTCATCAAAAGAAGTATCTGTTCTCGCGAGTGTGTCTAAGATAGGGGATCCACTCTTATCAGATTTGGGTTTTCTTCACCACTATGCTTATCTCTGAATCTAGTCCGGGAGCCGACCGTCGATTTACCTATGTATCGAGTAAAAGGACCGGACATACATCAAAATGTAGGTCTCAATGTGCACATTAAGAATATCACTGTCTGCCAGGTCCTATCCTGCCGGAACGCAAGGCAGCCGCACTTTTATGACGTCAATTTTGAGTGTTTACCTATGTATCGAGTACAAGGGCCAGACATACATCAAAACGTAGGTCTCAATGTGCACATTAAGAATATAACTGGCTGCCACATGCATAAAAATGTAGGTTTCAATGTGCACATTAAGACTATCACTCACTGCCAGGTCCTATTCTGCCGGAACCCGGTGGCAGCCGCACTTTTATGACGTCAAGTTTGAGTGTTTACCTATGTATCGAGTAAAATGATCAGACATACATCAAAATGTAGGTTTCAATGTGCACATTAAGAATATCACTGACTGCCACAAACATCAAAATGTAGGTTTCAATATTCACATTAAGAATATCACTGGCTGCCAGGTCCTATCCTGCCGGAACCCGGTGGCAGCCACACTTTTATGACGTCAATTTTGAGTGTCTGCCTATGTATCGAGTACAAGGACCCGACATACATCAAAATGTAGGTCTCAATGTGCACATTAAGAATATCACTGGCAGCCAGGTCCTATCCTGCCGGAACCCGGTGGCAGCCGCGCATTTATGATGTCAACTTTGAGTGTTTGCCTATGTATCGAGTACAAGGACCGGACATACATCAAAATGTAGGTCTCAATGTGCACATTAAGAATATCACTGTCTGCCAGGTCCTATCCTGCCGGAACCCGGTGGCAGCCGCGCATTTATGACGTCAATTTTGTGTGCTTACATATGTATCGAGTACAAGGCCAAGACATGCATCAAAATGTAGGTCTCAATGTGCACATTAAGAATATCACTGGCTGCCACATACATCAAAATGTAGGTCTTAATGTGCACATTAAGAATATCACTGTCTGCCAGGTCCTATCCTGCCGGAAACCGGTGGCAACCGCACTTTTATGACGTCAATTTTGTGTTTTTACCTATGTATCGAGTACAAGGCCAAGACATGCATCAAAATGTAGGTCTCAATGTGCACGTTAAGAATATCACTGGCTGCCAGGTCCTATCCTGCCGAATCCCGGTGGCAGCCGCTCTTTTATGACGTCAATTTTGAGTGTTTACCTATGTATCGAGTACAAGGCCAATACATACATCAAAATGTTGGTATGAAAATGCATATTAAAAACTTAAGGGTCTACTTTGTCCAATTTTACCGGAATCAGGTGGCAGCAACACTTTTATGACATCAATTTTGAATGTCTACCTATGTATCGAATTTAAAGACCATATATAAATAAATATGAAGGTTTAAAAGTGCACATTAATAATATCATGATCTGCCATGTCCAATTCTGCCGGAACCAGGTAGCAGACTCATTTTTTTCGTCAATTTTGAGTGTTTACCTATGTATCGGACCTGGCAGACAGTGATATTATTAATATGCACATTGAAACCTACATTTTGATGTATGTCCGGTCCTTGTACTCGATACATAGGCAAACACTCAAAATTGACGTCAAAAAAGTGCGGCTGCCACCGGGTTCCGGCAGGATAGGACCTGGCAGCCAGTGATATTCTTAATGTGCACATTGAAACCTACATTTTGATGTATGTGGCAGAAAGTGATATTCTTAATGTGCACATTGAGACCTACATTTTGATGCATGTCTTGGCCTTGTACTCGATACATAGTTAAGCACACAAAATTGACGTCATAAAAGTGCGGCTGCCATCGGGTTCCGGCAGGATAGGACCTGGAAGACAGTGATATTCTTAATGTGCACATTGAGACCTACATTTTGATGTATGTCCGGTCCTTGTACTCGATACATAGGCAAACACTCAAAGTTGACGTCATAAATGCGCAGCTGCCACCGGGTTCCGGCAGGATAGGACCTGGCTGCCAGTGATATTCTTAATGTGCACATTGAGACCTACATTTTGATGTATGTCCGGTCCTTGTACTCGATACATAGGCAAACACTCAAAGTTGACGTCATAAATGCGCGGCTGCCACCGGGTTCCGGCAGGATAGGACCTGGCTGCCAGTGATATTCTTAATGTGCACATTGAGACCTACATTTTGATGTATGTCGGGTCCTTGTACTCGATACATTGGTAAACACTCAAACTTGACGTCATAAAAGTGCGGCTGCCACCGGGTTCCGGCAGGATAGGACCTGGCAGCGAGTGATATTCTTAATGTGCACATTGAAACCTACATTTTGATGTATGTGGAAGCCAGTTATATTCTTAATGTGCACATTGAGACCTACGTTTTGATGTATGTCTGGTCCTTGTACTCGATACATAGGTAAACACTCAAAATTGACGTCATAAAAGTGCGGCTGCCTTGCGTTCCGGCAGGATAGGACCTGGCAGACAGTGATATTCTTAATGTGCACATTGAGACCTACATTTTGATGTATGTCCGGTCCTTTTACTCGATACATAGGTAAATCGACGGTCGGCTCCCGGACTATATAGTAACCCTTCGGGGTTAAAAATAAAATCGTATTATTTTAATTGATCTTAATGAATAATATTTCTAATTATAAGCCTTAGACTAATAAAATAATTTCTTTTGAGAAATATCTTTCGAAAATTTAGGATATAATTAACATACAAATCAAAATATTGTTAACTAGCTGACCCACCCGGCGTTGCCCGGGTCCGTATTAACAATATTAAACGAACTTGAAATTTGTATGATTTTATCACTAACTCAAAGCATGCAGAAATGCATTGTCTGAAATACGTGGCAGCTGGCTGTGTGAAAAATTGGTTTAAAAAACAATTAATATTAAGCTCTAAAAATACTAAAAATGAGCAATGAGAAACGCTGGAGGGAACATGTATCCAACGATTGCGTTATTGTTGTGTTAAAGTGTTAATATTTACCCGTAAAAATCACTGTTAAGTGAAGTAACTAATTATTTTTTTGACATAGAAATCCCAAGTGAAATATTTTGAATGTCAAACTAATTATATCACTCTTAAATCCGACTATACCGTGAATGAAATCGATACTCGATGATAAAAGGTTGGTATGTAGTATTATAATTTCAGGACCATTTAACAAATGCAAGTGTATATTTTTAATCAAAGCATGCATAATGTTCACTCTGTGGACAAATTCCTAACCGTAAACTTTTGTACCGTAACCATAAGTGTCTGTAACTTAACTGCGACTTAACAGTACCTTACCGTAACTTAAATATAACATAAATGTAACCTAGCCGTCACTTTATTGTAACCTATCCTTATTGTAACCATAACATAAATGCAATTTAACTTTAACCTAACTTCAAATTAACCGTGACCTAACTGTAACCTAACGTGAAATTAAATAAAATGAAAGACATAACGTAATGCAATTCAAACCTAATCGCAACCCAAATGTTACCTAACCATATATTGGGTTCATGTCCATGGAAATTATTTTGTCTTGTTCGGATCTTGGTTATGATTCATTAGAATATTTTCGTCGGGTTCAGATTTGGTTCGATTCAGATTTCAGTTTTTTTTAAAAATTCGATTTAAATGTTCGGGTCGGATTCAGGTCCATGGAAATTATTTTGCCTTGCTCGTATCCCAGTTATGGTTCTGTGAAATATTTTTGTCGGGAACAGATTTGGTTCAATTCAGATTTCGGCGTTTTCTTCAAATGGAATTTTTGGGTTCAGGTCTTCCTACGTGTCCACGGAAATTTCTCTGTTTAATTCGAATAAAGACATGCTTCAATGGAATATTTTTGTCAAGTTCAGACTTGGTTTAATTCAGATATCGGATTTTTCTTCAAATGTAATTTTTGGGTTCGGGTTTTCTTGCGTGTTCGAGGAAATTATTCTGCCTTGTTCGAATAAGAACATCTCTGGAATATTTTTGTCAAGTATAGATTTGGTTCATTTCAGATTTCGATATTTTTTCAAAGAATTTTTTTAGGTTCAGATTCGGTTCATTTGCATGGAAATATTTTGTCTTATTCGGATCCGGTTACGATCCTTTGGAATATTTTTGTCAGGTTCAGATTTGGTTTGATTCAAATTTCAGGTATTTTTTCAAATAGAATTTTTAGGTTCAGATCTCGTTCATGCCCACGGAAATTATTTTATGATACTCGAGTCCGGTTATGACTCTTTCGAATATTTTGGTCGGATTCAGATGTGGTTTGGGTCGAATTCCAGGTTTTTTTCAAATCGGATTTTTTAGGTTCAAGTCGGGTTTATGTCCATGGAAATTATTTCGTCTTGCTCAGATCGGCTTATAGTTCTTTGGAATATTTTTATCGGGTTCAGATTTCGTTCAATTTCGATTTCGGATTTTTCTTCAAATAGAACTTTTAGGTTCGGGTCTTCTTGCGTGTTCACGAAAGTTATTCTGTCTTGTTCGAATACGGACATGCTTCACTGGAACATTTTTGCCAAGTTCAGATTTGGTTCAGTTCAAATTTCGAGATTTTTTCAAAGAAATTTTGAAAAAACAAAGAAATTTTTTGGGTTCGGACTGGGTTCATGTGCATGGAAATATTTTGTCTTGTTCAGATCCGGTTGCGGTTCTTTGAAATAGTTTTGTCAGATTCAGATTTGGTTCGATTAAAATTTTAGGAATTTTTTCGAATGGAAGTTTTAGGTTCGTATCGAGTTCATGTCCACGGAAATTATTTTGTCTTACTCGAATCCGGTTATGGTTCTTTCGAATATTTTGGTCCGATTTAGATGTGGTTTGAACCAAAATTCAGAATTTTTCAAATGGAATTTTTTAAAGTTAATATTTATATTAATTATCATCTGTGATATTGGTACGGAGGGACCTCTGTTGTAATTTTACTTCTATAGTATCAAAAATTATAAAGAGATAAGGAAAAAATCGCTTACCTCATTCGTGGTCATCCCAGATCCCAGTAAACACGACTGACGATAAATCCGTTTCAGCTACAGCGTTGAGCTTGCAGCTGTAAGAAACTTAATTATAGCATTAATAACTGTGTTTTTGTAACTTCAGTACACACATCAAAGACGGATGTCATTTCTTTAAATTTTATATTTAATATAATAAAAACACATAATGATTTCTGGATTAAATAATTAAAGGGTAACAATTTTAAGGGAGAGAGAAAAAGAACGTCTCTCCGACTGCATATTTCACAACAGAAGAGAAAGAGAAAGTGCGCAATACAAAAATATGAAGAGTCAAAGTGTTTCAAAGTTCAATAATCAGTTCTTTTACTGTTCGGAAAAGGGTAGATGGATGTAAACCGCAAAGTGGAGAATTTAAAGCTTGGCTAATTGAAAGAAATAAAGTATTAAAACAAAATCTTGAATAATGTTCTCAGTTCTTGTTTTCTTCGATTTGAATATACAATACCCCCGCTGAATCGGAGGAACAAGTGTTAGTTCATGGGTGCAACAAGCTTCCGCGGTGTAATTCAAATTGAGTCTTTGGAAGGGGCTTTGTTAAAATGTCTGCTGTCATTGCAGCAGATTGTAGATACTGTAGCTTAATAATTCCCCCTTCCACTAAATTTCTGATTAGATGATGTCGAATGGAAATATGCTTGGTCCTGGTGTGACCTTTTTCGGATTCAGTTAGCTTAATACATGACTGGTTGTCCTCGAACAATATTATGGTTAGTTTCTGGTTAAGATTGAGTTCTTTAAATAGTTCGAGAATGTAAACAGTTTCTTGAGCTGCACATGCAGCTGCAACATATTCGGACTCTGCCGATGATAGAGCAATGCAACTCTGCTTTTTCGAAGTCCACAAGATGGTATTTTTTCCTAATTTGAAGAGATTTCCGGATACTGACTTCCTGTCCGATTTATTATTGGCCCAGTCCGAATCGGAATATACTCTCAAGACAGGTTCCTCTAAATTAGTGTAAGTTAATTTTAAGTCTATTGTTGTCTTAAGGTATTTAATTGTTCTTTTAAATGTTTCCCAGTCTTTAACCCTTGGATTTTCGTTTCTGCGACTCAAAATGTTTACTGCTGCGGAAATGTCTGGTCTAGTCACAGTCGCAATATAAAGTAGAGCCCCTACTGCCTGTCTGTAATTTGTGTTATTTGGAAGAAGATTTTCATTATCTTCTAGTTTTACATATCCGGGTTCCATCGGTATGTTGGTTGGTTTCGCATTTTCTAAGTTAAATTTATTTGCCAATTCATTGATTTTATTCATTTGGTCGAGTGTCATTGTGTTCTTGTCGGGTTTATTTATGTTTATCCCCAAATAGTATTTCGCCTCACCTAAATCAGTAACTGGGTATTCTTTATTTAATTTGTTTATGAGTTCGTCAATATTTTCATCTTCCCCAGCTATGATGAGATCGTCAACATAAACAATTAGGTAGGTCGTTGAGTTATTGATTGTTTGTTTGTATAGACATTTATCAACCTGACTTTGGTGAAAACCTAATTTTGTTAGTGATTTGTGCAATGTCAGGTTCCACGCCCTGGCTGCCTGCTTTAAACCATAAATGGCCTTTTTAAGTCTGCATACCCTATGTTCCTTTCCCGAAACCACATAACCCTCAGGCTGATGCATAAACACGTCTTCTTGTAATTCCCCGTGTAGGAAAGCAGTCTTAATGTCAATATGTCTTAAACTCAAATTTTTATACAATGCCATTGCTAAGAAACTTCTAATTGTCGTATGAGATGCGACTGGTACAAAGGTCTCGTCATAATCAACCCCATATTTCTGGGAAAAACCCTTTGCAACTAGTTTAGCCTTAAATTTCTCCAACACACCCTGGCTATTGTATTTAGATTTAAACGCCCACTTACAACCGATTACTTTAGTCCCTGGCGGGGCTTCGACTAATTCCCACATACCATTCTCGCGAAGAGAGTTCATTTCTTCTAAAGTCGCTTCTATCCATTTTTCCTTTTCAACCGGGTTTTGCATATTTTTTATATCGTCCCAACTTTTCGAGTCTTCTACCTTAACATTATTTGTTAGAAAAGCAAACCTATCAGGAGGAACCCCCCTGTTCGATCTGTTTGATCTACGTGGGACGATCTGCGGGGTGTCTGAATTTGCAATCTGATTTTGCTCTGTTTCTTCGGTACATACATTATCTTCGATCAATTGCAATTTCGGTTGCAGATTATCATTATTAGGCGTTTCAATAGTTTTATTCGACATGTTATTTTGGGTTGTGTTTCGACCTTCATTCTCTAGAAATTTTACAGTTCTACTTATTATTATTTTCCTGCCATCCGTACAAATTCTGTAGCCCTTACTCTTATTGTCGTAACTTACGAATATTCCCTCGATCGCGGTATTATCCAATTTTCTTCTAAGGGGTTTTTGTATGTAGGCAAATGCGCGACACCCAAAGGTTTTTATGTTCGAAAGGTCTGGTTTACGACCAGTCCATTTTTCGCAGGGTGTACGGTCATTGGATGAGGTTGGGAGTCGATTCTGTAAGTACGTTGCGGCGCAGATAGCTTCGCCCCAGAATGAGTTAGGTAAACCACTATCTTTTAGTAGGCAGCGAGCCATTTCCGTCAAGGTACGGTTTTTACACTCCGCAACCCGGTTTTGAGGCGCAGAGTATGGAACTGTAAGCTAGTGATCGATTCCCTCATTTTTTTAAATAACTATCAATTTCCTTTCCTAAATATTCACCTCCGTTATCGGAACGGATAGTTTTTACTTTCCTGCCAAATTTATTCGTAGTCATTGCTACATATTCCTTAAATTTCGGAAAAACTTCACCTTTATTTCTCAATAAATACGTGACAGTAAAACGGCTAAAATCGTCTATGAATGTCAGAAAATAGTATTTTCCCCCAACCGTCGCTGTTTGCATGGGCCCGCACGGATCAGAATGCACTAATTCTGTGGTCTCTGTAGCTCGAAAACTAGCGGCTTTGGGGTATGGATCACTAGTGAGTTTAGAGATGATGCAAGTTTCGCATGTATCGCCGTGTTTACATTTGTCAGTTTCAATCCCTAACGCCATGTCATTGTTTACTAATTCCTTAATATGGTTAACATTTCTGTGGCCTAATCTTCTATGCCATTTGTGCAAACAATTTTTATTTTCGCATTCATTTATGATATTTATATTCTGAGATGTATTTTGTTTTATTTTACATTCATACAAATTGTTGTTTACATAGCCCTCGAGGTATGTGACGCCTTCGTGAGTTATTTTGCAAGATTGTTTTTAAAATATGGCTTTACAACCGTTTTCTGTGGCCCTTTTTATAGAAATCAAGTTCGTTTCTATTTCTGGAACATACAATACATTTTTTAATGTTATCGTACTGTGGGTGCTATCCGACATTACTGTATCTAATTTTATAGTCCCGTAACCCTCAGAGTATAACTCTTGACCATTCGCAATTGTTACACTAGAAATATTGTCATAAAAATCATAAATTTATTTCTATCATTGCAAATATGAGTTGAGGACCCAGAATCAATTACCCATAAGTTTTTTACATTATCCCCAACAAAAAATGTAACATATTTATTATTGGGTGTTTCCTTTTCGATATTTTTATTTTTGTTTGTACTCGCACCTGCACTGCCTTGAGAGCATATAGCCGATTTTTGTGACTGGTTTGGAAATCTATTGTTATATTGTGGTGGTTTTGAACCACTTTTGTTTTTATTTTTTAAGTGCCAGCATTCTTCAATGTTGTGCGAATTCTTTTTGCAGTATCTGCAAAATTTATTTGGTTTTGGTCTGGTGTTTTTCACCTTGTACACTGTGTGAGATAGTTCATTCTCAATTTTATTATCAGTTCTTTTTAAGTATTCATCGGTAAGTTTGCTGCGTATAAACGTAGCACTAAGGTCACGTTCATCCCTAGCCTCCAGTGCAGTTATGAGAACATCGTAGCTGGGAGGCAGGGAGCACAGCATTAATGCTGCAAGATGTTGATCATTGATTGTTTCGCCTATGGCAGCGAGTCGATCGCGTATTTCATATATATTATTTAAGTGTTGTATGAGGTTGCCACCTTCACTTAATTTTGACGAATACAGTTTTCTTAATAGGAAAAGTTTGCTGCTCAAATTGGTCCTTTCATGGACATTTTTCAAGGCAGTCCAAATATCACGCGCACTTTCTAAGTTTTTTACGTGTATAACTTGGTCGTCGTCGATAGATAAATTAATAATTGCGCGTGCTTTTCTGTTTTTATTTTCAAACGTATCTGTCATGGGATCTGGGGGTTCATTAATAATAACACTATAGAGGTCCTCCTTTAGGAGATACATCTCCATCCTGAATTTCCATATGTGCACTGTAAAAAAAAATTCAAGAGGTTACTAAAAATTTCTTAGTAAATTTTTATTCCACAGAATTTTTTAGTAACGATTACAAAGTTTTTTTTTGCAAGTGAAACAAGCATTTCTTTTGTAAACTCAACAAAAGAATTTTTTGTATAACTAACTTAAAAATTTTTAGTATGAGCCACCAAGCAAATTTTAGTAATAGCTCTAAAAGTATTTTTAATAACCATTACGTGCGCCCGAAGGGCTGGAGCTTTCTTCGAGCTGCATCAAAACTTCTGAAGCGGAAGATTTTCGGCAAAACTGCAATAGACGGCAGCACCAAACATTCCTAACTGCTCCGACAGGATTTTCATAATCTCTTTATTAACGAGACACTACATACATTCGGGGTGTATTTGGCGGTAACAAGTTTCGAACCCGGGACCTTTTAGCCTGTAGTCCGTTACTATAACCACTATGCTATCAAGGCCACACCAACTGCGTTTTAGTAAGAGCTATTAAAAATATAAAACTATTAACTATTCGTTGCTAACTTTTTTCTAGTAATTGTTACAGATTTTCTAGTAACCGACTAAGATTACTAAAAATTTTTTAGTAATTACAAGGATCACTAAAGTTTTTTTAGTAGATCGACCTTTTTTTTTTTACAGTGTGGTAATTATTTGCATTCAATTTTTCTATAACAGTATTATTTATGATACTCATTTTGTACCGTGATATAGACTTAAAAAGTCTTATATTTTCTATATATGTATATATATTTATTTTTTGTTTTAAAGTTGCTTATTTTTATTTTTTTTTTTTTTTTGTTCAAAACATAGCAGGGAAGAAAAACATTATATTGTTTGTTTCAATATTTCAATTTCAATATATATATATATTATATAATGCACAAAACAAATATTATAATGATGAAACAGTAACAAAAAAGTAATTTCACTATCGTCGGTAGCTGTGCGACAAACTCAGTCGCATAATCTAAAGTGAATATTTATATTAATTATCATCTGTGATATTGGTACGGAGGGACCTCTGTTGTAATTTTACTTCTATAGTATCAAAAATTATAAAGAGATAAAGAAAAAATCGCTTACCTCATTCGTGGTCATCCCAGATCCCAGTAAACACGACTGACGATAAATCCGTTTCAGCTACAGCGTTGGGCTTGCAGCTGTAAGAAACTTAATTATAGCATTAATAACTGTGTTTTTGTAACTTCAGTACACACATCAAAGACGGATGTCATTTCTTTAAATTTTATATTTAATATAATAAAAACACATAATGATTTCTGGATTAAATAACTAAAGGGTAACAATTTTAAGGGAGAGAAAAAAAGAACGTCTCTCCGACTGCATATTTCACAACAGAAGAGAAAGAGAAAGTGCCTAATACAAAAATATGAAGAGTCAAAGTGTTTCAAAGTTCAATAATCAATTCTTTTACTGTTCGGAAAAGGGTAGATGGATGTAAACCGCAAAGTGGAGAATTTAAAGCTTGGCTAATTGAAAGAAATAAAGTATTAAAACAAAATCTTGAATAATGTTCTCAGTTCTTGTTTTCTTCGATTCGAATATACAATATTTTTTAGGTTTGAGTCGGGTCTATGACCACGGAAAGTATTTTGTCTTGCTGGGATCGGGTTATAGTTATCTGGAATATTTTTATCGGTTTCAGATTTTGCTCGGGTAATATTTCGAGTTTTTTTTTTTTTTTTTTTTTTTTTTTTTTTTTTTAAGAAAATATTTATTTTCGGGTCAGGTTTCAGTTCACTAAAATTATTTTTTCTTGTTTGGATCGGGTTATGCTTCATTTGAACATTTTTACGGGATTGAGATTTGGTTAGGGTCAATTATCAAATCCATAGTTTTTTTTTTTTTTTTTTTCAAACATTATATTTAGGTTCGGATCGCGTTTATACTCACGGAAATTTTGTCTATCACGGATCGGAGTGTGGTCTGTTTTTTTCTGGTTGGGATTGGTTATGTGTTAATTAGTCTAAACATTAAGGTTATAATCAGTTTTGCTACTATTCTTTTTATGGCTATTTCTGAAAAATAATTTACTTTGCTATTTGATAATTTATTATGGTGTATGAATCGTTTGCGGATTCGAACAATTGTACGCCAAACAGATTTTGTTTTAAAAACAAATTAAAGCCATAATACAATTTTAAATTGAATATAATACATTTAAATTTTATCAATGATAAAAAAATAAACTCCTAGAAAACTGTTGTGTGATTTTTTTACTGCAACACACCTAATGACTCATACATTCTAATGTTCAAAATGCCAAAATTTGCGCACAACCGTACAGTAAAAAGAAAATTGAGTGGAAGTATAATGTCTTGGGGTGACGCCAAAAATGTAACCCTAAAATCTGCTACATAAGTCCAAATAAGCTCCAAGAAAACCATGTGCTTTGTCACGCCGATCAACCCAAACTTTTTTAAACCCGTATTTCTTTGTTTTTATTTTTTTACCTTTTAAACTGTTATTGAATAGATGACTAAAATTTCGTTTAACAAATAACGTTTTGTGCCATTATTGGCGGTAATACACGATCGGAATGCATAAAAGATACAAATATATCAATCACAGGCAAGAATTATTTGATTATTGTAATCATATGACTTTGAAATATCAATATAGAAACATCATTTAAGATTTTGCTTGAAAAGTTAACATTCTTTCGTTAATGTCTTAAAATCGTCTGCACTCTGAAATCTAGATTTTAGTTTAATATTATTATTTAAGTGCTCATGCATGATTTTAAAAGAATCTTTTCATCACTATATTTTATATATTGACATAGAATTATTAATATGTTGTTAAATCATAAACAGTTTTCATCTACGTTATAAAGTATTAAAAATTTCTGGAAAAAAAAAAAAAAAGCGAAAACTTTTAGTAATACAATTTTTTACTTCAAATCATACGTTTTCAATATTTTATTTAATTTTGTTTTGACATTTAATTATTTTTAATTCTCCAATTTCAATTATTTTAAAAGCAAGCATTTATTTTAATAAATAATATAATAGAAAAAACCATTTAAAAAAATTACTATTTCTTCTTAAAATATGCTTCAGCTGTAATTCATTTCTTCCAATCCGTCTTATTAATACAAAATTTCTTCCTCGTGCTTTATTTTGAGACATTAAAATTTCAGCGATAAATGGTTTCATATTGCAAACCTTTTTTTTTTCGGTTTACTTCGCCACCACCTATCTTTTTCTTCCATGGCGTACAGCAGCTGTGATAGAAAAAAAAAAAATTCCTCATTTAAACTTACAGTTTGCCAGTCTATGAATTTTAAAGGTCAGTCCCAGTTTTTTAAATTATTTCTGTGAAAATTTTATGCAACCAACCAACCACAAGAGAATGAAAGGGAAAAAAGCTAAAAAAAAGCGATTTTTTATGAGAGTGAGGTTTGGAATTTAATTAATTACTCAGTTAATAAATACTCCCTCTGTCCCAAATTAGTTGCAACATTTAGTTTGAAAATTATGTCCCAAATTAGTTGCGACATTTCAAGTAGGCGGAGTCATAAATAACTCATGATGCAGTTAGTACATCGACACCAGTAAAATTATACTAGAATGAATATAAATGCTATAGTAGGTATCAGAAGCAATGCTAACTCGAATTTAAAGTAAGAGAAAAAGAAATAATAATTTAGAAAATTCTCTGAAGAAAGAAATTAATAATATTGAGCGCAACGCTGCACTAGAATGTTTGAAATGATATTTAAAAAATTGTAAACTAAGCCTTAATGCCATAAATGCTGCAGCTATTAAATTCACTGTGTATCATAGTGTTTACATCTTATCCCGTTTGCAGAAGCAGGCAAAGATGTCAAAAATAAAATATGACGAAATGTACAGTGAAAGTTTATAAAAATTGTAAATGCGGACGAAAAAACTGCCACTGAGCAAAATCAAAGATATCCCAATAAGACGAAGACAATCACTGCGAAAATTATCATATGCTGTTATAATTCGTAAATCAATATTACACATGATTCTCAAAACGGAAAAATTTTTCGAGTGTATTTCATTCATCATTAAGCAAAGTCTAATAGAAAAAAAATAAGCTCGACAGAAATGGATTTTGTTTGCAGCATGTTTATGCTAAAAGATGCTTTTCAGAAATGTTGCAACACTTTTCAGAAATGTTCATAAATGAATTCACGACTGATTAGCTTGAAGACAGTTTTATGCGATTATTGTTAAAACTCTTTAAAAATGGGGGCGCGGCTTAAGAGCGTGTGAACCGGGATTTTTAAAATTAATAAATTATTTATTTATGGAATGATGGAGGAAATGTTAGGCACATAAATATTGTTGATTGATAGTATAGCTTTCTAAAAAATGTTCAAACAAAATCATAAAGTCATAAATATCAATAATTAGTACAAAAGTATTCAAATGTCGCAACTAATTTGGGACAGAGGGAGTAGAATTTTGAAATTCTGAGCATCAGGTGCATCAGGAGAGATATTGGGCTACTCTCAGAAAAATTTTGAGCTTCGTACGTACCGTAGTTTTCGCTAACTATCGCAGACACACACACAGAGCGATTTGTTATTTTATTAATATAGATTTCATACGTTAGAAACGATTGAATGAAAATTAATGTATTATTCGTAAACTTTTTCAATAGTTATCATTTTATCTCAAATTAATATGCATTCGGAATTATGTATAGAATTCAATTGAGTCACCCTTCATGTTTTACCATGTTTAAGTAAATTTTAAGTTTTTAATAGTTTGGAAATTTAGAAACGTTAAATAATAAGTAAAATATAGACAAAATCTACAAAAATTTAAATAGATACGATTTTAACCACAATAAAGAAATATCGTTTACACACACGCACACATATATAAGGGCGATTCTAAAAATTTTTTACAATAAAGGAGGGGTGATAGTACACATCAAGACAAACAATATTAAATGGGAGACCAAGGGTCCAAAACGTTTTCCAAAGGAGATAGACGCCATTAAAGTTTAGGGACCAAAATTTCAAATAAATATAAAAAACGGAAAAATCGGTCGATTGATTTGCGGTTTTCACTAAAATTTTTCTTTATGCCGGCATTTTCTTATATTTGAATTATAAAGATACATTTCAAAAAATGCCGATAGAGGGCGCTTTAGACTTTGGAGTAACGAACAACTATTTTTTGCCGGTATTTTTTGCATCTCATTAAATGTTTTCGCAAGCTTAGACTTAAACTTAAATTTTGAGCTCAAAATCTGAATAGTCGGGAGTGGTTAAGTAGCACAAACTGAACTGTGTTTAAGGGGGAGGAGGAGGTTCAAATTAAAAATAATTATAGAAAATGGAAAAATTGGTCGATTCGTTTGCGGTTTAAAATAAAACTATTCTTTAAAACAGTATCTTCTTAAAAATAAATTTTAAAGATAAATTTCGAAAAATTCCGCCAGAGGGCGCCTTAAACTTCAGAGTAACCAACAATTCATTTTAACCATTATTTTTTGGTTCTAATTAAATGCTTGCAAAAGCTTTTTAAATGTTTTCGGAAGCTTAGATTTAAACTTAAATTTTGAACTCAAATTCTGAATCGTTATGAGGGGTTAAGAAGCGCAAACTGAAGTGTGTTCAGGAGTTAAAATTTAACCCCCCTTCCTCCTCGAACACAACTCAATTTTTCACTTACTTAAACACTCCCAACGATTCAGAATTTGAGCTTAAAATTTAATTCTATGCATTTGAAAGCATTTAATGAGATTAAAAAAATAATAGTTAAAAATAGTTGTACGCTACTCCAAAGTCTGAGGCGCCCTCTATCGGCATTTTGTAAAATTAATCTTTAAAATTTATTTTCAAGAAATTGCTGATTTAAAAATTAGTTTTAGCGGAAACCGCAAACGAATCGACCAATTTTTTCGTTTTTTACCATCATTTGAATTTTGAACCCTCTGAACACAGCTAAGTTTGTCTACTTAACCACTCCCAGCTATTCAGATTTTGAGTTCAAGTTTTTAGAGTTCAAGTCTAACTTATGAAAACATTTAATAAGATGCAAAAAATAACGCCAAAATGAGTTTTTCGTTACTCCAAAGTCTAAAGCGCCCTCTATCGACATTTTTTAAAATTTATCTTTATAACTTATTTTTAAGACAATACTGACATAAAGAATAAGGAAAGGGCATGTTTACAAACAAACACTTCTGTCAACCAATCTACCGCTATATTTTTGTCATAGCGACCATCGTAGGATTCATCTTCACGACGCAGCCCAATCATAGCAAGCAGACAACCATGATAAAATTTGTAGACCAATCAGAATGCCTGAATTCATATGTAGAGTCTGTGCTATAACGAAGCACGGGCGAAAACAGCTTGCCCACACTAATAAGAGCACACAGTGACGTCAGCTGCCCTTTCCTTATAGTTTTCGTGAAAACCGCAAACGAATCGACCAATTTTTCCGTTTTTTATAATCATTTGAAATTTGAACTCTCTGAACACAGCTGAGTTTGTGTTACTTAATTACTTCCAACTATTCAGATTTTCAGCTCAAAATTTAAGTTTGAGTCTAAGCTTACGAAAACATTTAGCGAGATCCAAAAAATACCGGCAAAAAATAGTTGCTCGTTACTCCAAAGTCTAAAGCGCCCTCTATCAGCATTTTTTGAAATTTATCTTTATAATTTAACTTCAAGAAAATGCCGGCATAAGAAATAAGTTTAGTGAAAACCACAAATCAATCGACAGATTTTTCCGTTTCTTATGTTTATTTGAAATTTTGGTCCCTAAACTTTAATGGCGGTTATCTCCTTTGGAAAATGTTTTGGACCCTTGGGCTCCTATTTAATATTGTTTGTCTTTATGTGTACTGTCACCCCTCTTTTATTGTAAAAAAAATAAAAAATTAGAATCACCCTGTTTATATATATATAATAACAGTATTTGTTAGCTTTTATATAATATAATAAAAACAAATAAGATTAGAGTGATAAGAATGATTCAGACTTACTTTATTAGTTTAAAATAGCCTATCTTTACATTTTCATATTATTTTATAAATTATTTTATTATATAACACCATGTTATGAAAAAAATCTAAGTGAATATTTTTAGTTTTAAAATCATTTATATTCAAACGGGAAGTTCAATAAATTAATAACATTAGAATTTACTTGACTAAAAAAATAACAATTAAGAAACTAACCCTTCCAAAATATTTTTCTTCGCATAAATGAATTTACAAATTTTAAAACCCCTTCAAAAACATTTTTATAAAACGAATTTTCATGCAATTGAAAAAGATATGTATGAAAATTAATCATTTTTCTTAAGCGAAATATTTTATGCGAGTGAAAAAGTTAGTTAGATAGTTAATTTATAAATTATTTAAAACTATTACCTCGCAAAAATTGCTATGAAAATATGTTCTAAAACTTATTAATATTTAAAATTTGTTAGATACACTAATAAAATGACCAAACTTTTAAATTATTCAAAACATAGTTACATAGTTACTTCACATAAATAACTTTACGCTTACCATTTTTAAAATTTTAGCATTAATTACATCTTATGTTACTTACCCATCATACGTAATATAGAGTCTTGTAAGTCTTGCAATCGTTTTGAAAATAGAAAACAAAATTTTGACGGATTTATACCTTTCAGACACTGGAAATTCCAAAAAACATATTTTTAGAACAAAAAATGCCGTCCGTTCAATCCCATAACAGAAAAATTCGAAAATGACTTTAAAGTTCGCCCATTTAAAATTATCACTGCTTAAAACTAACACATAATGAAAAAAAATTAATTTTTCAAAATCATCCTAAAAAATTAGAATCCCCTATTACATATTTCTTCATTAAGAATTAACTCGGGAAATAAAAATAAATAATACATGAGTTACATGAGTACACAAAAATAATAATAATAATATTCTCCCCAAAATTCCTGCTTAAGATAAAAATAATCTCTCTGATAGACGTATAATGACTTACTGAAACTATAAACATCTTATTTCATTTAATCAAAGTACTTTCACTTTCAATATGTAATCGCGTTTATTTCTAAATAATAGTGACTGTTATTTTCCCCTATAATTATGTATTTCAACTTAGTGATGCAATCGATGTGACGTCAGGGTGAAAGTTCAATTCTTTGTCAGTCTTCTATTTTTCTCTGTAAACTCAACAACAAAACTAACGTTTCTGCAAATTTTAAATGTTTTTTTACTAATCCTTTTGTTTAAATTTTATTAAATGTAGTGATTCAAGAAATACAGTTTTTTCAAAGGACTTTTTCCGTGATATTGAATTATTATGTGTGTGCTGTGAATTTTTCAAGTAGAATAACGCCGTTCGGATAACTTATGAATCAACCAAGGTAGGCCAGACTACTTTATTATTATTTTGATTGTTGATTTATGATGAGAATCAGAAAATACTAAAGTTCAAGTTAAAGATTTAAGACTCTCGTACTACAGCACGGTGAAAAGATATATATGTAACAATAAAAAAAATTTCGCCATTTCCCCGTTTTGATTTTGCTCCAAATTCTTATAAAAATATACTTTTATATTTCAGTAATATGCTAATATTTAATTATCAACTAAAGTTCCCTTTTTCCTTAATTCGGTGTAATATATTACTTATTTTCCTAAAAAGAACTCAGTTGTATTATTTAAATGTCAATCTCTTATCTTGGAATATTAAATCTATTCTATTATTCCATTTCTCCTTTTTAGAATAAAAAAAGCATTTGTCAGAAGCTTTATTTTTAATATTTTATTAAAAATATCTTTTGCGCAATCCCATAATGCATTGCGGTCACGGACTTTTTACCTCAGTTAAATTTTGCAAGCTACCGCGATTTTGGAAAGAGTCTGAACATGAAACTCCTCCTATTAACCAATTAAGTGGTTGGAAATGATCTATCTACGTCCCTGATTCCGTTGATTGGACTTTCCATGCTTACGTCAACCTTAGCTGGAACAAGAGTGTATTATACCGCGAATAAAACTCACGAACGCGAGGTTAAAAATCAGAATTCGTTGCACTCTTAACTGTTAAATAAAATCCCGCCAAGTATCAATCTGTTTTCGAATGTTCTTTGAGTCGTGATGTGTTCCAAGCTGCGTAGTTTCAAAGACCTTTTTATTTCCCTTTTAAAATTGACGTGACACGGATTTGGAATGGAGCTGATGGTCTGTTATCATGGATTGTTGACGGAAGTGTTTAAATAAAGAACACTTTAATATTTTATTCTCGGGATGTCACTTAGCTGCTCTATCGGTGTTTGAATGAGAGTTGCTCGAGTACTTTTGGAATGTGGAACAGCTTATGGAATTGATAAAAGAATAAAAGACTAAGAATTAATATCTTGCCTTCTGTTGAAAAATCACCCAATACTTTCATTCCTCTGCCTTAATCCTCAAGCCATGACATATATGGAAGTTCATTTATTTTTAACTGAGACAAATAATTATATATTATCCGGCTACATCATGCATTAATCCATTCCTTTCATCGTTTCACCAGGTGTTTTTCTACGATAACTTCAGCCCGTGTTACACACACACACACACACACACACACACATATATATATATATATATATTGTACCCCTAAAAATTTCAATCTCCCCAAAATTCCTACTTAAAATCAAAAATAAACCCTCGTATAAATGCACGGTGGAAAAAAAAAATTAAAGTACCCAAAATTTGAAGGGTGAGTTCTAATTCAAAGTTAAAATAATTGTTCAATAAATACATATAAATTGAGTCCTACCTTGCGTGGCATCTTCTTTGAAGGATATTATTTTTCTTCTTTACTAAAACCACGTTGAATGTTGCTGCAATAATAATAGGTTAATATTTAATTAAAAGTGTTCTGTAGAACAAGTAATGTGTTGACTTCTGATTTCGGTTGACAACCTTTTAATTCACATAAATTCGAAGAAAATACAGAAGATGTACACGTTCACACACAAAAAGAAGAAAGAGTATCATAGATTTTTATATTTAAAATTTTTTAAATAATGAAAGTTACGGAGCTTATAGTTTTGCTTCCGGAATAACAACTTGAGAAAAATGTCAACAGATCTCGCGAAGAATAATTTCTGAAGGTAATAACAAGTCTGCAGTAAATGTGACGTCAGTAGAATGGTTTAGGGAAATCATTTTCTTCTTTGGAGAACACTTTTGTAGTACTGCCATCTCGTGGGACACTTTGGAAACAAACAAATTCTCATGAAGAAAGTCTTAATACCCTCACTTTTATTTTCAAAGTGCTAGCCTAAATTGCAGCTGAGATCTCAAAGTTTCAAACTGAGGTTTCGCAAAGGGCTTGGTCATGATATCTGCAACCATTTGCTTTGAAGGACAATAATGTAGACAAATAGTTCCATTTTTTATCATAGTCTTTGCATTATAATACTTGACACTTACATGTTTGCTTCTGGGTAGACGTTTCTCATTTTTTGAGATTTTTATGCATGGAATCTTCATAGATTGCGATTGGTAAGGTTTGTGGTAGGTCTAAATCTGTCAACAATGCGAGTAACCACTCCATTTCGTGACAGGTGTTTGAGACAGAAATGTATTCTGCCTCTGTAGTGGACAATGCAACACTGGTCTGTTTTCTACTTGACCAGATCAGTAAGTTGTTGCCAAGTTTAAAGATATTCCCGGTAGTTGACTTCCGGTCATTTTTATCTGATTCCCAATCAGCGTCACAATATGCTGTTAAGACGGGTTCTTTATTTTTGTCGATTATTAGTTTAAGATCTTTGGTTGTTCTTAAGTATCGAATAACCTTTTCAACTGCCAGCCAATCAACTTCTCTTGGTTTTTCATTTATTTTACCTATGTTCACACAGGCTGATATGTCTGGCCTTGTAATGGTGGAAATATATAAGAGTGCCCCCACTGCTTGTCGATAAAGGGTATTATTACTCATTAGTTTACTATCAAGATCCAAATTAAAATAATCCGTATTCATGGGAGTATAAGTTGGTTTAGAATTTACTAAGTTAAATTTCCTAACAATTTCGTTAATTTTATTTTCTTGATCTAACATTAGACTTCCATCTTCTGTTTGTTTGATATTTATCCCCAAATAGTTCGATACTTTACCTAACGATTTTATTTCATATTCCCTTGATAACGCTTTGTATATCTCTTCCATATCCCGTTTCTTTCCTGCTACTAAAATGTCGTCGACATATACTATAACTAGCAGGCTATGCCCGCTGCGCTGGTCCATTTTTCCAAAGAAATCTTGACTCAAACAAAATAGTGATTTGAAATTTCTTTTTTAAAGCAGTGTAGACCATCACCTGGAATGTCCTTCCGCAATGCTGAAAACGAAGCCAGTGCCAATGTCATTGCGATATTGCACTATTGTATGCATTGGACAAAATTTGGATAATTAAGTACCATCTCTCTTATTTGATCATTTGTAGTAGAGTTTGATATAAAAATGAGACCGTTGTGACACCAGGAATCAAAATGTTCTCTACTCATCACATTATTTTGTCAGAAAGCATTGCAATGATTATCAAACTCTATTAATTTTCAAATAGCACATTATTATTTGTTAATTCTTAAACTCCCGAATCTGAACTTGCAAGATATGCAGATCTGGTAGCCTAAATACAATCTCATTACATGTTGCATTACATTTTTTAATAACCGTCCTCTATAACCGAAATTTAAGATGAAAATCAAAGTTGTTATGGTATTGAATTAAAATTATTAAAGCATTAAAATGAGTAACTATATTTTTTTAATATTAAAATGTACGTATGAGATAGAAGAAAGTTTTGGGATTGGCCCATCCAACTAGTTTGATTTGCGATCGGTAACATCGCGAACACGGGGAAAAAAGAAGAAAGAAAAGTCTTTTTTTTTTTTTTTTTCTTTGGAAACATTGAATAATTTGCTCAAAATTTTCTTAAAGCCGCGTTTATTCTCTAAACTAGCAGGCTGTGCCCGCTGCGCTGGTCCATTTTTCCAAACAAATCTTGACTGAAACAAAATGGTGATTTGAAATTTCTTTTTTAAAGCAGTGTAGACCATCACCTGGAATGTCCTTCCGCAATGCTTAAAACGATACCAGTGCCAATATCATTGCGATATTGTACTATTGTATGCCTTGGACAAAATTTTTTTGTAATTAAGTACCATCTCTCTTATTTGATCATTTATAGTAGAGTTTGATATGAAAATGAGACCGTTGTGACACCAGGAATCAAAATGTTCTCTACTCATCACATTATTTTGTCAGAAAGCATTGCAATGATTATCAAACTCTATTAATTTTCAAATAGCACATTATTATTTGTTAATTCTTAAACTCCCGAATCTGAACTTGCAAGATATGCAGATCTGGTAGCCTAAATACAATCTCATTACATGTTGCATTACATTTTTTAATAACCGTCCTCTTCTGGCAACTCTACTACAGTTTTCTATCTACCTTGGTCTGTTCCAACAAAATACATAGCAAAAAAAAAAAAAAAAAAAAAAAAAAAAAATGTAAAAAAGAATGTTTAACTTATATATTTATTAGAACAATGAAGCATAAAAGGTGTGTTTTAAAGCTGAATTATTTGGGTAAAATTAAAATTACATCAGTTTCACTGCCTCTTCATTTTTTAAACCAGTTGCAGGGCTGTCACAGGCGACTATTTTTATATTCCGTTTTCACCACTACTTTTCTAATATAAATTTCAAAATACATTTTTCTTGCAAGTGTTGTCAAAGTGTATGTTAAGGATTTCTGTTTAAAGAAAGTGGTGCCAGTTAGAGTTAAAAAATAGTCGCCTGTGGCAGCCCTGCAGTTGCAAACATGTAGCTGTTAAATCGGGAATAATCTTGATGCTAAATTTTGTAGAGAAATAAACCTTCAGCATGTAATAAATTCCATTATGATTTTTGGCGTCAAGCATTAGTATTGCTTATAACGATTCGTTACAAATGTATCAGACTTATTTCGCGTTTATTGTCAAATGAATGTGAAGTTTACAATCATCTATTATTGGCATTTAATCTTATATCTTGACGATATTTTTTTTGTTTGTTTGCTTGTTTGACGGGGTAATGAAGCAGTATTTAATAGTTAATTTTTGATAAAATTCTGTTGATAGGGCTTAATGTTAATTAAATCTGCAACATAAACATCATAAACAAAATTTTCTACTGTCGGTATTTAATGTATATTTTTTTCTTAGCCAGTTTTAAAGTATTTTTTTTTACCTGAATGATTAATAAATTAATTGCAAATATTTTTCTAATTCTATATCATCGATATTCCGAATATTTTTCCTGCACATTGCAAATATTGCTTTTTTAGGGATAGTAAAATAACTACAGATAAAAATGTCGGAAATAACAAATCGCGTGTGCATGTTTTGTGTCCAATCAGACCGACGATTATTTGTTTGTGAAATGTGCAGCGTGATAGTTTGTGAAATGTGTGACTTTTCTGTGAGGTATGCTTATAACAGAACTATTAATAATCAAGAAAAAAAAAACACCTGTGGTGAAATTCCACGGGAAACGCTCCTTCAAACTATGAAGTTAGTATATTACACCGGCGCTAGGTGGCAGCACCATACAGGCACACTGCGTCGGTATGTTGTCGTCACAGGAATAAACATAAATTAAAGAACTGCTGATATATGCAATTTTGCATTGTTTTCTGACTTTAAGACAATGTAACGTAGCTTTTTCTTCTCTGTAATTAATATTTTAATATTGTACTTCCAAGCCTTAGTGCTGGAAGAGTATAGTTATAATAATTAGCATCTATTGTCGATGCTGTGGTAATGTATTCAAGAATTTTGTCATATTATCCAAGAATTAAATAAAAAGCAGCTTCATCTTACAACGACGTACTATCTGGACCAACATCGAGCATATCAACTAATGATTAATTTGTCTAGTTCTTTTACAGACACAGATGTCAGTCAGAAGACGAAACAGCTCCCAGTTTGAAAGAAAACTTCAAAAGGTAGGAAACCTTTTCCCATTAACTATTCAGTTTTAAATTGATCGAGTGATAAATTACAAGTAGAACTCACTACTATCCCTTCATTTTAAAAGATTATAGAGCCTGAAAAAGAGGATTAAAAATAAAATAAATCACTCCATTTACGAAAAAAAAAAATATACATGAAAAAAAATAAGTGGTGAACAAATGAATGAATAATAATATCTAATATTAATAATTCATGTCTTATGTATACATATTAATGAATATTGAAAGTACATATTTTATGTTTTTCATTTTATACTGAATATTGAATGAACATTTAAGTGCCATATAACGTCGAGTTATTTAAGATATAAACTAACAACAACAACAAAAAAAAATTACTTTCATACGACGCATCATGACTACAAAAGAGATAACCGCCGTAGAAAAATTAAATGACCAAAATTATTCAATATGGTCATTTAAGATGGAAAATTTATTAATAAAAGACGACCTCTGGAAATATATAACCGACGATCCACCCGTTACACCAAACGAAACTTATAACAAAAACTCGGCTAAAGCCAAAGCGGTACTATGTCTCTGCATCGAAGATGCACAAATAGTCCATATCCGAAGCTTAAAAACGCCTAAAGAGATATGGACTAAACTAAAGAACCTCCACCAGCGTTCCAATTTAGCTTCAAAGCTATATCTGCTCAGGAAATTGTACTCGCAGAGGCTGCAAGAAGGGGGGGACCTCAATAAGCACATAAATAACATCTTGAGTATAAGAGATGATTTGGCGGCCATTGACGAAGTCGTGAACGACTCACACATCGTGGCGTTGATGTTGTGCTCCCTTCCTAACTCTTACGCGCCGCTGATTACCGCTCTGGAAGCGAGAGAAAGTCAGCAGCTAGATATCGAAACTGTAAAAAATAAACTGTTAGATGAGTTCTCTCACCGCAATGAAGACAAAAACTCGAATACACGTAGCCGAGAAACGGCATATAAATTAACAAATAAATTTAATAAAAGCAAAAAATATTGTGATCACTGTTGTCGCAGCAACCACTCAAGAGAAGATTGCTATTATTTAAAAAACAAACAGAGAAATATGCCCCAGAGGGGTGAATTCAACAGATTCAGACAATACAATAATAATAATAACAACCCGAAAACACACCCTAGAAACTCAGGGCAAATAAAAGGGGAATCCTCAAACTATTGTTTCAACAGCAACTCAAAGATAGAAGATGACCTGAAAGAGACGATCATTCCTCTCTTCCCAGAGGAAAATAATTATGAGAGCGAGTCAGCAGAGGTTAACCATACACAAACAAAAGACACACACAAATACATAGTTGACTCCGGTTGCACCAGACACGTCACCTCCACAAAAGAAAACTTCGCGACATTCACCGCTGGTAACTTCGGAAACATCACAATCGCTAACGGTAAAAGACTTAATTCACTAGGCATGGGGGACGTAAAGTTAAAAACAGACAAACAACACTACATTACTCTGAAAGATGTGCCCAGAACTAAAGAGCAATTTACTGTCGGTTAAGAAGGCCACCGAAAATAACATAAAAGTGATTTTCGAAAAAGATGCATGCTTATTCGTCAAGGATAATAACATATTTATGACAGGAAAACTCAACGACAATCTTTACGAAATAAATCCCCAAGACGAATACGGATATTCATTAAGTACACAAACACACTGCAACAATACAAATTGCATATCGATTTGGCACAGGAGATTGGGACACAAAAATTTCGACGATATAAAATATATAGTTAATCACAATTTAGCAGAAGGTATAAAAATTAACAACTGCAAGCACGACACATATTGCACTAAATGTGTTGAAGGAAAACTCTCGACAAAACCTTACCCCAAGGTCGCCTCAAATAGAAGCAGAGAAGTCGGTTCTCTGGCGCACTCCGATATATGCGGGCCTATGCAGACGGAAACTTTGGGGGGAAAGAAATATTTCATAACGTTCACAGATGACTGCAGCAGATTCACAAGGACATATCTGCTCGCGCATAAATCGGAAGCCCTTGCTAAACTAAAAGAATACGTAGCATTAGTAAAAAATAAATTCGGTAGACCAATAAGATCAATCAGATCTGACAACGCACAGGAATACATAAGCGATGATTTCGAAAACTACTTAGCCGAAAACGGAATAGAACGACAGCTAAGTGTTCCCTATTCTCCCCCCCAGAATGGCGTCTCTGAAAGAAAGCATAGAACAATAGTAGAAATGGCTAGAACCATGTTATCAGATGCAAAATTACCTAAACATTTTTGGGGGGAAGCAGTAATGACCGCTACGTATCTAATCAATCGATTGCCAACAAAAGCCAATGAAAACAACGCGACGCCCTACGAACTATGTAATAAAAGAAAACCGAACCTTTCAAACATTAAAACATTTGGATGTAAGGCATTTGCCTATGTCGACAAACCTAAGAGAGGGAAATTAGATGAAAAAGCAATCGAGGGAATCATGTTGGGCTACGATCCTAGAAGCAAGGGTTATCGGATCTACACGGGGCAAAATAAAATAATAATTTCTAGAACCGTGAAATTTATCGAAGAGGGCGTTATGAGCGAAGAAATTACTACTACCGAACAAAAACCAGACGATCAGAAAAGGACAGCGGATAGCGTGGAAATTGAGTTAGAAAACGACGATGAAAATTCAATTCAAGCCCCAGCGCAAAAACCGCCCGAGCCTAGAAGGTCGGAAAGACAAAATCGCGGAGTACCTCCTAATCGTTTCGGCATAAGCGCAAATCTATGCCAAATTCAGGAACCGAAAACGTGGACGGATATACAAAACATTGAAGATGATGAAGTTAGGGACAAATGGTTAGAAGCAACAAATGAAGAGATAAATTTGCTGAAACAAAATAATACATGGAAATTAATTAAACCAATTCCGGGAAAACGAGTAATTGGATGCAAATGGACATTCAAAGCGAAAAGGGGAGCGAATGGATCCGTAGAACGGTATAAGGCTAGACTAGTTGCCAAGGGATACGCTCAAAAATACGGTTGTGACTTCGACGAAACGTACGCGCCAGTCGTGTCTCACACGACACTGCGAGCATTTCTGAACGCAGCAGTGTACAAAAATCTGAATGTTACTCACCTAGACGTCAAAACTGCCTTCCTACATGGCGACCTTGAGGAGGAGGTCTATATGTATCAGCCGGAAGGATACATAAAGAAAGGGGAAGAACATAAAGTGTGTAGTCTTAACAAAGCGATTTATGGCCTTAAGCAAGCGGCTAGGGCATGGAACCTAAAAATTAATAAATCACTTAGAAATCTAAATTTCGAAGAATGTGCATCGGACAAATGTCTGTACAAAAGGGTTAAAAACGGAAAGGTTGCATACATAATCGTTTACGTGGACGACATCCTAGTAGCAGGTGACAAACAGGACACCGACGAAATTTACACACAACTGTCAAAACAATACGAAATTAAAAATCTAGGAAAGGTAACACAATATCTAGGGATAAACATAAGACAATCGGAGAACGGAAACCTAGAATTAGATCAGGAACACAAAATAATACAGATCGCAGAAAAGTTCGATCTATTAAACGCGAAACCAACCTACACGCCGATGAGCACTAACTATTTCAGTTTAGACCCTAACGGAAAATTAATGGAAGACAACACAAAATACAGGCAGGCTGTGGGGGCGCTTTTATACATCGCGACCTTAACTAGACCTGATATAGCATCAGTTGTAAATATCCTGGGAAGAAGGAATGAATCGCCAAGAGAGGTCGATTGGGAGGCAATAGAAAAAGTAATCAGATACCTCCTAACCACAAAAAACCTTAAATTTGTAATAGATAGAACAGAACCCCCAGTATTAACTGCATATAGTGATGCAGATTGGGGAAACGACAGAATAGACAGAAAATCAACCACCGGAAATCTATTCAAACTAGGAAACAATGTCCTGGCATGGGCATCGAGAAAGCAAAGCTGTATAGCACTGTCTTCCACAGAAGCGGAGTACGTGGCTGCGTCAATCGCCAGTCAAGAAATCATATGGTTACTTGAGTTATTAAACGACCTAGAATTACGCCAGCAAACCCCCGTTACACTATATGAGGACAATTTATCCGCCATAAAACTTACCGAAAATGAGAAGGCACAGAAAAAGACAAAGCACATACATGTGAAATACCACCACATACGCCACTTAAGTGAAACAGGCACCATTAAGCTAGTCTACTGTCCCACGAAAAGAATGCTAGCCGATATCCTCACCAAAGCCTTACCAAAAGCACACCTGGAGTATCTGCGTGAAAAACTACAAGTTAAGCAGTCCTCAGTTGGACACAAAAAGGAGGAGTGTCGGAAATAACGAATCGCGTGTGCATGTTTTGTGTCCAATCAGACCGACGATTATTTGTTTGTGAAATGTGCAGCGTGATAGTTTGTGAAATGTGTGACTTTTCTGTGAGGTATGCTTATAACAGAACTATTAATAATCAAGAAAAAAAAAACATCTGTGGTGAAATTCCACGGGAAACGCTCCTTCAAACTATGAAGTTAGTATATTACACCGGCGCTAGGTGGCAGCACCATACAGGCACACTGCGTCGGTATGTTGTCGTCACAGGAATAAACAGAAATTAAAGAACTGCTGATATATGCAATTTTGCATTGTTTTCTGACTTTAAGACAATGTAACGTAGCTTTTTCTTCTCTGTAATTAATATTTTAATATTGTACTTCCAAGCCTTAGTGCTGGAAGAGTATAGTTATAATAATTAGCATCTATTGTCGATGCTGTGGTAATGTATTCAAGAATTTTGTCATATTATCCAAGAATTAAATAAAAAGCAGCTTCATCTTACAACGACGTACTATCTGGACCAACATCGAGCATATCAACTAATGATTAATTTGTCTAGTTCTTTTACAGACACAGATGTCAGTCAGAAGACGAAACAGCTCCCAGTTTGAAAGAAAACTTCAAAAGGTAGGAAACCTTTTCCCATTAACTATTCAGTTTTAAATTGATCGAGTGATAAATTACAAGTAGAACTCACTACTATCCCTTCATTTAAAAAAAAAAATACATAATAAGGCTAAAACACAGAATTAACGACAACTTGGCGAATGCCTCTACAGAGACTTGAAAAGTACGCCAGTTCTGTAAACTTAAATATCCAGATAGAATTTTAATAAATAATAGGTACTACTTTATTATTTCATAGATCAATTTCGCCAAATTATACATATTGTAAAACGATTCACCATATTATACAAACGAATATAACTTTTATTTTAAATAACCAAAGAATCAATAAATTACGAAAATATTAATTGAAATACAAATAAAACGTCGAATTAAAAAGTAGTTAATGACATAAAAAACGCATGTAACATGTTTAATTTCAAATGAATGTGGCATTTACGATCATCTATTATTGACATTTAATCTTTTATTTTGGCGGCAGTTTTTTGGTCAAAGGGATAATCAAGTAGTACCAAATAATATAAAAAAATATGAATAATAATATAGCCAATAATATTTTGGTCAGCTGTCATGTATGGATCACACTGGTGCGATTGCAACAAAATTGTGAATTTATGTATTGCGTGTTAATCTGGTTGTTGTTTATTTACTAATAAACTTTGTTTAATTGCTTTTCTTTATTTTTTCTTTCTTTATTGTTTTGTTCTATAATTATTAATTAAACTTCACTTATTTATTATTGTTTCCTTTTTAAAATAATAGAAAATAATTTAAAATAATATAACATGTAACTGGTATTTGAAAACGCAGTGTTTGCCAAACTGATGTTAGATTTAAAAAAAAAAAAAAAAAAAAAAAAAAAAAAAAAACGCACCAAAAGTGATGCGTATATAAAAATGGAAAAATGTTTATAATAATGTAAACAAAAAAAGTAAACAAATAATTAAAAAATCGTCTTTTCGAGTTTTTTTAAAAATAATGCCAAGCAGTCGTTAATTCTGTAGTTGCATCAATAGTAAATTTTCATTTCTTCGTTTGTTTCATAATGAAAAACCATAAATTTAATAATCTCAAATAAAATAATCTGACAAATTTTCTATTATCTCGTTGATGATCTAGAAATCTCTTAATACATAAACAAAAAGGCAAAGATGTCATATGCGCCGTGTTTGGCGCGATAATTTTTTTATGCTAATTTGGCGGAAACATTGTTTTCGAATACCAGTTACATGTGTATATTTAAATTATTTTCTATTATTTAAAAAGTAATAAAAATTTATGAAAAAAGTTTAATTAATAAGTATATAACAAAACAATTTATACAATTTATAAAGTAAATAAACATTTTATTTATAAATAAATATTAATAATCGGGTTACTATATCTCAGACAAAATAATGCCAATTTAAAGTCTGTTAGTTACCTCGGTGATATATAATATATCTGTGCCAATAAAACTTTCAATAATATAGTAAATATGCTATTTGGTGGTGCTCAATTATTGAAAATTAGTCCAATATCATTTTAAACATTATCTAACACAGGAAAATATGAAGAAAATTGAAGAAGAAATGGCTAATTAAAAAAACTTGTAAAATATTTTGGCACAAATGTCTTATGTGCACCACATTTGTGCATATTTTTTCCTTTTTTAAGCCAATTTGGCGAAAACTTCATTATAAAATATCAGTTACATGTATATTTTTTAATTGTTTTCTATTATTTTAAAAAGGAAATAAAAATAAATAAATAATGTTTTGTTAATAATTATAAAATAAAACAATTTACATCAATAAAAAAAAAATAAGAGTAAGTAATTTATTAACAAATATACAATAGCCGAGCTACCATATGAACATAAAATCGACGTTTTGTTGCAATCGCGCCAATGTGGTGCATATATGACATCTGTGCCATTTTTTTCAGTAGGCAATTTTTATTTCAAAATGTTGAATTTATCGATAGTAATAACGCGAAATTGCATAAATTTCATTTAAATTGCATAGATTTCCTTGTTCAGTTTGTAAATTTTAAAACTAATTTTCCCTGGAAGAGAATTTGACAAAATGGCGCAAAAAAAGTATGTTTGTTGATTACAATTTTCAAAATTGCGGTGAAAAACTTTTGAAAAAGAATGACATTATTTTAGAATATATATATGTGTGTGACCGAATTTCACACTAAATCTAAAATTTAAATATTTAATTACAATTTTTTAAATATTAACTTATGTTTATTGAATTTACAACTGAATACTAAAATATACTCCAAAAATTATCTTCTTTTGGAAAAAACAACATTATTCCAACCTAATGTTAGACATATGCATTTTTGGCTTAATTCTTTGCCGACAAAAGTAAAAAAAAAAATCTCAAAGAAACAAATATATAATTCACAATTACTTTTATAATTAGATCTGTCTTTTTCTGGAGTTAGTTATATACTATCGAAATTTGATAAAAAAGAGAAAGAAAATAATAGAAAGGAAAATAAATATCGTTCAAAATTCATTTAATCAAATTTTCAAGTTATTTTTTTTATTATTATTCTAACGCAAGGATAAGTCGCCAAATGTTGCATCAAATGTAATATTTCATGTTATTTTTTAAGCGTTACAAATATTTCTTTTATTTTTAAGATAAATATTTTTTTATAATATCATGCCTTATTAAATGGTTTTTCTTTATTATTATTATTATCAATAGTTATTTTCTGCTTTTATTTGCAAGATGTTTGTAATATTTCTAACAGATATGTCATTTTTAATTTGTTTAGTAATGATAATTTTCGCCAAAAAAATAACTACTGGCAACCCTTTCATCAAAAATAACCGAAAAATACAAAATTTACTACGAAAAATCAGAGGTATCCCTGTAAATTTGAATCATAAACCTTCGGAAAAATATTTCCTATCGAATGATACAATCGGCAAAAAAATCCATCGGGTAGTTTTTGAAAACACCCGTTTGGAAGTTTCAGAATTTCTGCTTTATAATATATATGATGATATAAGACATGTTTCCGTTTCTATTTCGTTTGAACAAGCATAAATCTGCTGTACACTGATTAAATCCCATGTTTTTGAGTGTTTGACTAATTTTTAGGTGCCAGGCTCTAGCTGCCTGTTTTAGCCCATATATAGTTTTATTCAGTTTACACACCTTTTCCTTTTGATTTTCTACTATATATCCCTCGGGTTGTGTCATGAATACCACCTCGTCTAAGTTTCCGTGCAAAAATGCTGTTTTTACATCTAAATGAATTATATCTAAATTTTTATGTACAGCAGTATTTAGGAAACTTCTAATTGTGGTGTGTGCCACGACAGGGACAAAAGTTTCATCAGAATCACACTCGAATTTTTGCGAATAACCCTTCACAACGAGTCTCGCCTTGTAGCATTCTATTTCTCCGCGTGTATTTCTCCGCGTGTGTTTTAAAAGTCCATTTACAACCTATAATATGTTTTCCCGGAGGTGGGTCGACTAATTCCCAAGTTTTATTTTCCATAAGTGAATTGATTTCCTCATCAGTTGCTGCTAGCCAATTATGTTTAATTTTTGGGTCTTTCATATTTTCTATATCTTCCCAAGTTTTGGGTTCCTCAATTTGACACATGTTTGCGCTAATTCCATACCTATCGGGAGGTACTCCCCTGTTTTCTCTTCCCGATCTTCTATAATGTATTTGACTCTGATGTGGAATTACGTCCGCGTTATGTTTATCACCACTTAATTCAATTTGAACAACTTCGGTAGGGGTCGAAATGTTATTTTGGTCTTGTTTAGTGTCATTTTTCATGTTTTCTAAAAATTTTACTGATCTTGATATCATTACTCTATTATCCCCGATGTATATTCTATATTCCTTGCTTCTGTGGTCATATCCCAAGAAAATGCCTTCAATGGCTTTCTCATCGAATTTAGCCCTTTTAGATTTTTCTACATAGGTGTATGCCTTGCAGCCAAATGTTTTTATGTGTGACAAATTTGGTTTACGATTATTCCAAAGTTCAAATGGGGGTTATATTGTTGTTTGCTTTAGTTGGCAGCCTACTTGTTAAATAAATGGCAGTGAGAATTCCTTCACCCCAAAATTGTCTTTGCAGATTTGCGTCTGACAGCATTGTGCTCGCCATTTCTACAAGGGTGTGGTTTTTCTCTCAGCAACACCATTTTGAGGTGAGCAAAATGGTACACTTAATTGGCGTTCAATACCGTTAAGGGTTAAATAATCTTCAAAATTTTCCCCAAGATATTCCCCTGCATTATCCGATCTAAAGACTTTTATTTTTTTACCAAATTTATTTTTTACTAGTGCAGAGAAATCTTAAAATTTTTCTAGGGATTCCGATTTGTGTGAAAATAAATAAACCATAGTAAACCTGCTATAATCATCAATGAACGTAATAAAGTACCTTTTACCTGAGAATGTCTCCGTCTTTATGGGACCGTAAATGTCGCTGTGGATTAGCGAAAGGACTTCGTTAGATCTATTTGATGCTACCTTAGGATAAGGAAATTGTGACATTTTCCCTTCAATACATTTAGTGCATATATTACCATATTTACAGTCACTTAAAATTATACCGTCCGCTAACTTATGGTTCACAAGATATCTGATCGATTCAAAATTTTTGTGTCCTGGGCGTTTGGGCCAAATTGTAATACAATTCGGATTATCACAAAACATTTGTGTTTTGACAGCGTATCCGTACTCATCTTTAGGACAAATTTCATATAGATTATTATTTAACTCCACTGTTAAAACTTTGTTATTGTCTTTAACAAAGTTACAAGAATCTTTTTCAAAAATGACTTTAAAGTCGTTTTCTGTTGCTCTCTTTACCGATAATAAATTACTTTGTAATTCGGGACAGTAAAGAACATCTTTAAGTATAATTTGATGTGGTGAATTTGTACTAAGTTTAATATCACCCATACCATGTGAATCTAGTTTATTTCCATCCACTATCATTATGCTACCAAAATTTCCGGTTTTGAAGTTTATGAAATTTTCTTTTGCGAATGCTACATGTCTTGTGCAGCCGGAATCGATAACGAATTTATTTACATTAAGTTCTTGTGCGCTATTAGCAGACATTAAATCGCATGCGGGATAATTTTGTTCGGAGAACTTATAAATGTTTTCTTCCGAATTCGTTGAGGTAGAAAAATTATTCGAACCTATTTCTGCGTCGACATTACCTTTGAAACAGAAGTTGGAAGTATCCCTTACATTACCTTGATTACCTTTGTAATTTCCCGAATTATTTCTGAAAGAGTTTGAATTATTATAAAACTTATTTCGATTCTGATTATTTCTCTGATTACTATTTTGCATTTTATTCTTTAAATGATATCATTCTTCGCGTAAATGGTTATTCCGTTTGCAAAACGTACAAAATTTCTTATTTATAGCATTTTTAGTTACTACTTTATATGCTGAGTCGCGTAAGCTCGAAACAGCTTCACGATTCTCAGATCTATTTATTGCTTTGTAAGCCGAATCTCGCGAATTTGAACTCGCGTCTCTGTTTTCACATCTATGTTTATATTCATCAATCAATTTATTTTTTACGTAATTTAAAGTTACATCCGTCCCGCTGGCTTCTAACGCGGTAACCACTGGGTCAAAAGATCTATTGAGCGAACAAAGCAGTAGGGCACATATATGCGAGTCAGGGATTTCCTCACCAATCGCAAATAGTTTACCTTTAATTGATAAAATGTTGTTTATGTGAGAGAACATGCCTCTCCCCTCACTTAATTTTTGAGAATACAGATTTCTAAGAAGAAAAAGTTTAGAAGAAAGGCTACTTCTCAAGTGTACATTTTTCAAAGCTTCCCAGATATCTTTAGCATTTTCTAGATGTTTCACATGAATAATTTGAGAATCTTCGATGCATAGATTAATGATCGTTTTCGCTTTAATAATATCTTTGTTCCATTAAGGCGTGACAGGATCCGGTGGGGGATTTATAATTACTGAAAATACATTTTCTTTTTGCAGCAGATTTTCTAATTTAAAATTCCAAGTACTGTAATTTTGGTCATTTAATTTTTCAATAAGGGCCATATCTCTAGTAGCCATTTTATTTAAATCACAATTGTAGTTATATATATTTTCAAAAAGTGTTTATAGATTATTTCCTTCAAATAAATTTAATGGCAGATATTTTTACTTAGATAAAAAAGAACTTTTTCAGCCCGCATAATCTGAAGGGTGAGTTCTAATTCAAAGTTAAAATAATCGTTCAATAAATACATATAAATTGAGGCCTACCTTGCGTGGCATCTTCTTTGAAGGATATTATTTTTCTTCTTTACTAAAACCACGTTGAATGTTGCTGCAATAAAAAAAAGGTTAATATTTAATTAAATGGGTTCTGTAGAACAAGTAATGTGTTGACTTCTGGTTTCGGTTGACAACCTTTTAATTCACATAAATTCGAAGAAAATACAGAAGATGTACACATTCACACACAAAAAGAAGAAAGAGTATCATAAATTTTTATATTTAAAGTTTTTTAAATAATGAAAGTCACGGAGCTTATAGTTTTGCTTCCGGAATAACAGCTTGAGGAAAATGTCAACAGATTCCGCGAAGAATCATTTCTGAAGGTAATAACAAGTCTGCAGTAAATGTGACGTCAGTAGAATGTTTTTAGGGAAATCATTTTCTTCTTTGGAGAACACTTTTGTAGTGCTGCCATCTCGTGGGACACTTTGGAAACAAACAAATTCTCATGAAGAAAGCCTTTTTTCTAATAATTCCCGCCTAGAATTTTCTTATCGTCGTCTAAGATGGCGTCACATCTATGATTACGCCGCATAACCTTCACCCTCATCCTCTAAGATGACCTAAACCGCAGGCCACTGGATGACCTTCACCCTGTCAAGGTTACGCCGCGTATGCCGCTGATGTAGAACCGGCTATTTTTATCTACTCACATGAAAAGGCAATTTAAAACAACATTTGATGATTCGTTCCGGAGAAAGACCATTTACCGGACCATTCCGGAGAAAGACCATATTAAAATGAATGTTTAAAATTATTATTCCTTAAACCGCATAACAGAAAAAATCGAAAACATTTTTTCAGTTCGCCTATTAAAAATTATCACCACTTAAAACTCTAACGCACACACACACAAAAAAAAAAATCAATCTTTTAAAATTGTCTTCCTAAAAAATTAAAATCCCACATTAAATATTAAAATGAATATTTAAAATTATTATTTCTAAAATCCCATAACAGAAAAACTCGAAAATGTACTTAAAATTCGCCCATTAAAAATTATCAATGCTTATAACTCTAACACATAAAAAAATCAATTTTTCAAAATATTTCGCCTAAAAAATTAAAATCCCCCATTATATATTTCTTTATTAAAAATTAACTAAAAAAATAATAAAAACCCCTCGTACATGTGTACATCAAAATAATAATAATAATATTCTCCCCAGAATCCCCGCTTAAAATAAAAAATAACTCCTCGTACTATAACTCCTCGTACTAGACCACGGTGAAAAAAATATATTGTCCCCCTAAAAATTTCAATCTCTCCCGAAATTCCAGCTTGAAATCAAAAATAAACCCTCGCACAAGAGCACGGTGAAAAAAAAAAAAAAAAATTAAAGTCTGCAAAATTTTCGCTTAAAATTTCTTATCGTTTTCTAAGATGACGTCACCTCTAAGATTACGCCGCATAACTTTCACCCTTCATCTTCCAGGATGACCTACGCCGCCGGCCGACGGATGACCTTCTCCTTCTCATGGTTAAGCCACGTACACCTACACCGCTGATGTAGAAGCTGCCATTTTTATCTACTCATGTGAAAGATATGTTGCTAGTAGCACGAATAAAGCGTAGCTTATGTTTCTTCAGTTCTGATGAGGAGGATTCCTCTTCATTATCTGAAACGCGTTCTTCTTTAGATTGTATACTGTGCAAAGAAAATTTTTAAAGTTACTAAACTTTTTCTAGGAAACCTAGGGATTTCTAGGGATTCCTAGGATTCCTGGGATTCCTGGGATTCCTAGAACTTTTTATGCAACGGTGTTACCGTTACATGAAAAGTTCTAGAACCCAGTTTCTCAAAAAAAAAAGTTTAGTAACTTTACATATACCGGGTGTCCCAAAAATGATTGATGGATTTTAAAATTCAATAACTTGTAAATGGTGACAGCTATTTAAAAAATTTTCGCAGGAGGGTTATGTATAATGTCGGGAGTTTTTTTTACCTTAATTTTTTATTTTAGTTCGAATTTCAAACAATAGGTGGCGCTGACGGCGAATGAAGGCCAGGTCGACGCTTCTCTCAGCACTGATCACTTGGCCTTCAATCGCCGTCAGCGTCACCTATTGTTTGAAACTCGAACTAAAATAAAATATTACGGTTAAAAAACTCCTGACATTATACATAACCCTCCTGCAAAAATTTTTAAATAGCTGTCACCATATGCAAGTTATTGAATTTTAAAATCCATCAGTCATTTTTGGGACACCCGGTATATATACACTATATTGCCATTGATTATGGGACACTTGCGATTTTAGACATTTTACTAAATATCTAGAAAAATACATGAGGAATCATCTCGAAACTCTTAGTGTATAAATATAATAGTATACATCATACATCTCCGTGAAGATTTTTTACCGAAACTCCATAGGGGACCGTCAACAAATTAAAAAAGAATGAATATCTTTTGAATAACCCTGTCAAAACTAATGTAGCAAAAGCGCTCAAACTCTAGATTATGATTGAATGCCTTATTGTAATACACTGTGTTCATTTTTATGCAAATAGCATGCATACTCGCAGAGTAATTAAGGTTTTTGTAAAAATAGCCCCAAATTTTTCTAAGTTTTTCCCTTATAATTTTCAGAGTTCTTAATATAAAATAATATTTTTTTCAGAAAATATGACAAACAACATTGCACACAGTACCCTATAATCAGAATTAAACAATAATAAAAATTGTATGAAAAATGAGTAGGTTTACTAAATAATTTTTTACTGCGCATGCGTCAAAGATATCAAAATTTCATTTGCATATTATGTTAGCTAAATATATAGAGCAACTTTTGTAAAAGTCTCAAAATTATGGCTTGAAAATTCTGAAAGTAATCGTCTATAGAAAAAGGACAAAATCCGTTGTTTCCAAAATGAAGCAAAAAAATGAGGGATTTTATCCAAAAGTAGTCGTAACATCCCGTATTGTGTATTCTATATTGACACTAATCAATGAATATATGGATACAACCCCTCTTGTTTTTGCTTCATTTTGAGAATAATGGATTTTCAACTTATTCAATTGACGATTATTTTCAGAATTTTCAAGTTATGATTTTGTGACTTTCACAAAAGTTGCTCTATACATTTAGCTAACATAATATGCAAATGAAATTTTGATATCGTTGACGCATGCGCAGTAAAAAATTATTTAGTAAACCAACTCATTTTGTATACAATTTTCATTATTTTTTAATTCTGATTACAGGGTACTGTGTGCAATGTTGTTTGTCATATTTTCTGAAAAAAATATTATTTTATATTAAGAACTCTGAAAATTATAAGGGAAAAACTTAGAAAAATTATAAATTAAAATACTATTTGCTTTCTATTATGCAGAAAGTAACTTGTAGTAAACCTTAGCAACGTACACCAATTTCATAAAATGTGAAATAGTTTAATATAGTATATAATATAAAGTTTCTCTACCCATTTAGCTAACACATTACACAAGTTTTATTTATTTATTTATTTATTTATTTTTGCATTTACGCTAGCGCAGTGAAACATTGTTTAGTAAACCTACTCATTTTTCATACAATTTTTATTATTTTTAAATTTTGATTATAGGGCATTGTGTAAATGTTTGTCATATTTTCTGAAAAGAATATTTTTTATATTAAAAACTCTGGAAATTATAAGCAAAAAACCTGGCAAAATTTGGGGCTATTTTTATAAAAACCTTAATTACTCTGCGAGTATGCATGCTATTTGCATAAAAATAAACACAGTGTATTACAATAAGGCATTCAATCATAATCTAGAGTTTGAGCGCTTTTGCTACATTAGTTTTGACAGGGTTATTCAAAAGATATTCATTCTTTTTTAATTTGTTGACGGTCCCCTATGGAGTTTCGGTAAAAAATCTTCACGGAGATGTATGACGTATACTATTATATTAATACACTAAGAGTTTGGAGATGATTCCTCATGTATTTTTCTAGATATTTAGTAAAATGTCTAAAATCGCAAGTGTCCAATAATCAATGGCAATATAGTGTATATATATATATATAGATAGATAGATAGATAAGTCATCGCTTAGCATCGCTGAATGCCCATCTTGAAAACTAGCCATATTGGTCTGTAAGTGAAGAAACGGTCAAAGCAGTATTCAAGTCAAGTGTAAAGGCGGGGTCAAGGTCTACACCTCCTAGCGGCAGGGGTGAAACAACCAGAGGATTATTAAGTAGATTGCAATTTCTTTTGTGTGAATGGCAAAGGAACTTTTTTGTTTCTATTAAAATGTTACTTTAAAATATTGCGTAGAATAAATTTTAAGTTTGAAATGATGTAAATAAATATGGAATAAATAAGTGTAGCACGACTAAATATTAACCTAAAATATACTAAGATGAAATATCATTTAATTATGTTCGATTTTAATTATGTTTTTAATGTAATGAAAGATGACTCATTAAATTTAGTAAGTAGTTAATATGTAAGGGCAGAATTTTATAGTAGTGTCATAATTTACTAAATTCTTGATGAGCTAAGTTATAGAAAATAGTATACCGTTGTATTTCCTATGAGAATATAATTTTTATCAATGTTTAGAATGTGTATCGAATTTAATACTAAATAAAATATTCAACTTTAGCTCCTTTTTTTTTATTTACCGATTGCAGATAATAAAAATCCAATGTTTTCTTGGTCGTATCGACTTTTATTATTTAACTTGTAAACATTTCATTCTTTAAATTAAAAACCTATTTCATTATACGTATATTTGGAATAACTTTAATTTTAGATGTATGTATTAAATGTTGTTTTGTTAAACAAAAAAATATTATTCATTTATTTGTTTAAATATTTTGCGATTCTTGACAGTAATTTTCCTAAAATCGTAGAGTAGACTCTCTCTTTCTCTTTTTAGGTGAGTTCGTAAGTATGTAAATAGGTAGCCCTTATAGTTGTCGTTCAGTCCGTCCGTCCGTCCATCCGCATATAACAACGCAAAAACAACCCAACCGAATCGTTTAAAATTTAAAATATATAATTATTACAATTTTTTTTTTCGAATCATTTCAAATTTTATGAAAATCGGATTCATAGATCAATTAGAGGGGCAATCAAAAGTGTTTTCCATTACATTACGATCAACGAGGAAAAAAGTTTCAAATGCATTTAAATCGTTTGAAATTTAAACTACATAATTATCACATAATTTTGTTGAGGCATTTCAAATTTTATGAAAATCAGATGCAGAGATCAATTACAAGGACAATCAAAAGTATTCCGTTACATTATGGTCAATGGGGAAACTTTTTTCAAATGCATTTTAATGGTGTTACACTCATTCGAACATAATAAAATTGATATGCATCTATAAAATACATATTATAATATACATTTTGCATAATATGTGGTGTAAAGAACATTTGTTATTAATTTACAAGGCCCCACAAAAGTATTCCATTACATAATGGTATAGGAAGAACATTGTTTGGTTTTCATTTAAATTGCAATTAACTACTTCACTTTTATGAGATTGATGTATGAGAGTGATAGTTTTAAAACTTCGTTATCGTACGAACGAATTATTTGCTACGCTTCATGTGCAATTTCCAATTTGTTTTTTAACAGACAAAGCTATTTCGAGAATTCATATTAAAAATTCAATCATAAATTTCAAGCTGTTCTCTCAATCATGACAGATTAATCAATTCTACCAGATTTGTTGAAAATATTTTGTTACAGATTTTTTTGATAAAAAATACGTGTATTTTAAAAAAAAAAGTCGCATTCCCATTTTAATTATAGGGTAAAAGCCAATATTTTTCGTAGCATTAGTACTTTTTCTGCCGAAATTAAAATGATAATGTGACTATTTTTTTAAATGTACATGGTTTTATCAAAACAAACTGTAACAAAAATATTTTGCAATAAATCAGGTAGATTTGATAAATCTGTCACGATTGAGTAAAATTTCAGAAAATATGCGGAGATAATGGACATGTGCGCATATATGACGTAATACTAAAAACCCACGAATTTGTTATCACCCCTGCCACCAGCTGGCGCTGCTATGTTAATTTACGACAGATTCCAAGATTGTTTTGGAACACTTGATATGTATATGCAGTTCTGAAACGGCCTCACACTTTCAAAGAAAAGCAAACTCTAGTAATAAAGTCTCGATATATTTAAATGTATATAATTAAAGGGGGGCACAAGTTGAAAAAAATATAACGAAGGACATGTGATGCATATCATGTAATAGGATTGGTGCATAAATTTTAGAAAAACATGTGACATGCTAAAAAAGTATGCACATGGGATGCATAAAGTTAAAGAGAAGTTCATGTGTGTGTGAAACATCAAATAGTACTTATGTAATGTCTAAAAAGTATATATGATTAAATATGTTTCGAGTTTGAATTCATCAAACTCATCATTCTAAGGTTTGATTAATTTATTTCGCTAATATTTTAGTGAAATATATACCAATGGATTAAATCATACTAAATTTATTAAGCTCAACAAAATAAAAAGTTTAAGTGCAGCAGTAGTTTTAAAATTCATGTTATTCCGAGGGTTTAACTCATTAAATTTATTAAACTCTGCAAAAGAATGAATTCAAGTGTAGCACTAGTTTGAAAATTCATTATAACTAATGAATAAAACTGTATGTATATACGGGGAATCATCAAGTCATTATGAACCCCAATAGCAAACTATGAACTGCTTTAACTTATAAGAATTATGAAATATGAAAAATCTAGCAAATATTTCTGTTCGAATGCTTAGAGTGTTTATTCTAAAACAGTAATATTGATAAACATTAAATAACTTCATATTTCAGAAGTGACATTAATTACATCAACTGTTTATTTTAAAACCATAATATTTATAAACGATAAATTGATTCATAATTCAAAAGTGACATTAAAGAAATTCATTTAATATCATTGTTTATATAAAGCAATTCATAAGTAGTTGATTGCACATGATTGTGAAATCATTTTTGTTGATTATTTCAAGGATAATATTTTACTGTGAACGAACTGACGGCAGTCTCTCTTATGTTTTTGTAAAGCACACACGGTGCTTATATTTCTTTTCAGTTTTCGCATACTTGGATAATATGTCAATCCAGAAACCGCAGCAGGAAACTAAATTCCTGTATCTTGTGTTGTCCATTTGCTAAATGTGCTTTAGAGGATTAATATAATACAAAAAGATAAATCAGTGTTAATTTATTTACATTAACAACACCAAAGATCTGCTTAGTGAATCTCGGACAATAACAATTTCATTACTTTCTTTTGATGATTTTGTAACTATTGTTAGCATAGCAAAAAAAAAGCAAAAAGTTAATCAAAAGTTAATTAATTAAAGACATTCATTAAAAACATCGAAGAAATATTTCTTCGATGTTTATACAATTTTTACTATGAAAAAATATGTGAGATAGTAATTAAGTAATATATTTGAATTACAGCGGTGTAAAATAATGTACATATTTAATTTCACTGTAATATTAAAAAAATCCTCTTTCTTAAAATTGAAATCTATGTACTTAGGAACATAAAAAATAGGAGTAACATTATATTTAATTTCGGTTTGTAAAATGTCGAATGAAGTTTATAGATATGCACTCCTTCTGGTGTCAGTATCCATTTAAGTGGTATAATAAATTAAAAATGGTGGAATTTTACCCTTTAATACAAGTTATGAAAGACTTACATCGACTCTGGTGTAAGCGAAATCCTTTCCGTGCAGTGGTGTAGTCGTAAAAATAACAGAAGGTATACGCCCTAAGCAGAGGGTATACGATCAAGGCAGAGGGTATACCCTAGAGGGCAAATACCATAGCATTTTTGAAAAACAGAGGGTATACGCTGTTTGTTAAAAAAAATCCAGAGGGTATACGGCGTAATACCCCCGTGTACTCTCCATCACATCCCTGTTTTCGTGTTATGATAACGAAATGAGTTCAAACGCCGCCATTTTAAATAGTCGATTTTTAATCGGTCCTTTTTCACTTTCAAATTTCTGCAAATGAACAAACATTTGATGAAAGATAAAAACACAGACATAAGGTAAGCGACAACTTTATAATTTTTATTTCATTTTCTAAATATTGAGACAGAAAGGTTTAAGACTTTTATATTCCTATTGTGTTTAGTAAATTTTTAAAACATTATTAAAATGATTAAGTAAGCTCATTTGATTATATTTAGTGGGGAAGCTCAGTACTTGCAGGGGGAGATATTAAGTAAGTAATTATCTTTTATAGATGCACCAATAAAAGCTATTTTAGTTCTACAAGTGTATAAAAAAATTGACTACACCAAAATGTACGGGTATTCTACATCTGACTTAAGTGTGACTTTACATCTAAAATGGCGGACAGCTAAATTGCTGCCAAAAGTGGTATTGATTACTGGTGTTTCACTACACTAATTTACTGGTTGTATTTCTTACACTACTTTTGACGTAAAGCCACACTAAAATTATTTACAGTGTACGACAGAGTTAATCTTTCCTAAAATCATATGGTTAACATTATTTACATATTAGCTGTTTTCTGTTAGAAAGCTGATTACTTATCGAATGTTTCTCGCAGACTGCACCTGTATTTGCTGATAAGATGATGTATGAAACCTATTTGAAATATCAGATGATCAAATACAACACATGTTTAACAAGTAAAAGTACAATTACTTTACTAGGTTTCAGAATTCATGTCGGCAGCAGCACTCTTTAATTTTAATCGTTTTGAAACCTTCTAAACAATCTAAAAAAAAAATGAATAATTTGGCATTTACTAAGGAATATCTAAAATTAATTTTAAGTTAGGTCTTAAATTTCAGTGTTAAACACAAAATGTATCAATATCCATAGCATAATATAGAAAAAGGGGAAGAGGAGGCGTAAGTATTTTAAAAAGATAGTGCTCAAAAGCATGCAAGAAAACGTCGGAAGTGCGGTCTGCCCTGTGCTTAACATATCAATAATAATAATAATAATAATAATAATAATAATAATAATAATAATTTAAAAAGTTACAACAACTATTTGTAAAATTATATTTTCAAAATTAAAATATCAAATAAAGCCTTTGTGCAGAAATGTTAAAAGGTAGAAAACCAACGATTATAAATGCACAAATAAAGTATGAAAAGGGGGCAAACAGCTGTTTCGAATCTACTATCGAGATTCTTCTTCAGTGCAAAAACTCAGCGAGCTAGACAAAGCAAAACTGAATTTTGCTCAGTTTTGCTTCGTCTAGCTCGCTGAGTTTTTGCACTGAAGAAGAATCTCGATAGTAGATTCGAAACAGCTGTTTGCTCCCTTTTCATACTTTATTTCTGCATTTATATAATCGTTGGTTTTCTACCTTTTAATATATTTTCAAAGACTCAAATTTTAGATTTATAAATAAATGCTATATAATAATAATAATAATAATAATAAACATATCTTTTATGATTATCAAAACGTGGTTTACGTAATAACAGCGTCCTATATTACGTACGTCATGGATTAAAAATTAATTTTCCATTACCAATCATATACAAATTTTAAATGTAATTTTAGTTTTATAATTTTCGGTACTGCAAATTTTTAAATTTCTACTTAAACTTCATCCGTTTTAAATTTTACATCATCGCGTCGTATAGAAAATAAAACGTACTTCTAAAGGCAATTTGTTTGAAAGCTGTATCGCAATTTGTTTTTAAGTTATTAATTTTTTTGTAGTTTTTTTTTTTAATACTTTTTTGTCATCGTGGCAACAGAGATATTTCATTTCTAGACGTTAAACATTAACCAATCAGAAAACAAATAAAATAAAAAAGCAGAAGTTTTCCATTTTTGGACATTAAACATGGGCCAAGTGTGGAATTCAACTAATAAAAAGATTCAGATATACTTCAGATTTCCTGGTTCTTTACCGAGGACAATAACTATTTTCCAAATAGTTAAAAAAATGAATTGTAGTTTACGGACTTTGTTTAATATTGATAAATATTTGTAACACTAAAAACAAGCATCGACTATTTTATAGTAATTCTCAAAGTTGTAGTGTAAATTAAAATAGGTGTTATTCATTTACATAAGAAACAAACAAACGAACTTTTCTTTGTATATTGAGAAAGCCACAATTTTTTTTTCTTTTTTTATAAACAATCAAAAAGAAGGAAAAAAAGAAAGAAAGAAAAAAACTTTTTTTAGAAGACGATTTTACAGGCCACAGACACAATGAGTATTAAAGCATTCGAACTATGCCCTACAGATAGCAACATCAAACACTTTCTTCAGTAAGGGTGGTGGTTTTATATCCTCATCAGATAAAAAAATAAATAAATAAGCCCCCTCATACTCCCTTTCGGTAACTACCCGTCTATGTTATAGTCTTATTGCCTCAGTTTATAGTCATATTTTAATACCTACACTAAGTCGATACAATATATATATACCGGGTGTCCCAAAAATAACTGACGGATTTTAAAATTCAATAACTTGCAAACGGTGACAGCTATTTGAAAATTTTTTACAGGAGGGTTATGTATAATGTCAGGAGTTTTTTTACCGTAATTTTTTATTTTAGTTCGTATCTCAAACAATAGGTGGCGCTGACGGCGATTGAAGGCCAGGTGATCAGTGCTGAGTGAAGCGTCGACTTGGCCTTCTTCAATCGCCGTCAGCGCCACTTATTGTTTGAGATGCGAACTAAAATAAAACTTTACGGTAAAAAAACTCCAGACATTATACATAACCTTCCTGCAAAAATTTTTTAAATAGCTGTCACCGTTTGCAAGTTATTGAACTTTAAAATCCATCAGTCATTTTTGGGACATCCGGTATATATTATATATAGTATTATATATATAGATAGATAGATAGATAGATAGATAGATAGAGAGAGAGAGAGAGAGAGAGAGAGAGAGAGAGAGAGAGAGAGAGCTTTTCTGAAAAAACTTTAGCCGCTACATTTCCCCTCATACTATAGTATAATTAAAGTAATCCTAATCAAATCTTTAAAAAAAAAAAAAAAAAAAAAAAAATCATTTTTGATCAGATAATTATCATTTCCGACCAACAGGACCAAGTTTTATCTATATGACCGACCGCTGTCCTCCTTATGCACTTAAGTATAATTTTCCCCCTACTAATACTATGTGGTCACTTGTTTAAATTCTTTAAAATAACAATAATGCTCAAAATATCTAGTGTATATCCCTGTTTGAATGGAAAATTTGATTTAGTCTCATGTACCTCACATACCCTGTAATACTTTGTTGTATTTTTCTAGTACATATTTTTATGATTTAACAAGCCAAAAAAATTAGCATAGAAAAAGTGGTGGGAAAGAAGATTCACAATTTGAATAAAAGGATTCACCACTGCTATTTAGTATGCTACTTATGAATCGAAATGCTTCAGTGGTCTCTTTAATGTCTCAATTTTAGTAAATTACCTTTGCAGGCTTCAATTAGGCCATTTCCAACATTCAGAGTAAACAAAGACATGATGATGCCAATCTGTTTGGGCAATAATTTTAATTTGCTGCGTTTCGTTTAAGATACTTTTTTTTTATGCATGACTTCTTGAAGAATAGCTCAACTTCAGCTTATAGAGCGGGCGGCGGCGACACAAATGACTACGTCATCGAGTTACGAGATGAAATCATGATGCAGGACAAGATTATTAGGTATAGATTAAGGAATAACTGGTCTGCCTCGTCATTTCGTGGTACGATATGAGTAACAGCAGGCGCCAACTCGCCATTTTGGCGTCATTTTCACGTCATCGAGTTACGGGATGAAATTGGTCTCAAATTAAAGGTAAAATAAAGTATTTTAAGACTATTTTGATCTGCCTGCGCATATCCTGGTACAAACCCTCGGCAGACTGAAATTTATAACAAAAAATGACATTATAATGTAAAACTCAATATGACTACGTCATCGAGTTACGGGATAAAAATATGATGTAGGACAAGAATATTAGGTGTAGATTAAGGAATGACTGGTCTGCCTCCTCATTTCTTAGTACGATATGAGTAACAGAGGGCCCCAACTCGCCATTTTGGCGTCACTTTCACGTCATCGAGTTACGGGGTGAAACTGGTGCCAAATTAAAGGTAAAATAAAGTATTCTAAGAATATTTTTTTCTGCCTGCACATATCCTATGGTACAAACCCTCGGCAGACTGAAATTTATAACAAAAAATGACATTATAATGTAAAATTCAATATGACTACGTCATCGAGTTACGGGATAAAAACATGATGTAGGACAAGATTATTAGGTGTAGATTATAGAATGACTGGTCTGCCTCGTCTTTTCTTGGTACGATATGAGTATCAGAGGGCCCCAACTCGTCATTTTGGCGTCACTTTCACGTCATCGAGTTACGGGATGAAATTGGTCTCAAATTAAATGTAAAATAAAGTATTTTAAGACTATTTTGATCTGCCTGCGCATATCCTGGTACAAACCCTCGGCAGACTGAAATTTATAACTAAAAATGACTTTATAATGTAAAATTCAATATGACTACGTCATCGAGTTACGGGATAAAAATATGATGTAGGACAAGAATATTAGGTGTAGATTAAGGAATGACTGGTCTGCCTCGTCATTTCTTGGTACGATATGAGTACAGTGCCTAGAAGAGATAGTGTGGAAATCGCTAATACCGGTATAGCTTTCGATCGCATCCAAAAATTTACATTTTCGTAGATGGCGCTGCCGACAATTTCATTGCGTGAAAGTTTAGGTTTTGTTTTTTGTTTTGGTTTTCTTATTGTCATAAACATTTTTAGTATTATGTGCAGTGTTTACAAATGCAAATTACAAATTCAAACCAATTTGTGATATTTCAGAAGAGATTTATAGCACAAGAAGCTAGATTTACATAACTACTTTGTTTATAAACGCACAAAATCAATGAAAAAAATGAAGCAAGTTCTTTTTACAAATGTAAACAAAAATATATCAAAAAGAATTTATTCAGAATGCACACGATAAAATTAGTTAAGCATAAATTATTTTTATTATAATAATTAAATTATAATAATTCCAACATTTAATAATAAAATATTTGTACTTTAGTGAATCTCTAGCCTAAAATAATAATAATATGTATGCTGATCACATGAAATATTACATGAATTATAATTAAGCAATCCGAAACTAGTGTTCTGAAATTCGTACGAGTGCGAAATGCATTTAAAATATATGCCTAAATTTTCGTTTATCCCTAATATATCGTGTATAACAAGCTAATTTTTTTATTCTGTTTTTCACAAAATTTATCTTTCTAAAAAAATTTCCCATACTTAAATTACATCAAAAAAATATCTAAAACACATTACGTTCCTATTCATTCATAGCAATGAACTTGAAGTTAGCGCCCTCTGGCGAAATATGTAATTTTTTGGATATGGTTTTGTTGGTTGATTTTCACATTATCTCTTCTAGGCACTGTAATATGAGTAACAGCAGGCGCCAACTCGCCATTTTGGCGTTATTTTCACGTCATCGAGTTATGGTGTGAAATTAGTGCCAAATTAAAGGTAAAATAAAGTATTTTAAGAATATTTCTGTCTGCCTGCGCATATCCTGGTACAAACCCTCGGCAGACTGAAATTTATAACAAAAAATGTCATTATAATATAAAATTCAATATGACTACGTCATCGAGTTACGGGATAAAAACAGGATGTAGGACAAGATTATTAGGTGTACACTCTCAAAAAAACTTCCGTCTTTTCACAGAAAATGCACTGGCAGCACTGCTGCCAGAAATTGTCTGTATATTGACGATTTTCTGTTTATTTTTTTCTCTGTCAAAAGAGGAAAAATATCCGTCACTTGAAAAAAGTTTGGAAAAAATCAATGCGGAAGAGGCGGGGATCGAACCAAGGACCCCAGGATTACCAGACCAACGCTAATCCACGGCGCTACGGCTGCTCATGATGAATGTGCGTTAAAATAGAACCGTTCATTTCATATGGTGTGGGTTGGTGTATTTCGTTAAAAAGCTTTTAATTATGCAGTTAATCTCGGAAAGATTTCATCTTTAATGAAACTGTGGCTGGGTTTTTTTTACGTTTAGTATTAATATAGTATAAAAATGTGAATTTTAAATATATTACGTAGAATGTTAGAGAAAAAACATGGATGTTCTATTTGTGAGAATTTTTGAACGAATAAAGAAAGTAATTGTTATTTATTTTTAAATTCGAAAACATTTTTGTCTTTTAAAACTAAATTAGACATTTTAATCAATAGAATATTTTTGTTTTTCATTTTAAAAATAAATTCGAACTTATTACTAACAGACCCAATGCGCATGCGTGCTGGATATAAACGGAAACTTTTCCTCATTTTTCGACGCTCGGAATGAACTCACAGAACAAATACGTTTTCTGGGAGAACAGAAATTATTTGTGAAAAAATAACGATAACTTAGTGTATATTGACGAATTTTTCTGACAGTGTAGATTAAGGAACGACTGGCACCAATTTCATACCGTAACTCGATGACGTGAAAGTGACGCCAAAAATGGCGAGTTGGCGCACTCTGTTACTCATATCGTACCAAGAAATGACGAGGCAGACCAGTCATTCCTTAATCTACACCTAATATTCTTGTCCTACATCATATTTTTATCCCGTAACTCGATGACGTAGGCATATTGAATTTTACATTTTAATGTCATTTTTTGTTATAAATTTCAGTCTGCCGAGGGTTTGTACCAGGATATGCGCAGACAGACCAAAATATTCTTAAAATACTTTATTTTACCTTTAATTTGGCTCCAGTTTCACCCCGTAACTCGATGACGTGAAAGTGATGCCAAAATGGCGAGTTGGCACCTACTGTTACTCATATTGTACCAAGAAATGCCGAGGCAGACCAGTCATTCCTTAATTTACACCTATAATCTTATCCTACATCATGATTTCATACCGTAACTCGATGACGTAGTCATATTGAATTTTACATTATAACATCATTTTTTGTTATGAATTTCAGTCTGCCGAGGGTTTGTACCAGGATATGCGCAGGCAGACCAAAATATTCTTAAAATACTTTATTTTACCTTTAATTTGGCACCAATTCCATGCCGTAACTCGATGATGTGAAAGTGACGCCAAAATGGCGAGTTGGCGCCCGCTGTTATTCATATCGTACCAAGAAATGCCGTGGCAGACCAGTCTCTCTTTAATCTACACCTAATAATCTTGTCCTACATCATGGTTTCATACCGTAACTCGATGACGTAGTCATTCGTGTCGCCGCCGCCCGGTCTGTTAGGTGGGTGGAGTTTAAAAGTTCTACATGTATTTTATCGAGCCAAAAGTGAGTGAAGGAAGCAGGTAGAAACATGAATATTTTTATATTTTTACACTTTTTCTACTGAAATTTAATTTTTCCTTTTAATGCAGGTCAAACAAAAAGTTGTTTTAAAGGTTTCACTAAAATACATGTGTATTTTTTTCTTTCGCGATTTCGAGATATTTACTGAGTTTTTATTTTTTTCTTGCTCCAGCGTAAATTTAGCAAAATACATATTTTTAAAAAAACTTAAAGTATCTGAGGAGCAAACATTCAAACCGTGTTTTCTTACTCCCCCCCCCCCCCCCACCCCTCCAAAAAAAAAAAAAAAAGAAAAAAGAATTATTGTTAGTTTTATGAGCTCTGTTAAATTGAACATAAAGAATGACATTTTAAACTCCCTCCTCCCATCCGAAAAAAGGAAAAAAAAAAAAAAACCTGCATTCAGTCAAACTGTGACTTCTCCAGTCTGCCAAACGATACGAACTGACTGGAAATTTTTGAATAACTAAATCCCCTTCTAAATAACTCTAAAATAACTATAAGCCCTTCGCGATGGGAGCCTTTTACGAAATTTTTAATGTTTTGTCACCGGTTTTTAAAGACAGAAATTTGTGTCTTGTTAAATTCAGAAAATGTTTTGATAAAGTAAGCCAAATTTTACAGTAAAATTTTACTGGTGGGGATAAACACAAATTCTTAAGCATTTTTGCGGCACGTATACATCTCGCTCGTCCCTCAAAGGGTTAATGTGTACTTCCGAAACCTACCATACATATCACAATTTAAACGGATTGTTTTAAAGAGAAATAAGAGGAGTGTTATGGTTAAAGGCTTCCAGAATTGTAGATTTCAACTTCTAAGTGAAGAATCTGGTGTAAATCATCTTTAAAAGGACGTTATTGTTGCCCGTGTTCAAAGGGTTGTTTTAGAATCTCTTCCTCTGAGCCATGACATATCAGTTGAAAAAGAAAAAGATATTGACAAAATTTTGCAGGTCATATATGGTAAACTGTGGTAAAATGAACCTGATGGTGTCTTCAAGTGGTAAAACCACGTTACATTATCCATGATTTACCAGATTGCAATGCAGAAGAGAAAGAAGTGTGTGACTCAGGGCCATAGCTAAGGAGGCGCTATGGGCGGCTCAGCCCCCCTAAAATATTTTGATTCTCCCCCTTCCCCCCCAATGGAAAAGATTCCAAGGTCACTTAACGAATTTCTGCTCCGAATATTCAAATGAAATTCTGTTCAAAAAAACTAATTTAGTTTTGACACCCTTTCAGAGTTTTGCAAAATTACTAAATTGTATCTAAAATAAGTTTTTCAACACCTCCCTCTTCCTATTTGTTCATATAAAATTATCATGATGTTTAATTTTGTACCATTTATACACTCAAAATTTTCATCATCATATGATTTTCTTAGCATAAAATAAAGTTTATATAACAGTTTAATAAGAAACATAGTACTTACAATGTGTATATGCACTAATTTATCTTTCTGTGTCAGAGAGAGACAAAAAAAAAAAAAAAAAAAAAAAAAAAAAAAAAAAAAAAAAAGAGTTCCCCTAAATTTTGTTGAGCCCGTCCCTATTGTTCACTTCTAGCTACGTCCGCCCTGGTGTGATTATCTAGATGAAGATACTAGTTTTAAAATTTGAAATGGATTTTTGGCAAACGAGTAGGTATTTATTTAGTAAATATTCATGAATATTACTAGGGACCATAATTTGACATTTTATTTTATTAATAAAGAAGTGAAGTTCAGTATTTTCTCTAATAAAATAATGCTTTCGTGTAATTTGTGAGTTAAAACTTATTTCATTCAAAAAACGTGTTATCCACTTGTCAAACGTTTAAAACATGTTTCCTCCTCTGCATTTGGTCAAAACGTGATTTCTCCAAATATTAAATGCATTTTATTAATTTGTTTTAATATAGTTGTTCTGTATGGTTGCACATCTTTCTAATAACCAGTAATAAAAATACACAAATAAGAACTACAATTAAATAAAAGTTATTTTCTAATTTATCAGGTTTTTTTAAAAAATCTGTATTTAAAGGAGAAAGCATAATTAGAATGTTTGCTCCAGATATATAAACATATTTTTAAGCTATTATTATATAGCATTTATTATAACATTTATTGTTATAGCTATTATTATTATAGCATTTAATATTAATTTAAATATTAATTTTAGCACAAAAATTTGTGCATTTACATGGGAAAACGAGCTATGATTTCTTTGTTTTTATCTCGATTCTATTATTTTGCATTCCGCTGATATGATAAACTTCTAAAAAATCTAGATCGTAAATCGATGAACATTTCTGAATTATTGAATCTTCGGAAAAGTTAAAATATCGATTGTTAGACCAACAATGATTAGCAATGTTAGGAGATGAGCATAATTAGCAATGGAGCTGTTAATGTCAGAATTTTTTTAATTAGTTTTATGTTCTCCCAAGCAGACTTTAGAAGGTCGCTTTGTTTGACCAATAATATACATTTTATCACATGCGCAAATCTTATAAATTTCACAATGCGAAAATCTGTCTACATTGTACGCAAGCCCCGACTTTCGCATGGGCACAAAGCTCTGAGGGGTATATATTCATTTTTTTAATTTCATCTAAATTTCCATTAAAAATCATTATTGTGAAAAATTTAATATTTGTAATTCTAATATGATGTAATGACAAAATTATATCTCAAATAATTGTTAAAAACACATTTAAATAAAATAATATGGAAAAAATATGCTCTTGGAACCTTTTTTCAATTTCGGAAAACTTGAATTTTTTGAGTTATGACACTTTATGAATAAGTGTGAAATGTGTAAAAATATAATATATAGAATCAGTCAATCAAAATATCTAAGGAGTAATGGAAATTTTAAAGTGTCCTGGGGCAAAAACTTGAAATTTTGACCTTGATTGTATGTCTGAGATTTGTGAATTGGATTTTGTTAAATGGCGAATAAATTAATTTAAAATCGTATTTTATCAACATTTTAGATATCTGATGGCTAATTTTCATAAATGTGGAAGTAGTATAATTAAATTCTCATTGCAAACAGTGTTAACTTTGGAATGGGTATGTTTAATAAGTTTATTAGGAATCGAAATGACAATTTAAACTCTAGCCTGATCAATGGCAGTGGATTTAATATATGGTCTGATTCTGTTTTATCTAAAATGTCGGAGAAACGAATATTTAAGGCCCATTGAAAACAGGGATTAAAAGCAGCCAGCTTCTGATTAGGAGGATGCTATGAAAGGCAAAGAAATAGCGAATGACTTGCGATAAACATCAGTGGTGTGAAATGAGTTATTTTCGCGGAAAACCATAACATTAAGGAAAAATAAACGGTTGTTATTTTCGAATTCGGGAGTAAATAGTAAATGTTCATCTATAAAGTTAATAACAGAGATAATATTAAAAAGATTTAGATCATCGAAATTCAGTGATGCGAAGTAGTCCTCGACATATAACGTGTTTAAAAGAAAGAAAATGACTTCTTGAATAAGTTTGATTCTGTTAGATATGTAAGCCCAGACTAAAAACAAACTTTGGATCATTTTATATTTTCTTTTTCTTATCAAGAACTCTTTCCTTTCGAAGTTTTAAAAGTGTACGCGTGCAAATGAAAGAATAAACTGCAAATGTCTTTGTGGTTTTACCCAATTCATTTTTACAACTACAGCAGTGGACTTTCGCGTTTTTCCTTTAATTGAACTTTGACTGTCTAATATGTACCATTCTGTTCTAGTTATTTTTTTCGTCTTTATAAGACGCCTTTTACAGTCCTCCGAGAAGATGTTTTTCTCGCGGAGTTTTTATTATTAATAATATTTAAGAATATGAATATTAAATATTTCATTGGAAGAATTGTGTTTTCAACAACATGCCTTTTTAACTATACAAGATACAATTATAATTACTAATAATTTTTCTTTTTTCCACAATTTAGCCAAAAGTTAAAAACGTGAAATATGCCAGGAAAGCAAATAAATAAATTTCTGCATGCTGAAAGCGATTGGGTTCTGGCGGGTTCCTGCGCTACTGTGGACAGGTAAGAGAAAACTTTTCTATATAAATTATTATTGATGAAGATAAAAACATATCATAAATAAGAAAACTGGCCACTCCATAAAGGAAATATATATATATTATAAATACTTTTATAAAAGATTCGTCTTTGATTAGCAATTATCTCTGTAATGTTCAACTGCTTCTAATGACGGACATACTTTAATACAGTGCGTGTCAAAAGTTTAAGCACATTAGCAATTTTCAAATAAAACTTTAAATATTCACTTTATTTCAATATATGACTTGTATATGTTAATAATATCTATTTTAGCACCGTATTCATTGAAATAAAATTTTAAATTTTATTTCAAACCATGGAGTTTAAGAATAGAACGAAAAAAATCCGTGTCAAAAGTTTAAGCACAAAATCGTTTTTATGCAAATTTTACAATCTGACGTAAACGGTTGCGCACGCAAACAATTTCTGGGTGTATAAGAAGCAGTTATTTGTTGTTTACGAGTTAGCACAAAATGCCTCAGTCGAAAGAATTTTCAGAGGAGGAGGTGATAAAAATATGGAGTATGAGAGCAAAATCTAAGTCTGTTTCTGAAATTGCAAGTACATTAAAACGATCAAAACGAGGTATTTATCAAATTTTGGCTCGTGCCAATAATTTCAAACGAAAATTTCGGAAACCCTTGGAAACTCAAAAACGCTTGGTTTATAAATGATCCAGAAACAATACAGAATCTCATTTTATCGATGGAAGACCGTATATTTAAAGTAATTCAGCAGAAAGGAGCAATAATCAAGTATTAATTTTTTTTATTCTTGTTCTGCTAAAGACTAAAAACTACTGTGCTTAAACTTTGGACACACTCATTTTTGTTGTTTTGATAAATTTTATTATTTAAGGTAAATTTTATAACATAAATCTGTTAACTATCTTTTTAAAACTACAATTTGTAGATTATGGGAAAAGGAAATTAACTTTCACTCATTAATAAAATTTTATTTTGAAATTTTCTGTTGTGCTTAAACTTTTGACACGCACTGTATCACCTTTTGAAATGATAGATGAACTACTTTCATAAATGAGACAATATATTTAGACATATAATACCTTTTTTTTTGGGGGGGGGGGGAGGAGGAGGGTATGTCTTTCAGATTTTTTTTCTCTCCAGTTCTAAATTTTACAATTAGTATTATTAACATTATTAGCATCATCGACACTATTGTAACATCACCAATATCGTGCTTCTCACTATGCATAATTTTTACATCTAATAATGAATAAAAGTATTTAAATTTTACAAAAAAATATACTAATTATTTTTATTTCTATTCCTCCTTCTACATTGATGAAATGAATAATTTACTAAAAAAAGCCGGTGGAAAAAGGAATTTCTACAGTACATAGAAAAATGAATGATGTACGAAAGGTTTTATCGAAAACGTTAATTCATTCCGAGGACAGCCCCTTTCAGCAAATTATTCTCTCCTCAAACAAATTCGCCTCGCACGTTAAAAAAAAAAGAAGCATCAAATTTGTCTCTTATTAACCTCTCTACATCCCTCTTTTTGACTCTCTACTTGTCGACACCCTATTTAGTAAGAATGGGCGTGTTTCGTTTCGCGTCATTTATTCCCGACCACGAGTTGATGATCCCAGGGAGCAAAAACAGCGATCTCCGCCTCTTGTGATCCCTCTCTCTTTTTCTTTTTTTGGCGGTTTTCTGTTTTCGCCAAAATCGGCAACCCTGAAACTTGCTCTGATCTGCCGAAAGTTTTACACAACAAAACAAAACTTTGAAGGCGCGAGGAATATACTATGTGAAGCTTTCCGCCATGCAGCGATCTTCTTTTTCTATAGACTCTCTGATGTCCGGCAGTCCCGGATTTCAAAGTCCATCGTTTCAGTGGCCTTTCATGTACAATGGTTATATGTTATTACCGAGGTACTTTCCCGGTTCTCCTCTCTGTTTGCAAGATCAACTTTTATCGGGACATCCTTTACCTGCTTACAGAGAAAATCCCATAGACTGCAGGATGCAGGGGCTGACTGTTCCTAACAACAGATCTCCGAGCTTGGATCTACAGCACAGTAAGTTTTTATTATAATTATTGTTACGTCTATGCATTTAACTCATTTTAGAACTATGAGAAATCTGTAAGAAAGAATAGAGCTTTTAACCTTTTCGGTCCGATTTTTTTCGAAATTTCCATTTTTTTTTTTTTTTTTTTTTTTTCAATGTTTAGAAAAAAAGTTCTTTTATGTTCATAACATTAACATTAGATATCCAAATAGATTAATTAGTGTTTAACAAACATTTTATTGTCTGAAGCATAACGAATGTTGTTGTTATGTAAATTAATTCATATCCATATGACAATTGGCTAAGGAAGAGTTTTTGGAGATGTTTAGAAAATATTGTATTACAACAGATCTAACTAATATTACAACTTTCTAATACCTTTTGCGCTTTATAACAGTAACCTTTATTTTGAATTTAAAGAGTGAAATATATGTTTAAAATAAAAGGATCGTAAACGGCGCAAAGAGAATTAAGGAAATATTTATTATTATTACTAGTATTGATCACCTAAACGTAAATGAAGTCATAAAGTAAATGCAAAGACACAACATTATTGAATGTAAACAGTAACAAAGTATTATTTAAAAGTACTCATACATTTAAAAATTCTCATACTCATTTGAAAGAAATGTGCTATTAATAGTACACGTGATGCGAAAGGGTAAATATATATATATATATATATATATATATATATATATATATATATATATATGATAGTACATAGTTTACTATGATTGTAATTTTTTTATTTCGGCGTTTTAAGATTGTTATTCAAAGTCTTTTCCCATGTCGTTAGAGAATGAACGTTAAAAACACAGTATCTTAATGCATGGGAAACATGCTTTCAAAATTTATTTAAAATAATGAAATACCAAATTGAACTGCCTTATTGCTAAAATCGGCAAAATTTATACCGTCTTATTACATCAAAATTTTTTTTCAAAAGGTCGTAAAATCTTGTAACACCAATTTAGGAAAGTTTCTGTAAGAATTTTCTTAAAATGTTGATATATCAAATTAAAGTCATCATGTCTGTAAAAATTTCTTAATATTCTGAAATATGTACTAAATCTATATTATCTTAAATCAAGAAAAATCTCCTAAAATGATTTTTCCATAAAAAGTTATCTTGAAATGTTAAAATACAAAATTAAAATCGTAAAATTAAAAATTAAATAAAATTAATATGATATGCGGCTAAAATTAAAGCCACTAATACATGAAATAATATCTTTAATTAATTTGTTTATTAAATATTGAAATAACGCAGTAAAATTATATTATTTTACAAATCTTTTCCACCCTCAACAGGTCGAAACTTTCTGAGACATTTTCAGACTCATTTTTAAAAGTAAAAAAATGAAACTTGATGAGGTGATTTTTGTGGAGATGTATAAGAGACCGTGTGATTTCTTTTTTTGCTCAATCAATCAAAATTTGATTTATAACAATCATTTGGTATAACCATTATTTTCATTCCC